>CM022392.1:85561604-86811604 GCA_011833715.1 Carcinoscorpius rotundicauda
GATAAAACGGTTACGAAATGTACAAAACTAACCTTAACCCTATAGAAATATACCTATATAACTGTATTCATTTAGTGTTTTAAATGTATCGGAGAAAAATTTCCAGGTACGTTACGAAATACTTTGGTATCATACATGCAAACATTTGTGTTTAAATTTTACGTTGAGACACCAAAGAATTAATATAACTAACTATTTCATGTTGCGTAAATTACTGATGGTTAATTTAACTTTATAAAAACAGTGTTTTAAACCCCTGCTGTCCTTGAAATGACTCTGTCGTTCATGGTCAGTTTTATGGCCGTAGTTGCACATTAATGCCCAACATCGTAATTTCCAGTACAAAAAGTTACTGAGATGAACCTTGGATCACATAGTTTAACAGACTCTCCACGGTTTCTAAGATCAAATAGATTTGCTATATTCCAATTTCGACAACAACCTTTTTCATTTAAAAATAAGTGATTTATAGGTGTAGGCTGGTGTTATAAACCTTTGTTAACATCAAATCATTGTTCATTGTCTTGTTAGCTGTACCTGGAGATATGTCCAGCTTTATTCCCAACCATAGGTATCAGTACGTGGAAAGGAACATTCCTCCAGACCACATTGGGTATGGTTTTAGTATCCCGATGCTGTTACCACGATAAACACTTGAAGCTCCTATCTTCGACATGTTTTGTTCTGTGTATCTATATCGTTTAATCATCTTTGTTTGCGAATATTTTTTCTTGTAAAAAGCTTAATATGCAATGATCACTACATCATTCTAAGGCGCCATGACTCGCATCTGTGACGACATGATATTACATTAGTATATTCAGATTGTTTGTATGGCGTTTGACTAATTTCTCCTACACTAATTTTATAAATTGTCTACACTAAAAAATATAATTACACCATTTGCTGCTTGTTTTTAATTTTCTTACTTTGTGAATAAGATTACACTTGTAATGTTATTGCTACGATATAAATGATAAAGATTCTCACACTATACCAGCTTATTTTAGTGTTTTGTGTTCCTATTTTCGGTAACGTGCTTTCATATCTGATTTAAATAAAAGCGTATTTTAACAGTTATGACTCCTGTAAGCAGCTTAAGTTAAGATGTGATAGTCATGTGTAAAGTATTGGTACTATTCTCAAATTACAATACATAACAACCGAATTCACGTAATTATAAACAGTCATATAGGTCAGTTAGCGTTCAGTGCTAAGTTATCAATTTCATAGTCTGATTAGTTAACAAACAACAAGAATGTATTTTTTTCATTAGTGTATCTGCCATTTCATATAGATGATGTCAGATCGTACGACAGATTATTACTTAAAGATTCTGTAACGTAAACAGTTTAATTCATATGTATAAATATTGCGAAATTATCCGACGTGTCTGTTTCATTATTTCAGTATGAAGTTTTCTTTAGCCCTTCCTTTACGATACTGAATATTTTACACATCATGTCGGTTTTCCAAGTTTCCTGTATGTTACATCCCAGTTCTTCGACATTCCCAGTATTCTGAGTTATCGTGTTGTTACCTTAATTTTCATCTGTCAGATCGTTATTACTACTAGATACATATCTCTAAGTCACCAGAAATTTTCACTTTGACATTTTCTGATATACAGCCTGTTTCCATTGTTGCTGTAAGCTACTACTAATATATACAGCCTGTTTCTATTGTTGCTGTAAGCTACTACCTAATATACAGCCTGTTTCTATTGTTGTTGCGAGCTAATGCCTACTAAACAACCTGTTTCTATTGTTGTTGTGAGCTAATGCCTACTATATGACGTTTTTATTGTTGTTGTGAGCTAATGCCCACTATCCAACATATTTCTACTATTTTGTTGAGCTAATGACTACTATACAACATGTTTTTATTGTTGTTGTGAGCTAATTTTTAATATACGACATGTTTCTATTGTTGTTGTGAGCTAATACCTACTATACAACATATTTCTATTGTTGTTGTTATCTACTATCACTGGTAAACGTTTATTAATGATTATGTTATCCATTAGCACTAACGACATCAGTTTTGTCAACCTCACGACGGTAACAGCATGTAACAAAGGTTGAGCATCAGAAAACTAAAATAACAATATCGTGTGTAGCAGTTACAGAACAAACTGTCAGAAGTTCTGATACCGGAGAAACTAGATGTAACACATTCCTGCGACTGAAGAGGGCACACGAGTGTGTTGAAACTAGTTTCTCCGGTATCAAGACTTCTGACAGTTTATTCAGTTTGACGTTTTTCGTTGTCTAGTTCGTGATTTATTACGTGTGACTTGACCACGCCCTGGCTAGTAAATTTCCTTGGCTTTAGTGTAATTCACGTGCTGCAGCAATCTAGAGTGCGGGAAGCGAAATAAAAAGATATATATATATACATATATTACAATATTAAAAGGATTTATTTTCCGCCTTTAAAGTAATATTCGGCTAGTTTTGCACTATATTGTAGATGTCATTAACGCTTGAAAAAATCTATAGATCGGTTAACAAGCTGATGCTAGAAAAGTCTCCCCTCCTAAGATCATTAATAAAATCTGGAGTTCGAATCCTTGCCATAGAGAGAGCACGGATAATTCATGATTTACCTTTGCTCTTGTTTGTTTGTCATTAGTAGTAAATAATAAATGGTCCGCTGTTACTTCTCTTAGCGACAAGCAGCTAATATGTATGGAACAACGGATACCCGTCTGTACTGTTAATAGCAGACTAAAATTAGTATGAAGTATTCATACTAGCAGCTCGTATATGCCGGCTTGGGTGTAGTTGTTCCGTTTTGTGTATTCAGTTATACTTGGAAAACTGCTCTTTATTTGGAAGAAGTCCAAGCAGTATTAAGCACAGTAGCTACACTTTTATGACTTTCAGTTACGCTAAGTAAAGAAGTCAAGCGAAAACGAATGCTACCGTCGTAATTATATTCAACTCTTAAATATTTACAAGATACGAAGTGCATTAAAAATTATCTCAAAGTCATCCTGAACTCAAGAAAATTATTTATAGACTGACGTCCCAGCTTAAACCGTTACAACGTGAGTATACCTAAATCAGAGATATTATTGTTATTTACTGTAATTATGAAAGAGTGCAATATGAGCTGTACAAATCATAAGGAATATAATATAATATATTATATCAATCGTGTTATGATTTTATTTCGTGATTTTTTTCTAGTTTGGTTAAACACTGATACGATTAAAAGGACAAAACTGTGCCAAAACACAAAACATTTACAGTACTTGAAGGTCTTGTAAACTCACATAATGGATATACATGTAAGTTATATATATTTGTATAACACGTTCTGTAGATATAAGCTTCTTATAGATTGAAAAAAAATTTTTTGTTTCTTCACGTGTCGTGAACTGCAAAGTGCTAGCGTGTTTTTATATTTGAAAATTACTTTCGGCGGTTGCTTCGCGTGTGATTAGGAATACAGTCAGACCCAGCCTCCCAGAGAAGAGCATCAGAGGAAGTCGAAGACGAATTTATCATTGTTGAAATAAACTAAGTTTACACAATTTAATGGAGAAGAAAATTAAAGGAAGTCGTAGAGCTATTGATCATTGTTAAGAAAAATGACTTACGACCATTGTTCCCAGGATCATTACAACAGTGAACAACATTAAACTTACATGTTATATACAAGTTACGACGCAATTTTTTCAAAATATATCTTAATACAATTTCGTAAACAGATAAATAAATAGTTCGATTTGTTTTTATTAACTTCTTGGGTTACGTATTTTATCATGGGTGAAGACAAGAAAACAGTTTAAGTCGTGAATTTTTCTCGTAAAGTTATTTTTGATTGTTTAATATCAATATAAACCATTTCATTGTAAGTTAGTCCTTGTTACGTAATTGTGAAAGTATATTATTAATCCCAGTGGCGAGAGATTCGTGTTTTCAGGACTGCATTTCAAAAATGACCTATAAATTGAGTTATTTCCTAGAACATCGTATACATCTCTACAGTTTGACGCAAATTTTAGTGTTTCGAAACATAAATACCTAATTCATTCATATTACATTTAAGGTTTATCAGATATTTCTTTTTCTTCTGTACTCTCACTTTACAGAACGTAAAGTACACTCTTACTGAAGACAAACATCTCAAACACTTATAAGAATAGTAAAATTTACATTCAGAGGTTATCTGGTAAGATAATGGTAGTCTTATGGACTGATATCGCCAAAATACGGGGTTTGACTCCCCGCAGTAGATCCAGCAGACAAACTACTAATGGTCCGTGTAAACTTAACTTATTCACTGATACCATTTTTGTTTTCATTGTTGTTGTAATTTTGAGCTAGTTGGTTATAAATGTTTTACCATTAACTTGTTTCAGTTTCTTGACTGTATAGATACAGGCACAAGAAGTAAAAAATATCAAGTAATAAGCTCATTAAATCACTCTAAGTGTATTGAAAGAATGAAAATCATAAACACTTTATCTTGTCCCTTCCAGTGTCCAGTGGTGTGTCTGTGGACCTACAAAACTAGAAACCAGGTTTGTAACTAGTTGCGTAGCTTTGTGCTCAACTTCAAACAAACCATATCTTGTCAAATTATTTTAACACCGATGCTCAAATCTCTTTCAGGTTTATGACAGATACACGTGTTTAACCCTGAATATTAAAACCATTGCTTATTTATTAGTCTCAATTACTGTATATTGTTTTCAGGACGTGAACGTGATTCAATTTGGTAACGTTCTTCAATGTTTCTCATAAAATATTATCTAGGTTAAATTTAAGAATCTCCTTCACAAATGAATTATGACAAAATAAAGGCAAATGTCATTAAAAGCCATGTTTTGTTTTGAATTTCACGTAAAGCTACACGAGGACCATCTTCGCTAGCCGTTCCTAATTTAACAGAGTAAGACTAGAGAGAAGGCAGCTAGTAATCACCACCTACCGCCAACTCTTTCATCAACGAATAGTGAGATTTATCGTTACATTATAAAGTCTCCACGGCTCAAAGGGCAAGTATTATGGTGTGACCGGGATTCGAACCCGCGACCCTCGGATTACGAGTCGAGTATCTTAACCACCTGGCGATGCCGGGCCTAAAGATTACGTGTTGTGTTTGAAATATACCCCACATTATTTTAACAGAAGAGTAGAGAGTGATTTTTAATACCCATTGATAAAATGGTAAAGTTTTTGAATAACGGACAAAAAACTTTGTTCTCACATCCAGTTGACAAGAACAACATTTTGGCTTAATCTATACTAACGATTTGTTTGTTTGTTTTTGAATTTCGCACAAAGCTACTCGAGGGCTATCTGTGCAAGCCGTCCCTAATTTTGCAGTGTAAGATTGGAGAGAAGGCAGCTAGTCATCACCACCCACCGCCAACACTTGGGCTACTCTTTTACCAACGAATAGTGGGAATGACCGTCTCATTATAACGCCCCCACGGCTGAAAGAGCGAGCATGTTTAGCGCGAAGGGGATGCGAACCCGCGACCCTCGGATTACGAGTCGCACGCCTTAACGCGCTTGGCCATGCTGGGCCCTATACTAATGAACTGCAAATTTCAAACTGAATAACAAAAGTGTCGCTGAAATTGGGCAAATACATTTCAAGTTAGAAAATAAATAAATAATTTTATGAAATGTAAAATAAAATCGATTACCTGAAACTAAAGTACAGCTAATTATTTAAATCTTCAAATGAGGCTAAACACCTAATAAAAAACGAAAGACTGGGTGTGTTTTTTTCCGACCATAATCTATGATTTGACTATTTTATAAAATGCATTTTTAGCGTGCTTATTCATCAAAGATCATATTTAAAACACCGTGAAAATGGATCTCAGTGGCTTATATTTATGCCAACTATCACGCCCCTTTGATACTCGGGGAAATTTATAGCGCCAGTAGTTAAGGTTCTTAATGAACGAAACAAAAAATCCACTTAGCTAACTGAAGGTAACAGTACTTTACTAATTACTCATTTCTTTATACCACGAACGTCAGTAACATTAATAAAACAAGTTACCTCAATCTGTTCTTCATCGCATATCAGTACAAACGAATTAAGAATGCGGATAAAACATTGAAAACAACAAACGCGAAATATTTCGAATTTTCTTTGTTTTCCATAAAAGTGATTCAGATATAGATATTATAGTTATTATATTCACTGGTATGGGTTTGAGACATTTTCTAAAGTACTTCAGATACACATGGCATAGTTATTATATTCATTGATATGGAACGTTATTGCTTGTATATTTATTGGTATAGGATTTGTACATTTTTAAAGTATTTTTAATAAATATTATAACCAGTACATTTTGTATTAATTTCAACATATTTTTTTCTGTTTCATCAATATTCCTTTCTTTCATCTGTTCATCTGACTCTAATTGAGTTAGCTCGTATTACTCTATCTCTCCCCATCTCCTCATTCACTTTTCAGGTTTTCTCTCTCATTCCTGCAGGAAGTTTCCTTCACCACTCTCTTTCCATTCATTTAATCCCTCCTTCATTCTTTCTATTCCTCGTGCGTGTGTCGATCAAGCATTTTCACTTTTGAAACTTTCTGTCATGGCGGCGTGTATCTCAACAGTTTTATTTTTCACAGATGATGTGAATAAGCTTCCGTTCATTCGATCTGATGGTTCTAGTAGCTAGTTAGTTTTGTGAGTCTTTAGGGGTCACTGTCTGCTTTGAACACGGATAATGTCATCCAATTACTGAATGAATCAGTACCAAAAAAAAAAAAAAAACTTCTTAGCAATGATGACGTATTAACGTCTAAAGACCCCAGCCATGAAATTTTGATTCCTTCAACCACGATGCCTGTGATATTTTAGAAAAATTTCAACGGTAAATCCCAGCTTAAAAGAAAATCTCATGATATATTTGAGGAGTCGCTTTATCAGAAATACAACAAGAAATGAAACTTTTGCCCTAATGATCTTAAGATATGATGTTTATATTCATTGGATTGTTAGCTAATTATACTCATTAAGTAAATTATAAACGGACTATTGGGACCATGATTCCTTTAGTAAACAAATCTGCCATCATCTGGATCTAATTAAGTCCCTCTCGGTTCCGCTATGGGGAGTCCAAGCGGGCTGTTCCAATCCGGACCATGATGAGATATCAAGAAGTCTTGTGGCTAGCTAAACTAAGAAACGTAACATCTTCGATACTTCCATGTGTAAATAATTAGTATTTTAAAAAGAAGCAACACGTGAGAAATCTTGCTGTACAATTCTGTAACTAAACAAGTAGACACGTCTACCCTACTTCCCCTTTCTTCAAAAATAAAACCTTACCAAGAGGATTCCTTTATATTAAATGATTCTGTAATACCTTACAGACATAAGCAGCCAAAGCATTCAACGTCACACTAAGCACGGGGTTTTAGTAGAATTTATCAAACTTACAATCATGAAATTTGAAGACTGGCGGAGAATTGGGATTTAAGTTGCCCTGGATACCAAGTAAGGAATGGTTTCGCTACTTGAAGTCGTAATTATCTTTTTCTTAATGTGTGAGTACTAACCAGTAAGTGCTTATCTGTTCGGCTTCTAGTTTAAAGAAAAAAATACTGAAGACCGGATATACGGATACTAGTCTATACCGTATTCTAAATATATAAAAACACTGACATCACCGCATTTCATTCAGTCAGTTCTTTAGGATCCTTCCTTTTGACACCACAAGAAACTGCTCTCTACGTGAACCACTTTATTATGTGTTTTTTTTCTGCTTTCAGTTCACGTAAAACCCTGTACTCTGCTTTTCCTTGTATTACTTAGATTGGTTTATTGTAATGTTCACTACAGGTTATATGAAAAAAACAAAACTGTGAACAACTTAACTGTTTTATCACTTTTCACATATTGGTTTTTGAGTAGCCGTTTAAAGCCAGTTTCGTAGCTTTTCCTATTTGTTTATCAAAGATACTTCTGATCAGAGCAAACTGTTTACAAAGATCAAATCGATCATTTAGACTACTAAATCTATGCTTCTCGGTGGTAAGAAAACATTGAACACTGTTTGAGTACTCTTACTGTTATTGATATTTTCACCCTAATCCCAATAATACATCACGCAGATCGGCCAGCTTGGGTAACCCTCTTCGGTTTACACTGCTAATGACTCAACACTTCACCCTCTAATTAAATATCCATTAATCTTTATCAGTGAACAATTTGAGCAAGGGATGGTTAGATGGTAATTGTTTTTGTCTGCATGAAGAGAAAAAACTATGTGACGTATAAAACTTATTTAGGTTAATTTTGAAGATATAACTGCTATCTAAGTCTCAACATTTACCATGAAGAAAGTTTATTATTCCTTAATCTGTTTGTTTGTTTTGGAATTTCACACAAAGCTACATGAGGGCTATCTGTGCTAGCCGTCCCTAATTTAGCAGTGTAAGACTAGAGGGAAGGCTGCTAGTCATCACCACCCACTGCCAACTCTTGGGCTACTTTTTTACCAACGAAAAGTGGGATTGACCGTCACATTATAACGCCCCCACGGCTGGGAGGGTGAGCATGTTTGGCGCGACCCTCGGATTACAATTCGCGCGCCTTACGCGCTTCCTTAATCTGATCAGTAGCAAATCTGGAGAGCTGCCAATATATGGAAAGTCAAAATTATGACATCTTCACCAATTACTTTCGAAGGAACTTTAGAATTATGAGACTCAATAAATGCAACATATCACATTAAAGTTTCTGCTTTAAACGCAGCGCAATACGGAGAACTAAGTCTTTAGTATAAGAAAGGACAGCATAACATGGAGAACTGAACGTCTTTAGTATAAGTAAGGACAGCATAACATGGAGAACCGAACGTCTTTAGTATGCGGTAAAAACAGCATAACACGGAGAATTGAGAGTCTTTAGTACGTAAAGACAGCATAACACGGAAAACTGAGTGTCTTTAGTATACTTAAAAGCAACACAACTTGGATAACTGAATGTCTCTGCTATACTTTAAAACAACACCACTTGGAGTACTGTCTTTGATACAGGTAAAAAACAATATAACACGGAGAACTGAGTGACTTAAATATACTTAAAAACAACACAACTTGGAAATCTAGGTGTCTTTAAGACACGTAAAAACAATATAACAGGTGAAGTAAGTGTCTTTAATGCACGTAAAAATAAGAGAACATGGATAAATGAGTGTCTTTAACGTATTTAGAGACAGCAAAGCATGGAGAACTGAGTTTTTAAGTATACTTAAAACTCTATCATATGAAAACTCATATCTCCAGTATATTCGTGTAACTAGAAAAAAGGAGGCAACATGGGACTACAAATACATTTTCTCAACCGTAGAAAAATGTATTTTTTATATAAAGATATCTTGTATTAGGAAAAAAGGAAAAACATTATTTAGTGAACAGAAGATAGTGTGATGTAATGTGTCAGTCATATTCGCTTATGAATAATTTATTTTACTTATTAGGATCAATTTAAAACACATTAACGACATTCCAAAAATGGTGGTTAAAGTTCTATTATTAGTAAAATGAGAACCATATGGGTGAGATTCTGTTTACCACTAAAGAGCAGCTACATTCAAACTTTTAAAACGGAAATATATGACAACAGAAAGTGCAGTTTCCAGAAAACATAAAACGTTTTCCCTTCACAGAAAATAAAGTGTTATATTTTGAGCTTTATATTTGTACAAAACCAATACCATATAAAAAGTAACACCTCTACTCCAGTAGCTATTTAGATAAGAGATAATATTTCAAGTTAGACTCTTGAGAAGAAGTTAGATTAATAGCTCGAAATATCGCTTTTATTCATTTTCAGGTTCAACGGGTTTCATTCATTTGCCAGAAGGGAAGATGGAATTTATTGACTCTTAGAAAGAGGAATTTTTATACTTCTTTAAAAAATGATCGGTCTTCTTCGTCTTCCTGTTTGAAGGTCTAACAAGTTTTTCGCTTGCTTGTTTGAGAGTTCAAAGGGTTTTTTCATCTGCATGTTTCAAAATTCAAAGTTTATTTTTCTCGTCTGTCTATTTGAAACATGATCTGATTTCTTCGTCTGCTTGTTTGAAGATCCAATAGTTTTGTTTTTGTCTACCTGTTTGAAAGATGATCTGGTTTCTTCATCTGCTTGTTTGAAGGTCCAACAATTTCTGTCTGCTTGTTTAAAAATACAACAGATTTTTTGTCTGCTAAGATCCAAGAGGATTTCCGTTTGATTGTTTGAAGGTCCAACAAGTTTTTTTCGTCCATTCGTTTGTATGTCCAACGTACTTCGTCTGTCTGTTTGAGATTGTTACTGAAATGTGTTTCGTTCTGCTGGCGGACGTTTTTCCAAATGAGACATATTCCTCTACCAGAGACTGTCTTTTAATCAAAAATATAATGTTTTCCTTTACACTCGTATTTCCAAAACAGCTTCCGTAGTTTCATTTACGTAAAAATTGCAATTACTTCATAGTACTCAGAACACTGAGATAAACAGTAGCAGTGAGTCGTTACAAAGTTTAAAACGCAAAATAGTTTGACGATGATACTTTTGATGTATAAAATAAACATTATGAATCCTGAAAATGCTCAGTGTTCTAAAACTAGAAAGTGCAATGTTGTTTATTTAATTGTTTCACGTGACGTCGTTAAGATAACATGGCACACGATCCGCTAACTTTCCTCAGTTAGATTCCCTTTTTTATTTATTGTTTTGATTCATAAAGACTATGTTTTTCCTTTTACTGGTGTATATTTTACAGTGGCTAAAAAGGAAAATTTTATAAACCGTAAAATGGCTCGTTAGAAATTGATACTGTCATAGATGGGGCATTGGTAAGTCTATAGATTTATAACATCAAAAATTACAGAGTTTGATTTCTCGCGGTTGTTCTAGTAAGTAGCTTAGTGTGGCTTTACTCTGAAACAAAACAAAATGTAAATTGAAAAAAAACAACACCATCTCATAACATATTAATATTATCTTTTGATTTTATTAAATATATGCTTCAGTTAAAAGTTCTGAAAGAAACAACGAAAAGAAAACCGTTTTCGTGTTGTTATTGATATTTCGAAAAATATCCAATAGATGGTGTCTTTCGCTCTTACATGCAATTCCGAAAACATCTATCAGTTTCAACTGTATTCACTGATGGCATAAATTCTCTGATCCTGTTAAAAAATGACACTAGTTGCAACGTTGAACAGTCACTTAAGAGTAAAATACTCTTGTATTAACATGATATCTGATAACATTTCGTCTATAGATACGTCCATCAAATTAGAAAAACACGTAGGTTCAAGAAGTCTTGATAGCAATGAAATAAAAGCCCTATAACCCGAGTGCTTTCGAAAGGTAGAACTTTCTACTTCAGGGACAGATTGGGAATTGGAAGAAGAAAAGTCCACCTTTTGAATGTGATCGGTTATAGGGTTTTTATTCATATCTATAGATATGTATTAATATTTCATTTGATCAGTTTAACTTATGTAAATAAAGGAAACACAAAATTAACAGTTGTTAAAAAAGACTATTTGTACATGCTAAACAAACTATTGATGCATTTTTCTCCTCTTTGAAAACGTTTACCCAAAACCAACAAAGTTCCGGGTTTCTCGAAAAGAAAAAAAATAATAATTCGAAATATTAGTAAACTTCAATAGACATTGTTGAAATAAAAATATTTGTTTGATGTTGAGATTTAATTTGGGGCTTTATAATGTGATGATCAATCCTACTGTTCGTTGGTAAAAAAGTTGCCCAAGAATTGGCGGTGGGTGGTGATGCCTTTCCTCTAGTCTTATACTGTTAAATAAGGGACAGCTAGCACTGATAGCCCTTACGTAGCTTTACGCGAAATTGAAAAACAAACCAAATAATACACTGTTTGAACTTATAATATAAATAATATTACTTTGAAGTTATGTGATAATATTATGTATTGTGTTTTAGCTATCAAAATGTTGTTATTTCCATGTTTAAAACGTTTTAATAAGAAATGTAAATGTGATTAGATTCACTTTAAGCTATAGATTTAGACTAATATTATATTATCAGAATAATAACTATAATTACGTAATATTTTTCGATAATTGCGAAAACTTTATGCAACTTTTTTTTAAATTTCTAATTATTAAAATTGTTACAGTGAGAATAGTATGTCTATTAATTACTTATTTTCCCTTTAAAACTCAACATTTTCATTTGTATATGATTATTAAACTTGTGCTTTAATTATAAAGACATGTGTAAAGTGTCGGGTTGACGTGCCTTTTTCAACATCTTTATAATGTGTATTTGATAGGACAACTAGTGATTAACCCAGAAAAATACCACTATGTATTCTTAGAACACAAATAATGGAAATTAGCGAGTTAAACAGCGTATTCATTTCGTAAATGGGAAGAAATACACGAGATACTCCACTCGATTAGGATTGATGACCGTACCAAGAAATTAATTATACGGAGTAGAGAGCAAGGAATTATCGTGTCGCAAATATCTTATTACGAAACACCGTCATAGTAATAAATGACGAAATGGAATCGTTTCTACGTCTAAAGAGATGTTGAAATTAAAGCGAGTACACTTAATGCAAGCTTCGTAGAACTTTGTCGAGAACGGGTTCTTTTTCAATGTTTTTCCACAGCTTGATATACACCAGAGACACAAACATACAAGGCGCGCGCCCCAGAGGACAATTTAGTCCGCAAGTCATGTATATATAATCTATTAAAGCTTGACAAGCTCATGTCTGTCATCAGGAACCGTAATTGCTGTTTAATTCAGTTGGACAGTAACAGAAATATGAAATTGACAACAAATCCTTCGTATAATAAAGTGTTTGATCTAAAACGTGTTTTCGTTACTGTATGTATGTGTGTAAGAGAACTGTAAGAAAGGATATGTAAGGTAAAATGAGAATATGTTTAGTTTTAACGCCAACAGAGAACTAAGATTTAACTTCTCGGGAATGTATTTGAAACATGAAATCGGGAGAAGGTAAAAATAAAAATAAAAGATGTGTGATGTGTTCGTGTGATGAGGTATCTTGCAGGCTTCACTCCCTAAAACACACACACGTAAATATATCACGAAATGAAAAAGTTTGTGTTTGAAAATGCGTTGAAATTGAAGTGCGTATATCGTGTTTTGTAAGTGATGTAAGCTTAGAACAGTTTCAGTTGATGAAGTGAAAATCATGAAACTTATTTGTTTATTAGTATCTGTAGTACGAGAGATGTGGAAAGTTCCATCCAGCATTTCGTTTTCGGTAGATAAGTTTCATCTTAGGCTAACTTAATGGGCATTTAGTTCATGGATGTCAAAAAACATCATAATGAAGAGAACCACGTGTGAAATGTGACTTTCTGATTCCCCTGACTTGCTCTACGTCATGGGAATTTGGTGACGTTCGTATGGAGGAGTTTCGGACTCCCAATAGACAAGGGCCCCATCATGTTTTTTTTTTCCTTTAAACAATGGAATATGTTATTTTTATTAATAATGAGTGGTTACAAACGTTAAAAAAGAATCTCTCTTCCTTATCACTCAAAGAGAAGTGTCATGACGATACGTAAATACACTAATCTAAAGGATAAGTTATTAAATATATAAACTGTGTGTTTGAAAAACTATATAAATATGTGTATTAAAGTACGTTATAAGTGCTGTGAATATAACAGAAATAATTAGTGTCTGCTAATCTAATAACAAAGTGTTGAAATAAAATGTTCATTCTAATAATCTCCAGTATTTCTGTCACAAGGATAATTATCTAGAAATTGCATAATTGGTGGGTGTGGCTTTTAATACACTGTACTTTGTACATTCTAAATAAGGCTAACCACGTTTGTAATGTTTCAGTTTCTGGACTGTTTACTTTATGGTCACAAAACAAGATAACTTATAAGAAAAAATGAAAGTATATTCTACAGAGACACAAGTGTGGTAAAACATTGTTTTGTAAAAGCGAGTTTAAGGTTTTGAATGTCACTAAAACTCTATGGAGTATATCATTTAGAACGTGGCTGGAGAAAGTAATGTTCTTGACTATGTCCGTCAAATGCCAATATTGGTAATCCCATTAACAGGTTCGGAATCTCAGATGCGGAGGTATCTGACATAGAAGTAATAAATCCAAATGTTCCTGCTCTTTCAGCCTTGGAGGCATTATAAAGTGACGGTCAATCCCACTTTTCGTCGGTAAAAGAGTAGCCCAAGAAATAGCAGTGGGTGGTGATGACTAGCTGCCTTCCCTCTAGTCTTACACTGCAAAATTAGGGACGGCTAGCGCAGATAGCCTTGGTATAGCTTTACGCGAAATTCAAAAATAAACAAGCCAAATGTTGCTACAATAACGGTGGCAAAACGTTGTATTTTAGTGTATTCTGCTTTTAGGTGTCTGTATTTAATTTTCAGTTCCAGATATACGGTATAATTTTTAAGTACAAAAATGTATTGAAAAATTGTCAATTGACGACATTTTTTACATATCTTTATTTTGAAAATCTCCGGTCCTAATATTACGCATATATTTCTCGTTTGCTAAAGCTGTTTAAGCTAAACTGTAATGGTTGAGTAAGTCAAAATAGTCTGTTTATTAAGCTCTACTTTAAACATCAAATAGTTTCTCTGTTTGCATGCTTATATGGCCGAAACATAAAACCGCTCAAAAAACTTGATTTGCGATAATATAGTTTTATACAGTGTAATTTAATTTACTCCTCCCCCCAACTGTCCTCTTCTTCTACTTATCGTCACTTTAAGAAAGGGGCAGACGCTGTCACTATACACTACCAAGGACACTAGGACAGAAGCCATGCACGTGCCTGGTCAAAGTGACCACGTGGCAAGTCGATGGTCAGAAGTGTCCACAGCCGTCTGAAAGCATGTGCGGTTCATCAGCCGACGTTGTTGGAGTGATGACGTTAAGGCGAGTGGTGAGAAAGATCACAGCTGATAAGACTAAAGGAGGCACTGAAACACGGGCTTGAAGTCTGGGGAGACTCGGGCACACGCCGGAGCGGGTCAAGGGCCTCAGTAACCTATACTCTTATCCGAAGTGCGAAATATCGAACTTGTGTATCAGCCTGTGGTTTCGGAGAAATTGGGTGTATCAAATTCAAGTAGCCAGACTGTAGAATGAGCACACGTGTTAGTTGACTAGAGTGGTTTTGTGTTTATGTAACCAAATCCAGCGTGATAATTAGTAAACGTATATACATGTATGTATCTAGGTGTATATACTTCTGAAAGACATTCTATTATCAGAATTACGTAGCTGTTCTTTGATAGATTGTTTACGCAGAGTGTTCATGATGAATCTTTGTACAATGGACGACAACTGCCTGTTGTGGAGACACAAGTATAGAGGACGACGTTTCGAAAGTCTTCAAGTCAGACGAAAGGCGGAAGGCTTTCAAAACGTCGTCCTCTAAACTTTTGTCTCCAAAACAGGCAATCGCCGTCCATTTTACAAAGTTTCATCACGTAGTTGTTACTTTTATTGAACATGCGCACCGTATCGAGGAAATGAATGTTTAGTAGCGGAACGCTTACAACTTATTAACTATTCCATTCAAATCAGATTTAATAGAAACATTATAGCATCAAAACGTTGCGAATTTTACAGATTTATTTATTGTTTCATCGACTTAGTCATATCATGTATTCTCTTTTTTTCTGCTTCCATGTTATAGAAGAACTGACATAGTCTGGTGGTTAGGGTACTCAACTTACAATACGAAAGTCGCAGGTTCGAAACCGTCTTCGAACATGCTTTTCCTTTCAGCAGTGAGGGAGCTATAAAATTAAGATCTGTTCTACTATTGGTTGTTAAAGAGCAGTTTAAGAGTTACCGGTAGATTGTGTTAACTTGTTGTTTGTTTGTTTGTTTTTGAATTTCGCGAAAAGCTACACGAGGGTTAACTATGCTAGCCGTCCCTAATTTTACAGAGTAAGACTGAAAAAAAGGCAGCTAGTCATCATCATCCACCGCCAACTCTTAAGCTACTTACTCTTTTATCAACGAATAGTAAGACTGACCGTCACATATAACGCCTCTACGGCTAAAAAGGCGAGAATTTGCGATTGCAAATTACGAGTCGAGTGTCTTAACCACCTGGCCAAGCCGGGTCTTGACTAGCTGCCTTCTCTCTAATCTGGCACTTCAAAACTGTAAACCGCTAACGCAAATATCCCTCGAGTAGTTTTGCGCAAAATTCATAACAAACTAGTAAACCTCTGCTATAAGAAATAGTTTAGTAATTCCGTTAAGTTATTGTTGATTGCCCCTCTACAACGATTAATATGTATAATACTTAATTTCCTCTTGTAATTTGATTTTGTTAACGCTTGTTTCCTCTTCTCAAATATAATGTTGACTTTCAAGACTCTAGGACACACACGAAATATTTATTTATATATCTTTATATATTTGTGTGTATGTATATATTTATAGTTGCTTTTTTCTATTATGTATATATATATAAAGAGAGATAGATAAATAAATATTTCGTCTGTGTCCGAGAGACTTGATAACTGGTTTGAAGAGAACAAACTGGTTGTTACCATTGCCCATGTAGAAAACGTATCGTTCAGAAAGACTCGACATCCACAAGGTTTGTAGTATAGGGAACAGCTCTCTCTGAGCTGCTAACCTCGTTTTTAATGTGAAACTTGACGTATGAAATGTGCCGACGATGTATTTAAATGTTGTAAATATCATTATATCATGTAAAAGATAGAGGGTTCCCCTTTGTTAACTGACTTCCTGTAGTCTTTATTCTTTGGGTTAATGGACTCGACGACAAATAACTTGAACATAATAACAAGGAATTGCCATAAGCTGCCTGCGACATAAACTTTTATTAATAGTTTGTAAACATGTAGTGAAAAAAGTTATATAATGAGCTGCTATCACCATATAATGACTTATAGAATATCAAAGTAATCAGTTTCAACATTATTCCAATTATTTCAAAGTGATTAGTTTAATATTATTACAGTTAGTTCGAAGTGATTAGTTTAATATTAAGTTTGCAATATGATTGTTTTATTCAAAGTTCAAAGTGATTAGTACAATATGATTCCAGTTCGTTCAAAGTGATTAGTATAATATTATTCCAGTTAGTTCAAAGTGATAAGTTTAATATTAAGTTTGATATGACTGTTTTATTTTGTTTGTTTTCCTCCAAATAAAGGTCAATGGTTTGCATAACATGCAATTAATATTAAAGATAAGATAATTTATTGTTTCACACATCTACAGGTTATTCATATGTCAAATCGAATAGCTGTATATGACTATTACTCTTATAGTGCACTTGCAAATTTACTTAGCCTCATTCATTATTTTAAAATAAATTTGCCAAACGTTTAATAAAAGTATAACATAGTTTTAAAATTCAAACAAAAACACCACCGTAGATCCACAGTTTTAACAACAATACAAACTCTGAATCCGCAATTTAAATTTTAACCATCCCTGTGATTCTTAGTAAAAATTATAACCCTCAATATCGTTACGTCGAGATATGGTGGACTTCGCGTAAAGACTGTGCCTAAAGTAGAATATTATTGAACGGGTTATTTTAATAAACTTCCCGCGTTCAACATTTGTTATTCGGATGTTATAAAAATATGCCATTCACGAAATTTTATTGTTCAGAAATGTTTGCAATGATAAGCTGTATCGGTAAAGCAGGAGAAAACGTGATTAAAATGAGAGCAAAAATAGTCTACTCCAACATTGGCTACCTATTAAAAATTAAACAGCTTGTCACGGGAAGTAACCCAAAAACATGACGTCACTGGGAATAGATTAATATCCTATTTGCTACTTCAGATAAGATTATTCACGCGGATTTATTAAGTATAAAAGAGCGGCTCAAGCCATTTCTAAAGCACATATTGGAAAGAGAAAATAACCATGAATAGATTTGTGATTGATACCATCTGCACGCGACAAACGGAATTATATCTTTACATTGGACGAAGCTTGTGCCTCCTTAGTTGAGTGGAAAATCAAACTAGAAACTTTTGTTCTATACAAACATGCAATCCACTGATAAGAAAACGTTGTAATTATATAGTACCATTTCTTTTCGCTGGTACAGTATTTATAATATTTCCGGAGTTGGCCAGGTTTAGAACTCGTTGTAGTTACATAGTACCATTTCTGTTCGTTAGTACAACATTTACAATCTTTCCAGAATCGGTCCGGAGTTGAGTAGCTGTTAGCGTATTCGGACAATGCTTTCAGTGATTCCTTGTCATGTCCCGTTACTTCACACTTTGCGGCCGTGAGTGTATTTTGAAAATGACGTTTAAATCCCCCTATTCTGTAAGATGAGAATAGCCGAGAGTTGGCTGTAGGTGTTATTGATTAGTGCCCTCCTACTAGTCTATCAGTTCAAAATAGAGAACTTCATGCTCTTTGTATGAGTTGCAATAAAAACAGATAGACATCAAAACCGGCTTACTTAAAATCAAGTTCATCACATCTAACAACGACAACTCAGGGGAAAAGAAAAGGTCAAATAAGAAACTGGCCCTCCCAGGTCGTCAAAAGACCTTAATCCCTATGATTGATTGAGTGTACGATTTGCTTGAAAATTTTAGAAAAACCCACCAACAAAACTTATCTTCACCTCGTGTTGAATTATTAAATCAGATCATATTATGACTATTTTTTTTCGGTTTTCAGACAGATTGGGTCCCCCTCTCGTACAGCGGTAAGTCTGCAGAATTACAACGCTAAAATTGGGGATTCGATTCCCCTCGGTGGACTCGGCAGGTAGCTTAAAATGGCTTTGTTACAAGAAAACACACACACAGAGATTGGTATTACTATAAATACAAGTGATAAAAGAGCACACAATGTGAATAAAAATAATAACATATCTTCTTGAGTACAGGAACGTGAAAAAAAAACTATTTGTTCTCTATCCATTTCCTAACTTATTATATTCGTTTTGAAACGAATTTCCTTTCTTCACACCTATGTATAGATATATTGTAGTTGTTTTTATTGTTGTTTCAGGTTTTTTTTAACCAAAGTTTTCCAGTTGATTACCTTAATACGAGTTTTCGGTTGTTTTTAATATTAATTAAAAGTTTGATATTTAATCTAACTCATACAAACATTAATATATACTTTTGGTTACACAATTAACATCTGTAATGTTAAATTATTTGAACTAAGACCTGCAAATCGGTTCTTCTTTGAATGGTTATATTGTTTTGTTTTGTTTGTTTGTTTTTAAAATGCTCCAATAACATTTTTATTCGAGCAGCCCAAAGTCTTTTATGATAAACGGAACATATACGAATTACCCAGTTTTATTTTCTTTTGACTGATTGAACGAAGTGATAAATCTTTGAATGTCACGATTCATCATCGTTAAAGTTTGTTATTCTGAAATTAAATATGAAATTCATTATTTATATGGCATATTTTGATGTAAATATATATATATATATATATCTTTGTTTTACAGATTAAAAGTTTATTATTAAAACACATCTTGAGAAAACGATATGCTTGGGAAATAAAGGAATATATTATCTAATGTATAAAATGCAATACATTTAAAGCGCCAAACATGCTCGCTCTTTCAGCTGTGGGGGCGTTATATGTGATAGTCAATCCCACTATTCGTTGGTAAAAGAGTAGCCCAAGAGTGGGTGGTCATGACTAGCTGCCTTCTCTGTAACCTTACACTGCTAAATTAGGGACGGCTAGCGTAGATAGCTCTCGTGTAGCTGTGCGCGAAATTCAAAACAAACAAACCAAAAAAGTTGTGTCGCTTTGTATTTAACAATAATAAAAATATTTGGTGAAACTTTAATAAGAAACATGTTAAATCCTGTCTTGTAATATATAAGTTAATTGTATTATAAACTTTTATAGTAAAAAAGATAGTTTAAGTACTTCATAAAACGGCTTTGAACAAACCGTGGACTGCAAAATATTACACGAAAAACGAATTTAAATTTTCTAAGTAGTTTCAAACTCGGAACACGATAATAAATAAATGTTCTAGGAACCGACTCACTACTCTATACGACTATGACTAGTTTCGTTTTAGCGTAGAACGCCTAAGTTCATCACGTTCCCTAGCACGTGGTGAATTTTGTTCGGTGAGTCACGGTGTGTGTGGGAAAATTGCAGATTTTTAAGCTTACAGTTCAAACCTGAACAGGTGTGGTAGAAGAGGAAAAAACACTCGTCACGTGGCGAATGCGAAATGGAAGAGGCAGATCTATAAGCAGAAGGCCGATTGGACATGAAGGAGAAATTATGACTTCTACTACTGTCAAAAGAGGCTGGTTACATGTCCCGAAGTTTCGCTAAAGTCGTTTGTGAACACTTAGATAAATAAACATGCACGGTAAGTTCGATTTTCTGGTTTAAGCACGGCTTGTCAAGCGTTAGATGGAGTGATATACAGCCTAATTGAGTTCACAGGCCTTCTACGAAGAATTATTAACTATAAAAAATATCTTGTTTTTTCATTTCTATATAAGTCCCTAAACAGTAAGTTAAAGTGCTCGTTTTTTTTAATTTTTCTGTTATTTTTTACAATAAAATTATTGTAAAGCTTTCGTTCTTCGCAGATAAGTACAAAGCCAACCACGGGTATCGAAACCCGGTTTCTTGTGTATAAGTTCGCAGACATACCACTGTGCCACTCAGGGTAAAACTTATCGTAGAGATCAAACTATTTACGTGAATAAACATACTACGTAATTCTAACATTATTTTTTATATGCTTCTCAGTGGTTCAACGATCAGTTTGAAGGCTAATAATGCTAAAAGCTGGACTTCGATACCTGAATACAACAATTTCGAATACAACCAGATCATTGTGCAGCTTTCAGCTTAACAACAAAAAACGTATAATTCTGAAACACAGAACTGTTTTGAAGGTGTAAATCATGAAAGAAAAATTATATTAACATCCATTTAGAAATAATTTTCTTAAAACTGCCTTTTTTGCTTCTTTCCTAAGTCCTGAACTTTGTTATTTTAAAATTGTAAAATACTTACAATAGCACACTTTAAAAAGGAATGGGATTCAAATTTTCAAAAGACTTGTGAACACAAGAAACCGTAAAAACGTTCGGTAGAATGTGGCACAATTGCATTTATTAAAACCGATCATATTATATACGTATTTAAATTGACAACAGTATCAGTTACCATCAGATGTTGTTTGTTACCTCTGTTCTGCTCTTGTTAGTACAACTGGTAAGATAGCTTCAATGTAACTTCTGTTTTCTTTTTTTATTAGGACGAATTTGATGTAATTCAGATGTTTTGTTTTTTTAATTGCAAGCGTAAGTGTTCCTTCACCGTTTCTATGTGTTAGGAACAGAGAACGAAATAAACAGTTAAGTGTTATATGGGTTACCTCTTATGGAGTTGATAGACTTATTTTCCTACACTGGGATAAGATTCCCTCATTCCCACAGAAAGCTATGTTATTTTGTTCAAAACTATACTGCCTTGAAAATAGCATAAAACATCAATTTTCAACTATAACAGAATATGACGAGCTGGACCAAAAATACCTTCAACAACACGTCCAACTGATGGCTTAGTACGAAGTTACAGAGTTCACGTATCTTCTGCAAATTTTGGGCACATTTTTCGTTGCAGTTGGTTTAAGATTTGCTGTTATTTCTCGCTTCAATCACAGGCTTAACGCTGATTGATTAAGGACAAGCTTGATTTAGTCTTGTTTTCAGAGCCCATAGGGCAGGTTTTTGTTGCGAAATCAGGCAACCTTGGTGAAATGCATTCTAATCAGTATAGGTTTCGGTTTCTTGATACACTGAAATAATTACAGGTTTCAGTTTTATAATTACTAAAATAATTACTAGTTTTAGTAATCTTGTATATTGAGTTACAACATAAAGTCCTTGTTCCAAGTTTGTTTGTACAGGATACACTTCATAAATACTTGTTTCTAGTTTGTTTATTGTAGGAGATACACTTGATAAAGGCATGCTAGTTTTTATTTCTGATCTATATGGTAACATTGTATTAAATATTATTGTTAATAAAACGATAGAAGAAAATAATTCTGCTCATAATGAAAAGATATAGAATCAATTACACAATATTACATTGACTTATAAAGAACCTTGAAAAATCTTGCATTATATCGTCAGATTCTTATCTGGCTATTATGATAGTCGTACGTTAGTGTAAAAATTATTTGATATTTCTCCAATTAAATAATAGTTTATGTATTTATTTTGGAAGTTTTCTCTTTCGCTACAGGAACGTTCAACGAACAAGATGTCACGATATTTCGAAACCTAAAAAATGTTGGTTTTAACAATTAGTAACAATTACTTGGTTAGGGTTAGAATATTTACACTTCATGAGTCTCAAACACTATCGAACAGTTTCATATAGCTGTTTGATATTTATAAGCGTATAACCTCTTTATATTTGATTTATATACTCGTACCAACTGTTTATATTTGATACCTATATACGTATCACCTCTTTATATTTGATGGCTTTACACGTACCACTGGCTTATACTTGATATCTTTATACGTACCACCTGTTTACATTTGATGTCTTCATACGTTTCACCTATTTATATTTATGTCTTTATATGTACAATGTGTTTATATTTTATATCTTCATTCGTATCACCGGTTTATATTTCATATCTATATCGCTATCATTTGTTTATATCTGGAGCAGTACCGGTTGATAACTGAGTTATAAGTAATTTTAAATTTATTTATTATATTGCTGAAACTAAAAAAGATAAAACTTATTATATATACATTTATTTCGTGAACTTGATTTTGCAGATATTTTAAAAACGAATTTTACTATTACTGAAACAATACGTGTTCACTTATTCTACCCTGAAGACAAGAAACAAAAGTTATCCTTGATGTCGAAATGAATCCATTGTCGCCACCTCAGACTGGCGCTGCTCACGAAGACGCTTCATCATAGTACTCACATTTACACGATGTAGGACAAACGATGTGCTCGGTCCATGTAACCTGGTACCTAACACAAAATAAAAAAAAAACAAAGCAAACAAAACATTAACATCTATGGGTATAATCTGATTCTGTATTACTTTGGTAGCACTAAATGTTATTGTTAACAAAGTTATTTCTTGTCACAAGAACAATACAAAAAATTACATGTATAAAAGATTGTGATGTTATATACATATATGCGTGCGTGTGAAATATATTTTATCTATAACGGCTCAAACAATTAGCGTACGTTTTACAATCTTTCAAAGCTGCATGTTAGGTTTAACTCACAGTGATTTTAAGGGTTATAATGTAACATTCGTTTTTAAAATAGGTAACATTGTTTAGGTAATGGTGTATCCATGTTTCAGCTCATATTAGTACCAAATCAGTGTCCTTGAAAGAAGAATTGTAAAGTCCATGATCTGTTTTTATAAATTTGCTTTACCACTATAAACCAGACAAATTATATTCAACGGTAATAGCAATCAGATCTCTCTGACTACTGCTTCATGCGAATATATCCAAATTTACATACATTAAAGGAATGAAGTCCTGAGCTAATATATAGAAACGACATTGTCTCACCGGACGACAAAAATGTAAATAACAGTAATAACAATGTATACAAATATTCCTCAAACTGTCTCAGTAACACACGAATACAAACAGACCTCGACATTCAGTTTAGACCTGCTTGTTTTGTAACATGCTTCCCAGTTGTCTTTGCGGTAAGTAATAATGAGGGCTTATAATGCCAAAATTTAGGTATCGATACCCGTGGTTGATACAGGAGATTTTATAGCTTTAGGCTAAAAAAGAACAAACAAACAGAAAATTTTATTCGTCGTAACCTAAAGTTCAAATGATAAATCTTAATGGACGACCCTCGTGGCTTTTTTTTATATTTTAATAATTAGTACTTGTATTCACAGACTGCGTTTTATTTCTTACTTCAACTGACATTTCCAATTAAATCACTAATTTATTTTTTCTTCTGAGTTTTCTAATCATGAAACGTTTCATTTCAGTGTCGCATTACGAATGTTTATATAGTTTATTCTCAGTAGTGTAATACTTAAAGCAAAGCCAGCCAAGTATTTGTAGGCTTAACCGTCATAGTGTTGTTGATTTCTAAGCAAGAGTTTAGTAACTGCCTTATACTTTCATCAAGTCGAACAAAGTAAGAAATCTCGTCCAAAAACAACATCATCTCACAACTCCGTGTGTTTTTAACAAGAGCTGAAAGGATAAGTTTAGAATTGCAAAAGTAAAATACATTCGAGAAGAAGAAGGAAAAAAATGCAGATATATTTTTAAACTAACTTAATTATTCCTAACAGACGACATACTTTTTATTTTTACAAAAACCGCGTTTTAACTCAACCTGTTGCCATAGGAACTCTGGAATTCACCACGCACACCAATGTACGAATATTTAGCGCCGAATCAGCTGAAAACAATTTTCAGGCCAGATAGTATTTCTGTAACGTGATACTAAAGTATCTAAAAACCGTTGAAAAACGTCAACTATGCATTTAGTGAGGCTGTCTATGTGTGTTCGAGCATGTGGGTCTTTGATGATTATAAATAGAAGGCTACTTATTTCCAAAAATGTATTAAACGTTTTTTCTATCTATTTGTTTTTATTAATGTACGAACTCAGTGGATTTCACAGAGACACAGTGGAACGACATAATGAATTCAAAACAAATATCTGAACCGTGACTACATCCTACGCTTTATTGAAATTGTAATGTCACTGCTATTAAAGTTGGCTACGTGAAATTTTAATGTAAACTAGCTAAAAATAGCCTTTAGAGTGCAAATACTCCAACAACGTTTTTATAACAAATCAGATTTCCATTGCTATTAGAATAATATTTTCTATGCGAAGTCTTAATAAAGCCCAGTTCTACATTGTTGTTAGAGTATTTTGCTGCACAAATGTTAATATAATTCAGTTCTATATTTTTGTTAGAGTATTCTTGCTGCACAAATTTTAATTGTTGTTACGATATTTTTGCTGCACAAAGTTTAGTATAGTTCAGTTCTACATTGTTGTTAGATTATTCTTGCTGCAGAAAGTTTAATATAATTCAGCTCTACATTGTTGTTAGGATATTGTTACTGCACAAAGTTTAGTATAGTTGAGTTCTACATTGTTTTTAGATTATTCTTGCTGCCCAAAGTTTAATATAACCTGGCTCTACATTGCTATTATGTTAATATTGGTTGCACGAAGAAATATTAGTTCAGAATACCAATTATATCTTATCTGATTACATCAGGGTTACTATGTTTTTCGTTTGTTTTCTTCTTTTTACATTCTTGTAAGAGTTAAAATAAACACAGATAGTTAGAAAATACTTTAAAATTACTTTTAAAATATTATTTGAAATGATTTTAAAGTTGCTTGTTACATAAGTTGCTTGTGTGATTTAATGATAAACCTAATACTGGCTATTTGAGAGACAGATAACAAAAGTGTTTCTTCAAATATTAAATTTCAAATCTTTTAAAATAATGTTTAATGATCTTAACTCACAAAACAATCTATACCTCAATTGTACTTATTCTTGTATTTTTTTCTTTTTTCAGACCATAAACAGTCCTCCCTACCTGAATGAGAGACTTCATCATTTTGGAGATTCACATGGGATTTTGCCGATTACAGGTAAAAAGAGCTAACGTAATTTAGTTTTGCTCAATGCAGATAATCTGTTTGTTCACTGGTAGTTCTGATACAATCATGTTGTTTTCAACTTGAGAATACCTTGCTTCCTGTGTAACGTATAAGATGAATAGGTTATTTTTTTTCTCTCTTTAATCCACTATGTGAGTGTTTATAATTCATACTTTACCTTTATGTTGAATAAAATCTTCATCATTTTATATATTTCTAATTTATCTTTAATTAACCCTGACAGTCAAGAAGAATACCTCGACGTGATTCTTACAATAACTAAACATTCTTTTACTTGATTTTTACAATAACCAAACTTACCTTTACTTGATTCTTACAATAACCAAACATTCTTTTCCTTGATTCTTACAATAACCAAACATTCTTTTACTTGATTCTTACAATAAACAAACTTACCGCTATTTGGTTCTTACAATGATCAGTTATTTTATTTGACTTTAACAATAATTAAACAAACCTTTCACCTTTACTCGACTCTGACAATACTAAACATGTTTTTACTGTAATCTCACAATACTCAAACATGCGTTTACTTGTCTCTAACAATAGACAAATTTCTTTTCACCTGAATAAGACAATTAAACAAATGATTCATCTAATATGGCAACCTGTAAGTATACACTCTTATATTCACCTCCCAATACTTTTCATAAGCAAATTCATACAGTAGATGAAACGTATGTTCACTTCATTCTTACATCAAACTCTCGTCTTCTGATAAATCTAACATTAAACACATTTCTCTTCACCTAGAATAACAGTAGTAACTTATCATTTTTTTTTACCGTGATAATGGACTGACTTTTGTTCATCATCAATATTCATAACAAACTAAGTTGCCTTAGTCTGATAGCAAACTGTTGTCTTCACCTACTGATAAAACAGTCGACTTCTGCTTATGTCGTCCCCTTAACTGACCTTGAGTATCCCTAATAGTGACACAGTTAACTACTTTGAAACTAGTTTCTCTTTGGATGGTTTTAAAATCTGTGTATAGTCTGAACTTGACTTATGTGATTTTGTTTCCATCTAAAAATTATGATGAAAAAGTATTCTAACGATAAAATCTGGTCAGGCGTGACTCCTGATTAGTGTTCCATTCTGCGTGTCAAGAAGTCCGAGGATCTAGTCCGCGAAGTTCTACTGAATAAGACCTACACTTTCAGTTCTTAGCGTGATATAAAAGTGGCATTTAATTTCTTTTTTCTATTAATAGTGGTCATGTTGTCTTCAGATGCTAGTCTGTAATCCATGAGGTATCTGGTACTGGTCGATTAGCTCACGTATCAGACAGAGTGCTGTTAATATTTGTACCACCAATCACCTAACGATAAACAAACTTATCCTGACCTGTATTTAATAGTCAATCAGTTTGTACATATATTATGATAGCTATACTCAGCGAAAGTTTTCTTACCGCTAGAAATGCTTGTGAATTGTTTGTAAAACTGCTTAGAACTTACTTGTATGTATATCTTCTTATAGATGCAGCATTCTCAGCTAAAATTTCTCTCTTTAAAATCGATTGAAAAGTTTCTTTAACAAAAGCCAATGAATTATGTTTGTGGGTTTCACTTCAGTCTAATAAGTCTTTATAAAAATAAGTAAAAAAAATAAACTACTTCGAAATGTAGAAAGAGCATTATTTTTTGTCACTTTAATATAAGAAAAGATGACATGTGAGGATCAGATCCGAATGTTGATCCTAAACGTTACCCTTCGGTAGCTAAAATTACATGTCAAGTTTGGAAAGAAACAGCTCAGTTATTCCTCACCTATAAGTGAACACACACGATTTTATTAAATAATAATTTATTTAGATATTATGTTTGTTTTGAATTTCGCACAAAGCCACTCGAGCGCTAGCCGTCCCTAATTTAGCAGTGTAATACCAGAGGGAAAGCAACTAGTAATCACCACCCACCGCCAACTTTTGGGCTACTCTTTTACCAACGAATAGTGGGATTGACAGTCATATTATAATGTCCCCACGGCTGAAAGGGCGAACATGTTTGGTGCGACCAAAATTCAAATCCGCGAATCTCGGATTACGAGTCGCACGCCTTAACACGCTTGGCCATGCCAGAGATTACGTGACGTCCCAATTTTAAGTTGTCATTAAACAATTTTCCTTAATTCTCTACAGTTTTAATACAAATGTTCCGATATGATAAAAAGAGAAGATATAATGTGGAGCGCACAAAGTGTTCGGGTATACGTGTGAGTGGATACTAAGTACATGAACATGAATAACTTGACACCATCAGTCCGAGTTCGGAAATATAGCCGGTGGCATAAAAATAGTAGTCTTAATGCTTGAAATAAAATAAAAAAAAAAGGAAGGCGTAATAGATGATTTACCTTACTCTTAATACGTAGTTTTTCAAGATTAAAGATCGATATGTGAAAGTTCTACCAACTTATAAATAAGCTCATATCAGGTACGATGAAATCCTCTGATTCTAATGAAAGCGACGGTTGAAATTGTGCACTATAGGTTGTATTAGTAGGGGTCTGGAAATACGACCCGGTCCTTCTCTACAAATTGGACTGCACTTATTTACGTTTGTTATTTCTGGTGGAAGCCTGCAGAGCATTAAGGAAGCGCTGGATATAACTGATCCCTATCAGTCTACTGAACGTTCAGATCGAGAGACTTGCGTGCCAAATTCTTGGCGGGTTTGTCTCGCTTCGCCGAGAGTTCCCGCAGAACTCGGCGTCGAAAGCCTCGTGGCGCTTACCTCACCGTCTATCAGGTGATTTCATCAGATTCCCTCAAAGTTTGGCTTCCGTTCATTGCCCCATTACTCCTGACATCACGTTCTCTCGTGGCTTAGACTACGTGCTTGACGCTCCCTGGGAATCGAAAGAGTAAGTAACGAGAAAGATAAATTCAGTTATCACTAGCTTCTATCAAAGAGATTTCTCGGCGTCAACATCTGTTTCGAAACGTCGAGTTAAAGAGAAGTTGATATGTTCTTTAACAACAGTTTTAGGTAAAGACTGAAAACAAATATCTTTCATGAAATTATCGATTTTTTTCGAAAAATTCTAACAGACAAAAATATTGTATTGACACTTTTTTGCGGTAATTTGAAATAGCAAAAAAACATTATATTATCTAATGGCACTTTGAGATGGCCAGAAATAATGCGTGGTTACAGACATTATTTTGGCATTTTTCGTCTACTTCTAATTGTCCAAAACACTTTATTGACACTTTGCATGGCACTTTTGGATGGCCCAAAACAATTTAACTTTTTTCGGTACTTTTAGATGGCGAAAAATATTATATTGACACTTTTTTTTATGATAATTTATTTATTCAAGAAATGTTATATTTACATTTTGGCTTCTAGTACTTTGGAATGACCAAAAGCCCTCTTATTGTTTTACCGTTTTTTTATAATTTGTTTTGGAATTTCGCACAAAGCTGCTCGAGGGCTATTTGTGCTAGCGTCCCTAATTTAGCAGTGTAAGACTAGAGGGAAGGCAGCTAGTCATCACCACCCACCGCCAACTCTTGGGCTACTCTTTTACCAACGAAAAGTGGGAATGACCGTCACATTATACACCCCCACGGCTGGGAGGGCGAGCATGTTTAGCGCGACGCGGGCGCGAACCCGCGACCCTCGGATTACGAGCGCACGCCTTAACGCGCTCGGCCATGCCAGGCCTTCGTTTGTCTTTTTTATAAACTGTACTGTAAAAAGATTTTGAAAGATTGATTTTGAGTGAGCGTGTGAGATTGTGCAATGCAAGAAAAATACACGCAGTTCGTTTACAATTTCGCGCAAGGCTACCCGAGGGCTATCTGCGCTAACCATCCCTAATTTAGCAGTGTAAGACTAAAGGGAAGGCAGCTAGTCGTCACCACCCACCGCCAACTCTCGGGCTACTCTTTTACCAACGTATAGTGGGATTGATAGTCACATTGTAACACCCCCACGGCAGAAAGAGCGAACACATTTGGTGTGACGGGATTCGAACCCGCGACCCTCGGGTTACGAGTTGAGTGCCTTATCCACCTGGTTATGCCGGGCCATACACACAGTTAAGTTACTCCAAAAATTTGTAGTTTCAAAGAATTTCATTCTCGAAAATAGAAATTAAAAACAAAGACATGGGTAATGGCTCTTCATAATTTGAAGGTAAGGTTTAACATCGGAATAAGGAAAGGCATATAATGATTTTCCTCTAAATGGTGGAACCTCTAAGGTTCTGTATCTAGTCAATATGATGCATAATGACGAATCCCAGTAGGTAACACAAGCAAACAAATAACCAACATTTGGCAAAAACTAGTAACAAAATATAACATTCCAGTTAACACTAAATTTATTCAAAAACCAGGCACAAAACTAAGGTCTATACTATGTAAGAACTACACTGACAAACACCACACCAACATTATTTATAAAATACAATGTGATAACTGCCACGACTTCTATATAGGAGAAACAAGTAGAAAAATGGAAACCAGATTCAAAGAACATAAAAAGTCACCTTCACACGTTTTCGAACACTGCAAGTCAAATGGACACAACATAACCATAGAAAACACTAAAATACTAAATAAAGAAACAAACATAAACAAACGAAAAATTAAAGAAGCCTTACTTATACAACAACTTAAACCCAAAATAAACCAATATAAAGGAACACCATTATACCTATATTAATATTATAGATTATTATATATTCAAACATCTAACCACGCCCTCTACATTGCGACACTCAGTTATACAACCCCTTCCAAACATGTGGTCAGCTTCCGGTCAGTTACCTCTTTCTTTGTGAACCTGACGATGACCGAAGAAGGTCGAAACGTTGTTCGCTCTTCTATTTAAAATATTTTCTGAACCCAAACGAGCCGTTTTTGCATATAAAATTCTCAACAAGTGGGTTTCTCGACATCACTGATTTTATACCTTGTGTTTCTAGTGGTAACAGCTGATAGGTTGATTGTTTATACATGGATAACTAGCTGTGTGTTTGTGTGTACTTTCAGTGATCAACAATGCGACAATGTCTAAACATTCCAAAAGAGAATAAATTTTGAAACTTTAAAAACTCTTACGAATGGTTTGTTTGTTTGTAATTAAGCACAAAGCTACACAAGGGATATCGGAAACTTGATATTTGCATTGTAAGTCTGCAAATATACCACTGAGCCACTGGATGTGGGGAGAGCTTATGAATGGTTAGGACTTGCATGGCTAGGTGTTTAGGGTGTTTGTCTTTTAATTTAAAGGTCGTGGGTTCGAATCTCTGTCACACCAAACATGCTCTCACTGTCAGCGGTGGGACGTTACAATGTTACGGCCAATTCCACTATTCGTTGGTAAAAGAGTAGTGCAAGAGTGGTAGTAGGTTGTGATGACTAGCTGCCTTAAAACTAGTCTTATACGGCTAAATTAGGGACGACTAGCGCTGTTATCCCTAGTGTAGTTTTACGCGAAATTAAAAAAAACAAACAAACGAATGGATAAGCGCATAGTGCACGTTTCGTGATGTCAATCTGAGCGGGTTTCTAAAGGTGACAAAGACACTCGCAGTAAGATTCTGCTCAGAAAAACAAGCGTGGGTGAAGGACTTGTCGAACCCGTGTTCTCTCACGATGAATAACAATGAGAACATTGTGCATGCCCATGGACCGCACAGTTTAAACGCCAATTATCTGCCCGACAAGATGCCCAACATAGAAATATATAAAAATTCGCATAGACACAAACGCACGTGTATATAGCAACTTCCGTTACCAAATGAACGACAAAGTGTTACACTACTGTACATTATGGTAAGGAAAATGAATTAGAGACAAAAATTATGGATAAGGAAACTAGTGTAGAACAGACTTAACTGAGAAGTCTGCAGTTTGTTACGTTCTTCAAAAAGTTGAAAAACCGTACAAAACTATTGTGTATGTGCTCATCGATCTGTAGGAATACTGATTGGAACCGGAACGTTGTGCAATTGTCCTGTACTTTCACTACCTTGTTGTTGAAAAATTAGGGACGGCTAGCGCAGATAGCCGTCGTGCAGCTGTGCACGAAACTCAAAACAAACAAACAAACATGAAAATATAATTCAAAACAAAATAAAACAATATAAATCAAAATAATAACAATAAAAAATGATAACAGGACGAAAAACATAACCAACATTTACAATCAATCAAGTTTCAAAAATACAACTGCGTAGGCCTATCATCACCATTAATATGGACAAAAATTAAGATAAAAATTTACAACTAATTAATTGTGAGATAAAACACACGTTTACAAATTGCTAAATAATCAACTGGCTTTCCTTAAACACGTTTTACTATAATGTCTACATAATACAAATGGTTTGAAAACAGACACCACATGGCGCTCTAAGTATTCAATCTCTTTCCCTAATTTCGGTAAAATTTATATTTTAAATTTCCTTCAAGTTTTGCTAGAAGATCCCTGTTGTATTTGAAATACAGTCTAAGAAAGGTGTATCTCAGAACGGCTGGTATGGATATTTACATTTTTATTGACAAGCAGAGAACAATGTTTCAACCTTTCTAGGTCATCTTCAGGTCAACAAAGAAAATGATTGTAACTCTTTTACTTGCTTATGGCCAGGTGATTAGGACGCTCGGCTCGTAATCTGAGGGTCACGTGCTCGAATATCCGTCACATCAAACACTGTCACGCTCTTCACAATCCCGTACCCGTTTATACTCTCGTCTCTAAGACACGTGCTCGGCAATGGTCAGTTGCAGACTCTTTGTTAACCTAAAAATGGCCTAGGAAAATCGAAAAGTTGTTCTCTGGTTATCAATAAACGTGTTAATATCCATACCAGCCGTTCTAGTTTGGTTTGGTTTGAATTTCGCACGAAGCTATACGAGGGCTATCTGCGCTAGCCGTCCCTAATTTAGCAGTGTAAGACTAGATGGAGGGCAGCTAGTTATCACTACCCATCGCCAACTCTTGGGCTACTCTTTCACCAACGAAAAATGGGATCGACTGACACATTATAACGTACCCACAGCTGAAAGGGCGAGCATGTTTGGTGTGACAGGAATTCGAACCTGCAACCCTCGGATTACGAGTCGAGTGCTTTAACCAACTGGCCATGCCGAGTCCACCCTTTCTGAGATACATTTTTATTTCAAGTGATTTTCTCGTTATCAAGAGTCCAAGAAAGAAGTTAAATTAAAAACTCAAGAAACTTTGGCGTTGCTTCTAACGGTGGAATTAGTAATTAATGTTGAAAGTTGTCGCTCCGCAAAATAAACCGGGTTTCAATACCTATGGTGGACAGAACCCAGATTGGACTTTGTGTAACTCTGTGTTTAATTCGAAACACTCATTAGAGGCCCGGCATGGCCAAGCGTGTAAAGGTGTGCAACTCGTAATCCAAGGGTCGCGGGTTCGCATCCCCGTCGCGCTAAACATGCTTGCCCTTTCAGCTGTGGGGGCGTTATAATGTGACGGTCAATCCCATTATTCGTTGGTAAAAGAGTAGCCCAAGAGTTGGCGGTGGGTGGTGATGACTAGCTGCCTTCGCTCCAGTCTTACACTGCTAAATTAGGGACCGCTAGCGCAGATAGCCCTCGTGTAGCTTTGTTCGAACTTCAAAAACAAACAAACAATCTTACCTAAATATTAGCCTTCCGTTCTTAGGAGTAGATAGTGTGTTTTTTGTTGCTTTTTTTCCAGGGAGAATTTGGGAATGTAGCATCATGAAAGGGAAGGCTGCTCATTAACCGAAAGTACGTTCTGCAGATCCATATACATAACCCTTTTTGAGCTCATCTCTGTGAAATACCATCTTCCCCTCTGTGTTCGTTATGCATCACTGCTTTTAAGTGAAAACTTCTGTTTCAAACGAACCAGTGTTTACAATTCTCTGGTCACCTATGACCTTGTCTGATCCTCACCTCCCACATACACACACACACAGTGGTCTCCACACAGAAGGTAAAATGTCATACCAAATGTCCTTCCACCTGTTGACATATAACAACACCAATTTAGACGCTTTTTCATTAAAATAGGTTTCAGTTTCTTTCTTAAATGTCAATGAATTACTTCACTTACACGTCACTGTTTTAAAAGCAGACAAATAACACTATCTATTAGTTCTTCCTTTCTTTCCTGTAACCATCACCATAAATTACCTACTCCTATACCAATCATGGCCAGGTGGTTAAGACATTCGACTCGTAATCTGAGAGTCACGGATTAGAATCTTTGTCACACCAAACATGTTCGCCCTTTCAGCCGTGGGGGCGTTATAATGTGACAGTAAAGTCCACTGTTCGTTAGTAAAAGAGCAACCCATAAATTGGCGGTGGGTGGTGATGACTAGCTGCCTTTCCTCTAATCTTACACTACTAAATTACGGACGGCTAGCGCAAATAGTTCTCGTGCAGCTTTGCGCTAAATTCAAAACGAATAAACGTAATTCAATATGTAGACATATTAAAATGGAATATATTGCAGATTTGAAAAGTAGTCTAAAAGAAACTTGTGTATATATGTTTGCTTATCAGATATACAACTAAAAATTACCTTAAAAGATAATAAAAGAGACACCTATCTTTGTTTCAAGCAACACTGCTATATTAATATGAATAATTTGGCGAGGGTAAGGATGTGATTAACAGGATATTAGTTCATAAAAAAATTGGCCAGAACAATAAACACATAATAAATAAAAAAATAATCTATTATTTCCTAAACTGGAAACATTTTGTGGCTTTTATTTTACACAATAGTTGTTCGGAGCATTCATTTAGGCTTAAATGAGGTAATTTTTTTGAAAAGAATTTTTCGTAAAAGAAACCTTTTAGATAAGAATATTAACTTTCTGACTGCTGCTTCCTGTGATAAAAAACATCGTATTTAACAGTCTGAAGTAAGGAAGCACCAACACTGAACAGAGCCAAAGAGAAAATTTGAAGCGAAAACAACACATCCGGCGACAGTTAAATCACGCCCTAGACAAAATATCACCCTGTTTTATGAGCTTGACGATAGGGCGTGATCGTCTACAGGGAGATGTGGACTATCAGGCTTCTGGCGTTGATATTTTAGCTAACTGGCTCCAGAGAAACATGTTTAGAGTGCAATTTAAAGAGGTACAAACGCTGTAATATGTGACAGACCTACTGAGCGTTTCAACCATGGATACATATCTCATGGCATTTGGCTGGATGATGCGGACCATTATTCCTAGGTGGCAATGTTCCGCCCTGGTTACTCGAGGCGGCTTTTTACATCTTAACTACTATTTGTCTCTGATATCTATTTTCTTGAACTCTGTGATATTTCTCCACCTCCAAATTTTGACGTAAACGACCTAAAAGTTTTTTTTTTCACGGAATAGTTTGGAGAAAAAACCCACTAATACCCTATTAGCGAATGAGCTGGACGTTTCAGAGGTGGGGTTATAATGTCCAACGTCTTTGTAGGTTAATGCATATTTCTATGTCTGAGAGATGTTTGTGAAAATAAGTTAGAGAAGGAGATGTAAAACTGTTGAAGTAATTAGAGAAGTGACGTTTATTACACTTACAAAAGCTCAATCAATATACGAATGATCATAAACAGTTCATGAGGTTTTTATGTGTTTTTAAATACTAGGCTCGTGACTGTCACAAACCAATATTAATCACTTATAAGTTATCTGTATTTTATAGGTAAAAACAAAGTAGTTTATAAAATGTTTAATTTACTCATGACCAAATTTCTCATGCTTAATAGTGGTTACCTTACACGACCTTTGTTGTTACCTCTAAGATTGTTTTGGAATAGTAATGTTTCATTAACCCTGTAACCACCAGGATGTGGTTCTTAAAGTATATCTGGGGATAAGATATGAATAGACATAAAACATTGATCAATGGATTAAACGTGTAGTTAATTTGGTCACGTTAAAATTGTGTGAGACTACTGTTATAAGCTAATGGCAAAAACTCGTTAAAACATTATTACATTTTAAGCAAGATGCATTGTCTTTATCAAACACTCAATGCAGTTTCAAAAGGTTAAATAGCTTAGTTACCCAGCAGCGTTATACAAACTTTTTGCTACCAAATTGCTTTTTAGTTAACATTTTTCATAAAAGGTGTATGTAAAAACAAAACTGATACATTAGTGACTCCAAATGTCTAATCTCTTAACCCTAAAACCAAACGATGAAATAAAATTAAATTGCTCTAAAAAATATTTTTGGGGCCAGTTCGCTAAAAAGAATTTTAAAAGACAAAAAAATCTTAGAATTACTGGTTTCATTCAAATATCTCTCTGCACGTTTACATCTTTTGAAGACGAGATAGACATATTCCCATTACGTAATTATCATGATATCAAAGATTTGAAAACAATTTGATTAAGATAAACAGAATTAAAGTTTATAAACAGACTGTGCAAGAAAAGAAATCCGTAATACTTAACTTAATGTATTTTTAATTATGAAGCAAATTTAATTAATTATTCACAAAAAGCATAAACTTATATGTATTTTTCCGCTGAAGTGGTAGTCATGAAAATGAACAGTAATGCTTCTCAAACTGTTTCAATAACTATAAATATCTTCAAGTTTCAACTGTCACCTATAATACGTTTATTTTGTTACAAATTAAGTCGATATTTGATTAACCTTAACTAAAAATCCAGCTGACAATTTTCAAGGTGCGGCTCTGTCGGGTTTGTTACTAAATACAACTACATGAATTTATTCATTACCGCAAGTAAGTTTAAATTTATCTTCTAAATAATGCAGATTGTGCAAGAACAAAAAAGATAATTCTCGACAACTTGAATTAATATTTATTAACAAAATAAAACCATGTTTTATTAATTATCCACAAAACTATCTCCTCCTAATTAAGGAACTCGTACGCACACATATTTTTAAATTTTACGCTTCATTATAAGGAATTCATTAAAAAAACAACTGTACTAACCCTAATAATTTGTGCATCGTGTTATCCACTCGTTTGCGCAATAAGTTATTCCTGCACGCTATTTTCGTGCTTGGAATAATCTTAAGCATTCCAACCTTGTCTTGTTAAGCCTTTAATTTATATATTCTAGCGCGTGATATGGTGAAGTCAAATTTCAAAGGGTTGGATCATTACCATTTCATAGTTCAAATAAAACTAGGCTTAGCAAGAGTCGGTCATAAGCGGACTTTCTTGTAAACATCAAGGGTTTTAGAGTAAATAAATTTACTTTTGTAAAATAAGCTAGTAATCATTAGGTGTATTTGTAAACGACTTCTTTCTCCTCCAGTGGGTTTGCAGAATTCCAAAGCTAGCATCCGGGTTTCGATTAATCGCTGTGGAGAATGTGCAGATAACCTATTGTTAGTTTCGAGTTTAAACAACGAAACGTTTACAACTTGTCCAGGAAGAAAATGGGCTTTAAAATATAGTTTAAATCTATAGTTGAACATTGAAATTTTTTGTCATTGTTATCTTGACTCTTGTAATGATTAGTTATGTGTTGATCAGTACAAAGCTACAGAAGAGGCAATCTGTGCTGTGCCTGCCGCGGGTATCTAAACCAAAATTTTAGCATTAGAAGACTCTATATTTACCATTAAGCCACTAAGGAGGCTGCTTATAATGATTTTACTTTATAATATCTAAGTTCAAAAGTTTCAACTGTGATTGTTAGTTGACATTGACTTCGTTGATTTTGAATTTCGCGCAAAGCTACACGAGGGTTATCTGCGCTAGCCGTCCCTAATTTAGCAGTGTAAGACATAACCACCCACAACTAACTCTTGGACTACTTTTTTACTGAAGAATATCGGGGTTAACCCACGGCTGAAAGAGCGAGCATGTTTGGTGCGATAGGGATTTGAACGCGCGATCCTCAGATTACAAGTCGAGCACCTTAACCACCTGACCATGATTCTTTTGACATATAAGTGTTTGTTTGCATTATTTTACATCACGAGTTCGTTGTTTATTGTTAGAATTAAAAACAGGAACATAGCAGTACGTCTGTAGGCTTGTAACTCTAAAACAGTGGTTCGATACCCGTGATGGGCAGAACACAGCGTAACCCTTTATGTAGATTTTTCCTTAACAAAAAACACACGTATGCTTATAATTTGTAACTTACAAACGAGCTTTGTCAATCAAAACTCATTTGTTTTTTAGCGCAATTTGTAGAAAATTATACATCACGATTTTAGATCTATGGTTTAAATGCGTCTTTGTTATCTAGCCTCAGCAGATAGCCCAGTGTGGCTTTGCTATAAGAAAACACATACACACACACACATACCTCTTTGTTATCAGTTGATCTTAACAATCCCTAAGTTAAAAATATTACATGTTAGCCAATAAAAACAATCCTGATATACAGGATTTGTAATCAGTTGACATTAACAATCCCTAAATTAAAAATATTCTATATTAACCAATACAAAAATGAAAAAAAAATCTTCATGACGATACACATGAGAGCTTCGCATTTATATTTCTAAATTCAGGGTAAACGTAAAATATAATGTACAACATGATATATCAAATAAATTTTTGTTAACAAAAAAACCTTTTATGTACATTTTTGTTCTGTTTTTTTATAGGTGGCGAACAACAACCTTCTGCAGTATCCAGTCTTGATTGCTTGTCTCTAATCGTGGAAAGCATCAGTCCCACTTCCGGTAGCCTTATCAACACCGTCACTATGGAAACGGATCGTCCCGTGTAGCAGAGAAAATTCAGATTGCTTGGTTGTATTTTAAAGTATTTAAGATATTGGACTTATCAACCAAGAAAAATACGCTATTAGGCTCAATAAAAAAAATTGTTTTGGTTGTTTTAGAAATTACCAATCTTAAAAAGTATCCTATTCAGCTCCTTTAGGAGCGACGGTTGAACTTAGCTTCCTTCAGATTTTATTAATGGGCTCACATTGTCCCATACATTGTGGGATTTTTTGTTTGTTTTTTTCAGACATTCGTGGAATAAGATTTTTTTTTCAACGACGAATGCCTTTGTAAAGTAGGCTGAAAATTCTTCATCCGTATAATGGGAAATACATTTTTTTCAAATGGAACGGAATGATCTCAGTAGTGTCCTGGTGAAATTTGAAAAGTAATATCGTTCTTCAGTTCGATGCGCGGGAGATTTTGTTGCAGCCATTGTCTGCGCAGTCACATGACATTTATTGGACATATTATTAAAGATTGACAAATGTGAACTTGCAATGGTGAAGATTACAAAAAATAATGTGTGGTTTTATTTTTTATTGTGACATTCGCTAATTAATCGTCCCTACTTAGATGTGTTTTAAATTTACCTTTCATAATTTAATATTTTCTTAAGACAGCTGGAAAAAATTAAGTGTCATATGTGAGCAAAAATAAGCGCGAAATCTGAACAACACGAGATTAAATGTAACCTCTATTAACTAAGAATCCTGAAAGCAAAATCATTTCATTTCTTAAATAATTACACGACTCCAGTAACATGTTTTCAGCCCAGAATTTTTGCTAATAAAAATTATTCATGACGATCCGAGCAATAAGAGAATTGAGGAAATCTAAATGTTGTTTTACACGCTTCGTTATTTTTCCTTTTTTGTTACTTTTAGTTGTGACGATACATAGGGAAAACTTTCCCTTTGTTCTACAAGGTTACATGGTGCTCCTTTCGATGGAGCCAACGGGCAGTTTAATATTTGCTTGATATATCTGTCGTATTGGAGCTAATCTTTGTAAATAAACCTACTTGAACTACTTTTGTTATTTAAACATAACAAGGACACTAAATTTTATCTCCCCTTCCCCGCTTTTCTTTTTCTAACGTCCTTTACACGTGGTAGTTTATCAAGTGTCTTCTATATTCTTTAGTAAAGTCATAACGAATAGATACCAAACTGGTGTTTTATGAAATATTTTAGCCTCATTTTGTGTACAACAATGCTCAATAGAAGTGCAATAAACCTCTTTATTCGGTGTTTCTTGTGAGATTTATTAATACGATAATTTTTCATATTACGAAAGCTTTGGACGTGTAATAGTTTGATATTCATCCACCAGGTTTTACAACTTCGAGTTGAAATATGCGTCACATTTATGACTCTACTTCTAGTAAAATACTCAGGGTTCCATGTGACAAAAGACACGATTAAATAAAAAGAGGCTTCAATGGAGCTAGTTGAAAAAATAACAAGAAAGTGATTAAAATAAGATCTACAATTTTCTTCAAAAATCAATGATTTATGGAAATGACTAAATATTACCATGATATATATATCACATTCATTCTTTAGTTATTGGGGAAGGGTAGTTCCTTAAGAACATTCCAAATACAAACTCATAATAAACAGTATAAAAATGGTACCATTACACTAACTTTGTTTATAAACTTCCTCACAAAATCTACAGGTCTAATATATGTATTGAAAGTAAATATTCATGCACAAAGATATGTCTGTGGTCTTACAACTCTAGAAACTGAGTTTCAATACCCATGGTTAAACGAGCCACGATTGTTCCTTGTGTAAACTTCCGCTTAATTAAAAACAAACAAACAAAAATATTAGTGTTTATACTAGACGCTTGGCATGTGACATTCTGAAAACATAACGCAAGTATCGTATGTACGATTTTATTAGTTTTGTATTTAGTCGCTACGAGAGATATAGACGTTAAAATTCTTTGATTGGTTTATTTCATTTCAGATCTTTACCTCGTAAGTAAATATGTTGTTTGTAACATACTGGTTTCGTTTCTGATCATGCTCGACTCGTGATCTGAGGGTCGCGAATCCGAATCTTCATTACACCAAACATCAGGTTTAGCTCCAGACTAAAATTCAATATTAACAGGCTTAGCGTCAAACCAAGATTCAATGTTATCAGACTGAGTTCAGACCAAGATTCAATGTTAACAGGTTTAGCTCCAGACCAAGATTCAATGTTAACAAGCTTAGCGACAAACCAAGATTCAATGTTATTAGGTTTAGCATCAAAACAAGATTCAATGTTATCAGTTTTAGTCTAGACCAAGATTCAATATCATCAGGTTTAGCTCCAGACCAAGATTCAATATTATCAGGTTTAATCCAGACCAAAGCTCAATGTTAACAGGCTTAGCTCCAGACTAAGTTTCGATGTTAACAGGCTTAGCGCAGGACTAAATTTCAATGTTACAGACTTAGCGCCAGACCAAACGGTGACTCTCATTCTTAAGGTGATATTTGGCTGGCTAATCATCGCCCATCAAAGAGACTTTTATAAAGAGCATGCTCTACAGACCTCACAGATAGTGCTCGTTTACTTGATTATATGGGATCCAATAAAGTCATTATATCTTGTTGTAAATATAATTTCTGTAATATGTTTCATAGTTGTGTCAAGTGAAAAGTCCAAAAGCACGTTCACCCATTTTGAATGTTTTTAAACTGCTATAGTGTTAGGTTATTGTTTTTTTGTTGCTGTCATTAATGGTGATAAGCATAGTTCATTGTGATGGCTATGTTGTAAGACTCTTTCACATATTCACACTTTAAACATCCTATAATCTTATTCTCATCAAATTCGTGTAATTTATGATATTTTGTAGGCTTACACTTTTTGACACTACAAATTTAACCACGTGATATATGTCTGTATTCATGTTTACTGGATTACTTTGTAGGGCACGTTGGATGGAACATAACTCATGACAAATGTTCTCCCATACTTTTTAAGGCATGTGGAGCAGAACATGTCACATGATAAGTGTTTTCCCATATATTTTTAAGGCACGTTAAGTGGAACATGTCACATGTCAAGTGTTCTTCCATATTTTTGTAAGGCATGTTGAGTGAAATGTACCACAAGTGTTCTCCCAAACTATTGTAAATTAGAGTGAGTGGAACATGTCACATGATAAGTGTTGTCCCATATTTTAAGGCATGTTAAAACCTGCACAATACCAATTTTGATATGTGATTCAGATGTCATTAATAATACGAATAATGTACGAATGAAATATTATTTAAGTGTAATAAAAATTGCTCTCTATAATTTACCAGTTTGTTAATAGTAATGGACAAAAAACAACAACAACATCAGCCCAGCCACTCAAGTGGTAACCGTCTTTACTTTTGAAACAATAGATTTGATAGAAGAGAGCTGGCCCACACCAACATCCGCCAATTGTTGGATTACTCTTGTCTGACCAAATAGTTGAAATTGACGATTTCCCTTGTCACTCACTAACGGCCCCTGAAGTATGGAGCTCTCGTTAATGATATTATTAATTTTTGAAGCAATGGTATACGAGCGCTGGAGTCACAGAGCCGCAGCCTGGCGCGTCAAACATCAGACCACTACGCATGGTCCATTCAGTTATAGGTGACCTACGTCATTTTTGGTTTTTTTTCTGAAACACCGTACAGTTTGGTTTTACCAAATTTATGGATGACAGTATAAAATATTAGTGACATTAAACACCCTCATTGCAATAGAAATTAAAATCATGCAGGTTTTTTCATTCCCATGATGATATTATGGAGGAAATATTTCATTTATGTCGTAGGCCTGGCATGGCAAGGTGGTTAAGGTACTCGACTTGTAATTTGAGGCTCGCACCAAACACAGTCCTCCTTTCAGCCGTGGAAGCTTTACAATGTTACGATCAATCCCATTATTCGTTGGTAAAAGAGTAACCCAAGAGTTGGCGGTGGGTGGTGATAACTAGCTGCCTTCCCTCTAGTCTTACACTGCTAAATTAGAAAAGGCTAGCGCAGATAGCCCTCAAGTAGCTTTGTGCGAAATTTGGAACAAACCAAAACCAAACCAATTTGTCGTAAATTGAGCTGATTCGGATATTTTCAGACCTGTGAGGTAGTTGAGTATATTAATGACTTCCTATGCATATAGTTGGTAAATGGACTTGTAAAATATCTTCAGATAGTAAAGCATGAACTATTTCCTTATTTTATAAAAGTAAATTGTTAAATATATTTAAAAAATGCAAATACTTATCGATTGAAAGTAGTTTTTTATACTGTCAGAACGAAAGTTATTTGTCTACAAAAAGAAACGTAGAAAATGCATTGTTTTGTTATTTTTTCTAACATACTTATACTCTGCACTTCAAACGAGTGACAATAGGACATTATTAACAAACCATTTTCACGTTGAAGTTCAAAACGTTAAATAATGTTTAGTATAATTACAACATTCTCTGCTGGATGCTTTATTTGGAAACAGAATTTATGAGCACATATTGTGCAGAGTCGTTCCTAAATTTGAGAGATCAGAGAGGAGGCAGTTAATCAGCAGTACTTCCCGTTAAATTTTGAGCTACAGAGAGAGAGTGGTATTTGTTTAGGTTTTAAATTATCTGACCTCAAGCTAAATCTCGGGATCAGGTATTACCAGAGACGCCCAGAAGTATTGTTTCTCTTTGCCCCGCCCTTGGTAGTTATAGATTGAGAAACATATATATGTCAGGATCGCGAGATGACAATATATAAAAAATAAAAAGTGTGTGTGTGTATTTCCTCATAGCAAAGCCACATCGGGCTAACTGCTGATCCCACCGAAGAGAATCGAACTCCTGATTTTTGCGTTGTAAATACGTAGACTTAACGCCGTGCTAGCGATGAACAAATAAAAGAAAACGAAATGAAACGTGAAAGAAAGAAGAAAAATAAAAATAAAAAATAACTTTACCTAGATTTCTGTTTGATAGTATATTTAGGCTTGAGCTGCACTTGATTGACAGCAATATTTACATTGGCTCCCAGAGTTCGAAGTGTGATTTTGTGGTAATGGAACAAGAGCCACTGATCTTTGGAAATTTCAAAACGGCATGTTAACTTTCAGCTACGCCTGACTCCACACGAAATTGGTAGACGATAGACTTAGAATTTAGAGACCGCAAAATCAAAACCAGTGCACCTTTATCTGCAAAACATAATGTATGCTGCAGCAAAACTCCCTTGCCCACGTTTAGCGTAGAAGGAGAAAATCAGTCTATTAGCCAGTGTTATTACATCTTTAAACATGGAGGCTAGGAAACTGAACTCACAACCTAAGTGAGGGTCGCGAATTCGAATCACGTCACCAAACATACTAGCCTGTTAAGCAAATCCAATTTATTATTTGGAATATCTGAAGGATCATACATAAGTTTTTTTACAAATATACCTGATTCTAAACGCGAATTATCCTGAACAAAAATATCATATTATACGAAGGCATGAAAGAAAAAAAAAACAAAAAACAAATGTTTATCAATGTACAAAATTATCGTGGTCACGTGATTCCTTATGTAATAAGTTATTGATTTTACTGTATTAACTTATTTGGACAACTGTAAACTGTCCACCACATAACTTTTAAAGTATCAAACAATCAGAAAATTCCTTTTCTAAACCTTCTAATGTCTTCTAATTACACTGCACAACAATTTTTTTTTTTAAAGTTTTGCTTCCTGAAAAGTTTTTGCTGACCACAACAGGTACCTGGTGGGTATACACAAATATAGTTTTGGTTTTGCTTCATCACGTAGGTACTCTAAGAAATAGACAGTTAACTGTTTACCGGCAATGACGTATTTAATTTAGTTTATGTTTCTAATATGCTATTAAGTTCAACATAATTAAAAGTGTTTTGCTCCTGATTTTCGTTTGTATTCAATGTCCGGTACATCACGTTGCAGTGTCCAACAGTAGTCAGCAAGTATTGAGGGATTCCATTTGCCCTGATATCGTTTTTCCATTGTAGCAATGTCCTGGTGAAACTGAAGATTTCAATTAAACTGTACGTGATGGGCAAATTTGGATGTGATTTTCGTGATCAGTAGCCAAAAATCTACAAGGAACATCACAACAACGTTCAAGAAGCAAAATCTTTGTCGTGCAGTGTTACTTGCTTCTGTGACCTTTCCATATTAGAGAATATATTAAGCAGATAGCTCCAATTATTATTTCTTCAGATACTCTAATGGGCACAACACAGATCGTTCATTTGTGTGTCTTTGTGCTTGGTATAGTTTGTTTAGAATTTTGCGCAAAGCTATACGAGGGCAGTTCGCGCTAGCCGTCTCTAATTTAGCAGTGTCAGACTAGAGGGAAGGGAGCTAGTATCAACAGCCACTGCTAACTCTTTTACCACTCTTTTACCAACGAATAGTGAGATTGACCTTATAACTCCCCCACAGCTGAAAGGACGAGCTTGTTTGGTGCGACGGGGATTTGAACCCGCAACCCTCGGAAAACGAGTCGGGTACCTTACCTACCTAGCCTTGTTGGGACGCCTTTGTGCTTAACAATAAATAAGCAGAAAGTTATCAAACAAAACTAAAATGACGGAAATAGTAGCTTATAATCAGTAAGTTTATATTTTATATTCTATAATACGACGTACAGGAATACTATTTTATTGATTAATTCTAATTCTATACTATCTAATCACATCTGCATTTAAGGTACCTAATCTGTGGGCCTTAGTTTCATGAAACCTGTTTATGTACTGATAGTTTGGAATACATATGGTCCTGGATGTAGGAGTTAAAATCGGCTGTTTCATGTCAGGGCTGCACATTTTGCATTTTGATAACTTGTAATAGCAGCTAAAGATTTCCATAATTACGTTTAGTTATTGATTATTCAATTAATCATCTTGAAGACACAATAACTTTGTATTTACATGTATCGGGAACTATAAAATATAGCTTCTTAATTTTTCCAGATCTCGCAATCGAGTTATAACATTCAATTTTAGTTATCCACTCTCGAAACAGATCGCTAGTTAATGGCTGAAACCAAACATTTTTCAGTCTACTCTCGCGGCACTGATTTATGTACCTCTCATGTTTAAATCCCGATGTTATGATCCGGGTCATAAAAATTAGAAAGCAATGTGATTTCAGATTAATTTGAAGATTAGGCTCCATGGCTCACGAGTTCCATTGATTAAATAACTGCTAGCGGGCCCGGCATGGCCAGATGCTTAAGGTACTCGACTTGTAATCTGAGAGTTGTGGGTTTGGATCCCTGTGGCACCAAACATGCTCGCCCTTTCAGTCATGGGAGCGTTATAATGTGATTGTCAATCACACTATTCGTTGGTAAAGTAGTAGCCCAAGAATTGGCGGTGGGTGGTGATGACTAGCTACCTTCCCTCTAGTCTTACACTGCTAAATTAGAGACGGCTAGTGTAGATAGCCCTCGTTTGGTTTTGCGCGAAATTCAAAACAAACCGAAAACTTCTAGAAACCTTTTCAAGAATGTAAGCAAATAATACCAAAATATATATATACATATGGCATCAATCAACGCTATCGAAAACTCTCATCTAAATATTTTATGAATTAAACTAGTGCCAAGTTAACCCTTTAAAATGTTGACATAGGACAATAAAATTGTTGAAAGTTTCTTGACTAAACCTAAGGACAACAGTAAGAACATGTTATGTTTACAGTTAGATCTCTTCGAATCTACTTAGAAGCAAGTTTCCCTATAAAACATTTTATAAAAAGGCTCCCTGTGGCTCTGCGATACATCTGCGGGATTATAATGCTAAAAATCAGGTTGAAGTACCCACAGTGGGCAGAGCACAGGCAGTCTATTATATATCTGTGTGCTTAGTAATAAAATAAATATTATTAAAATAAAACTATTTAATACACTCGAAACATGTAACATTTTATGCACTTTTATATAAAAACGAAAACTATTAGATGAATATTTCGTAAATTAACTACTTATTACTCAATAAGTACGTAAGTCATGTGTATTTCTAGAAGTATTTCATAATTGAAATGCTATTTACATATAAGCTTATAGGAATAAGAGGGAATCTTCAATAGCCTTGGCACTTGAAATTCTCTTAGGCAGAATTATAATAAATTAATCTACGAGGCCGTTTTTGTTTTCCTTTTTATTATCTATATTTCTGTACCTCAGCAATACCAAATATGGGGCGTGCGAATACCAATTCGATTTTATTACTCATCAAATATTCTATCAGCTTATTCTGGAATTGAAATTATTTTAGAGCAAATTCATCTATAAAACTTGGGCGTGGTCAAATACATCAATTGAAAGAATCTGACGTCCTGAATCCAGAACTGTAATTAAACTCTAGAATCGGTCAAGAGTTTTTGGAAAACTCAGAGCCATTCTATGAGCCAATATGCCGCTGCTAAAAATACTCAATAACTAAATGTTATGGCGAAACACTTATAAAATAAAATACGAATAAATACGTGAGACCTGGCATGGCTTAGTAGGCTAAGGTGTTCGATTTGTAATCCGAGTATTTTAAGATTTTGCTAGTGACTATGTTGTTCAACCTTAATCGACTTACACGTCAGGTTTGAAGTTTCTGTAAACAGAATTACCTTTCCGGTTTTTAAGTTTTCGACCTCTCACTCAACTTTAAGTCACTATCGGGCTCGGCATGGTCAAGCGTGTTAAGGCGTTCTACTCGTAATCCGAGGATCGCGGATTCGCATCCCCTTCGCGCCAAACATGCTCGCCCTTTCATCCGTGAGGGCGTTATAATGTTACGGTCAATCCCATTATTCGTTGGTAAAAGAGAAGCCCAACAGTTGTTGGTGGGTGGTGATGACTAGCTGCCTTTCCTCTAGTTTTACACTGCTAAATATGGAACGCCTAGCGCAGATAGCCCTCGAGTAGCTTTGCGCGAAATTCAGAAACAAAACTTAGCTCGAAATAAAAACATCTTTATCATAATAACAGGCGGCTAATTCAGGTGAAATTTATGCGCATTTATGTATTGTGTTTACGATTATACTAAATCCCAAAGTTAAAGCTACAAAAAATCTGGTAGTTGTTTTAGTTTGAAATATAGTTTGTGACGGTTTATGATGTGAAAGTTAAGCTGGTTTGTATTTGATTAATGCTAATATGGAAACTATGAGACTGAAAGTCAACTGATGGTTAAAATATTATTTCTATCATAAGCTGTTGCTGTTTTCAATACGGAAAGCCAAGCCACCACCTTATACGTGTACATATATAGTAATTAATTTGTTTATTGGTACGTGAATTATTTACGTTATTAGTTAACATACACAAAATATTCTCCTCCACGTAACCTAATTTGTAAAGATCAGATTATTATAAAGTCAATGACCGTAGTTTAGACACTGTAATTAAATAAGTTAATAGCTAGACAGATAAATAAATCTACTTCATTTCTGTTGTTGTTGTTTTTCGGAAACAAGGCTCCTACGCCTAATTCTATGCATATAATATGCACGGCATGAAATTAATATTACACAACCGGGTACTTCTTAACAGTCACATAAAGATTAACCTAGGCGGAACAGCGGCGCCTAGCGGGTGAGGAACGAATCCCACTAATATTTATTAAGTGCTATTTTCACATCGTAAAGCTATGGTTGCTGCTACTCAATACCGTAAACTAGTTTCCTGCCAGGCAGCTGTTACTTTTTGAAGATTTCTTCCACGAGCTTCTAATCCGTCACTGTTAAGTGTAATCATGTGTTTTTCACAACATTAGAAGCTTTCCGGCTTCCTCAGTGGTGTAAAAGGAACAAGAGTACTTCCAAATACTGAAGAATTGAGTTTTGTTTTAAAAAATAGAAAACAGGAGGAGGAAGGAATAAGCGTAAAGAGGATAGGTTATAAAAGTCTTATAGGACATTAAATTACTTAAAGTTTATTTTTCAGTAACCTGCGATCCAAGAACTGAAAACAAGTACTACTTAATCTAAATGGACATGGTTGCTTTCTGGCTTTAACAATTCAAACAAAATTGACGTAAAATAATATACCGAGCACGTAAAAAGTCATGGTTTTCTCTGTAATTGTGGAGTATATGTGGAATATGGAAATTTTACTGACATAAGGCGTTTAGGCATTACATGTGTGTATGTGATTTAAGTCCAAACCACAATGGGCTAGCTGAGTTCTGCCGACTTTTGGAATCGAATCCCCCAATTTTAGTTTTGGAAATCCATAAGCTTACCACTGATCCATCGAGAATACTAGCCATTTAATAGTGTCATCATATAAGAGACAAATCAAGACACTTTCAAATGCATAAGTTAGCGTAATTTTATAAGTTATTCTATTTAAAATCAAACAAACGCGAAATTTATAAAGAAAACAAAGTGAGTTCGTGTCGAGTGAGGTATTCTGTCGTATATTGTTTATTTTTAGATTTCGCACAAAGCTAAACGCGGGCTCTTTGCGCTAGCCGTCCCTAATTTAACAGTGTAAGACTAGAGAAAAAGCAGCTAGTCATCACCACCTACCGCCAACTCTTGGGCTACTCTCTTACCAACAAATAATGGGAATGATCGTCACCTTATAACGCCTCCACTTTTGGAAAGATGAACATGTGTGGTGCGACAGGGATTGGAAGCCGCGACCCTCAGATTGCGAGTCGAACGCTTTAACCCATCTGGCCATGCCGGGCTAGTGTATTGTTCAAAGGGTCACTTGTTTAATAAACACAATTCCAAACGTCTTGTAGCCAAAATGTTCTTCATGAACTGAATGTTAGAATAAAAACGTTGCGTAAAAAAAATAAAAAGATGTAACCTTTGTTTAACCTTCGGGTTTAAGAAAAGTGGGAGTAAGTTCAAAATATATCTATTTTCACGTAATTTTTTAGCTGGGGATCACGTGTTGCGTACAAACAAAACTTTGAGTTATTTAAAACAACCCTAGAGTAATTCTTAACTTTAGACATTAAGATAAAGAAGCGTTTGAAAGTGTAATATTTAACTGTCACAGCTAAGTTAACGAAACCCAAAAGTAATATTTCGGTGTTTTAATTAAAAAAGTGAAAAACTTGAGGAAAAAGAAGCTTGGAGTTTTAATGATATGAATCGATTATAATATATGTCCTCTGCTTGTTGAAAGCAAGTTGAAAGCAGCGTTATACCATGACAGTAATTAATTGACAAAATGTTCCGTTTATTGTCAAATGTTTTGTTTTCTTTCTTCTTTTGTCTGTGAGTGTTTTCCTTAAAGCAAAGCCACTATTTGCTGAGTCCACCGAGGGGAATTGAACCCTTGAGTTTAGCGTTGTAAGTCCGAAGACTTACCTTCTTTATTCTTAAGTGCATGGTATGAAATGGGGTCCCTGTGCTGTGCTTACAAATGACGGGTATCTAAACTTAATTTTTACCATTACATGCTCTCATTGAGCCATTGGTAGGGGGGTATCAGTCACGTGGATAAAAGGAAAAATATGTCATATACTGCTTATTAAACATCACGTATTGAAAACATACATATGCATATGGTTAATGTCTTACCTGGCTGAATCATGTGTAACTTCTTAGGAGATAACTAACTTTTTATATGATTGGTTTGGTTTTGAATTTCGCGCAAAGCTACACGAGGGCTATCTGCGCTAGCCATCCCTAATTTAGCAGTATAAAACTAGAGGGAAGACAGCTAGTCATCAACTCCCACCGCCAACTCTTGGGATACTCTTTTACCAACAAACAGTGTGACTGACTGTACATTATAACACTCCCACGGCTGAAGGTGGGAGCATGCTTGGTGTGACGGGTATTCGAGCCCGCGAACCTCAGATTACGTAATCATGTCAACAAAGAAACGTCATGATTACATCTTTAATTTGTTCTAATATTAGTCTGCTAAATTTTCTGGCGAAATGGGGAGAAAACGGAGGCATTGCTTGATGTATAAAGTTTTCAAAGTTTTTATAGAAAACTTCTGTGTGAAACCAAGCAGTCTCTTCACCCACTAAAGTGGTGCTTAACTTTGTGCTAAGATAGACAAACCAAACTCCATTCAAGTATTCTGATACTCGAAAATCAGTTATATAATAACGACCTCACGATGTTGAGGGTCGAGTTTCTAAACTACCTGTTTTGGTTCGGATTACACTTCAAAAACAAATCAAATAATTGGCCAAAGTTTAAAATCTCTTTTAAAATAAGTTTTAACTAAATGTTTAACAACACACTTTGTCTACCTGTACACAATAAACCCCTTTTCCGAAAAGAAGATATGTCTCTTTTCATTAAATAATCTGAGTAGTCAAGGGCAAAGCTTAGTTATTAATATAACTTTTTATAATATATATAATTTAAGTAATCTCATCAATCTCTTTTTCAAGGTTACTTAAGGTTTAAGGTACCTTGTTTACGATTTTCGCACTAATCTTGAGCAATCACTATTCTGAGTAACTGTCTGTATATAATTTTATTAAGCCTCCCAGTGGCTCAGCGGTATGTCTGCAGACTTACAACGCTAAAACCGGGATTCGATACCCGTGGTGGGCAGAGCACAGATAGCCCATTGTGTAGCTTTGTGCTTAATTCAAACAACAACAATAACTTTATTAAATGTGTGTGAATTTCTACTACTACTGACTTATATTATTTCAGCTTCTTCTGTTATAGTTCTTCTCGTCAAGATGATATAACAGCTCTTGCTGTGTGGGTGGTGGCTAATCCCACGAGGTTGTAAACTGCCATCTATCTTTTCAGCCTCCCACTTTCTGGTTAGTAAATCCTTGTTCTACTCCTACTCCTGCATTCCCTGTGTCCAATCGACTGATTTATTCCCGCGAGGAAAAGATTACAATTTAACCGAACTCCCAGGCCACAACCCTGCAGATCTGACTCTTTTGAGCATTTGATCTGTTAGTTCCCTAGTAGACCCTAATCTACAAATTTCTGGGGTTAGAACAAGCGATTTTCTCTACTCGCCTTTCATTTAGGTCCGAAAACAAATTATGATTTGGTCCATGACAGATTCTAACGACCGTCTTGTGCCAATGACACAATTGCTTGTGTTTGACTCCCTCGTTGACCAGCCAGCCAGCTGGGGTTAAGTATGAGATTGTTGTTGAAAGCAATATTCACCGAAATATCGATTACCTCTGACCATTTCCGGTCGCAAAAATAGTTTTGTTTTCATTCTTTTTTAAGTATAATATTGCAATGTTTATTTAAGCATTGTACTTTCAAGGTCTCTCGGCAGAAAGTGTACGGACTTACAACGCTAAATACCGAGGTTCGATTCTCCGTGGTGGATATAGCAGATAGCTCTGCTCTAAAATAAAAAAACAGAAAATGTGACCACACGAGTTGCTAAATATTAACCACGATTTATCTCTTTACTCAATAACGTTACTTTCTAAAGAATGAAAGGACAGTGTATAATTGTATAATGTATATCCTTAAAAATACAGTTCGCTTAATGAATTATTTCAAATGTGCTCTTAGTGAGATTACAGTAATATAAGTTCTTGTATAAAATTAAATAGCTTGTTCCAGGCAGTATTAATTTAACGAAGTAAGATGCTGAAGTAAGTCTGTAATACAATCACTCTAAACAGAAAAATTTCTAAGGAAGCAATCGGTTTGGTTGCTTCTTATTTTGTACCGCAAAGTATCATAAGGGGCTATATGTGCTTTGTTCACTGCGGGGAATCAAACCCTCAGTTTAACAATGTATTTGTTTCTTTAGAATTAAACACAAAGCCACACAATGGGCTATCTTTGCTCTGCCCACCACAGGTATCGAAATCTGGTTTCTAGCGATGTGAGTCCGCAGACATAGAGCTGAGCCACTACGGATCTGAGTGATACAAGTCCGGAAACTTAGAGCTGATTTCTTACTTTTCATCTAGTGCTTCATACATAAATTAATGTATTTATAAATACAAAGATAAATACCAAACAATAATAATTATTTCGAGCATCACTTGTATTTTTTTCTTTTCTAAGCATCTGACACTCAAAAGGTTCGAACAATTCGACATTTACGTATTTTATAAAACAAATGTATATTGATTTAAGTAATTTACGAAACTAATTTCTATTAATTAGGTACTTATTAAAACAAATCTCTATTGGTTTAGGTAATTTATAAAACAGACAGACAAAAGTACAGTGTGATTAACAGTTGCGGGTTTAAAATTTTGCTTGGCTTCAGAAAAACAGAAAATAAAAGCACATTTTAAAACAAATATTTACCAAGATTATTACAGTTTCCTATTTATACATAATAAGTTACGCCACTCTTAGAAATAACAAAAGAGCAGTTTAGTTCTTTATTAAAATTCGTATAACTTGAGGAAAACGGCAGAGTGAATACATATATATGGTGTTTTTAGTTCTATATAATATGTGAACCTATATTTATGTATAATGTTAATAGCATGTAACATTAATTTATTTATTTATTCAGCAGACAAGCTGTTTAAAATACGGAAGATACATATTGAAAAAAATGGCAAATTGAATTATAAGGTTAGACTTCGCATATATTTTTTCAGTTCCTAAAAATGAGTGTTGTTTTAGGAAAAAGGCAGTGACGCCGTCCTTGCTTGCTTCTGCACACTGCAATGTATTCACTGACAACCCTAACCAATTCAGCAAAACATAATTTTTGTCCCCATGTACCTCGCTAGAAACTGAATACAAGTCACAACTAGGACATTCAGTGATTCGAGTTGATGTCTTTTCCAAAGATAGTTCCTTCTTCCCCCTTTTTAAAATAAAGAAAATGCTTGTGACGTCTTAGATAACACGATTGTAATACCTCGAAATGAAGTAATACAATAGATTCGATTTTAACGTTTTAATCACACGTGATAAGTCTCTTGTCAGAACATGTTTTTGTTTTCGAATTTCGCGCAAAGCTACACGAAGGCTATCTGCGCTAGCCGTCCATAATTTAGCAGTGTAAGACTACTAGTCATCACCCCCCACCGCTAACTCTTTGGCTAGTCTTTTATCAACGAATAGTGCGATTGATTGTCACATTATAATGCCTCCACGGCTGAAAGCGCAAGCATGTGTGGTGTGACATTGATTCGAATGCCTCAGATTACCAGTCGAGTGCCTAATCAGAATATAAAACTAAATTTGCAGCTAATGAAAGTGAAAGAAACTGTTAGCTTATTTTGGTATTCAATGTTTATAAACCTCGGGTAACACGGTCTGAAAATAATAAGAAATTTAGTTTCTAGTTTGATTTATCTTTCCCTATAATACTTCTGACTTAAATAGTTTCATCCTTTCTTCAATAATTCACTGGCTGGCATGATTTGTGAAAACTTGATCGACGTAACTGGACAATTCTATAGCGTAACACAAATACAATGTGCTGACCTCTCCTTTGTTAGCTCGAACTGGTAAAGTCTCATGGATGGTCTGTTTAGACATGTCGCTAACTCACATGAGCTTTTAGTTTATTTATTGTTTGTTTTTTTACATCGTCTTAAACTGTGAAGATGTTGGTACACTCGTCTGTTCTGCAATATTAACCTACTGTTTCAATTTGCAGTCATTCTGAAGCTTCTTGGTATCAGATATCTATATGTTTGTTTGACCCTCTGTCTGCTGATTACCCCGCTCATTGCGGTGATTTATATGGATTTGCTCTAACCTTATAAAAACGGATTTCACCTATCCTTAAGAAAGCGGACTACAATTTATCACCATGGATATTTACAAGTAAATGTAAGAGAAAAGTCGTCTACCAAAAAAAACCAACAAAAACTGTTAATGAAACGTTGCACAACCACGCCTTCTTCCATCTCAGTCTTACTCGAGTTCCTCGCTTGACTTACTCATGGGTCACGACCACGCAATTTCATGGTCGTTGAGCAAGTCATCAGTCAATCATGAAAGGTGACAAAAATGTAAGTCTCAACATGTTAGGCTTAACATGTGAATATGAAGCTTAACAGTTTTCAGCGAGTTGGTTATTATTTGTATCTTTATATATATATTTGTGTGTGTGTGTGTATATATATATATAGAGAGAGAGAGATCAGTGCACGTAGTTCTTAAAAAGGTGGTTGGTATGGAAAAGTGTGGGCGACTTGTGTGTAAAGTTATACTACCGAGAATTGATTTGTTTGTTTTGAATTTCGCGCAAAGCTACATGAGGGCTATCTGCGCTAGCCGTTCCTAATTTAGCAGTGTAAGACTAGAGGGAAGACAGCTAGTCATCACCACCCATCGCCAACCCTTGGGCTACTCTTTTACCAACAAATAGTGCAATTGACAGTCACATTATAACGCCCCCATGGCTGAAAGTGCGAGCATGTTTGGTGTGACAGGGATTCGAACCCTCAGCTTACGAGTCGAGTGCCATAGCCACCACTGAGAAAAGCTTAACTTACTCAACACAAAATCTACAAGTACTGCCTCTGCTGTGGTTACAGTAAACATACTAATGTTATAATTTCTTTTACATCAAACCACCCGCTAGTACAGCGGAAAGTCTATGGATTCACAGCGCTAAAATTAGGGGTTCGATTCTCCGCGGGTGGTTCAGTAGGTAGTCTGATGTGTTTTTGCTATAAGAAAAGCACACACACATACATCAAATAATTTCTTGTTATCAATGATTTAATTTTAATCCCATTTACAATATGGATGTACCAAATGAGGTACTTGTTTATATAGAGCATATTCTTATGGAATATTTCTTATTTCCAGATCTTTGAAATTTTTATCTCAATTGTTTCTCCTTACCTCTTCTAATTTTTTTTATCACGTTTAGGTCTCTATTGTTTCCTTTTTTAAGTGCGCTTTTGTTTTGCGTTTATAGTTATACAGCACGATATTTTGTTCAAAAAATAAAAAGCTCGCGTACTTAAGAATTTCATGTAAGTAAACAAACATCACATCTAAGATATAACAAATATGTCTACTTACACGTTGGATTAGTCACTGTACCTCCAGCATTGCCATGTCCCTTTCTTTAAAGGGAAAGTGTGTGTAATTAAGAAGTTATTTTGTTATTGTTATTCTCGATACTCCTTCTTCAAAGGGTGAGTGAAATTCATGGAGTGTTTTTTGTTCCGGATATCCCTTCTTCAAAGGGTAAGTACAACCAAAAGCATGTTTTTTGTTTCAGATAGCCTTTGTTCAAAGGGTAAGTGCAATCAACATAACTATATACGCTAATAGTTTTTATTTTTGTTTTTGTTTGCTATTTGCATTAAAGGGATACGAGCCATAAACTATCGAATCCAAACAATCAATGGAGAGAGACTTCCCGGTCGAGTTGCAGTAGTACCCAGAACACGACTTCCCATACCAATCAAATATCAAGAGTTTTTGTGACAATTTTCCATTGGTTAGCTACATGTCCCGCTATGGCTCAGCTACGGATCTGAGCGCTCTTATAAACGTAAATATTAGATTTCGATACTTGGGGTGGATACCGCAGAGACAGCCCAACGTGTGGCGTTCTGGTTAATAACAAACAAACAAAAATGTTACCTACAATTCCAGCAGTTAAGGCAATGAATAACATGTTTAAGTAAATAAGCAAACTTGAAACAATCAGAGGAATCATACCACTTTTCTCTGATCAAGATATGACTGTCACTTCTATAACACATCGCGATCCAAAAATGTATTAGAGCGTTTGGCAGTGATGATATACAAACTAAATTCGCGGTTTCGACAAACTAAACACTACAGTACTCTAAACTCCATGTTGAAAAGGAATTAGATTGAAACTGACACTGTATAAAAGTGTGGCGACACAGACGGCTCGCATTTAAATTAGCACATTCAATGTCAAACGTTCATTCTTCGATCTATATAATATATTTAGTCTATCAAGTCATTCAGTGATACGTTGTCTAACTACAATGGAATAAAAATATCGCTTATATATATATATATAGGGTGGTCGCTAGAAAATGGGAAAATTTGAGGGTCAGATGAGAGCATGAATAAAATGCGTGCTTACTCATTTCTATTTTGATTTCTTTACATCATGAATAAAATGCATGATTTTAATATCATAAAATGCATTTTGAGCATCTATGAGTGTAATATAACATATGCCTTTAAAAAACTTTGTAAAAGTTATTCTTTGTAAAAATAAATAGCTGTTTGACAAATTTTCCGCTTTTCTAGCGACCACACTGTATATCACTGATTTATATGTTCCATCTAGTGGGGTATTGTTCAAAAGATTATTTTATATATACTGGTCGCGATACACAAGATGGCGGTAGTTAACCTGTTCTTCGTTTGAAGTTATTTTATTCAATCATTTTGATGCACTCAATTTAAGCTACACTTTCTTAAAAGCATTATGTGTTACACAAATAAATATTGGTTTATTTGAAAACATTTTATGCGTTCAGACAAACATTCTCACGTAGACCTAATTTTATTCAAAGTTGAAATAAAGGAAAACAAGTAATAAGCATATGGCTTTAACTGAACTGCGCATACGCATAGAATACCCATAGAACCTGTGGCCCAGCGGTATGTCTGTGACCTTATTCTGCTAGAAACCGGGTTTCGATATCCATGTTGGGCAGAGCTCAGCTAGCCCATTGTGTAGCTTGTGCTTAATTTCAATCATAAAAAATATCTAATGTTACGTTTTTTAGGAAAGTACACGTGGATTAAGTTTTTGTGAATAAAAAAGTTAAGTTGAAAGTGAAGCCAGTTGTAACGTGATGACATTACCCTTGTACCTAACATCTTGTGCCATACTTATTGCATTTACATGTCTTCCAAGCAAAATACAAGTAACGTTATTCTAAACTGAAAAGCCAATATGCAATCCTGACTCTTCGAACAAAAACCTTTCTTACAGTGTGAGGTTTATAGCGCTTGATCCGGACATTTGCAAGAGAAGTTTCAGATAGAAACACTGGGTATGTGATATCACACTGGTTTATATGAAGCACTGAGTGAAGTGTCGTTTGAAAAATTATTTAATCTATACCTCACATAAATTTATATGCAGTATTAAGTGGAGTGTTTTTGAAAGATAATTTAAGGACATGGCCGTGTGGTTAAGGCACTCGACCTGCATTAAAAATATTAAAAATAATCGCCCTTTCAGCCGTGGGGGCGTTATAAAGTCACGGTCAATCCCATTATTCGTAGGTAAAAGAGTAGCCCAAAAGTTGGCGGTGAGTGGTGATGGTTAGCTGCCTTCCTTCTAGTCTTACACTGTTTAATTAGGGACTGCTAGAGCAGATAATCGATCCTCGTGAAGCATTGTACAAAATTCAAAACAAACAAAAAAATATTTTGGTCAGACTAACTCCATGTCAATAAAGCTGTAGCAACGTTATATTATATATATATATATATATGTGTGTGTGTATTTTATCGTCATAAAGAATAACATGACAACTTCAGCTAAGATTAAATTTGTCAAAAAGACGTTTCTTGGTTTGGTTTGGTTTGTTTTGAATTTCGCGCAAAGCTACTCAAGAGCTATCTATGTTGTTGTTGTTGTCTTGAATTAAGCACAAAGTTACACAATGGGCTATCTGTGCTCAGCCCACCACGGGTATCGAAACGCGGATTTTAGCGTGTAAGTCCGCAGACATACCGCTGAGCCACTGGGGGGGGGGATCTACGTCAACCGTCCCTAATTTAGTAGTGTAATACTCGAGGAAAAGCAACTAGTCTTCACCATCCACTGCCAACGCTACTATTACCAACGAATAGAGAGATTGATCACCAAATTACAATGCCCCCACGGCTGAAAAGGCGAACATATTTGGTGTGAAGGGGAGTCAAACCCGCGACCCTCAAATTACGAGTCGTGTGCCTTAACCACCTGGCCATGCCAAGCCCAAAAAACTCGTGAATGGCTTAGTTGTGATCTTCATGTAGAATGTCCGAAGTTTGGGACGTAATGTTACTGAATACGCTCCACTAGATCAAAATCAACGAAGATTAAGAATAAACCCTACATATCCTTGACCTGGTTTTAATCCATGTGCGCATAAGGTGCAATGGAGGTTGAAGTTCCAATTTTAAAACTCCTAAAATATTTTAGATGCTGTTAAATATTCTAAAATAAAGGATAATGTAAGAAAATTATGTAGCTTTGAAACCACTTTATTTTCTTTTAAAAGTGGGGGAGTATTATTTACCTCCATGGATTGTGTATTTTTCTTATAGCAAAGCCACATCGGGCTATCTACTGAGCCCACAGAGGGAAATCAAACCCATGATTTCAGCGTTGTAAGTCCGTCGACTTATCGCAATACTTGCAGGGAGCTACCTCAACAGATGTAGAGTCCCTGTGTTAAATACGGGTGGGTCTACAGTGTATTATTGCCATATTAAATTGAATACAATAATGTTTTAAAATTCATTCTGTCAGTCCATAAAATCATTGAGATTTCATTAAAAGTGTTAACTCGAAAAAAAACAGTGTTCTTAACCACAGCACTATTAAAAAACCGAACTATTGTGTACTCTTTATAAAAAAACAATACACGTCTATATAAGCGCCATCTATCAAACAATCTCCATACTTCATTCAATGTTATAAGCAAATTGAAAAAAAAGTCAATAAATGCTTTATTTGTACATATTAGACATGTGTTGCATAAAACTTCCTAGAGAATGTTTATTTTAACAATGTGCTAAAAGGCGTAACAATTTTAGAATTGTATTTATAATACTACATAAGCAGAAAAAATTCATTATATCTTTAAAGTGTTTTTAATACACATAAATTAGTTCCTGGTACCACCGTTTTCTTCGTTGGATTAATCTTTAATGCCTCAATTAAAATTGTAAAGATATATATTTGCCTTTGATCAATTGCATGAAGCAATCGTTCCATTGTATTTGCCGTCAAGAAGGTCAGCAATAAGTTTACAGACTTACAACACTAAAGTTCGAGGTTCGATTTCTCGCAGTGGACAGAGCTGAGATGGTCCATTGTCTCTCTTAGTGCTAAAACAAGAAACAAAGGTTTGTACTACTTCGTATTCTGAGAGTCAACGTTAAGCTCACAAATTCGTATATCTAAAATCGGGAGTTAAGTCCCTTAAATAAAATCAGCGTAAATAGCCCATTATGTATCTTTGCGCTAAAAACAAAAACAAACAAGATATTGCAATTTCAAGCAGATGGCCGGATAGATAATGATTATGAAATTAAATGTCTCATGATTTTCCCTTTTTGTTAGAAATTAACTAAATGTTGGTTCATTAATTGTGCAAAATACTTTGATTTATTTTGGAATAATTGTGCCCCCCCCGATAGTACAACCGTATGTCTCCGGATTTACAACGCTAAAATCAGGGATTCGATTCCCCTCGATGGGCTTAGCAGATAGCCCTATGTAGCTTTGCTATGAGAAACGCAAACGTAAACACGCGAGGAACAATTGCATAAGTGTGGATAATTGTGAGCCTTATAATGATAATTTTGGTTTAACAATCACCAAAATGATGTACACGAGTTACTTTAATTAACTGCACCTTAGGCTTTCGATTACTTTGGAGACTGTCTTCCAGCTTCTGGTGAACAGCCTGACGACTGATTAGCTGATGGTGGAAGATGTGAATCACATAAAGATGAATGTTCAATTGCACTCAAAGTGCATGGTTGGAATCCTGTGGGCAAGTCATCAAATGAATCTTTTGTTAGAGGCTGCACTTCCTCCTCAGAAAATTCTTTGATGGTATTGGAGCAGGGTAACTGAACTAACGGTTCCTCTTTATTTGGTTCATAAGGAGATAACAGATCAGCAGACGCGGGATCGTCTGGTGTGGGATCTATGTCAACTCTTATTTCATGCGTGTTTAGGGATGGCTCGGTGATCGAGTCCTTATCAGAAGTTTTAACAACAGTTTCAATATTTTCGTCGTCATGTTGTGTTTTTAACGGGTCAGAAGTGCACGAAACGTTAGTATTTGGTTCGTAAGAAACATTTTCCACCAAACATTGAGATTCACCATTGTCAATATCTTTCTTTGATGAGAGAGAAAGTTTCGATCGAGATTTTTTCTTTTCTTGTTCAATCAATTTGCGACTTCCTGAGGCTTCGGTCCCTGACTCTGTACAAGAACGTTTTCGAGGTGTTTTCAGTAAGAAGGAGGAAGAGAAATTCGGTTCTCTTTTTGGTGTCTGAGCAACATTCTCTGAGCTGCTTTGACCAATCAAAAAGTTTAGTAGTTTGCTACCTGGAAATTCTGGAAAACGTATCCCACTTCTTTGGGAGACGTTGTCTTCGCCTCCGGGAGTCAGAGGTTCGTTGTCAGGACTATTTGGAAGACTGGTATACACGTCTTCACAGTCATCTTCTTCCAGAATGGTTTCCATGGGAACAAATTCTGATTCATCAGGGTGGACACTGTTAAAGAATAATTATCACAGTTACATAAGGTATATAAGGATGAAAAGGTGGGGAATGTTAGTCTGAAATTTATAATTATTTGAAACAGATAACCAGAACACTGGTATACGCATACCTAAATTTTTATCTTCATTAATTCACAATTACATCTTTCTTACTCCACACTAACATAAATCAACATAAAGAGTTCATGTGATCATCTTAAAACCAAAAACTTACACAAGTTAAATTACTTTTTTAATTCAAAAGTCATGTGTATATCTATAATCTGGTTGTCGTAACTGTATTATTTTAAGTATCGTTTAAAATGTCAAATTTCTTTCACGACCATCAATGCTACCCAACATCTATGCCTTGTTGAATGCAGCAACTTAAAAGTTCACACTGAGTTATGATTCATGCTATGTTTTAGTTTCAAGAAAATGGCCAACTTTCACACGAGAATACTGAATTATTACTTCATATGTTAACTGTATTTATGAGTCTAAGCCTTTTTTCTAGTCCTAGTTGTATTTATCTAGCCAAATTAATGTCGAATCTTTGTATATTCATGTTGCATTAAATAAAATATAAACATTTTGAGATTTTTGGAAATAAAGGCCAATAGATTGTTATGAGTATTTTGATTTCGATTATATTTTTCAATTTTGCTTCAAACAATAATGTTATAGTTAATGTGTCCAAGTTACTGCTCACATTTACACTACTATTTTAGGTTTAACGTAGTATTGTAATGATAAAAATTACAGCATCGTCTAGCTACACCTATTTTCATTTTGTTTTCCAATTCAATTCTTCGAATATTCTGTCACCTGAAAGAATAACTTACATGTTGGAATTTTCTAAAATATTGTCATACGTAACGTGTCAAGCTCACAGTTATATTACTATTGAGAACTTTAAAACAAGTTTCCTTCTCGTTAAAATGATAAAAATCAATTATTCCCCCCAAAATAATTTCAAACTATCTTCAAACTAAAATTTGAAATGAATAGCATGTATCTATGACAAAAAGTAAAATTAATGCCTGTTGTGTAGCCATCCCATGTGTAGTTTAAAATATGAAACCGAATGTCTGTTTTGTAGTGATCTAAAGTGAGTCAAACTGTCATACAAGTCAAACAAACAGAAAATACTGTTTTAGTTTATTTCTTATTTAAGTTCAAAATATATGCTGTTTGTTTTCTATATTACTTTGTTCCGAGTTCACTCATTTTCAAATGAAACAGAAGAACAGTTTGTTCAAAACGGAAGTTTCTAAAATTCCAATATTTAAGATTTTCAATGACTGATTGGTCAAAATCATTTACTGACTAGAGTATGACATATCTGTACCAAAATAATAACCTGACGCAATTTTAGAGATAAAATGAAATTTGAAATAGAAATAGGTTTTTAAACAAGAAAAACATAAAACTAACGTCTTGGGCTGTTTAATTACAAATGATTTTTCTAAAATATTTGTTTTATTTTTCATTATATGAAAGACGATTTTTACTCGCGCGGTACCACAGTCTTGATTTGACGGCCTTAAAAATATCAAATACTTGAAACTCCATGTTTTTGATTTTTAAAAATCCACCAAGAAGATCTTTAGCATTAAAAAATGACTTGAAATATAACCAGTTTCATCACTGTTCTTTAAATTTAGCCAAGACTGTCGATTGATGTATGTTCGCGATAAACCTTAAACGGTTATGACTTAACCAATAAGCTATTTACTGTTTCCTTTTTTTCCAGTTATAAGCATTTCTATTTTTTAGCTTACATAATGCTCTAGTTTAGGAAATCAGTAAATAGGAGTCTTACTCCAAATTAGCAGTGGATCCAAGGTAAGGCTGTGTTCGTCCCGTAATAGAAGATTTCGTGTGAGGTAACTGAGGTTCCAATTCGTCCCAGAACTGGTCTTTCACAAGCAACGGGTGTCGCTGAAACATTTCGTCTACGATTAAGGTGGACACCTGGAAGAAATAAAAACTCTCCAATCAATATTTTAACGTGTAAATTTTAAACAAATGTGTTAACGTTTCTGCCAATTCAAAGCAAACAACAAAAGACAAGGAAGAGCTTTTCTGTCAACACTGGCATAAGCTCAAGAATGAGGAAGAAAATATTAGAAAATACATTCCTTTTGATAAATAACAACAGAAGACGATAATATAAAAACTGCCAGAAAGTTTCAGCGGAACGAACTAGCATTGTCAAACAACATCACGGATGTCACTACTTTTGGTCTTTTCATGTGGTCTTTATAACTTTATGAACACCAGCTTTTCCATGGACCCAGGAAAACGATTCCGTGTTTCACTCGAAGTGTAATTATATTAAGTATCTGTAACACTGCCTAAGACCTGGATCTACATTATAATAATCAAACAGACTCTATCATTATATCATTTTAATACCATGGACTACCCGTATATCCTCGATAGCAGCTCATTATCCATATTACCAACCAGAAGTTTTTTTTAAATTACTGCCAAGTCATATTTACAGTTCCTAGCACATAATTCATGCTAAAATATAAAAATTAGTAAGACATCTAGAGCCTGGCATGGCCAGGTGATTAAGGCGCTTGATAAGTAATCTGAGGATTGCGGATTCCCGTCACACCAAAAATGTTCGCCATTTCATAATGTTATGGTCAATCCCACTAATCGTTGGTAAAAAGAGTAGCCTAGCAGTGCTAAATTAGGGACGGCTGGCGCAGATAGCCCTCATGTAGCTTTGTTCGAAATTTAGCAACAAACAAACAAACACGTCAAAACAATTTTTTTAAAATCTCAATATTACTTGAGTATTACAATTACCAAGCTCGGTTATTTCCAGGGGTTAAAAGCAGAAAGGGTTTCTCAAGTTATCGTATCAGTTTTATGGTCACCTGTTAAAGGTTTCTTCTTTTGTCAGGCATCAATCAGTTCATTCAATGAAACTAGCCCGAAACAGTTTTATCATAACCACGATATTTCTGTGAAAAACACAACATCACATCAATTTTATCATTTTATGGTTACCTACCAAAAGTGTTTTGTATTTCATTGTTGTTGTTTTCGTAAAGTGTTTGTTTACCTACCAAATATTTTTGTCTAGAGATTACATCAAATTTAGAGTTCCTTACCACCAAGTTTCTGTCCAAGCACCAATTCAACTCAAAATCATCGTCATCGTCACCAAAAGGATTAATCAACGATTCTGCCACCTATTAATAACAATAAAAAACACGTGTAATATTTGAAAAAAAACCATTAGACAATTCATTTAAAATACAGTCATTAACTGTAAATGAAAACTTAGGGTTAATCTGTAACACATTCAGAAAGAAGAATAAAAATGGTTTGACAAGTTATGTAGAAGTAAGTATACGATAATAAACAATATTATAAGTTTATATACATTTTTCATTCGCCATCAAAACTTACACTGACGAAGAAAACGTTTTATATCGCGTTCCAAGACTTTCCTTTATATTTCTTTTTTTTTTTTGAAGAGGCTTTATTTCCTTGTACTTTGTTTGTTGTTCTGAACCATGATTATCGAAGTGGGACTTGTATACGTTTTAATAATTTTTAAATGTTTTCTTTCTTAACTCTGTGTTACTTAGATATAATACTGGGCGAGGGAACATTTATGATATTTTCAAATGGAATGAAACAACAACCAAGTTTCTGGATGTCACTCGGTAGGGTATTCATATTATTTTTTGATGTTATTAAACACACTGAATTAATAATAACTGATAATTTCATGCTCAATGTAACAATTACGGCAAGCAATAACTAAATTTCCTTCATAAATTGAAATTCAGGTATTTGTATGTGATTGTTTTTTGTATGAAATCTGTATGCAAAGAAATCAAAGATTATTTGAATTGGCAAGTAGTTTTTAAAACACTGTATAACTTAAAACAAATGGACAAAAACTTCAATCAAAATCTTCATTTAGTGAACTTATACGGGTTTCTAGATGCAAGGGCGTGTATTAGCATTTCAACTACACGTTTTCGTGCTGAACGTCAGAGCTAATGAGACCGTTCACTCACCAATCAGGTCAGCTAGGCATACAAGAACACAAAAATATCTGATGAAACGCTATTAGAAGACGGTCGTTTAAAATACACAACAACTATGACGAAAACCATGTGTTCAATAGTGGTAATTTGAGCGATATTAAATCAGAATAACATATGTGGCAATTTTAATTACAATACAGATACGTAGATAACATTTTTATGGGTAATTCTAAGTACTATTTACGTCAGGATTGGCCAAATAATCTGTCGATATCATTTTAAAAACGAATATTATAAAATATTCTGAAACATTCCAACAGATATTCACATTACAACACTTTTTTGTTGATTACTAAAAGAGAGAGAAAAATAATAATTTATGGGCTGTAACACTAGGAGCAGTAATTACACAGGGTCTCTGCAATAATCAGTAACTTCGTTTCCTGTGGTTCCTTTGAGAGGCGTGTGTAACTGTGACTGTTTAATTACAGTTGATTCTAAGAAGCGTTGTACAGTTAAAAATATACTTGTTGAATGAGTAGCTGTAGCTGTTTAAATCAGTTGATTCTAGAGTAGTTTTAAAATTAAAAACAAGAACTGAGTGAGTAACTGTAACTGTTTAAGTTGGTTAATTATAATGCTGTTTTAAACTTTAAATAGATACTGAAAAATTAGAGAGAAGCTGTTTAATATAATTGTACAGTAGTTTTAAAGTTAAAATAAACCTGTGTAACTTACTGGTGAATAGATAGCGTGCTTTATTATCTATTCTAAAGAAAATTTATCAGGGAACCAAATTGTTTTTATAATATAAGCAGATTACATTATATTTTGGTTCTTGTTTTTCATTTTATATAATTTTACTTATTTTTTATGTAAGTCAGTATTTATGGCCTGTTTATTCTCTTTTTTAATAGGTTTTTGGAACATAATTATGTATATTTATAAAATTTATATATTTAAAGAATTGAATCTTGCACACTATGTATTTTATTTACGTTAACCGCTGAAAAACGTGAAAAAAAAAATCCTTTATTAATGTTTGAAAGAGTTGTGTACAAGAAGGGTTTAGAACGATCCTTTTCTTTCGAAACCGAAATAACTTGTGGGCCAGGACAGAGAAAGGTGAGTTTACATTACGTTCAGTTATATTATCCTTGACCCATAATTAAGTCGAGACACTCTGTCCTTTTAAAATAATGTAGCTATAGTGTCAGATTTACAACAATTACGAAAACCCACATCATAATAAATCGCATTTCTTCACAAAAATATGTATATCTCAACAGTGCTATTGTAACGCTATACTAGTCCAAAAGGCTTGGTTACACTGTAAACTTGAAGCAATAATTGATAGAAAATAGTTGACATATCCCTTTCACATACCTTCAGCCACCCCATGTAAAAAAAAAATTGAAGTATCGTAAAGATGGGAACATACAAGTCAATTTTATGTCCGAGATAACCTTTTGATACATCTAGATACTGTCTGCCCATCACGCAGGCTAGAAAGTACGTGTAGATAGCTAAAGTCACCACCTGTCAGTAAAAACAACAACAAATTAAATAAACATAAAATAACAAGATATCACGTGTATCAATCAGAGAACGTAACAACAAAATAACCGGAACTGTCAGAAGTTCTGATACCGGAGAAACTGGTTTTAACATATTCCTGTGACTGAATAGGGCACACAAGTGTGTTGAAACTACCACGTAGGGAAACAAATACAAAATCAAATAATGCCTACTCATGCAAGAACTAAAACAAAAATTAAACTAATATAAAGGAGCACCTTTATATCTGTATTAATTAATAGCATCTAACTACAACGCCCCTACAATCTCGTACCCCTTCACACACTCGTCCCTAAGACGGTCAGTTGCAAACTTTCTTTGTTAACCTGAGATGATCTAAGAAGATCTAAACGTTGTTCTGTTTTAATTAAAGTTTTAATACCCATAACAGCCATCTTTAGAATACATTTTTACTTTAAGCGGGTTTCTTGTCATCTTAAATGTGTTGAAACTAGTAACTCCAGTATGGAGACTTCTGACGTTTTGTTCCGTTTCCTGTTGAGTAGGTGTGTGTGAGTGCGTGCGTGTGTGTGTGTGTATGTATGTGTGTATTTAATAAACTAAAACATTTAACTAATAAGATTTAGGCTATTTTCAGCAAAATAGTTAATGTTTATTTAAAAAGTTAATGAATTTGATGTGCGTTATAACCAAGAAATGAGTTTATACAAAAGTCTAAAATTAAAATTCCTGTTTAGGTTTTTTAAATGGTAAAACTTAACACTTGTTCATTATATCTTTTCCCTAATGGTGTCTAAAGTTCACTATCCAATGTAATTGGAAATTTAAGTTTATTCAGCTACCTACTAAATTTATCGAAAACATGATCTAGTCTTTCAAGATAGAATATACATGTAATTTGTGCATTGTATTAATTAATATATATTTAATAAGTCAAATAAATAACTCAGAATTTCTTAAAAAGCTATTAAGCAAATTAGATTAAATTAAACAACTACAAAAGGAAATATTTCGTATGCAAAAACGATTTTATACACACAGATTATATCATTAAATTCGGTGGACTCAGCAGATAGCCCGATGTGGCTTTGCTATAAGAGAAAACACACACACATACCTTGAAAATATGTTAATAGATGAGTCTCTCGAAACACACAACAAGTTTAGTTAAAATATAAAAATTTAGCTAACACTTTTACGAAGCAGCGAACACCTCTTTTATAATTATAAATATGAAAATAACAACTCAATAAAAGTGATGTTTAAACTGTTGTCTGTGTAAGACAAGAGGGAAGGCAACTAGTCATCACCACCCACCGCCTACTCTTTTACCAACGAATAGTGGGATTGACCGTCACATTATAACACTCCCACGGCTGAAACGGCTAATAAGTATGTAAATGATAATAGCTGGCTTTGAGATTTTTTTTAATTTCTTAAATTTAGTTAAGGGTCTGGACAGAGATGGACCAATATGTCCCAATTCGTACCAAAATCGTGTTAACTGTAAATAAATATTCATTAACATTTTATACATTGAATTTGACTTATACTGAACTTTTTATATTATTATAGAAAAATGTCACCTGCATCGTAATCCGTTTTTATATTTTGAATCAGTTTAGTGTTAAATAAGGTATTTTCAGATATTCTTATCCTAAAAAGTTTTACAATAAATCCTAACATCTCAATCGAAGGTAAAATTGTAAATGATGGATCACATGAAAATTTAAAAACCCACGTCCTTAAAAAAAATAGATTGTCCACTGTGTAACTAACTCTGCGGTAACACGAATGAACTTAATAAAAAGTGTTAATGATGTTAGCACAGCTTACCTGAGTGTACACTAAGGGAACACTTATCCAGTCGTAACTGTAAAGCAGACCACAGTTTCCACGGTAAACGTGTAGTTCCTGAAAACGAACAAAGAACTAATCATAGAAAAAGGATCACACTATACAACTTCAGCTTACGGAAGAAATTATATACATTTATTTTTTGCCAAATAATATTTGAACATTATTTCAATTAAAAAAGAATGCGGAGAGCTGGACCTGTTGTAGTGGTTAGCATGCCGGGCTGCGGAATGCAAATTCCTAAGTTCGAGCCACTTAAAACGCTATGCACTTTCAGTTGAGATGACGTTATAAAGGTAACAGTGAAACTTGCTACATTGTTAGAAACGATGCTGGTTTTATTCTCTCTAGCTAGCAACTCTAAATTAGGGTTAGCTATGCATGGAATCTGGGGAGTCATTAATCTGGTCATTTAATTCACGTGTCATACGAATTTCCTTTTATAATTTGGATCGTCACCTACATGCAAGATAATATAAGTTCCTAATAAGTAATAAATATGATGCACTCTCCAGTAATGATGTATCAAACTTGTGTGCGTGATATCCAACTAGGAAATGAGTGTAAAGTTTATAAGAATTAATCAAATAGACTGACACAAAAGCTTTTAAATTAAATTTGAAGTTTAGGACTTGAAAATTGTGAAATTTAGATTCGTAGATTGAACAAGTACCTCTTTCCTAATGGCGTCCAACTTTTCTCATTCAATACAATTAGAAATTTTCAATTTATTTAGCTGAGTATTAAACGATCCAGTTTTTTTGTAAATATCAAGAGCGCTTAAAACGCCTAAGTGTTAAACAGTTCATGACTTGCTCATTCTAATTAATAGTAACGTCAAACAGAACTTGCCCGAAGAAACAATCAGAATGAATAGTAGGATGTCATTTCGTCTTGTCCTTACATCTTGTTATAGACTTTGTACATTTGAACCATTAACCTATAACAGGAGTAAATTAACTTCTTATAGATATTTATTCATACCTCTAGTAGGGTTTTCAGAAGAATATCATCCTTGATTCGCCCTTCCCTTCTTGCTCTGACCACCAGAGACGAAAACCATTGCGCAGGAACCCACCATTTTCCATGAGCTCCAGGAATATCATCATAAGCTCGTCTTTCCTCTTTCGTCATGAGTCCTATATATAAAGGGGTATTGTAAGTAATGAATAAAACGTAATGGCTACCAACAATATGCAAAGGGGGGACTTTACAATTTCATATATTTTATTAAAAGCTATTGAAAAATGTATGGAGATATTCCTCTGGGAATAATTATGTGCCAGTAACATAAATAGTCATATGCAGCACAAGTATACAGTTTACAGGGGAAAAATTATCTTCACCCAGCAAGTGTCTGTTAAATGTCATTCAGTACTGAACTGTAGTGGTGATGTTAATAACACAGGGTTTATTTGTCTAACTCTCACAAACTGGGAGCCAGGTTGTGCTACGAGTGGTATGCTAGTACTTTAGTACGGATATATACATTTTAATTAAGGTTCTAAAATTCGTACAGTAATTTAATCGCTATTACAGAAGTCACTTAAACTTGCCTCGTCCCCCCTCTTTTCTTTACATATAAATATTTTAACACATATTTCGTGCTTAATAAGAGGTATCTTTCAACCGTCCCTAATGATAAAAAATGAAATTATTGTAATTCAAAGATTCTGTTCATTACTAATGTGCTGTTTTGATTTCATTCATAAACTTGCTTGTGGTTAAACGTCGTCATGACGACCGTTTTTTTTTTGTCATTAGTGTATTTAAAAACGTTAATCGACACACGAAGAAAATCTCCTTTCGCAACAGGACTTTCCGTGTTTTTGCGTTTCCACTGACCTGGCTTTTGATTTGTCAAGGATGCTAGTTGAAAACGTCGCTTCTGGCTTTAATTCAGCCATTGCGTAAGATAAATTATCGCAAATAAAATGGTTGTATAAACATATTTAGATATTGCATTTCAAAATAAAAAAAAACAACTTATAACGTACGTACTAGTATTTTTTTCTTTCTTTGATTCTTTTGAACTTTCGTGCAAAGGACCGTCTGCACTAACCGTTCCTAATTAGCACGTAAGAAGGCAGATAGTTATCACCACCCATCGCAAACTCTTGGACTACTCTTTTTCCCAACGAATAGTGGGATTGGCTGTAATATTATAATACCCTCACGGCTCAAAAGGAAAGTATATTTGGTGTGAAGGAGATTTGAACAAGTAACCCACAGATTACAAATCGAGTGCCCTAACCACCGGGCCTAATTATGTTTTAATAAATATCAATTATTTTACAAATTCAGTGCACTCTAATAATGGTTAAGTATATTCGAAATACACCTGAATCTATTACTTTCAATATATTTGGAAGGAAAACCTTAAAATAAATACTGCCATGAAGTGTAACATTGTCTTAAGCTATATATAATTATTTAAGTAGCTTAGTTTTCAGACCGAGGGTTTATGGCGCTAAAATCAGGTTTCGATACCCGCAATGGGCGTATCGTACATAATCCATTGTGTGGCTTTGCGATTAACAACAAAAACAGATAAATTTTTCGAAACACCGTAGCGATCACTGTAAACTTGTACAACATTCAGAGCCTGCACGATGGATCTTACAGCTTTTTCACACCAGGTGGAGTTCAGTTGTCAAAAAAACTAATATTAAGCTGATTAGTTAATATACCAGTCACCCAACTTTTCTGTTCATGTGGCAACGTTCTGAAAGCTTGATTTAATAACAATTAATTGTCATTTATTTCGTATACTCATTTCCTCTCTAGTATTTCTGAAATTTTGATATATTATATACTTATGTATACTGTTAAAATGTTACGATAAACATACTTATCTACTAATTTAGATGGGTTTGGTTAAACTATTAAACAGCTATACATAGCAAACTCTGTATATATTAATATGTATATTAAAACTATTTTGATTACATAAACAAGCAAGTTACGTGACAATGACAGCCGATATATAACGTCGTGATGAAACAGATTGTATCAGAACTTAATTCTAACGTTGTTTAATGATTCGCTTTCGGAAGGGGTATACAACAACCCCTTTTTATGTAGATCATAAAGAAAAAAGGTATATAACAACACTTTTTATGTAGATCATAAAGAAAAAAGGTATATAACAACACTTTTTATGTAGATCATAAAGATGTATTCATATCAGGAATCAGAACTTCCAAGACGGAAATATCCTTCGTGCTTAATAACACCGAAAAAGAAGGAAATGTGGATTAACTTGGGAGGCAAGGCTCATCCACAAAAAGACCTTCAAAAGTTATACCCGTAAACAAAATGCGTTTTCTTGTAACAGGTGGAAATCTACTAACACAATGGTCTGTGATACATGTCATCTATGAAACCGTCCACATCCTAATTGGAAAATATTTCCGAATGGAAATGAGGCTAACAGAGTATGAGTGCACCAAATTAGGACTTCCAGTCATAATTCCCGATCAGCCATCATATACCTCAAATGGCTAGGAAATGAAACAAATAAGCCTACCGGTCACATTTCTAGATGCAGAGACTAGAAATTTTTTGAGCTTTTAGCTTGTTGAGACGGATGCTGGATAAACGTCGCCCTCGTACACTAGATGCCTCTTGGAAAGAATGCAGAGAGTACGGCTATACTTTACATATTAAAGCTTTATGGTGGAGCGATCTTTAATGGGAATTACGCTGGAAACTTATCGTCGATATGCACGGTTGTCAGATAAGGCATGGACAAGCTCCAAGATCGTTTTAATACAACATGTTAATCTCTCTATATTTACCTTGAACCTTTTCGGTTTCTGTTGCTGCATTTTGCTATGTATTACATTGCTAAGTTTCGCAGCTACAAATAGATATGCGAAGAAACACGTGTCAACACTTTTACACCCCTTTTAGTCATTGTGTGACACATTACAATACTAATATCAGCACTGCTTAGGAATGTATAATAAACCACCCATTTAGTTCTAAGCTATGTTGCCCTTCCTTTTCAATGCTTTTTTAATCCATATTTTGATGCTATTGCTATTTCATAGCAAAGAGCATATAGTCAATAATTGGGTGAGACAATCCGTACCTCTGAGATTAACTGGTACTGGAAAAAAAAAGAACAAATTGTTAGCTAATTTTTATAGGAAAAATCTGACTAGAGGATTATTTGCATAAAAAAAGTTAAGTGTTTCACATCTCTGAATGTCATGGGTATAAGACAGGGGTTCTCAGACTGTGGTATCCGCTAACCACTAGTACTCAAATGAACGACACAAAATTAATGTTAAAAATAAATGATTTGGAATAATTTCAATCTGCGCTTTCCCCGTACACATAAACGCTATTCTAACTCCTAGGTTCGCTCTCCGCTTGCAGAGGCCCTCACAACGGCACTGATGTTATGTCTGTAGACTCACACCACTTAACACCAGGTTTCGACACCTGTGTTGGGCAAAGAACAAATAGCCCACTGGATAGCTTTGAACTTATTTCCAAACACTCACTCACTCACCCGACTGCAGAAACTCAACAGTGTTTTTTCCCTTCAAACTCACAAATTGTTTGTTTGTTTTTAATTCCGCACAAAACTACACGACGGCTATCTGTGCTAGCCCTCCCTTATTTAGCAGTTTAAGATTGGAGGAAAGGCAGCTAATCATCAGCATCCACCGCTAACTCTTGAGCTATTCTTTTACAAACGAATAGTGGGATCGATCGTCGCTTTATAACGCCCTCACGGATGAAAGGGCAAGCATGTTTGGTGTGAAGGGGATTCGAACCCACAGCCCTTGGATTACGAGTCGAGTGCCTTAACTTACTAGCCATGCCGGGCCAACTGACAAATACTGCACCACGTTTTTCAAATGTGTCACAGGAAACAGCCATACATTTCACTTTAACGATTAAGTGTAAGAAAAAATTGAATTTGCTGTTAGGATTATTTGTGTACGTTTATTTTTTTTTCAGTTAGGCGAGGGTGTGTACTTAAAAAACAAAAAAAAAAGAAGTGGTACAGAAGTTTCATAACCTAAGAAACTCTGGTTTAAAATACTCAATACCATATACTACTATTAAACTAGTGATAGTAATAAGATAAATAACACGGCTCAGTTTTTTACTTTTATAAATCACTCTTACAAACCTGATTCTTCTAAATGATCCAGTGACGGGAACCTTTTCTTAACTGCAGTACTCATAGTTTGGAAGGTAAGGACTGACAGAAGACTCAGGTAGCGAACGAGAGAACGGCGAATCATGCGCCCTCTCTCGTCATTACCGTGGACGTAAGCTGAAATAAGCATACTGATCCTGCAATAGACGAAACATAAAGACGAATTACAAAAAATACATGTGTACAAAAAGATTCTGTCTGCAAGAGATCACAAGTAACAGAAATTATCTGAGGGCATGTGAAATAGAAACTTACTTGTCTGGCCAAGGAATAGACATGTACTGTTGCCACCATCGACCCACAATTACTGCCACATAGAACCCAAGGACAAAGGACAATGGTATAAGGTTAGTAAAAGTCTCACAGTAGATGGAGAACTTTTCAAATGCTCTAAAAACGAGAAATAAACACGTGTGTCATGTTATACTATACAATTAAAAAAACAAAGTACCAGTGTAACAGTTTACATCTATCATGTTATACTATACAATTAAAAAAACAGAATACCAATGTAAAAGTTTACACCTATCATGTTATGCTACACCACTCAACAAACAGAGTAACAGTGTAACATTTTACACCTATCATGTTATTCTGTACCATTCAACAAACAGAGTAACAGTTTACATCTATCATGTTATACTCTACAATTAAATAACAAAATACCAGTATATCAGTTTACACCTATCATGTTATACTATTCAGTTAAAAAACAGAATACCAGTGTAGCAGTATACACCTGTCATGTAATGCTATATCACTCAACAAACAGAGTACCAGTGTAACAGTTTACACCTATCATGTTGTGCTATATCACTCAACAAACATGGTACCAGCGTAACAGCTACAACTACAATGTTATAGTATAAGTCTCAACAAGCAGGTACTAGTTTGTGACATTTCCTTAATACAGTTACATTGTTGAATGAAACGAAGCAACTTTTCTTTTCCGAAATCGGTATTAACAAACTAGTAGCACATTGAAAAAATCTAACACGCGATGCTCTCGTGATAGATGTGGCATCTTATGATACTGTTGTGACAGATCTGGCATCATGTAATATTATCATACAAGATATGACATCATGTAATACTGTCGTGAAAGATCCGCCATCATGTGATACTGTTGTGCTAAATCTGGTGTCATATGATACTGAGATGCAATATTCGACATCATACGATACTAACCTAAATCTGATATCATGTAATATTGTCACGCAGGATGTGACATAAAGTGATTGGCCATTGTATAAGAACAAAAAAATACCAACATTATCACGCAGGAACTGACATAAAGTGATTAGCCATTGTATAAGAACAAAAAATGTCAATATACTCACGCAGAATCCGACATAAAGTAACTTCCCATTGTATAAAAACAAAAAAATGTCAATATTGTCACGTAGGATGTGACAAAGTGATTGGCCATTGTATAAAAACAAAAAATACCAATATTGTCACGCAGGAACTGCCTTAAAGTATTTGGCCATTGAATAAGAATAAAAAATATCAATACTGTCACGCAAAATCTAATAAAGTGATTGGCCATTATAATAGAATAAAAAAATACCAATACCGTCACCCAAAATCTAATAAAGTGATTGGCCATTGTATAAGAACAAAAAATACCAATATTGTCACGCAGGAACTACCTTAAAGTATTTGGCCATTGAATAAGAATAAAAAATATCAATACTGTCACGCAAAATCTAATAAAGTGATTGGCCATTATAATAGAATAAAAAAATACCAATACCGTCACCCAAAATCTAATAAAGTGATTGGCCATTGTATAAGAACAAAAAATACCAATATTGTCACGCAGGAACTGCCTTAAAGTATTTGGCCATTGAATAAGAATAAAAAATATCAATACTGTCACGCAAAATCTAATAAAGTGATTGGTCATTATAATAGAATAAAAAAATACCAATACCGTCACCCAAAATCTAATAAAATGATTGGTCATTGTATAAGAATACAAAATACCAAGACAGAAATAATGTTTAATATTATCATTGCTCTATTAAATCACACAGACATATGGTGTTATTTTGTTAAAAAATTTTATACTCACTTAAAGTGGGTAGTGTCCATTACTGAAGAAAAATAAGGTTGTTATATGTAATAACATTACTCAAGAAAAAATGGTTCTGATATGTAATGCTTTAAATTTGCTAGTAGTCTCTCTACAAGAAAATAAAGTTGTAGTTTATAATCATTTAAGTAGGCAGTGATCATCATTCATAAAAATAAAGTTTTATAATCAACTAAATGTGTGCACAGTCAATATAATAAATAAATAGCTGGAAGTGGTCACATGAAGTGAATAACATAAATTACACAATTATACAAATTTATCAAATAAATAATGTATTTCCCATTTTAAAATTAATGATTAATTAACTATAGAACTATAACCATACAGTTTTAGTTTAGCCCAACTAAAAAGTCTTTATTGACATATTAGTAGACTTCTACATCGGTCTGGCATGGCCAGGTGGGTAAAGTACTTGAATTGTAATCCGAGTTCCGAGGGTTCGAATCCCCGTTGCACCAAACATGCTCGCCCTTTCAACCCTGAATAACTATCATGTTACGGCCAATCCCACTATTCGTTGGTAAACAAGTCGCCCAAGAGTCGGCGGTGGGTGGTGGTAGCTAGCTGCCTTCTCTCAAGTCTTACACTGCAAAATTAGGAACGTATAGATTTGCGCGAAAATTAAAACCAAACTAAACTGCTACGTGTGTAGCGTGCAAATGTAGACAGTTACTGGGGCAATGGCAACCATTATACTTATCCATAGCTCCGTAATGTTTGCTATAGATGTGCGACACACGATATCTTTAATACACCCCCTTACTTCTTTCCAAATCACTGACTTGGCTTCTGCAAACCAGACGACGCGTTAAACCTTTACTTGTACGGTTCCCATTTCACTGGGTAACACTGACTCATGGGGAGTGAGAAAAAGCAAATAATGTGACACTAAAAACTATTCGAGTTAGGCTGCCAAATATTGAAAGCTGCGTGGTTGCACTTTCTTCGTTATTTACTAAATCTTAACATTCGAATAAGTAAGTTTGGACAACCCATTGTAGAAAAGCCATTTGTCCTTCGGTAACGCTACTTTTGTCTGTGTCGCTTGGCAACAAAACTATGATCTAATATTCTTGTCTAACGCATGTGTATAGTAAGTACTTCGAATGTTCGAATTCCATTTTAGATCATTTTACGTTCCATATTATGAAACTTTAGCTTGACGTAGCTTTTCGAAGTTCTTGTCGAAACTTAAGAATATCTAAGTTAGAGGTTAGTGACTATAATTCGTATGTTTGCATTAGGTTTTCATTAAAATTTTATTATTTGTTTTTTGATAAAATATTCATTTTTCTCTTAACTAATGACGGTACTTGAAAAAAAAAATCAGCTTTAAACTTTGTGATCGAATTTTTGTCACAAACCTTAAAATTATTGGTTTGGGGTATTTCATCTTTAGTCGTTTAAATCGTAATTGTTTTGTTATATGGCATAATTACATAAAAATGCTTTGTGGATTTATCTTTTATGATACTTTAATCCGTCATTTTCTGACGGGTGGGGCTGATATGTAACATTAAAACTCAGTAGTATTGATTACATTAAAAATATAGTTGTTAACTACTGGTCACCAACACTAATCACTGATCATTATATGAGAAAATCAAGTTGTAGTTTACAATAAGTATAATCCTTAAGGTAATAGAATTACTAATATTAATCATTAAAAGTCAGTAATGTTCACAACAGCAAAAAATGTTCTGTTTAATGATTTCTGAGAGCGACTAATTTTGTTCACAAAAGGATATTCAGGTATGATAGTCTTTACAAAAGCAAACTCAGTTAAAAATTCTTCACCCAAGGGCATTTAATTATAATAGTCTTCACAAAAGGATATTCGGTTATAATGGTCTTTACAAAAGGGCATTCGGTTATAATGGTCTTTACAAATGGACATTCGGTTATAATGGTCTTTACAAAAGGACATTCGGTTATAATGGTCTTTACAATGGCCTGGCATGGCTAAGCGCGTAAGGCGTGCGACTCGTAATCCGAGGGTCGCGGGTTCGCGCCCACGTCGCGCTAAACATGCTCGCCCTTTCAGTCGTGGGGGTGTATAATGTTACGGTCAATCCCACTATTCGTTGGTAAAAGAGTAGTCCAAGAGTTGGCGGTGGGTGGTGATGACTAGCTGCCTTCCCTCTATTCTACACTGCTAAATTAGGGACCGCTAGCACAGATAGCCCTCGAGTAGCTTTGTGCGAAATTCCAAAACAAACAAACAAACAAAAGGACATTCGGTTATAATGGTCTTTACAAAAGGACATTCGGTTATAATGGTCTTTAAAAAAGAACATTCGGTTATTAGTAACCTAAGAAAGTAATTATTTTATATGTAATATTAAATGTTGGCTGACAATTCATGGATGTCCAAGTATAATCAACCTAACCCAAAAATGGCAAGCCTTGAGTTTAATTTTTAAATCGAAAGATAAAAATGTTTAACTAAAAAGCTCAAATGTTGATTGTCCAAATAAGTTACTAAATAGAAATATGAGTAGTCACGCTAAAAGTCTATAGTTGTAGTTATTTCGTAATAGACCAATACTTGCGCCCCAGAGGCACTGTGGGATATCTGCGGACTTGAAACGGTAGAGACCGGGTTTCGATACCCGTGGTGGGCAGAGTACATATAGCCCATTGTGTAGTTGTGTGCATAATTCCAGACAAATTTGTACCACTCAAACATTGTACCATTTTGTTTCCACTTTCATATGAACGGTGAAAGCACTATTGGAACAGTTTGTGTACTTGCCTTCAGAAGCACTTCAACTACATTTTCTTTTTGGAGTATTTTTATCTTATAAATCTTTTACTGATATATTAAATTCTAATAAGAAAAAACAACAACTTACATTCTCTGTTCCTCCGTTAAGACGCACCGGTAGAGTAAAGAAAGAAAGAAATACGTCACACAAAAAATAGCAACTTCCCTGTACAGAAGTTTGTAAATGCTACCACGCCATTTGAAGAGTAACTTGGCGAATCCGAGGAGCCGAGTATCTGCGACTGCCAGAGAGTATGTGACCGTCATTTTAGTTAGAATCAAAAATAAAATTAATTTTGGTCGAACTGTTTTATAACTTTTTAACAAGACGTTTTAATAACGAATTTGCCACAACTTTGGATATTTTGCACAAATACATTCGATACAGCATGTTTCATTGGGCGAAAGACATTTAAACACAACTTAATCGTTGCAAGTATGTTAGTACGTTTTGAATTTCACAAGTAGTGACATTCGGTACTTAAGCACCGATGTCTATTTCAAAGTTTGTATTTACACTTATGGATCTCTTATTTTCGAATCAAGTGTATATCTCTGTAGTCAGACATTAAAGGCACCACCTTTTCGGAATAATACTTTCGTACACTGACTGCTGAAAAAAGTGTATTTCCTTAGGTATTACAGCTCACTTCAATCACATATTTTAGTTTACAATGATATTTTCTTTTTCAGAATCAGGATTCATTGCGTTAGAACACATAGCTACAGTGGCAAAGAACCAAGTCCCGAGTTTTATAAACCATTCTTTGTCCTATGTTCACCCCATAATTTGATAAATATTTCTCATCAGGTTAATGTTAGCCTTCGCTGGGTTGTTATAGTATGTCAGAATGATGAAGACTGGGTACTTGTGTCATTTCCGGACTGAAACAGGAAAGGAAATTTATGTTAACAACAAAAATAGAATTACGCTAATAAAGAATGTCTTAATCGTTGAAAAGTTCTGATTAAAACATTACCGCATCGCAAATTAAGTTTAAGAATTAGAAATAACTCTAAAGTTACTTTTAAAATCAAACAGATTACATATACATGACAATTTTATTTGTTATAAATTCCCGCTAATTTTTTTTTATAAAAGTTTAAGAGAAATAAAAAGATGTTTGTTTCAACTTCAGAGGTTTATTGGAAAAATCGTCGTTCCACTTATCTAAAGTCTTTTGTTCACATATAAGGAGGTCGCGTACATTACATTAAAACAAACTTGGAGACTAAACACGTCGTTACAATCCATGTCGTCACGTCCTGTCATGCTCCGTTTGATAATGGTGCATCTTGATAATATCCCTGAAACGTAGCTTACTTTGCAAAAGGTTCGAGGCCCGGCATGGCCAAGCGTATTAAGGCGTGCGACTCGTAATCTGAGGGTCACAGGTTCGCATCCCCGTCGCGCCAAAACATGCTCGCCCTTTAACCCGTGGGAGCGTTATAATGTGACGGTCAATCCCACTATTCGTAAGTAAAAGAGTAGCACAAGAGTGGGTGGTGATGACCAGCTGCCTTCCATCTAGTCTTACACTGATAAATTAGAGACTGCTAGCACAGATAGCCCTCGAGTAGCTTTGTGCGAATTTCAAAAACAAACAAACAAAAGGCTCTATCTTATCGCTCACGTGTCCAAAGTACATCCTCCCTCTCTGTACCTTTCCATAATCGGAAAACGCTAGTTTCCAAATAGTCGTTTAAATCGGTCAATAGTACAGAAATACATGAGTACCCATTATAAAATCTTAACCAGTTGTGTCTTTCTGGGAAATAGCACAAATATAAGTTTTATGGGACGACTGAACAGCTGTTGTTGTTGTTTTGAATAAAGCACAAACCTACACAATGGGCTATCTGTGCTCTGCCCACCACAGGCATCAAAACCCGGATTTTAGCGTGTAAGTCCGCAGACATACCGCTGAGCCACTGGGGGGCACGACTGAACAGAAAGTATAACTGGAAATCTTACCGGCTTCCTTTCCAGACGGTTTGTTTATTTTTTATTTTCGCGCAAAGCTACAAAAGGGCTATCCGCACTAGCTGTCGCTAATTTAGTAGTGTAAGATTAAATATCACCACCACCCACCGCCAACTCTTCGACTATTCTTTTACAAACGAATAGTGAAATTGACCGTCATTTTATAGCACTCCCACGGCTGAAAGGGCGACCATGTTTGGTGCCACCAGGATTCGATTACGAATCGAACGCCTTAACCCACCTGGCCATGCCGGGCATACGTCAGTAGAGAGATAGATGGTTTACCAACAGGAATAGTTAAGAACATAACTTGAAACCAGTTTTATTTGTTGGATTAATCACACTAAATACTAGCACTGTTGGCATTTAGACAATTGAATATGTTTGTTTGTTTGTTTTAATTTCGCGCAAAGCAACACAAGAGCTATCTGTGCTAGCTGTCCCTAATGTAGAGGTGTAAGGCTAGAAGGAAAGCAGCTAGTCATCACCACCCACTGCAAAAGCTTGGGCTACTCTTGTATCAACGAATAGTAATGGATCGTCACATTGAGACATCCTTACGACTGAAAGGATTAGCATGTTCTGTGTGCCAGGAATTCGAGCCCGCGACCCTCCGATTACGAGTCGAGCGCCCTAACTACCTGTCCATGTCGGGACCCTTTTTGATAATATTACGTGCTGCTGCATGAGACACTCGTGCCACTGGTTTTTGTGTTCATAGATTCTGACCTGTTACAAATGTTGCACTTCACTTATCTAGAATACGACTTCTTTCAGTTATTTTTCTTGATGAGCCTACCACGACTAAACTAGTTCAACTCTAACGCATTTACAACCGAATATTTCATTCAAGATTAGAACCAAAATCAGAATTTTCCGTATCAGAAAAAGTCAAAAGAAAAGATAATTCCAAGCAATTTTCATTTTAAGTAAGAGTGAAAAAACTATGTTTCAAACAATTTTCATTATGAGAAAAAGTGAAAAGAACTGCTTGTTTCAATCAATTTCCATCATGAGTAAAACAGTCGGTTTCACACAATTTTTATGATGAGTAAGACTGTAGAAAACAGTATCTTTCAAACAATTTCCATTATGAGTAACAGAGAAAAAGAACAAACTGTTTCCAAAAATGTTCATTATGAGTAAGAGAGAAAAAGAACAATCTTTCTCATGCAATTTTCAGTAAGACAAAGAGAAGAGTGAAAAAGAACAGTCTGTTTCTAACAATTTTCATTTTGAATAAGACTGAAAAGAACAGTGTTTCATACAATTTCCATTGTGAGTAAGAGTGAAGAGAACAGTCTGTTTCAAACAGTTTTCACTGTGACAAGAATGAAAAGTTTGTTTCGACTAATTTTCATTTTGAGTAAGAGTGAAAAGAACAGTCTGTTTAAAACAACTTATATAATGAAAAAGAGTAAATAGAACAGTCTGTTCCAAATAATTTCCATTATGAGCAAGAGAAGAAAAGCAGTCTGTTTTAAACAATATATTTATGAGTAAGAGTAAGGAGAAAAACCGGTTTCAACAAATTTGCATTACCAGTAAGAGTGAAGAAAACAATCGATTTCAAACAATTTTCATTATGAATAAGAGTAAAAAGAAAAGTTTGTTTCAAACAATTTTTATTATCAGCGAGAGTGAAAAGAATAGTTTATTTCAAGGTGTTTTCATTAGCACTAAAGTTTGTTTGTTTTTTAATTTCTCGCAAAGCCACACGAGGATTATTTGCGCTAGCCATCCCTAGTTTAGTCTAGAGGTATAGCAGCTAGTCATAACCACCCACCGCCAATTCTTGTGCTACTCTTTTACCAACGAATAGTAGGATTTACCGTCACATTATACGCCTCCACGGTTGAAAGCGCGAGTATATTTGGTGAGACGGAAATTCGAACCCGCGACCCTCGGATTACAACTCGAATGCCTTATCAGTAAAAGTGAAAAGTATGTTTCAAACAATTTTCATTATAAGTAAGAGTGAAAAAAAAGTTTATTACAAACTACTTTCGGTATCAGTAAAAGTGAAAAGAACAGTTTGTTCTAACAACCTGAAATGCTAACTTTGAATAACGCTTTACCAGTAAATTATGATTTGTGATATTTAACTATTTAGTTTCTACCTATATCAAAACTACCTTAAACTCCTTATTTAGCAAGAATAAAACTCACCTATTTACGCGTTTCTCTACTTTTACAAAATTTGCTAAAATCATATTTTTTCATAATTCGCAGTAAATTCATCCCAGCAACCAGATGTAAAAAACGTACCTTTACAAAGAACCACATATCAACCACAGACACTAACGATGTCTTCTGAAGACCATTTTCATCTACCAGGTGAAGTGAGTACGAAAACTTTCAAAACTATTACATAATGCGCATGCGCAGTAACATTTCTTTTAACCTCAGAAGAACAGTAAGAACCGCGACATCAGTACAAGTTGTAAGTTCGGTGGATAATTAAGTTTCGCAACAAACTAGACACAAAAAAGTGGACTCAGCAGTTAGTCATGTTTTATGGCTAGATATGTTCGTGCTGACCAATCTGTTAAACCGGTATGTAGTCAGACGTTTTCTTTATACAAGTTTTAAAAGTGATTAAATTGCACCAATGTTGCCTATAATGACAAAAAAGAAATAAAGAACATAAGCATCTTTTTTTCAAATTATTTTAAATTAGAGATACTACTTAAATCTTTTTTTATCATAATAGGCAGTAGTAGAAAATGAAAAGAAGAAAACTATAGTTGTATTCAAAGTTGTACACGAGTCTTTTACCAAAGAAAATGTGGGCCTTCCCTTCTACGCCGAACGCCTTAGTGATTTACTTTAGTCAAAATAAAACTTATAAAACGAGAGCAAAAACAACATTATTAGCTTTTTTTACTTTTAATCGCAAAATAGTAAATAATTTAAATGTTTTAGAACATTGGAGAAGTCTTTAAACTTCCCCTTCCCGATGTTCTTCCATTTTAAAACTTACTTTAGCTTATCAGTGGCATAGCAGTGTGCCTGCGGACTTACAACTCTAGGGCCCAGCATGGACAAGCATGTTAAGGCGTTCAACTCGTGATCCGAGGGTCACGGGTTCGAATCCCGGCCGTACCAAACATGCGCATCCTTTCAGCCGTGGGGGCGTTATAATTTTACGGTCAATCCCACTATTCGTTGGTAAAAGAGTAGCCCAAGAGTTGGCGGTGGGTGGTGATGACTAGCTGCCTTCCCTCTAGTCTTACACTGCTAAATTAGGGACGGCTAGCGCAGATAGCCCTCGAGTAGCTTTGCGCAAATTCAAAAAACAAAACAAATAAGAAATACAACTCTAGAAACTGGGTTTCGATACCCGTGTTGGGCAGAGCACAAATGGCCCTTTGTGCTTACCTACAAACAAACTTATTTGAAACTCACGTACACATCGAACTTGGTTCTTGATTCTTAATCTCGTGTGTGCATTAATTAACTAGCATCCCCCTAGTGTGAACTTATGGTAAAAAAGGTCTTTTCAACTCAAGCATATGATATTATATATTTTATTTCACGAACAGTTTTATGCGTATATTGTCATTTACATATATTTTTCTGCTTCTATACATTGCAAAATACTTCTGCAAACTAAACATTTTTCGTTAAGCTTATCTATTTCATGACCAAGTGGTTGGGGTGCTGGACTCACGTGGGTCGCGGGTTCGAATCCTCACACCATCAAACACACTCACCTTTCCAGCCGTGGGAGTGTTATGATGTTCAGTCAATCCACTACTCGTTAGGTAAAGAGTAGCAGTCTTGCCTCTAGTCTTTCACCGCTAAATTAAGGACGACTAGCGCAGATAGCCCTCGTGTAGCCTTGCGTCAAATTCATAACAAACCGAACCCCACTACCTCTCCTCCATATAAGGGCCAATCTTTCTCAAATTGTATAATAAAAACTACTTTACTGATGATTACTTGTATGGTAAGTATATTATATCAATATAGTAGTAAATTAACAATCCACGATTTGTAAACACAATTATATTTATTGTAAAAAGCACACAAAACATTACGATATCACTTTGATCTGTCTTCTTTGTGTATGATACAGAATTGTTCTGTCTACTTTCCATAGTTCAAGATACTGTAGAAACGTGTAGCGCGTTTTATACAGAAAACATCTCTGTACTTACTGATCGTTATATCTTAATTTACAATTACTTGTTATTGCTCAATATAACTTTTATAACGAGTTTCGTTTGTTTGTAATTATAGACAGAGATACACAATAGGCCATTGTGTTTTGCCTACCACGAGTATCGAAACCCAGTTTCTAGCCAAATGAAACCAATGCTTATTACACTCTTCCATAGCTTGAATGTTTTTTCTAGCTCAAAAATCTTTATCAATTGTCTTGTTACGAGTCTAATTACCGTTGAAGATGGTGTTAATTAATAATTAACAAACAAATTGAAGGCGTCCTGGATTATTCCGCATATCAGCAAATATTCATTTTCAATGATATTCCTTGTAGACGTCATTTAACGGAAAAAAAATCATTTCTTGGTATTTTAATAATCCTAAACATACAGTGAATGTGGAAAAAATATATTTTGTAAGAAATGAAGCAAATTCAATCATTGCATGCTTAATACAATCTCCATAAATCTCAGAGCTCAATCTTGTTTTTACGTTAGAACCCGCCGCCAACTCCTGAACTACTCTTATCTCATCTAATAATAGAATTTGATAGTTATTCTTATAGAGCACCTCCTGGCTTAAAAGTTTGGAAAATGTTTTTGGAAGTGCTTAGTTATACTTATTTTTCCTTTCGTTGATATAATTTCTGGACAGTTTAAGTTGGAAGATGAATGCAGATACTTTTATGACGAACATAATAAAATATAATTAAAACATACAAGAGTCCTCAAAGGATCCTCATATTGGCTGTGGATCATTAGAAACTTTGCATTGCAAACCCACCCTACACCAGAAGAATGCCAGATTTATATATATATATATATATGAAATATCAATCTGCTCTCTTATTTAAGCAATCTTACAGGAAAAGTGTAAACAAGCCCTCACTTGATTCATTTGTTATTATGACTAATGCAACATGATTGCAAGTGCTTTCTATCATGAAGAGAGAAAACTAGTGATAGTTGATTGATTGACTAAAGTTGAATATAAAGCTACACAATGGGCTCTTTGTGCTCTGCCCATTCATAGTATAAAACCTCTGGCATTGCATGCCTGCAGACATGCCAATGTGCCATTAGGTTATGTGTGATAGTTTATATTAATTTTGATAAATATATAATTCTTGCTGTATTTTACTTATGTATTTAAAATACTTTTTTCATAAACTGTGAATTGATACTGATATAATATATTGTTGTTGTTTTTTTTGTTGAATTTCGAGTAAAAATGTTCGATGGCAACCTGTGTTAAATGTTCCTTAAAGGAAGACAGCTGATTAACACCACTTATCGCCATCTCTTGAACTACTTTTTATCAACCAATAGCATGATTGACCGTCTTGTCTTTATCCACCCACAACTGATAAGTCGAGTATGATAAGTGACCCGATGATATAACACTAAACCGTTTGTTTGGATAGATATTTAAAGATTACTATCAAACTACTATGGTGCTAGGTCACTGATTCTGCATATCACAGAAATCACTACTGCCAATTATTGTTGATTCTTTTATCGGTTCTATTAATTAATTCTTATTGAAATCTACTTACATCGCTTCAATAAAACCTTTTATTTAATTCGTTGAACAATCTGTTTCATCGAATCATAGCAACATTCGATTTCTTTGATGGAACACCATACGTAACAAGAAAATCAAGGTTTTCCAAGTAAACCAAATTACATCTCTTTGGATATTTATCTCGTTGATGTTCACCCAAGTAAATCTGAACGATACTCCTTTTCTTTCATTTTCAAGTAAACTTGCCTCAATTCGTGTTGGAAGAAATCGAACTGTTAACTTACGAAATCTAACAGACGATCTTTCAAGAAATTCTCGATTAACGATTCAGAAAATACCCATTTCTATCAAGGTCAAGAAAAACCTAATCTTGTCTCTAACAGTTCACAGCCAGACAAATCTACTTACCTTACTCGTGCTAATTAATTCTCAAGCTTCTTCTTTCAATTTTCGACCAGTTTCATTCAGCAGGACGTCTTCATTCATTCCTCACCTCATATCGAAGTAAACACACTTTCATTACCTGCAAGTCAGCCTGCATACTTTGATTCAATAACTTCAAAGTAAACCTAATTTCATTACCTCTAATCTTTCACTGCTAAATTGAGGACGGCTGTGAACAAAGATAGTTCTCATGTAGCTTTACGCAAAAATCAAAACCAAATCGTGTCCCGTTATCTCATTTCTAAAAAAACGCGCTCCTTTTGTGGGATTGTAAATACATCATAAGAGACGCGATTAAATTTTACTTTATTGGAGAAGACAAGCTGCACAATAGTCTTTCAGAGCTTTGTCCACTCTGTAAGTTTGTAAACGTGTCTTTAACCAACCGGGCAACAGCCAATGTTTAACAGTAGGTATTGTTAACCATGTACCTCTCTCTACCATATCAGTTTAAAATCAAGGTTGGCTATTCATAGATAACCTTTACGTAGCTTTACAAGAAATTCGAAAACACATGTAGACGGCTTCTGTTACACATCATTAAAAGTGTGGAGATTTTTCCTTTCGAAAAACAAGAGCAGTTAATTTTTAGCAATTTTTGATACGTTTAAAATCTCATGAGCATTGTTTCCCAGTTTACCTTTTTTTTTCAACTCCGTCTCTTTTGAAAATTTTGTTTACATACATCGATAAGAACGAAACCTCTCACTCACCAACTAACACTGCGTTTTGTACAACTAAAAGAACTTCTGATATTTTAAGTTTTTGTTATATTAAATTAACGTACATTCAAACATTATCTTTTGTAAACACACTTGCTATTCCATATATGTTTCGAACATATTCACTCACTATTCCTTTTTCCAAATATTCTTATACCATTCATATGACGTACAAGTAAGTTAGCTCACAGATTTGTTTATTTTGGAATTTCGCACAAAGCTACTCGAGGGCTATCTGTGCTAGCCGTCCCTAATTTAGCAGTGCAAGACTAGAAGGAAGGCAGCTAGTCATCACCACCCACCGCCAACTCTTGGACTACTCTTTTACCAACGAATAGTGGGATTGACCGTCACATTATAACACTCCCACGGCTGAAAGGGCGAGCATGTTTGGCACGACTCGGGCGGAACCTGCGACCCTCGGATTACGCGGCACACGCCTTAACGCGCTTGGCCATGCCGGGCCCCACCAGCGTAATGAATCTGCCTTTTATCCCAGTTTGTTCACGCAAGTACTCTATTCACTATCAGTTTAACATCTTCCAAAAACATTCTCCAACGATCTTGGTTAATATCTGATATCTCCAAATCATCAGACCAACGCGCGAGAAATGTTTCATTTGATCAGTATTGAAATCATGTGACATTCTACAAATCAACTCGGCTTTCCAAACAGGTGGCTCTTGATTAACGCACGGTGTGTAAAACTGGGAAGTTTACTTGTTTGTTTGTTTTCGAATTTTGCACAAAGCTAGCCGTCGGTAATTTATTAATATAAAACAAGAGAAGGCAGCTGGTCATCACCACTCACTGTCAACTCTTTTACCAACCAATAGAGGATTTGACCGCATATTATAACGCTTACACGGCTGAGAAAGAGAGCATGTCTGGTATGACGAGGATTCGAACTCGCGACCCTCGGAAATACCATTTGATGAGGCATTTTAAGACATCCTGTGATCGAACATGTACGTTCACTGTTTTGTTCTTGTTTCTGGAAAATTGAACATTTTGACGTTTGAAATATTTTTTGGATTAACAGCAGTTTTTTCTTCAACAAATATACAACTGTAATTCTACTTTTATAACCGTTACAAATACTCTCTGGAATACCCGTCTACAGGATGGAAGTAATGTAAATTTATGATTAATGAAAGGTTATCTTAAGACACGAAATATTGCTTACCTTGTATATAATTGTAAAAAAAAAACTCTCATAAAAACTGTAAAACACAAAATGTGAAACTACATTTTTATGTATCTATCCTTATAGACCCAATGACCCGCCATAACAAATTTAGTAAATATCCATCTATAGGAGGCGAAGTAGAGGTAAAAACACACATAAAAACAGAATCACGCGAAATTAGCTGAAAATCTATCTGTAACGTGCATGATTTGGCTTGTTTTGAATTTCACGCAATGTTTACACAAGGACTTGATTTGAATTTCGCGCAAAGATACTCCAGGGCTATCTGCGCTAGCCGTCCCTAATTTAGCAGTGTAAGACTAGAAAGAAAGCAGTTTGTCATCATCACCCATCACTAACTCTTGGGCTACTCTTTAACCAACGAATAGTGCAATTGATTGTCACATTATAACGCCACCAAAGCTGAAAGTGACAGCATATTTGGTGTAACGGGGATTCGAACCCTCGAACCTCAGCTTATGAGTCGAATGCCTTAATCACCTGGCCCCCTGCATGAGCCGCTACACTAACTTAGATTACGATCCATTCACACCCTGTGAAGTAGTTATATGGATAGACAATAGGTAGCACTACTACGTCCATGGCGAATTCTTGTAATTCACTGTACATTTTACATTGCATAAGACAAAGTTACTAAGTTGTTACTTTCCAATAATGATCAGTCAATTATAATAGTAGATTTGCGAATGTGGCCTTGACCAAATAAATCCAAAAACTTTATTGTTTTGAAAAAGAATCCTGATAAAAATAATACATATTGGAATATATATATTTGAGTCATGATTTTTATTAGTGCTAATACTTTACGACCCTAATTTATTTTTCACTGAATTTATCTAACTAAAAGGTTAAATAAATTTTGCTGTTATAAAATTGACAGTAACTTCTTGCTGTGTACTTTCCGTTCCCCATTTTTTCTATACAAAAATATCCCACTTATAACGGTTATTCTTAAACTTCTTATTCTCGTGGCCACTGAAAGCTTTTGAGATTCAACGGTTTATGTTGAAACCATCATTAAAAAAAATTAATGATGAATTAACATGTTGTGGTAGTTTGCGCACACATTGGTGTTTATGCCCCTCTCAACCACTTCTATCTAAGGAAAATCGCAGAGAAAACGAGTTAAAAAATTGGAGTCAGATCTTGTACTGTGTAACACTTGTGTTCACTACCGTGTTCTGTGTGAGAATCTGGAACTGTAGGAAGAGAAATTGGTATCAGTCTTGAAACTCGTTGGTGGACAGTTCAGATGTTAGGCATAAGGAGGAAGTATCTATTCAGAATGTTTTTAAAGAATACGAGGAAGCTTTATTTAGGAGTAAATACCCTAAAAAGTGTTTTCGCTAGTTCGTACACTGGGTGTTAAGGTACTCATTGTGTAATTTTATCAGAAAGAATCGATAACGTAAAACCAGAGGATGGAAATATTTATACCACTTATAAAATATTTATAAAACTTTCTGGGAGTTCTACGTTCAAAAGGGGCACATCATCCAAATTGACCTGAAGAAGAAATTTAATATACTGGCAAATCAGGGTTCTTTTGTCCAAGTACCAAAAAATTAAAATCGGTGTAGATATACCAAACTTAAAAATAAACATAGCTTTAATTCACAAACAAAGGTTCACAGATGTTACATAGATCTGAATTTGGGTATTAACTGTTTCCTTTCAGCTCTTCAGTCTAATAGCATATATACAAGTATTATTAATTCCAGGTGCGGCATGGCCAAGTGGTTAGTGTGCTCAACTCGCAATCTGGGGATCGCGGGTTCAAATCCTCGTAATACCAAACATGCTCGTTCTTTCAGTCATCGGGATGTCATAATGTGATTGTCAATTGCACTATTTGTTGGTAAAAGAGTAGCCCAAGAGTTGTCGGTGGGTGGTAATGACTAGCTGCCTTCCCTCTAGTCTTACACTGCTAAAATAGGGACGGCTAGCGCAAATATCCCTCGTAATTCAAAGACAAACAAAGTACTAATTCTAAAATAGTGGACCTGTAAATTAGCCAACATATGAACGTTTGTAGTTAAGCACAAGGCTACACTATGAACTATCTGTGCTGTACTAACCACGAGTATCGAAACTCGGTTTTAGTGTTGTAAGTCAGTAGATATACCGTTGAGCCACTGGGAAAGCCCAGTCTTGGCATATGTCCATTGATCCATAAGCATTCTTCAGTAATGTACACCATATTTGAAAGTATATATCTCGCAACAAGCATTCTTGTCTTCACACTGTCCAATAACGTGAAATCTGGGGTGTGCAAACGTACACAATTTATAGTAGTTTAATATATTGAGGATACCTTATATTACCGATTTTCTGGTATGTTTATTATACCAATAATGTTTCATAAATCCTGACTCAATGGTATAAACTAAGGTATCTGTGTGTATGCGTACGTTTTGGAAATGTGTGCCGATCGTTATGTTAATACAATTGTTCTGACAGTTATTAGCTATCATACAGTTCTTAGAACCTTATCCTAATCGTATAACTATTTCACTGATTTTACAGCCCACAATGGCTCTCAGCGGTAAATGTTTTGTTGTTATTGATAATAAAGCTACACAGCGGGCTATCTGTGCTCTGCCCAACACCAGTATCGTAACATGGTACCTAGCGTTATAAGTCCGCAGACAAGCCGTTTTGCCACGGGAGAACAATCTCAGCAGTAGTTCTAGTGGTCTATAATACTAAAAATTTGGTTTCGATACTCGTGGAGTGCACAAAACAGATAGTCCAGTGTAGCTTTGTGCTTAACTACAAATTAAACACTAATGCGAAACGTTGTACCTGTTCTAAAATCTAACCTTATAGTAAAAGCTGTATATCGTAATAAAATATCCTTTATCAATAAGTAAACTCAAAATTAAACTATTAGAAAAAAACTACCGTTTCTTGTTTGTCTTAAAAGTCCGTAGTATTGTTTTGAAAACTATTGATTCTTATGTTTCTCTTCGTCATGCCTCTAATAATTTTCAGTATAGCTCTAACAATAATTAGTTACTTAAACACTTCCAGAATTATATTGTTACCTTATTGTTTCTTATATTCTGTGTTACCTGTGCATTTTGTTTATCAAAAAATTGACTAATATGTTTAGTCGTTGTGATGGTTCTAAAATCATAAGACCATCAAGTTCTTTCTACACGTAGTTATTGGCACTGTTTTTATTTTAATAAAAACTGGAAGTTATGTTTCAAACTAATCCTTGGATCACGCCCAGTCTTTTTTATAAAATACAACAAAACGTTAAATCTGTAATTATATCCGTGCGGAAACTTGCTCACCTTGAAAATTTTTAACACCGTGTTTGCTGTAGCTTTTACCCAGTTTTCTGCATTTAGCGTTGCGTATGCGTAGACTTTGAAGCTGTAGAATTCCTCAAATGTCTTTCAAGAGGAAAATTATAGGTTATAACATGCTAGTGACGAAGAAACGGATGTCAGTTTCCTCTTTATATCATGTGGCTATTCAGGCCAAAAAGACACTTAACTGTAGATGGTATATGTGCACGGTAAAAGTTATTCAAAGTTCTGGGTATCTAAATATTCATATACTTACTGTAAAATATAGTCCACTCTCATTAAGTTTATCTACAGAACTTAGAGAAAGACAACATAGCTGTATGGTACAAAACGCTAAAGACGACTGTTACACAAGACCACGTATGTCGAGCCGTTGCCGGCATTAAACTTGTTAAAATACTTGTAGCGCTTTTTTATATGCAAAAACGGCTCGTTTATTTAAATATTTTCTCAACCCAAACGAGCCGTTTTTGCATATAAAATTCTCAACAAGGGGGTTTCTCGACATCACTGACTTGTAGCGCTTGTTGTTTTGTAGTTAAACGCAAAGCTACACAGTGCTTTTTCCACCACTCGTATCGAAACTCGGTTTCTAGCGATTCAAATCCATGGACGTGCCACTGGAGGGTGGGCTTTTGTAACGAAAGAAGTTGTTTAATATGCAAGCAAAATAACGTCACAATTAAAAGGTTTTTACATGTAGAATAAAAATAAGGAATGAAAGGGATGTTTTGTTTTTTGAATTTCACGCAAAGCTCCACGAGGACTATCTGTACTAACCGTCCCTAATGTAGCAGTGTAACACAAGAGGGAAGGCAGCTAGTCATCACCACTCTTGAGCTACTCTTTTACCAACGAATAGTGGGATTGACCGTACATTATAACGCCCCCACGGCTAAAAAGACAAACATGTTTGGTGTGACGGGGATTCGAATCCGCGACCCTCGGATTACGAGACGAGTGCCTTAACCACCTGGCCATGAGATGAAAAAGGGCTTAACATGTTAAATAAAATAATTACAGGATTAAAAGTGCTTTTTTTTTAAGCTATGCAAAGTATTGCTTACTTTCTTTTCTGTTCAATAAACTGAAACTAACTTCATATTAAACGTATATGTTTTAACTAAAGAACCATATTTTTGGTGGGTAATTACTTGCCATTTACGTTTAGGCTCCAAGCACCATTATTTAGTGATTTCTAGTGTTTATTTCACAAAACAAACTTTATAATGAGTCTTTTTTGTTTGTGGTTCATTGATAAATAAAATCTTTATCCATTTAGTACCACCACTCTCGGCACATCCTGGTCAGGTGGTTAGAGCGCTCCACTCGTAGTCGGAAGGTCGCGGGTTCAAATCCCCGTCACACACGTTCACCATTTCAACTGTATGTGTGTTATAGTGTTACGGTCAATCCTACTATTCACTTTTAAAAGAGTAGCTCAAGAGTTGAAGATGATGACTAGCTGAGGCCCTCTAGCCTTACACTACTAAATTAGGGACTCGTGTTGCTTTACGCGAAATAAAAAGCTCCAGTCTCTCCATTTCTAATGTAGTTCAAACTGCCTCATTAAAAATTAAAATGGACTGACTAAGTCCTAGGTTGGCTTATTTGTCTGAGAAGAACTGTATTTTAGTGTAAGGTCGGTTGGCGTTTAATGGCACAAAGCAACGAGGCTATCTGCGCCAAACAACTGGTAAAAATAAAATGATTAAAACATATAAAAAGAAATCATGTTAAAAGAAAAAAAGTCCAATTTTCGAGTTAAAGATTTAATAAAGCGTAAAAGGTCAACAGCCCTTAAAAATTTAAAAACGCAACTGAGGTGGACAGTGTCGCCATCGTCAAAGACGCTGTCCAACGTCAAGGGTGGACCCATGGTAAAAATATGTCTGAAATGGTGCCGTTGTTTACGGTCATAACACGACAGTGAAAGGTGGGTTATTGCGACTTGAGTGTCACACAGACTACACATTGGTGCATCAGTCCCAAATAAAAGAAAACGAGTTAAAAAACTGTAACCAATGTGTAGTACAGTTAAAATAACATCCTCCTTCCGATCCTTACGGAAATAAGACAGCCAAAGAGCAATAGAAGGTTTGATCTGGAAAAGTTTGTTATCGAGTTGCTCACTCCAAGTCAACTGCCAACTAGCGGTAAAGCTGAGCATTGAATACAGGACCGTAATCCATGTATGGGACAGGCACGACCATGATAGCACTACAGCAGACAGACTCACCTGTGGTGTCAGCGAACTCGTTCCCGCAAATACCGACATTGTCTATTTTCCAAAGAAACTGGACAGAAGTAGACGATAGAGAGAAATGGACCAGTTGGTTTTGAATATCGACTAAAACAGGGAGAAAACTAAGTGAATCAGTATAAATAGTACAGTTCGTGTACTGCACAACGTCTGTATGATCCAGGACAAAAGTAATGGCGTACAATTCGGTAGTGAACATAGACTGTAGAGAAGATTCTGTGTGCAATCACCAAACCACAACAAATTATGATGGAATCCACAGAGTCACCGAATTTCGAAACATCCATATAAATGGGAATAAAAGGATAGTTCGAAAGATATTTGGCAAATAAAAGTAGTATCCCCCTTCTTCAGATGACTCAAAGAAAGGTCACATTTTGGGATGGTAATAAGCCATAACTGAATTGGATGACAAGTGGGATAGAGTAATGTTTTCCAAGAACAACCCAATTCATCCAACTGCACCTTTTAGGACAAGTGTATTATACAACTTATTACTTCTTTTCTTTACTTCGCCTTATATTATATTGAATTAGTTCTATGATACTCATTTTGATCAATTTCTTGCCAATACTTTTAGCTCCTATGTACAACCTACGCTATTCTTTGCACAACTTTGTACAAGTGAATAGAAGCAGAATTGAAAAAAAGATCCAATTTCAAATGAATCAAAAAACATTAATAACAATAAAACACGCTTAAGCTGTTGCAGTCTGTGGTTTGGCCACTTACATAATTATTTTTGTCTACCACATTTTCAAAACTTCACATACAATTTTCCTGTTCATTGTAACTTGATTCTGTAACCCTTTACAAGCAACCGGTCCCCTGCTGGGGCAGCGATAAATCTACGGATTTACAACATTAAAATCCGGGGTTCCATTCCTCTTGGTGAACACAGCGAATAGCCAGATATAGCTTTGCTATGAGAAAAAAATACAAGTTACAACATTTTGATTTCGTTCAATATCTACGTAAAAAATAAAATTTACTGCTTTTGGAAAGGATGTGTTCAAACTAAGGCACCAAAGGCCATGAAGAAAGAGATCAGAAACAAATTAGATCCAACTGTGGTAATTAAAATTCGGCACTTGTTTGTTTTTGTTTTTTTAAATTTCGCACAAAGCTACTCGAGGACTATCTGTGCTAGCCGTTCCTGATTTAGCAGTATAAAACTAGAGGGAAAGCAGCTAGTCATCACCACCCACGCCAACTCTTGGGCTACTCTTTTATCAACGAATAGTGGGATTGACCGTCACATTATAACGCCCCACGGCTAAAAGGGCGAGCATGTTTGGCGTGACGGGGATGCGAACCCGCGACCCTCCGATTACGAGTCACACGCCTTAACACGCTTGGTCATGCCGGGCCCCTCGGCATTTTGTAAAAAGTGAGAGCCTGAGAACACAAAGGGAAATGGCAAAACCGACCTAGATATGCAACAATCGAAAAAACTTTCCCTCTGGAAACGAGGCCAAGAAGATATGAAATCATCAAGATGTGGCTTCCAGCTACACTCCTCGTTGAACTTTCACATACCTAAACAAATGAAGAATGAAACAAGCATTCACGTTATTCCATATGAGATACATTCAGTGCATTTGTAGCATGCAGAACTTTGGATTTGTAAGACCGGACTGTTGAAACTTGCAATGAGAAAGTGTCATTCCAATACACTAAATGGATAACGAAACTCACTCAAGATGGAGTAGTATGCTCTGTATAAGAGAGCTTTATGATGGAGTTCGGATTCCTTAGAACGCACATTTCAGTTAGGGTGAAAGTTTGGTCTGGGAAGTTAAAGGCTAGACAAATACTAGGTGTAAACCTTTGTTATCTTTTTTATTTTTTTGTTAATAGCCATTTCCTTATTCTGCTTAACCCTCTTAAGCTTATGAGTTCTGTTTATGTTCAGACTGCAACAACAGTTACGTGGTGTTGAAACTGCCAAATCATAGTATGCCGGGGTGTAAGTGATGAGTAAAGCATGTTTATAAAACCATCCTACATTAGTATAATCCTGACTTGCATGCTGCCACACAGTTTGTAAAGATTAACAAACAGGTTGTAAGTCTAACTTACATGTCTTCACCTATAATAAGCTGATATCTTGGTCACAAATCTACAATACTCTAGTCAAATTAAAGAGGGCATTTGGCTCTTGAATTTGTTCTATATTACAAAGGTGACGACCCTGTTCAAAACAGTATGTAAAATTCCTCACACTTTGATCACCTCTCCATTTGTCCTAGGCCTAACTAACGAATAACAAAAAGGGTTTGTTTTTTAATTTCGCGCAAAGCTACACGAGGGGTATCTGCACTAGCTGTCCCTAATTAAGCAGTGTAAGACAAGAGGGAAGCAGCTAGTCATCACCACCCACCGCCAATTCTTGGGCTACTCTTTTACTAACGAATAGTGGGATTCATTATCACATTATAAGTCCCCACTACTGAGAAGAAGAGCATATTTGATGTGACGGAGATTCGAACCCACAACCCTCAGATTATGAGTAGAGTGCGTTAAAAACCTGACCATGCCGGGTCAGCAATAAACATACGTGCTAAGTTTCGTGATTATATTGGTTCTAATTGTAAAGTGGAAATATAGTGAAAATAAAGTGCTTATTTTTAATTGGTTACTACAAATTAATTAGAAAATACCTTAATATAAAAGTAAGTTATTCATGTAGAAAATAAATCAAACTTTAGATTTACGCTACATTTGAAAAATGTTATTTTTGAAATATTGGTGTCGCCCATTAACGGTTAGTGATATCTTAAAGATACCTTTCATGGTGAGTGTGCAGTATATTTGAATAAACCAAAGTATATCTGCTCTTCGTTCTACGTCTAACGCCAAAACTGAAACTAACACAGACCGTCCCAAAGTTTATCATTTTTAATATTAATTCACTCGACAAAAAAAATCTTGGACGGGTGCTTCAATAATTTCAAGTTTAATATTTTTCACATCCTCAAGCATCTAAGATATTTATTAATCCAACAGTACCACTATCATTCAATGAAGAAAGTCAGCGTCATGTTGTTCTTCTCGTAATCCATTGTACAGGGTATCAACAATTTCAGTTGATAATGTCTTTCATGCTTTATCTTTGCAACAGGTTCCACACAGCAGGATGTTGTAGCTCACTTTCAGTTCGCCCCCTCCCAGTAGCACAGCGATATATCCGAGAACTTACAACGCTAGAAACTAGGTTTCGATACCTGTGTTGAGCAGAGCATAAATAGCGTATCGTATAGCTTTGTACTTATCTATAAACAAACACTTTCAGTTCTACTAATTGCGCGAAGTCAGTGACTGGTCTCTCGCTGGTGGCTACATAATAGGCTATCATTCGTCCTTACGTTTTGCATTTTTATAAAAATGTCGGTCCTTTTTTTTCTTTTTTTTATAAGCCCTTTTTCTAATCTATTGATTTACTTCATTTTCTCGCTTCTGTTGGATGGTGAACAGTAAAATCACTTTTACGGGCACCATTAGACTTCGTGTGTTGTTTAAATGAGTTCCTTTTAACATTCTTGTTACCAACAACGTATGCTATTCTGTGTCGGAAATATTATTGTTATAACTGGTAAACAGTCTTAATTTTCTATGTTTGTACTGTATTTCAAGCGACCTATTTTTAACTTATCTACACATTTGTTTCACATGGCAGAAAGCTACTAAACTGAAACCTGCTAACAGCGGTATTGGGCAGTTGGTGATACGACGTTGATGGCACATTTCACTGGTGCAACTAGAATGAAAAAAATGGAAAAATAAAATGAATAGAAATAATTCTTGAATATAAATGAATGTATTTTAGGTTAAATTAATAAAAATAATGTGAAATAAAAAACAAAAAGGTCACAGGCTTGGCCTACAACAGGTTATTAAAAATGTTTGCAATTGAGAATAAAATTATAAAATTTTAGAGGCCAATATATTCATGATTTATGAATAATTTCTTTCCAGTAAATAAAGATTCAAATGCCTTAAGAGTACACTTGACATTTAAGTTCCTCTACCCTGTGAAACCGAGTCCATTACACCTGGTAACTCAAGCGAAGTGAACAATTCCAGAATTGCGTAACTTATAAAACCGATTTCCACGAGACAACTCAAATTTTACATAACCGTGTGTCGCAAAAACCGGCTATCAGCGGTCATAACCAGTTATTTGACACGAATTATTTCTGGGAAAATTCACGTTTACGCTTTCCTATTTTCTAACTTTTTTGGTTTGTTTTGAATTTCGCGCAAAGATACACGAGGGCTATCTACACTAGCTGCCCCTAATTTAGCAGTGTAAGACTTGAGGGAAGGCAGCTAGTCATCACCACCCACCGCCAACTCTTAGGCTACTCTTTTACCAACGAATAGTGGTGACTATCACATTACAACGTCCTCACGGCTGAATGGGAAAGCATGTTTGGTGTGATGAGGATTCGAACCCGCAACCCTCGGATTGCGAGCCGAGTGCCTTAACCACCTGGTCATGCCGGGCCAACTTTTTTGGACCATGATGTCTCATAAGCCCTCCAAAAGTAATTTATAGTAAAAACAAATAGCGAGTAACCAAGAACATACTCTTTAAATAGTAGCTAGTTTTTACTTGACTTAGCAAGTGTGTAAAATTTTGAACGCAAATGAAATTTACAGAAACGCTAAAAATTCAGGTTCGACACCTGTGGTGTACGTTTCTGCACAACTGAACTCTTTCAACTCACTCCGTTGAACCACAACAGCGACGAAGCTGGTGAATAAACATTCTGTACTTCTACGTGTCATTTAAATACAGAAAACAAAATATTCGATTAAATAACGGTTTCTATCGTTTAAACAACTTACTCTGGTGGGCATAGCCTGCTGTACTCACGAATACGCTATGAATCTTTAGATGCAGAACTGTGGTAATAATGGTTGGAGGCGGCCATGTTTTTTACAGTTGTTTTTTTATTTGGTCTGAATATTCATAATCCCAGATCATCAGCTTACAAAAGAATGCCAATGTTCCTTCATGGTTGCTCGATAAACACTAGAAACCACTGGTATTTCGAAGCCCTATAATAATTCTCTAAGCTTTGTTTCGAAAGTACATATAATTAAAACGTGGAGAAGGAATGGAAACCTGAAACATTTTTGCCTGTTTTATAAAATATTTTAATACATGCTTCGCAGTTCTTTGTTGTGGTTATAAATATTTGATACATAAAGATACAGTGGTATCTCGGTTCTCGAACAATTCGGTTTCCGAACATGTTGTTTGAGAAAAAAATGTCTCGGTTGTCGAACATAAACTCGTGCCCGAACCCCCAAAATAAACCGGCTGATGAGCCGAACGACCCTTCGACCATTTTCGGCCCACGCCAAGCTTGCTCAATACATTTTACCCGCACCTGTCGCTCAGTCCACACCCCCGCTAAAATCTGTTGTAACGTTCTCGTTTTTCTTTGTTTTTTAGTTTTTTATTTTTCTAAATATTCTGATTAAATAAACCACCATGGGGTTAAAGAAGGATAATGAAAGCAGCAAACCAAAAAGAAAAGTTGCTAGAGCCACATTAGAGATGAAAAAAAGATATCACTGCGAAGTGTGAAAGCGGTGTTCGCGTGTCTGATTTTGCAAGAGAGTTTGGTATGGCGAAGTCTTCAGTCTGCACCATACTCAAAAATAAAGAGGTCATCAAAAGAGCTGATGTTGCAAAAGGAGTGACGGTGCTTACGAAAAAAAGATCACAAACAATGGAAGAGGTAGAAAACCTGTTGTTGATTTGGGTAAACGAAAAACAGTTAGCTGGTGATAGCATTTCTGAGACCATCATTTGTGAGAAAGCAAAGCAGTTGCATGAAAAACACCCCTCGAACGAGTGCTGATACAAGTGATGCCTTTAAAGCTAGTAGGGGTGGTTTGAAAAATTTAGGAAGAGAAGTGGCATACATAGTGTAGTGAGACATGGGGAGGGTGCCAGTTCTAACAAAGGCGCTGCTGATAAATTTGTTAGGGAATTTAAGGACTATGTAGAAGCTGAGGGTTTTATTCCCCAAAAAGTGTTCAACTGTGATGAGACAGTCCTCATTTAGAAGAAAATGCCAAAGAGGACCTACATCACCAAGGAGGAGAAGTCACTAATAGGACAGGCTAACTCTATTGTTATGTAGTAATGCAAGTGGGGACTTAAAACTTAATCCTTTGGTTGTGTACCATTCTGAGAACCCGAGGGTTTTTAAGAAAAGTAATGTCCTGAAAAGTAAACTAAATGTCATGTGGAGGGCTAATAGTAAAGCATGGGTAACCAGGCAGTTTTTTATGGAGTTTATGGAGTAAATTATGGCCAGACTCAGTAGCAAATAGAGACTTTGAAGGCTTTGAGGTTGAGCCTGTTGTCGAGGATATTGTTTCACAAGGCAAGTAAACGGGCTTGAATGTGAGTGGTGATGTGTAGGAGTTGGTGGAAAACCACAACACTGAGCTCACCACGGAAGAACTCCAAGACCTTCAGAAGGAGCAGCAACAGAAGGCAACTGAGGAAATGTCTTCAGATGAGGAGGAGGGAAGGGATGATTTTCCTATATCACTAATCAAGGAAATGTGTGGAAATATGGGAGAGTTAAAGTTTTGTGGAAAAATTTCACTCTGACAAAGTTGAAGTAAATCGCAGCATAAACCTTTTCAATGACAATGGCATGTCTTACTTCAAAAACAAACCTCATTAGACAAGGTTTTAGTGAGAAATAGGTCCAGTAAGTCTCAAGCAGGTTTCAGCAGTGCAAAGAGACAGAAAAGAGAAAGAACCCCAGAAGGAGAGTAACCTGACGTTTTTATGGATGGTGACTTCCTTTCCAAACAATGATACCCTCCTGCTTTCCACGTTCCTCACCACCTTTCACTTACGCCATCAGCTCTCCTCAGAACAGGTAAAATGCAGTTAAATTTCACTGTTTATAGTTTTTGTGGTTGACTTTATGCGTATATTATTATACAGGTATAAATAACCAATATTTTACTTAAAATGCTTCATAATGAGTAATTTTTGGAGGTCTCTAACGGATTAATTTAATTTACACTATTTCTTATGGGAAAATTGCTTCGGTTTTCGAACAGCCTTCTGGAACGGATTAAGTTCGAGAACCGAGATACCACTGTACTTTACAATGTTCGCAGCTCTTTGTTGCGGTTATAAATGTTTGACACATAGAAGTACTTTACAATGTTCGCAGTTATTTGTTGTGGTTATAAATGTTCTATACATGGAAGTACTTTACAATGTTCGCAGCTCTTTGTTGCGGTTATAAATGTTCGATACATGGAAGTACTTTACAATGTTCGCAGCTCTTTGTTGTGGTTATACATGTTTAATACATAAAAATACTTTACAATGTCCTAATTTTGCAGGTTAAGTTTTAAGTACATACTCGAATTTTTTTCAGGCTCGTCAGTTAAGTGTAACAAAGAGAAACAAAATGAAATTAGGTAACAACCAATGCAACGTGTTTCGAAGCGTTCTTAACGTTATTAATCTATGTGAAAATGAAATTTGGATTAGATAAATAAGGATGACATCCCTATATGTGTAAGAAAGGGATGGGTGCGAATAGTGCTATGAATTGCAAAGGAAAGGGTATTTGGAAAATGGATCTGACACCTTAGTATCATTTCAGATAGCAGTTCAGATTTCGCCTGAAAATTTCTTCATTTCTTTACAGATATACCAGTACCGTCACCCTGTTTAGTTTTAATATTTGCACCCGAAACCCAGTTTTTGAAAACATCACTAGATCTGGTGTCTTAATGGATAAGTCAATTTTTTTGTTATATTTGACAAGATTCTTCGGTTCAGTATCTTTTGCACTAGAAATGTTTAATGGGTATCATGTATTGTGAAGCATGTTTAACCCACTTAAGTTTAACCTCGCAATCACTGATACGCCCCGCACTGCCAAAAGATTCGTTCAGAACTCTAGTACCAAACTTCACAATTAACTCTTTTAATTAGTTAACGTACACATCACTGCCTTTACATTTTATACAGTTTGTGCATTCAAATACAAAATACCGCAACAGAAAAAACGTTTTGTGTGCAAAGCACGAGTTTCATCCAAGTTGTACATAAAAACTACTAGTATTTTCGACTAAAGTGACACCCTATATGTTCAGAAGCTAAACTACTAACCATGCAAATGAAGCAGCCAGTCCGCAATACTGACCTCCAAACAATCTATTGAAGTACATTAAAATAAGTTTGAAAATAAATGAGCTAAATGTTAACTTGAAGATGACCTTAGATCAAAACGTTCTGTACTTTATTTTAAACTTTTAATACTCATATCAGTCATCTTGAGAAAAGCAAAATTTATTAACTAACTGACGTATCCGTTCAACGCATGAAAAAAAAAACAACTAGAGAGACACTCGAAAATTACAGTAAGTGGACAGATCTGAACGTTGTACTCTTGGTCACATACCCTTTGGAGTTTCTTCAGAATTTAGTAGACTAACGCTAGGAATACATAGGGAACCCCGGATGGAATGTCACATTGGAAAACCGAATCCCTCTATCACTTGCAAGAAAGCAAAAAAACAAAGATCATAATGTCAGAAACTCTTGAGATGTATTCTTAAACTATAACAGTTGGATAACCCTCCCATTCCTGAAATCATCCTAGCAGTACTAATCTGAGCACTTTTCAGTAATTCGAGTTTTGTTCATCGTTAAATACAAAGCTACACAATGACCTACTTGTGTTTTACCCAATATGCATATCGAACTCAAGTTTTTAGCGTTATAAGCCCTTCAATAAGTTAAAAAACCAGATCGTTAAAAAAGAGAATTCATGTTATGATCACAAAGGCGTTCGACTCGTAATCTGAGGGTTGCGAGTTCGAATCCAAGTCGCACCAAACATGCTTGTCCTTTCAGCCGTGAGGGCGTTATAAAGTGACGGTCAATCCCACTATTCGTTAATAAAAGAGTAGCCCAAGAATTGGCGGTGGATGGTGATGATTAGTTGCTTTCCCTCTAGTCTTACACTGCTAAATTAGGGACGGATAGCGCAGATAGCCCTCGAGTAGCTTTGCGCGAAATTAAAAAACAAACAATGATCACTATGGCCACTAGCTAAAAGTTTTCTTCAGCTACAGTAAATATTTCTTTTTTCCATTCTAGTGCTTAATAGTTTTACTTATGTTTACCTCCACAAAACTGTCATTTATGAATTTTAGAGGTGAGCTTAGGGTGCAACAGGCATCCTATATAGGGGTTAGCCTATTAAAAATCATTAATAAAGTTCGCCGAGAGGAAGTAGTATTTTTATGGCTTATTAAAACAATGGAAGATGTTATATACAGTTTTCAACAAAACGGCAAATTACTATATTGGATTATTTTTAAGATTTCAGTTCAATATGCAATTTATTTAACTTTAGTCTTGATCATACTGTGGTCAAATACATGCTGACCCTCTCAAACTTCAAGATGAAATTCAGAGTCAAAAGTTAAAAAGAAAAGGATTTATACAAAAGCCAATGGTAAACTCACATATGCACCAGCAGAAGTTTTAAGCTGATCTGATGACCACAAGGCGTTTTCTAATACTGAGAGCTTCATCGAATAGAGGAGGTCCAATGCTGTTTCAAAAGACAATTTTCGAATGGCGAATTACCCACTGCGTGGACCAAAAAAGAAAACAGAATGCTTCATACCAAAATTCAATTCTACAAATTGTCGAAATAATCTAATAATCGATGGATTCAACATGATCTGATGGCAGATCTTCATGCTGGTTGGTTGTAGTTTCAATAACAAAATGGTACTTGTGTTGCTGGCTGTTATACTCATATTACCTATGCGTTATAGCTTATCAGGAATGTTCGGTATAATGAAAAGCAGTTGAAGAAATTAAATTATATCCCCTGGTAGTGTATTTGATGTAGCTGAGAAGTTGGATGATTCGTCTCAAGAAGAAAGAAGTTGAGATTGAAATGATTGGTTTATGTCACAAGTTATAACTATTTTAAATTCCGACTAAATAAATCAGTTCTATTCACAATATAATTTTTAATTGTGGGGTAGAGCACATAGATTTCCTTATCTTTATCTGCGACGCTATCTGAGTTACCCTATCCTAACATCCACGTCTTTACATGAAGTCAGTTCTCGATGTTATCTCTTCCTCAATGTCAATTACCCACACATCATAAAGTGTAGTGAGACATCCTACAGTACAGGTAACTTCTATATATATGTGTGTGTGTGTGTCTATCTTTGGGATAGATTGAGTATTCAAATCTGAGCTTTGAATCATAAGTCAAACAAATTTCTGTTATTTTAATGTCTTGACTGTAACGACTAGATTCCCCACATCTAAGATGATTACTTCTTTTTGGTATTCTCTGAGAAGAGTTCTTATTCCCGAAAGCTTTGCCTGCAGTTCCTTGAAATATGTTCATTCACGTTATACTAAAAATACATATTGTCCTGTGATTTATTTCATCTGTTCTGTTTAATTAGCTGTCTGGCACTTTCAATGCTTTTATATTATCGATAAGGGAAACTGATGTTTTAATTCTTCAGGATCTGATGTTACCATAGTTCTAAGTTGTACCATTAGTAGGTTACCTGCACCTTAAATGGATTACAGTTTCATCACCAACTGGAGAGCCTCCCTTAAAGGATATGCACCTTCAGCATAATTCTCACATACTCATCTGTTATGGTGTCTATAAATTGGTCACATACGAATCCATTATTTCACTAGGATATTCAACTTAAGATAACTGGCAAGCCCTTCCAAATCTTCTAAAAGCTCAGATAAGGTATTTTCCTTTATCGTACACCTCTTCTGCAACTTTGCTCCAACTGGAAAGTTACTTAATGTTGTCAAAGTTAATATTGTAAATGATCTTTGTATACCTTCCATCATTTAGCTTTTGATTCTAGCTACAAGTTCTGGTATTTTCAAAGAAGAAAACAGAGACTGAGTGACTTAAATATATACAACTTTTTTTAATGGTCTTGAAATCTGTGACACTGCAAAGCAAGAGAGAAAGAGGTCAGGTCACAAACAGGAGGCTTCGAGAATACCCACTTCCTCATTCTTTTAGGGGAACAGGAGTGTATTCAACATTTCTAAGTTTTGTACTGTAATTGTTTCTAGAAAAAGCTTTTGGTGCTTATTTAGAAATTGTTTCTTTTGATGTATACATATGTATAGAATTATAATGGAGAGTTATAACTCTTTTATTATAGCAAAACTTTAACACCAAACTTCAATAACATGCATGTATCTATTTACAATTTATTGAATCTTGTATATTTGTTCATGTATATAAATATTATTACTAGATTTGAGACCCATGGGAATTCTCACCCTTGTCTATAAAATACAAATAATGATAAACAATCTTTAATTTTATCAAAACAAAACCTTTACTTATATCAAAGTCAAACATTCAACTGATATACTAAAGATAATTCTCACCTTTCCAAATCTTTTCAAGATGAAATGCTTCTCTATGTAAATTTTCCACAGCCACTTGAGAGTCCTTACATACCACATTACTACCAGAATTCTGAGCAATGTTCATAAAATATTTGTTTAATACACAAAACATTTGACAATCTCAACATGTTTCATTATACTGCTATAAGAGAATCATGTTAACATTTCTATTGCATTAATAATTTCATAAGTAAAGGTTTAAATATACATACTTACTTAGCAGGTGTAAAGTTTATACTCAATTTCTTATTTTTGAACTTTAAAATGTTAATTAACTGCTTCCTTTTAAGTTTTCTATTGCCCCAGTATAACTGGTTAAAATTAACTTTCCTTTTGCAGTTAGTGCTATCATCTTTATAAATAAAACATTTATGTTACTTAAACTTCTTGAGTCATTATATTATCTAACTGATCAAAACAGACAATTTCTGACACTAAATATAATAGTTTAGAGTATTCCAAAGGGAAATCTATGCTACACTTCTTGGACATAGCTTTCATTTTAAAGTTTCACTTGTAATCCATCAAAGTAACTGATCATTTAGGTATACAGATCTAAACACAAAATTATACTATATAGCAGCTTCATTGCTGTTCCTAAGAGTTAATTTAATTCAGAAAGGTTTTGTAGATAATTTATACATTTATTACTGTTATGTCTATATTTTTAGTTATTTTGCAACATATGTTAGCTGATTTTCCAGCTACACAATAAACAGAGCTATTTTCTTGTCAGGCACTTGATATATAACAATTGTTTCCTTTTACTGGTTCTTAAATCTTAATACATTATAAATTTTTGAACTCAAAGGAAAAAAATTCACAAAGCATTTTTCTTAAAATTTATTGAGATTGGAATCAGAAGAGTTTATAGTTTAAAAAGTATAATATAACCAATAAAAGTGGGGGTTGACTAAACATATAAATTAGTAAAAGCTGAAAATTAACATTTTCTAACACTGAAAATGTATCTCCTTTCTCACATAACAGCTTTTGTTGACAACTACTGCCCTCTATATGTGACAGTTTTTGCTCTCTACTAGCCCTTGTGTTCTTATCTATGTCTAATGTGTTTGCACGTGTTATAGTTGCATTGAAGAATGCAAATGAACATGTGTAAACTCTCTACCACCAACAGGAGTGCCAGACACATTCCAAGCACAGCTGAATTTAAAACAATCTCCAGCTGAGCTTTCTTGCTTATAAAATGAAACTACAAAAACCAAGAAAAGAAATATTTTGAATAATAAAACAATTACCATACTGAGTTTAAAACCTGCTAAAGATAAACAAAGTTGAGTAATATGTCATAACACAACTGTGCTAAATTAAGAAGTGAAGAACAGAATCAGCTGTGCTTGGAGGGTATCATAACCCTATTGGTGGAAGGTTGTTACAAGTTCATTTGCAAGCTTCAATGCAGCTGTAACATATTCTAACACACTAGCATAGGTGAAAACATAAGGCTAGTGGTGAGCAAAAATTTGCACACATAGAGAACAGTAGTTGTTAAAAACAACAACTGTTACTTTATGACCAGAGGCAAGTTTTCATATCAGAATTTTAATCTTTTAGAGGAGTAATTAATTGTTGACAATAGCTGAAATACCTCTAGCAGGAAGGGTACCAAACTGATGATCTAGGGCAGAGGGGTCATACAAATTTTTGTAGTTTTCCTTCTATTCATAACAAATACTACTTTTTATTAATTATAATTACTGTATAATTTTATGAGCTTTTTTTTTAGTTATTACATAATTCATAAGAAATCAGAAAATATTAGATGTGAATGTATGAATTTAAATTTTCAAAAATAATTTGACCATTGCTTCCAAACAGTAATTATAGTCTGCACTGCTTAAACTGTGGACACAGTATCATGTGATCTGTGAAAAATATTTAATGTTAAAGTACTTCTAAAGCTCACTGTTAATAATAAAAAAAAGGCTAAAAACAATTGGCATAAAATAATATACACAGAACTCTAAAGACTTAAATTATTATATGATAATGCACACTTATGACAGTTCTCTGATACAAAAATTCATAGAGTGTGTGTGTGTTTTTCTTATAGCAAAGCCACATAAATCAGTGATGTCGAGAAACCCACTTGTTGAGAATTTTATATGCAAAAACGGCTCGTTTGGGTTGAGAAAATATTTCAAATAGAAGAACAAACAACGGTTCGACCTTCATCGGTCATTGTCAGGTTCACAAAGAAAGAGGTAACTGACCGGAAGCTGACCACATGTTTGGAAGGGGTTGTGTAACTGGTTGGAACTTCTGTAAAGAGGGATATAACATCGAAACTGGCCATTAAGGCTTTATGATTAAGTTGATTTAGATTGGACTTGAAATTAAAAGAGTCTTTGATGAATGAGCTGGCTGATGTTACACATTTGGAGAATGCCCATGCTATGTATTTACCAAGATTGTAATTAAACGATTCATATGTTGACATTATTGGTCGTAATGGACAATCTGGTTTATGAGGTTTGGGGATGCCGTATATTTGTGGTGTGCATGAGTCGGTTTACGTAGGTAGGAATAAAGTGTTTGTGATATTGTGTTGGCCTTTTTCATTTGTAATAGTAATTAGTTCAGTTGCATCTCATGTATCTTTGTTGGATTTGTGTGTATTGGTTTAAATTTGTTCGTGTCTGATAGGATGTTATTCATTTTTTGTATGTATTCATTCGTGTTCATTATTACTATAGCGTTACCTTTATCTGCTTTTAGAATTTTTATGTTTCTGTCTTGTTTTAGGTTTCTAATGGAATTAATGTCTCTTTTTGTAAGGTTGTTTTTTAGTTTTCTGTTTTGTGAAATTATGTTGATAGTTTTGTAAGAAAATTCTTTGAAAAAATCGTTTAAGATAATGTTTTTAGGTGGTTCTGGAAAATATAAATTTGTAATTTTACCTGGGAAGTTTGGCTGTTGGATGTCAATAAAGTTATCTAAGTTGTCTTCTTTCTGTTTGTTGTTTAAGTTTTCTGTAGAAAGTATCACAAGTCTCCTGGCTAGGTCTTCTAAACATGTTTTGATTTATATGGTTGGAATGTACCTTGGTGCTATTGCGAAGTTGAGTCCTTTGTTAAGTAGATGTATCTCGTCTGTGTTTAATTGTCGGTCAGATCTGTTAATAAAGGAACACCATTATACCTATATTAATATTATAGACAAAATTATATATTCAAACCGCGCCCTCTACATTGCAACACTCAATTATACAACCCCTCCCAAACATGTGGTCAGCTTCCGACCAGTAACCCTTTCTTTGTGAACCTGACGATGACCGAAGAAGGTCGAAACGTTGTTCGCTCTTCTATTTGAAGTGTTTTCTGGGCCCAGAAGAGCCGTTTTTGCATATAAAAAATCCAGAAAGGCATTTCAGTAACCCGAAACATATGAAGTTGCAACACGTATAAATTAAATAACTTTTTTTATTCTTTAATTTGTAGCTAATGGCTTTACAGCCTGCAGTTCCTCGGTGATGTAGAAAGAAGATGGGTAGTTTAACCTTCCCATTTGATAATTCGTTTCCCGAATATTTTATTCTGTCGTCTACAACAATTTTACTAATTTTGTCATTACAGCCTATATATTTTTCTTAGATGTTCCTCTACATATTTCCAAACTTGTTTTGTAATTTCTCAATAATTTCAAATTGTTTCATCGACTTTTGTCTTCAAATTTATTTTTAATTATTAAATTATTCCTTAATAAATACAACTTCTCTTTCTTTCACCTCCTGTATTCAAATTCCTGGATCTTTCTCCTAATTTTATCTTTCTTTCTTCTTGACCTGTTATTTTTTTCTATCCCTTTCTCTTGATATTCCTTTCTATAAAATTCTTCTTGGTTTTCTTTTCTTTTGCCTTACTCATTTAGATGGTTCCCTAAACTTCTGTCTGTCTCCGACTTCGTAGTCGCCGTTTTTACAGTAGAAGTCTAGCCAAAGTTTTATTGGATGATTTTAACATTGTTCTTTTGTTTGAGTTTTTTTTTTTAATTATCTGGGGAAAATAATTCAATGTTTATCTACGCAATAACAGTTTAGTCACCTTCTTCCCCTCAATGTTTCTTCACAGGCACGTGTGCTTCATAGCTTACTGTGTGTATATATATAATTCACACACACAAGAGTGAAAACCTTATAACAACACATCTAATAAACTGTATAATCCACTCTTCACTCCCTTCGGAAACAAAGTGGAAAAAAAACAAACTAAAATCAAAGATAAAATAACGTAAGCAAAGATATTCACATTACTTTCAACTTCAGTACAACATAAGATGTCAAAATACAACATTACAAAGAAGACTCACGATAAACAATAATTCTAAATAAAAATAACTAGTAACATAATTTATTAACAATAATAACAAACATTTTGTATTAGTATCTTACCTGACCCCATTACTAATATATACACATGCCAAATAAGTTGTGTGATAAATGTTCAGACAATCCAACACTTAAACCTAATTTACATTTGAAAACGTCCTCAGTCGGAAAATATGGTAACTGGGGGACTATTCCCCATAAAATACTTGTTGTAATTACACATATAACATCACAACGGTTAAACTTTAAAATAAAATTACCCTTGCACGTTTCTCTTTGTATTAAAGTAACAGTTATAAAAATGTGTTACCACCGGTACAGAACTTTGTTCTGGATTTCCGATGTGCTAATGTTTCTTAATTGAAAACTTACAGTTTTTGCGGCAAAGAGCTTTTTACTAATAAGGTAGTTTAGAGAGCAAGCTATATTTTAGAATCACAATTGAAAAAATATGGAGACATTCATCAGACCATTTGGTAATATACTATTCGTTTTTTAGGTAACAGTAACCACAAATGTCACGTCTGTAGGCCTGGCATGTTCTAGTGTCTAAGTAACTCGCCTTAAAATCTTCGGAGCGCGGAAATGAATTTCGTCACTGAAAATACACGTTCTTTCAGCCGTGGGAGCGTTATTAAGTGATAATTAAGCCCAGCATTCTACGGTAAAAAGTAGCCCAAAAAGAGACGACGAGTGGTGTTAACCAGCTTTTTCATTCTTAAGTATCATTTCAAAATAATGACGGCAATAGTGCAGCAAATACCTCGAGTAGCTTTGTTCGAAATTCAACAAAAATAAAAAGGGAAAGCATTCTTATTTACAAACTAAAAAACATAAGGATAAAATAGCAACATTGACACGCGATTTTGTTATTATGACTAAACTTTTAACCCCTTTCACATGTATCTGTATTAATCTGGAAAAAAAAAACACTTTCTGTTAACAAATATCAATATAAAATATCTTACAAATAATATTTCAAAACTTAATTTACTATATATTTGAAGGACTTAATACAAAAGCCTTGTGAAAATTATGATGAATCAATATCAAAACTATTGATTATATAGTTTCCCAGTTTGTTTATTTGTTTATTTTTTCCTGAGTCAGAATAGTTGAAATTCTATTGGTACTGTTTTACGAATACTGGAGCTTTGTGAAAATGTTTCAGATTGAATAAACATTCCAAACGTGCTCTATCTTATGAATAAATTAAGAATGGTGTAAATAAAAGTCCTTTTAAACAGGGAATAAGGAAAATTTGACTAATATCCATACATAAATATTCTGTCGATTGAGAAACACTTCTGCTGCCTTCAATTTTACTGGGATAGTACGAAAGCAATTCGTAATATGCCTATTTACATCCTTGATTTCACTCTATCAAAATGCACTTCCAATAGCCCTTGTTAATATTAATTAATATTCTAATATATATGAATTAATTTTAATGTTAAATTTTTCTTTGTAACCCTACGAAAGAAGAAATGTTTATTGGTTCTATCTAACATCTGCAGAACCATAGGAGTAGAATTAGGAGGTACAAAAAGATCCACCTAATTAAGAAAATAGGATAAAAGTCACATGTAACTTACATAAAGCAAGACGAAAGTGCTTGGGAGAGATATCATAGGAAGGGCAACAAATACATTATCTGTAAATAAGTATATATAAAAATGTTACTTCAAACACTGTAAGTGGGCGATGTAAATCAGTTTTATAGAACAATGATGAGAACACAGTAATAACAATAAATTATACCTTTTTATTTTCTGTCATCAGTATAATTTTTAAATCTACAAATGCTTGTTTTTCAAAGCATGAATTTGTTATTAGCATTTATAGTGTATAAATGTAGGGCCCGGGATGGCCAACCGTGTCAAGGCGTTCAAATAGTAATCCAAGGGGCGCGGGTTCGAATCCCGGTCGCACCAAACATGTCCGCCCTCCCATCCGTGGGAGCGTTATAATGTGACGGTCAATCCCACTATTCCCACGGCTGAAAGGGCGAGCATGTTTAGCACGACGGGGATGCGAACCCGCAACCCTCGGATTACGATTCGCACGTCTTAACACGCTTGGCCATGCCGAGCAATATACAGACAAACTTTTCCAACAAATCAACACGAATATTAAGCATTTAACATTAACACCACAGTTGGCCTAAAAGCTATCAGATGACAGTTTTGTTCCTCAGCGACGATATATGCTGTTGAGGAGGAGTTCCTTGGTTGTTCCTAATCAAAAAACAAATTATTAATATACTATATCCAGACTGGACTCAGATCGTAACATTAGCAGTGTTCATATGGATTACAACTACCTAAAAATAAACTTGATAACACACAATAAGAGCCCCAGCGAATAATTTCTATGGGAGTCCCAGTTTGAACATTTTGTATCTAAGTCCATTGTGTCACACTTTATCAAAAATGTTTTTCAACGTATAGGAAGTATCTGAATGTGCATTGTCTTTTTATTTAATTCTTGTATGATTTCTTCCGTTAATATTATGAGATGGTTTGTTGTTCGTCTTACATTTTGGAAGTCATCTTGTATTTCCGGGAGTATTTATTTAGTTTCAATATTATTTGTGAGTCTACCATTTGCTATTTTTTCAAGTAGTTTTCCAAAACTGAAACCAGAATTTAATTAAAAGTGACTTACCTTTCAAGTCTGACTGGCAACAACCAGAAAACAATAAAAATTTATAGAATCTACATAACCAGTCGTATAAAATGGCTCTATAACATGGGAAAAAGAATCAAAAATACACATCAACAAACTAAAATATATAGTCAACAATTCTTTTTTAAGTTACATATATATTAGTCTATATTATTGAATTTCCATATTAGCTAATAGGTATATGATAATACGATTAAGGAAGTTTTTGAAGGACCTGAAATAAACATAGTTTATAACCACGACGTTCCGTGATGTACCATTTGGTTAGTTAGAGAGTTTTCAAAAAAAAGAAAGTAGAATTAGTTTGTGGTCAAAAATATAGTTAAGAAAGTGCAGAAATGTTTGACGATACATTTTTTTCGAGAGAGTTGAATTAGCCAGTGCATTTTCGCGAGGTGTTTGTATTTCTGATTCCTATCGCTCTTATTGAGTTACGTTGTATAGGTAAATTTATTTGTTTTACGTTAATTAATGCCAATTCTAAAGTAGGTCTACAATAACTTACGGCAATGTAAAAAGTTAAAGTTTTTCCAAATGTTGCCCCCCGCTAGTACAGCGGTATGTTTCCGGATTTACAACGCTAAAACCATGGGTTCGATTCCCCTCGGTGGGCTGAGCAGATAGCCCCTTGTGGCTTTTCTGTGAGAAAAACACAAAAACACATTTCTAAATGTTAAAGAAAGAAATAAGTTCATTCGTTACAGTTTACGCGAACTGAACTTTGAAATACTTTTACCAAATAACTGAAAGGACCCTGCTAAAGTAAAAACAACGTAAAAATAATATTGAGCTCTGAGATTTATGGAGGTTATATTAAGTATGCAATGATTGAAGCTGCTTCATTTCTTACGGAAAAATATTTTTCCACATTCACTGTCTGTTTGGGATTATTAAACCACTAAGAAATGAAATTTTCTTCCATTAAATGACGTCTACAAAGAATAGCATTGAAAATGAATATTTGTTTATATGTGGAATAATCCAGGACCCCTTCAATTTGTTTGTTTGTTTTGAATTTCGCACAAAGCGATTCGAGGACTATCTGCGCTAGTAGTCCCTAACTTAGCAATGTAAGACTAGAGGGAAGGCTGCTAGTCATCACTACCCACCGCCAATTCCTGAGCTACTCTTTTACCAACGAATAATGGGATTGACCGTGACATTATAACGCCCCCACGATTGAAAGAGAGAGCATGTTTGGTGCCGTGGGGATATGAACTCGCGACTCTCGGATTATGAGCCAAGTTCCTTAACCATCTGGCCATGCCGAGCCAAGACGCCATCAATACAGTAGAGCTCACCAACTTCAGTTAGATAAATGATACCATGTTTAGATGCTACCTCCGTCAAATCTAGTTAAAGCTTACAGACAACTTTTCTTCAATATTTCACCATTTTTACGATGAACATCGTGGATTCTACCCATTTCACAAACAAGTTAACTTATTTTTGTTGCTTTTTGTGAACTTAAGTTCCTTTTGATCGTTGCCTTATATAACAAATTTTTATGGATGCAATGATAAAAAAAAGAACCAAAATTTGAGCACTTTTGAATAGTTGACTGTTCTTTCTTAGGAGAGAAGAATAGTTAAATGTTTGAAAGTACTCAAGTTTTGGTTCTTTTTTTAAAAAAAGAAATTCAGTGCACATTTTCTGTGTGATTCTTTGTGATAAGCAAAGATCTCTATCCCCTTTTGGCTCAAACTGTGTCGTAATGTGAAAAAGTCAATCTTCAACAACAAAAGATTCTTGAAGTTCTGCAGCAATGCATTTGTTAGATTATGTCTATTTTCGAGTGAACTAAAAATAGGTAATAATTCTAGCAGTCAAGGAAATTTTTTTAAAAATACTTTTGCGGTACAAGATCAAGAAATATGTCATTTTGTGTACAGGGTGACCCGTAATCCATATATCTTATATATCCAGTGTATGTGTGTGCTGTCTCTCATTCTCGCTGCATAATATTATGCGACGCCATGTTCTGTGAGACATTTTCTTCAACATAGCAGGGGTTATTGTTCCAAATGCCGCGGTAACAGCTGAAAAAAAAAAGAAACACATTTATCATACATACTTAATTGAACATAACATGATAATATATGGATGGGTAGGGACTTACGGGCCACCCTGTAGAATACTATTCAATGTTGAACGTTATTAGATAATAGCCACAAAATACAATATTTAAAAGTTACATGCCCCCGTTTTCAAAGTCATAATTGTTTAGTTCTGACATTCTTAAAATTTAAGTTTTAGAATTAAATATGACTAAATACATAATTTGGAAGATATTTAAGTAAACTACAGATTTAGATTGACATTATATGTTAACTATATTTCATTCTAGACACCTTTTGCACAAAAGACTGAATGGTAGTCTCTAATTTATGAACTGTGATACATGTGGCAAGTTGTTTCCAATACAATTTTGCAACGAGGTTAATAAAGAGAGTTTATTTACATAATGATTTTGCAGTTTTCAGGAAATTCTTCTTTGTTAAAAGGATGACTAAAACATTACCTATTATTCAAGGTAACATAATTAGATTTAATTAAACTGACGTTTGCCATTATGGCTTCATAGAATCAAACAGGACATTTGCTAACTCGTTTAGATTTAGACAAAATGTTTGCCATTTTGGTTTCATAGGATCAAACAGGACATTTGCCAACTCATTTAAGTTTAGACAAAGTGTCCCCCTTTCCCCAGTGTCACAAGAGTATGTTTACAGACTTTTGACGCTAGAAACAAGGTTTCGATACCCGTGGTGAGGAGAGCTCAGGTAATCCAATGTATAGCTTTGCGTTTTGGTTCAAACAAAAAAATTAAAAATTCTCTATTCTTACATCCTTGTTTATTGGCGGTTTCAATCTTTGCTCTGCCATCTGGCACAAAATATTTTACCATAGCAGACGATATTTTTAAAAGAATATATTGATGTCGATGTGGTAGGCCTAGAATATCGAGCATCGTGTTGTAAAATGTAAGCATTGAAAATAAAATAAGATATAGTTTGCTACTGTTATCTTTAAGTAATAACTTCTCATATGATGCATAAAACTTATCTACTTCATCTATAAAATTCTCATAACAAAGAAACGTAACAGCTATACTGTAGTTCAGTAGTTTTAATATTAGTGACAACAATAACACTGATATTAACAATAACTGTACATTATAACTTAAATAGGCATAGTGTTACGGCACTTAGTTATATTAACGAGCTGAAAGGTAATATTATTGTCTGACTTACTGCGTTTAGTAATAATATAGGCCTACACTCTACCCTTGCTACAGTATTATACAGTATTAATGTCAATACGTGTATTACTATTACTAATGTTATCATTTGCCAATGTTAGTATTAGTAACAGCAAACAAGCCCAAGGACATGATCTAATATTAAGCTTAAAATTAAGTTTCAGTTAAACTGAAAGTAAATCGTAAGAATTGACTTTATTTAGTAGGACACATAGAAGAGATCCTACAGCAAGTAATATTATGACTGTTGGTTTAAGAGGCTATTATGTTAGGCTGAAATATTTTTGCAGGAGAGGATAAAAATTTAGGTAGGTATGGGAAACATGATTGAGGATTTTAAGATAGATGTTTGAAATCTATAAATTTGGAGGATAGAAGTTTAAAATATAGATAACTTAAGCATGATTATAATTAAAGTTGTATGTCTCTAGAGTGATATTGACTCAACAAAATATGTCTATATATAAAGCAAAAGTCAAAACAAGTAAAGAGTTTAAAGGTGGTTGGGTGAATATTTTATAAAGTGAGGGCTGGATATTGGAAAAGGAGTTTCTATGTGTAGTTTAGAGTAGTGTCATAGTTAAAATGTGGTGACCTAAGTGAACCAAATGTCCCCTTGTTATACTTTGAAGATTGAGTAATCAGTTAAAAAACAACAGTATTAAAAATAGAGACAAAATTGAAAACCCAGTAATGACAAAAATATTTTATTTAAACTTATGTCAAACTTTGTAATCATGCATGATATTATTATTACAGTATTGTTCATAAGATTGCATTGAATAGAAGTAAAATATGAAAAAGACATGAAAAATAAAATAAGTTTGGCATTTGGTTTTATCCCAGTTTACTGTTACAATAATATTTTTAGCAATTGCAAAGAATTGGGACAAAATAATTCAAATGTTTCATGACTTGTTAATTTAAATGATCAGAAATTCACCAAAATCTCCTGTAGTATACCATTAGGATCTGTTAAAATGTGAATTGTATAAATTGTAGAAAATATACCTTTCTACAGAGTTGTGAAAACTATCTTAGTTCCTTTAATTTTTTTCATACATCAGAGATAAAGTTCATGGATTGCTCAAAGCAAATCAGTTGTAAGTATATTGTATTTCTCAACATTTTAGTTATGGTTCTAAAAACCTTTAAACAGTCAAAAGCAAGGAACTATTTTATATACTAAATGTTAGAAGTGTGGTTTATACATCAATAGCTCATAGTTACTACAGCCATGTGCAGGATTTGTAGCTTGAAGAATCAATAGCAGCAGTGTATGATATGTTTAAAATTGACGACAGATATAAAAAGTCTTGAGTTATGAACAAATCAGATATGTTTATACAAATATTTCACTATATTTATCATGAAGAAAACTTTAAAAGTACAAATGTGTTCATTGTATCAAAATTTTATTAAAATTACTTAAACTTACTGTTGAAATACTGTAAGCCTCTTCTTGTTGAATTAGCTATTTTTGGTTTTGAATTTCCATTATATGTATCACCTTATCCAAAGTTATCCATTCTTTTACCATCCAAGTGACATATTTCACTGGGACAACTATTTAAAATATGCTTTCTTGCCACAAGTCAGATTTGTTTGTTGAAAGCCAAGCTGTGTACATTGTGCTTTAATTTGCAATATTTGCAAAAACAAACAAACTCTCCCAGTCATTTCTCAGTCCAGCTTCTTTGACAGTGGATGACTCGAGTCAAAATTAGGAGAATCTTTTCTGTCTTCATCCACATGTGCTAACCAATTCCACGAAGTGTTGGGTTCTTAGTCCAGTTTGGATAGCCCAACTTTGTTTTTCTTTGTTTCTTGTCTTTTTCATAGGAAACTCACCCAATTGTCACAATCATAACTCAGCCTTAAACATCCATTTTTCATATTCATTGTTTGTGGCTTTGCAGGTCGTTATTGTTTAGTTTTTGTTAAAAGAGCTGGGTTTTTTTTCTGGGTTGCTTGTATATTAGTTCATTCTTACCAATGTTTATCCTTTGCTGTCTCTCAACATCATTGGGCTATAATTTAATGTTAGTTTATTCAGTATTCTATATTTTATTTATCTTTGTCTCCCCTTTTTAATATATTTGTTCCATGTTCATAATATCTCAGTTTTTTTCTGTAGCAGTGTCAGGTTTTGTATGTGGATTATATCATTTAAATAGGTGTCTGTGACTTGTTAGGGATAAATTTCAACAATAGACAAACATCACACAACCCACTTGTTTTAAAATAATATATATTCAAGATAAGTCAAATGTTGGTACAAAAGTTTAGTACACTGTTGTTCACTACAGTGAATCCAGAGCTTTAACACAGGCTTGTTAAGTTACTTTTTAACCCAATTGACAAGACAACTCTACTCTGTTATTGCAATACAATCAGTGATAAATTTACCTTTGCCACCTAGTGGGTTACCACAGTTGTATCCAGAAGTTTATATAATTTTATTTTGCATCAAAAGTCCACACAGGCTGATTTGATTACTTTAGAACCAATTTATGAAATTAATTATCTCTCTCTATTTCTATTATTACAATACAAACTGTTCAATTCACTTTGAAATAACCATTATAACTGTTGGTTATCACACTTCTATCCAGAGCTTTAAATAATTGCCTTCTTTTGACTGAAGTCTGTAAAGGTGGGTTCAGTTACTTAGAACATCTTTGGACAAGACAAACTATTCTTTATCTTTTTTTTACAATACAAACTGTGATACTCAGTTAAGAAATGCTTAGCACAGCTAAATTGAAAATCATGTAGATTAACTTCATTTTTACTTTAACTAATTTATCTACTTTCTCTCTCTATTTATAACATACAACAAACACAGCTATAAATATCTAGCCATTTAGTAACAAAAATATTATATGGAATGAGACAACTTAGAAGCTTTAAGTAAGACTATGCCAACAGTGTTATAAAAACCAAGTAAAACAATTAAACTACATGCATAATATATGACTCGTACAGAGTTACACAAAGAAACTTTTCATAACCATGCGTTGCCTTCAAAATAACCAACTCTTAACACTCTTGCTATGAAAGCCAAAATATTGCTAAATACTAGATCACCAAATAATTCCCACACCAAACTGTCTTGTATATCCAGTGAGCAAGTTATACAGCTACCTTATGTCTCACCTTTCAATGCCATGGGAACCAACAATGTTTTGTTCCCATTGCTTACAGGTTTGTTCCAAGCTTTTCATTTACATCCCTAAATTTCATTCCTACTCATTGTCCAAAGTGGGTTTGGTGCAAATCATACTTTCTTTTTTCCTTTGAAACCTTTAGCAACATGTTTACTTTATCATTTTTCTGTGAAGACATATTTGCTACTTTAGTAAAAAAATGTCTGGAAAACTATGTTCTTGATGCATTATGTAATTGATTTTCATGTAAGGTTCTTTATTTATATCCAGATAGGCCCTTCCTACATACAACATGGGTTACAAGGGAAAACAACCACTTTTTTTTTTCACCTATTGTGTTGCATGCCCTGACTGACCTTAATTCTTGCAAAGAGAATCACTTTTTATATCCTGTCAATGCTGTTTTTTTATTATCTTGCACTTGTGGAACCATTCATGAGGTCTTGATTGTTTAAACCTTAAAATGAATCCTGCTTCTTAGACCATGGTTTGACAATATTGACAAATTGACTGTTGCATTTGTTCCATCTTGTTTACTGTGATGTATCCTATCACTTTAACAGTGAACTTTAGGCTTTACCTCACCAAATTCAACATTTGCCAATATATTTGGCTTTTTGTGCTTAGTTTCCATTGAAAGGCATTTTACAGGTTGGAATGTAGACAATCTAAATACATTTTTAAACTTTCACTTATATCACATCAATGTCTCTTCGGCTTTCAGATTCTATATGTTTCCTGTGAGGATACTCCAAACTAGATGAAATCCCTGTTAATTATGTTCATTAACATACTTAACAAAAAACCAAAAAACTTCAAAGGCTATCTTTCCCTCTTGTAATATCAGGCTCTGAGTGTAAGTATATTCATCCAGTCAGGATCTGTATTTATTCCTTTTTCATCTGTAATTATCATACATACTATTCTACCTGCTGTGTTGGTACACCATGAAAGGAAAATACCCCATGTAAAAACAGTAAATAGACAAAGGATGGATGTATCAGGTTGCAGATGATGTTTTGGTGGGTACCTTTTTCCACCTCTGCATACATATCTTTGTCTAGCATTTCAAGATAGTGTAAGTGTGATGACCTTGATCTACTTGATGTCTTATAACTCCAACCAAAATGTGTTTCTCATGCAAATCATCATATATCACACATTTACCAATAAGAGTGTAGCACACATGTATGACACAGTTGACTTTCTCTATGCATTTCTTCTGAATTATCATTTCAAAGTTTGACAGATGATGGAAGTTGTGGAAGTGAGTAAGGAGGAAGTGTGGGAAATGTGAGGGGAAGGAAGTATTTATCAGAAATATCTTTTCAGTATAGGAAAATTATGATTTCTGATACAGTACTTCCCTCTACTTTCAAGCTTAGCTAGAATTCTACATTGAATAAGCTGAGGAACAAGTGCAAGGAAAGAACACATCCAAAGGATACTTTCTGTAGATGAGAGGATCAAATTTGAGGATTTGGAAAGGTGAAACAAAGTGATATTTGTCCAGGTATAGTTAAACTAATCAAATCAACACTCTCATATCATGATGATTTAAAAATGTAAGTTTAATAGACACCAAATGCACACTATATATTTGCTTCTTTCATATGTTTGTTTCAGACTATATTAACCCATGGACTTCATGGGTAAAGCAGTATGGGATAACTGCCCATTCTGTCATTTCTTGGATTGAATAAATTAGTAGCAGTTTGTTTTTTAAAATAGAGTTTTTGTGGTCTCCCATTGCACTGTCTCTGGTGCTGACATTCATCCAGAGTCTCCACTACATTACACTCCATCCCATGTCTTCTTCTAGTGGAGTCTGGGAGTCCTTACCACTTTCCAGTTCCAAACCATTGGGGTGGTGGACAATAGAGACATTTTCCTGAATGTAATAATGATATGCAATACAAATAATGATAAAACCATTCAGTTGAAAGTAGAGTAGTGATGTGCTGCTTAGATGACAAGATGCCCTCCAATCTGATGCTTATTCTCTGTATGAATTTATCTGAGGGGATGTTGTCACTAGAGTGAGGAGTCAAAATTGCAGCTCACCCCTTAGTTTGGAATCTCTCTTTCTATCACTGTATGGATGCTGGTTCCCAGTGACTGGGTTTTAGATTCAGAGACAAACCAATGAATGTAAGTCCTTACACAGGCGTTTTAGGTGTCTCACTCAATTCCTTCCAACTGTATTTGGGGTTATGGTGATGTAATTTTCAGAATATTATGTTTATTCCTCTTACACTATCTCTTAATTTTCTTATACTGAGGATGTTATTGTACTAGGGGCAGTTCCTGTTAGATTGACTTTGAGTGAGATAGTTTACATTAGAGAGACATCCTTATGATACTGATCATCTAGATGTTGTGTGTGTTAATATGTATAAATAAATGTCAATATCAGTGTGTTTATTCCTTATATGTTTCCAACTTTCTTGATTAATCAGTAACAATGTTGATACCTTGATGCAGAATGGCATGAGGAAAGTTGGGGAGGTTGGACCCCCATTTAACTTCATATTGATAAAATTCTTGAAAATATTATGCCTTTCTTTTCATTACTGGTACCTACATGAATTTGTATTGTACTTTTAATGTTTATTATGTTGAGAAAAAAATAAAACAATTTCCTATTTGTTAAATATGCATTTTTATTTCACCTGATCAATGGATGAGTACTCCAGCTAGTATATAAATATATATAAATCAAAGAAACTGAATGAAAATAGTAAAATATTTGAATAAAGATTATGCAAGTTCAGGGATACAATTAACATGTACTACAAAAATGCATTGCTGTATACTTGTATATTGCATATTTGTTTTCTATGAATATTTTTAATATATCATTATGCTGTAATTGTTAGATGAGTTATGTGTTCAGAAACATAAATATAGGAAAAATATACAAAACTTTTAGAGACAAAATATAAGAAAACATCAGGAAATGCATTTACCAAAATACATTCAAGTATATAGGGCCTCATTGTTTTAACCATATAACATAGATAGTACCGTAAAAATTCCTTTCACTGTGTTCTATACACAACCAAATTGATATGAAAATATTATATTTTCTTGTCATTTTAATTGTTTTTTTTTGGTTTTGAAATTTATGAATGTGTTGTGAAAAACATTCGTAAGAATAATGGAATTTTTTCTCTCTTGAATTTTGAAGTGTAGCTTGATGGATTCTGACTTCTCCAAACAATGCCATACATTTTTGGACCATGATGTTGGAGTTTCTTCTGGCTTTTTTCAACAAAGTATTTGAAAATGTATCATCAAGGAAATGGACTAAACTAAAGCTTGTAAGAACCTCTGGAAAGAGGTCACAAAGAGGACCAGGTAATGAATAATTTGAGTGCACTGAACAGAAATAATATTAAGAAATAATAAAGGTAGTACCATGTAAGCACTTATTTCATTTATAGTTTTATTGTGTAATCTATATAACTTAAGTCTTTTTCATCCTACTTTCATGAAAGCACAATATAAACAAAAGTACCTGACCACAATGAACAAAGCAGAAAATAGAAAAAAACCTTTCATTCTTCTAATTTCTGTATTTCATTCTTATTGGTCCCAAAGTGCCTCACCATAATTTGATTGTTTAGATACGAGAAACTAATTTTCATGGTTCTCACAGACTAAATGGAATTTTATCCACCAACTTACTTTATGCTAACCTGATTTTAATGATAAAATAATTCTTACAGGAGATCAAAAGCTCTTCTTGGTACATTGTTATGATGAAAGTATATTTCTAATTCATGTTTCAATAAATCAAATTGGTAAAACTACATTGATTTTGCACTGTTGGCTTTAAAACTGTATATATATTATTGTTGTTTTTATTCATCTTTTATAACATATTTTGGTTGAATACAACAAACATCATTTGCTCTTGAAGAAACTAACCTTACCTTTAAATGTTTTCATTTCATGATGATTCACATTAGGATTTCTTGAGTTACATCAAATCACTTAGTTAAACTTAAATTCAGAAACCATGCACTCAAGAAAGAGTGTAGCAGTGAATCACTTAGCACTCTTAAAAGTTTTATTATTCTGAAGGTTTTCAGTTTTTAATAAACAAACTATATTTTCTCTTCCATGAACTTGTATATAATGTTATGTTACATTACCAACACTTTCATTAGATAATAAATCCAGTTTACATGATTTTGTTTTAATTGCCTCTAAATCTGAGTATTGAGCATGCAGCAGTAGTTTTAGTTTTATTTTTATTGAAAGGTTTTTGTTCTTTTTCAACAAATCTTGTGATTTTGACTAAGATTGTTTTTCATTAGCTCTGCTTATTGTCAAATAAAAATCTTCTCACAAAACCCTCCAGGTCTACAGATTTTCTGTACCTGTAGAGTAATGTTTATATGAAATGTTGTACAATTCTTATTTAATTGTGTTCTATCTCATAAACATATTTGTTAAAGACTAGATATTGCTGTAAAATTTATATTTCATGTTTTTTTTAAGTTTACAAGTTAAAAGCATACTTTCCTTTCTCAGTTACTCTATCATTTTTATTTGTTTTCAATATTTCATGCTCCCCAGTGACACAGCAATATGTTTGTGGACTTATTATGTTATAAATTGGGTTTTGATATATGTGGTGGGTAGAGCACAGTTAGCCCATTGCATAGTTTTGCACTTGACTACAAACAAACATAATCAATATGCAAAGTATGCTAATGATATGAGAACTTGGGGGCATGCCCTTCCAGAAGATGTGTAAAGTGTAAGTGCTATGAGATTAAAACAGGAAGCAGCATTGCATGAAATGTAGCTTTAACAATTGGATGGCTGTTCATATAAAATCCACAAACATCCAATGATAACAAATCGTCATTGTGTTATAACACTGGGGAACTGGATTTAAATTAACATAACTATAAGATTTATTATAGAAAAGTACTGTACTATCTACAAACAGATTAGATATTAATTGTTAAGTTACATTACTAATTTAAATAACCCTGTGTGACAATAGTACATTATCTATTTCAAACATCATCTGTCACCTACATGCATGTATGCAGTACTAAAATAACATGTTAGCATGCTCCATTCTTCTGAGGCATTTTTCCACAAATAACATTCATAGAGTTTCAGTGTCGGTAGCAGTATCATAATAATTACATATCAAAGCTAGAGCATTCAGTCTTTTTTCAGTGTTTTCTATAGGTAACATATGCATTGTTTCAGTGTCGATAGCAGTGTCATAATGATTACATATCAAAGCTAGAGCATTCAGTCTTTCTTCAGTGTTTTTCCACAGATAACATACACACAATTTCAATGTTGATAGCAGTGTCATAAGATTATGTATCAATGCTGGAGCACTCAGTTTTTCTTCAGTTTTTTCCACAGATAACATGCAGACAATTTCAATATCAATAGTTGTGTCATAATGATTATGTATCAAAGCCAGAGCACTCAGGTTTTTTTTTCACTTGGTGTAAACCTCAGGTAACTATTTAGCTGGCAGAAAGCCAATGCTAAATGTTCACACAAACAATAATTTTGTGGTAGTATTGTTTTATATCACCAAAATAGGGGTTTTGCCAAAACTTCTATTCAAACCCCATTCATACATGCATTATTTATATATATTTTACTTTTGCTTTCCTATAATGCCATTTCATTAGCAGTTCTTAATACTTCCATAAAACTTCTTGTTAGCATTTGACAGTAAACATTTTTTGAAAGATCAACAAAATTTCTATACAATCTAGTATTTTTTTAAGTTGCTGGACACTAGCATATATAGTTGAAATGTATACCAAATTTTAGACATTGATTTCAACTTCAACAATTTTCATTTATGATTTTAAACTAATTGCCTAATGTATAAATGAAATGTTTAATATTATGTACTCAGAATTTTATCAAATTGAGACAGCATTTAGATCTTTAAATCACAGTTTATTTAATTCTTTATTAACTGAAAAATTACAAAGAAGATCTGTCTGTTTTTACATTGTAGTCCAGAATTTCATGCTGCTCTTAAATTTTTCTTTTTACAAACAATAAATTATAAAATGAATATTTTTATTAGACGTAGAAATAGAAAAAACAACATGAAAATAATCTACTATTTTGGCAGTTGTAAATTTACTTCTTTGATTTTATTTATTTTATGGGTAAAGAAGCATGGATATGTTAAATTATAAGCTGGTATATATTTTTTGATATAATTTTATAAACACCCACAGACAAATACACATACAATTTGTTTGCCTTAAGAGTTCTTTCAGTATGCACAGTATTTGAAATGCTCAAAAGACATTTATTTCTTGACATCAAGTTTCCTTTTTTTAAAATTTATTTTAGAAATTCAGTACTTTGAGGTCTCATTTCAGGCAGAATGGCTAAGGCTGCAGTGTGCGAAGTTACACATTTATAACAATAAGTCACACATATTATGTTTCACTTGTTTACATATTTAACTCAGAAAGTTTATAATAGCATTAAGATCTGGTTTTAAGTGACCTAGATGGCTTTGTGGTGCACTTCAGAATATATTTGTTGAATGTGTTATCTGGTCTTTCATATAGGTGTACATCACTGTTTCTACTAAAGTAGGTCTGTTGCCTAGGAAGGGTTACAAGTACCTGTTTTATTTATTTAACTGAATTTACAATTCTGACTGTAATGAGTTCAAGTACAACTACCATGCTCTATTTTTCCATGATATTTATAAACAGATTGATCATCCAATATTCATGAGTATTAGCTTGTGTGTTTCAGAAAATTGCAGGTAAATTCATTTGATTTGCCATTAGTAGTGGTTTTAAAGTTTAAATAGTCTTGAAAATTATATCTTGTTTAATTGATTACACATCACCATTAAGTTAATAGTTATCCTCATATGTAGATTCAGTGAATGCTTAATTATTTATAATTATTTGCTTCGTTTTGGATTTTTATTTGTGTTAGGATTGTATGTCTCTGTGCATATGTATATCAGTATACACACACATAATTCAAGCTGTTTTTATGTGTAATTATTTCTACACAATTATCAGTATTTTTCATGTAGTTTTTTAACATTTTAGTTCTTATATCTCATGGATTACACAAATGATTCTTCAGAAGAGTCTGTAGATATGGATAACTTGAGCCAGACAGACATGTGTACGTCAGAAGAATGTTTTACAGGTTTTGCTGAACAAATGAGATACCAACTTAGTCCATGCAGTGCTCAAGAGAAGGCAAACCTGCTGAAAAAAGATGAAAGAATTTTTGATTTTTCAGCAGATTTATATAATTCTAATGAAGGTCATGAATGCTTTGAACTTAGAACTGAAAATATACAACCTTTAACTTGTGAGGTAAGAATAGTCATAAGTTTGGTTCTAGTTTACTGTAACAATTTAGCCTTCACAATGTAACTAGGTAACCTATTATATGTATATGAATTTCTTTCAAGACTATTTCAGAAATTTACCTTTCACAAAAACTCGTACATAAAAAAGATGTTTGAGGATTTATGTACATTTGTTTTGAATCAAAAATTAAAAACCAATTTATCATTATATTGTGTACAGACTTTTTGATTATTTCAATGGACCCTTTGTTTGTGCACCAGTGCAAAAATTTTGTTTAACCAAGAACTTTAAATATTCTCCATTCAACTGTTTCTAGATGCTGTTTTAGTTTTGCAACATAGATCTTCACAGATCAGTACAGATAAGCCAAAATATGTTTGAATAGAAGTATGGTCAAGAAAAGAGTACTGCTGATCGAATACATGAAATTTTGTAAAATACAAAAATGGAAAAAAAGAAGTTTTGATTTTTTCTACTCTGTATACTGTATGTGACAGTCTTATGACTGGCTTTATGCAAAAGTTCATATGGTTCAAGGGGTTGTACTTGTAATTTTGTGTCAGAATTTTGAATGGCTAAGGAATATTCTTTAGTCTTTTGTGATTCTGTAAATTTCATCTATGACTGAGGAGATCAAAAACCTATCTGATTTTCATATGTTCTTCAAGACTAAATTAGGCTCATTTGGGTTAGTAAATGGGAAAATAGTCATCTATGTATCCAAAATTATTTTTTAATTTTTTTTTCTTTACAGATAAAAATTGTTTTCTGTTTGAGTCCTAAAACATTTTCCAGGAAGACAAAAAGGACAGTCATGTGTCTAGTAGTTAAAAAAAGAAAGAAAAATAGGTTATTTTATACATCATGACCAGCATACTCCTAGAAGTTGAAACTATTCCTTGCTTCTTTCCAGAGTTTGGCAAACTTGTGGAAAGTATCTTGGGTTGAATCATCCTGGTATTCTTGTTTCTTTTCTGGGAATACTTTTTTTGGTAGATGAGTGAGTTGACTTTCCTTGACTTTTCCTTTCATTCCTTTATCTGTGAAAATGTACTTATTCATAAATACTTTTTATGCTTACTGCAGTGTAGACTTTGGTTCCTAGTTTCAAACTCAACAATGTCTCAAGGGGTGTATGTGATACTTTTAATGTTGTTGTGCTGCATCAATCAGCAGCAGCATCATCAAAGTTAACTTCTTGTAATTAATTCCATGAATTAAATATTTGTGCCCTGCATTTATTTTTTAAAACCTCTGAATTTTCTTTTTAGGACTTAAGACCAGGCTATTTCTCGTAGGACTTGTTACATTATAGCAGGTCACATTTTATCAGTTCCATTGTTTAACTCTATACTTTGCAGCTTATTTTGATGGTATGGTCTTAGATGGCATGGATATCAGTTTCTAAGTGTGCTAGTGTTGGTTGGAGTTGGACTGATCAATGTGAGTCCTAACATGTGGTTGGCTGGGACCCTCATCTCACAGTGGGCTGGATGATACATTCCCAATGCTCTTCATTTTGGATCATTGTCAACTCTCCATGTTGCATTCCACCTTCCTACTACCACTCGGATGCTGGTTGTATACTAGGACTGCATGCACATACCTGCTTCCTGGAATTTTGGAATGGAAGTCTTCTTTCCCTTCTGATTTCTGTGCCTGAGGTGAAGACAATGGAAAACATTCTCCAACTGTGGTGTGGGTGCTCCATTCCTGGTGCCACCAGGATTTGGACTGGAGTTGATCAGCTGATTTTGGTTTGATACTTTCTAACCAATCTACACAATTTGTACATCCAATTTCTTGGATATACTTCTTTCTTCCCTCTTTTCGTAATACTTTTCTTCAAAAAATATACCTGGTACAGACTTGAGACAGTTTTCCATAGGTATGATTCCATCTATTGAGGTTTTGCACTCTGTGGGCTTTCTTTGGGCACTTTTCAAAAGGTGCTCATCTAGAAAAATTGCACCAGTCCCACTCTCATTTCAGTGTGAGATACTAGCTATTATGTGAGTGAAGGTAAGGTAGCATATTATAGGTTAACATTTTCCTACACTGAAAATGAATTTCCAACATATACTTCCCTTTCTCACAATTTCTGTCCATCCTTCCTCTTTCCAATGCTTACTTTGTGTCTGATCTCAAAGTAATGATTGGGTTTTACAGTATAGAGGAAGTAATCTGCACAAGGAGAGTGTGTTACACTCCTGTTGTTAGTTGCATGCTAAATTGCATATTATAACACAACTGTGCTATGTGCAAACGTGTGAAGATAGGTTGAGCACAAAGCAAGAGGAGAGAAAAATTTTCCAAATGTAGGAAAATGGTAACTTTAACTCTTCTTACATGAAGCATTACCAACAACAAACCATCAAATTTTAGTGCTTAGAAAAAACACAAGAGCAAATAACTTTACTTTTCTGTGTATCTGTAAAAATCATGTGCAACATAACATTCAAGATGAGCCGGTTTGTGAAAGACAAAAAGTATGAATGTTGTAGAGAAGCAAATACAAAATTAATTACAAACTTCCTTTAAGAAAACATGGCAGTATATATTTTAAAATATATACACATCTTTTTTTTTTGTATTCATCAGAATGCGTCAAGTGTAAATCTTCTAGAGTTCTTGAATGCTACAACTTGTGAAGATAACAGAAGAATGTTTACTAATATGAAGAGTTTTGCCTGTCTTATGAAAGACAATAAAATATTTTTTGTTCACATAAAAGATAACCCTTCATGGTAAGTAAGAACACATTTACTCTAATCAAAAGGACTTTATCCGAGTTTTGAAATGTGTGGTAATTAAGTACATACTGTCTCAAAAAAATGTGCAAGGACAAAATGATTGTATAATATACAAGTATTCTAAACTGTCGGTGTGAGGATAGTCAGCAATTTATCTTGAACTTAAAACATGTATTAAAACATAGTAATTTCTTCAGTTATTAATTTTAATATATAATAATAGCTACTGCAAGATATTGCCTCTAAACATTATAAAATGTAAATGAAAAAACATGATCTAATGTTGTGTGATTCTTGATGAACTTTCTAATCGAAGTAAACATTAATGAGTAAGTATTATTTAGTAATTATCAGTTATCATTGAAACACATACTGTGAGCTGTTTCCAATATGATAGCTTACTTTCTTACGCAAAATATCTTTCCTCAATTTGTACTTCCCTCTACATGTGGAATTGTTTTGCTTGTCACTTCCATCTACCTCCACATATTTTCCACATGGTATATCTGCACTATAGCATGTAACAACCATCCAGCAATAGGAGTGAGACACACTCTCTTGTTACAGCTGGCTCTCTCTATAGAAGAACCCAATTTTTACTTACCAGTTTGACATGGCAGTGTTAAGACATGTTAATTTTCAATTGTGTTTTGACATTACTTTATGTTTATTGTTTTTGCTCTGGCTATTAATCAAATTAGTTGTTTTTCTTGATATGATATATTACCTCTTCTAACATAACAGCTTTTGTCGTCTTATGCTGCCCTTTAGATGTACAAATATTTGCTCGCCACAAGCCTGGATACCCCCATTTACTCTTACATGTTGTCATTCCTTTTAATGCAGCAAACGTATTCTGTGCAGTAAAACACAATCTTCTCTGCTTCATTAGTCCTCTTACTCACTGCTTGTTTAATTTTGGTGTTCATTACCTGTTGAATTTGAGATTGTACTTTTGTTTTGGAACTTCAGTGAGTTAACATAAATTCATAATGGCGTCATATTTGACATTATTGATTGAGGAAGTTTTGGCCCTCGTCTGCCAAGAAATGGCTTCCTAAATGTGTGCTAAGGGATTTCATATATATCAATCAATTCTTTCCTTTTGAGGGTAACCAGAACAGGATGATGAAGATTTGGACAGTCATCATTTTTTTTCTCCATCTACCCTTGCTGTGCATTCTTATTCTTAGACTGTGGATGTGCTGTTACTACAACAGGTATGTTGTTTTGTGTTTATCTCCCATGTTGTATGACCACTACCCTTCTTTACTGACTGATACACCTACTGCCAAATATTTTGTCCTTCCCCCTTCACCTGACATTGGGGTCCATACTGAGCATTTTGCCCAGTTATTGCATTTGAGGATCAGTATAACATATCTCCAACTTGGCTGAGGCCCATGCATGTGAATACCATCATTCAGTGAATCCTTTTCTTGGCATGCGACAATTGGATTTACTCCTCCCCCTTTATGATTTCAAACCTGATACTTCTGTTTAATTTTCAAAGGCATAGAGTTCTCTCCTTTGTCTGACCTTTGTATCTCCTCTATATTACCTTTCTTCCATACACCTATTGTATGAGGTTATCTGTTGTTTCCTTCAGGGGATTTTGGCACATATCTGTTTGTTCCTCTTGTCCACATGGACATTCTCTTAACTCTTGTGTGTCTTTCCCCTTACATCTGTGAAATATCTATGCATGGCCTACTTTTTACAACAGATAGTTTTTAGAGTTTTTCCTGACTCACTGGAATTGAGAGTGGAGTTTGCCTGTTTACTTCCCTCTCCTTCCTAACTACCCATGTCACAACTTTCCAGACCGCTTTGTGATAAATCATTCTAGTGCCTACATTCTGGCCAGTTCAGTCTTGGTTTGTATTACTTCTCTCTCTTCAGTTGTCCCCAGCATTACCTCTTCCTTCCTCCATTACTACACTACACCTTCACATATGGCTTTTGTCCAGTCTCTTTTGAAAGGTTTCAGACTTTTCACTTGTGTAGTGTCCCTCCTTTCCAACAATGGTGTATATCTGGACTTACAACACTAGGAGCTAGGTTTCGATACCCATTATAGGTAAAGTACAGATAGCCTATTGTTCATGTTTGTACTTAACTCCAAATAAACAGTACTGTACCTTCCGTATCTTCAATCTCTACCTATCTAACTTATTAATCTGGCTTATTGAGAGTGGTTTTTCTGTGTTGACCTTTGCCTGTTATAGAGCAGTGTTATCCTCAACATTTCATTTTTCTCATTTCCATCATGTATTTTTCTCTCCTGTTATTTCTTTCATTTCCATCTTCTGACTCAACCCTCACCCTTACCAGATTGGGATTTTTATGTTGTTTTACCATTGACTTCCTGTTCCATAGATCACCTGTCCTTAAATTTTTTCCTCCTCCTGCTGACCTGTGGATGTTGGTGGTTGGATATGTTTGCCTTTTACATTCTTTACCACAAAACCAATGTTCTCCCTTATCCTAATCATACCTTCCTCCCTAACACCTCTGCTGCATGTGAAAGTAATGTTGCCTGCACTCCTTTTTCCCTTCTCTCAATTTTAGGTCTATCTTCTCATACTGATCCCAACCATATCTTATGTCTGGCTAGAAATTTGTGGTGTAATTTAGGTTATATGGCTCATTTCTGTGGTTTTATTTCTTGATTGTTTATAGACTGGAATTCTTCAGTTCCCTGTGACATTTCTGCTATTACCCTGACTGACTGGGTTTAACAATGCCTTCTTGTCTCCCATCATTTTTTTCACATCTCCTTACACCAGATTTCCCACCTCACAATGTCATGGCTGCTTTTTTTTTCCTTTAGAGGAGATTTTTCAAGCCAGCATATGGACTCTGCCCTTTGTGCCCATGCTTTGGCAGTTTTCTTCTCATTTGGGTATCATCTACTTTCTGTCAAAGTTCTTCACGCATCTGTTCATCTTTGAGTGGGTGAGTGACTTTCCCTTATACTTTTCTTCTTGCAGAGCCTCTTTGCACTTCTCTTGGGATCCAACTCTGTAGCAAGTAGTGCTTTTCTCAAGGTATACTGATATGTAAATCTGCACTGTATGACTGTTAAGGTTATTAATGCTCACTATTGAAATGAGGTATTCTGCAAGACTGCTTACAGGTTCATCCTTGTTGGATTAACATGAATAAAGCAAAAGGGGATTGCTACTTTTCCATACCATTCTTGATTATATAATTTGGATACAGTCTGCTTTTCAAAATAAGGTTTTGAAATCACCCATTGCACTTTCTCCAGTTCTGTGTTCCTCAGGATTCCAACACATATTTTTCTCTTTTCTTCTGATGGAATGTGGGAGTCCTTATCACTTACCAGCTTCTAGCTGCTGGAGGGGTTGACCATAAAGGGTTTCTCTGAAGTGTGCTGAAACTGCAAGTTGGGCATGGTATTCTGCCAGTGTAAGTGGCATGACTATTTTGCTACCATGGATCTGTTGTATCATTTCAGATGCAGTATAATATAGACTGGATTTTTTCATCACTTTTCAAAATGAAGTTCACTCCTTTAACTGGAAACCCTACTTCCTACTATTGGTCAAATATTGGTTTCTGGGCAATTACTTGTGGTTGGAACTGGACCAGTGAACATAAGTTTTCACTTGAGTGAGCTGGAACTCTCCTTCTACAGTGAACTAGATGATACATTCCCAAAGTCACATGGATTTGGAGTGAAGTTGACCCTCTACGTTGCATTTCCAATTTTCCAATATCATCTGGGTGTCAGTTTCCATGGGTACAGGAGTTGGTTGTATTGGATTTAGTCACACGATTGCTTGGATTTTTAGAATGAAAGTACTTCATCCTTTCTGATTCCTGTTTCTGAGGTGATTGATAGAGGGCTCTCCTCTTACCACAGGTTAATTGATCTAATCTGGTTTGTGACTGGGGTTACCTCCAGCTTATGGTCCGATACAACCTAGCCACTTTACACCAAAGGCACTTTCACTCTTTTGAATGTGCTTCTTTTCTTCCCATTTTGTGACACATTCATTTATTTAGGGTAAGGAATTGATTTATGGTAAGATATTGTATTAGAAGTTAATAATTTTTTACACTGAAAATATATTTCTGAAAAATACTTATCTCTTATCATACTTTCCACCCATCCTCCCAATTTTTAGTGTATTTTTAATTGCCTAATCTTGAATAGGAGATTGAGTTTTAGTGCATAAATGGAGTCAGCTGTACTAGAAGGGTGTGTCACACTCCTATTGGTTCAAGGTTATCACATGCTTATTTTCATGCTATAATGCTACTATACCATGTGGAAAATGCATGAAGGTAGGTGAAAGCATAAAGGCTAGTGGTGAGAAAATGAATTTGTGTATATAGAGGGTAGTACATATCAAGAAAAAGTATTGTGCTAAAGGAGATAAGTATCTATTAGCAACATGTATTTAAGTGTAGGAAAATATGAATTTTTGACATGGTTATTTTATTAATTTATGAAATAGATACTTTAAAAACTGTTAAAGTTATATAAAAAGTCACCTGAACTCAATTTGTAACATGACATATGCTCTTCAGAAGTTGCATTCTTTTGATTTAAATAAAAGTGAAAATTTTTCTCTAGTTGAAAAACTATTGACTAACTTTTTTCAAAACAGTGCATATTCATAACAATCATAACTGGTATCAAATACAGGTTAAATTTTGAAGACTTTATACAGTCCTGTGTGTTTGGCATCACAGGTGCATGTAATGAAACTTTGATTAATTTTATTAATTTGTTTATTTCAGGTAATGAAAGAAATGTTCGTGTTGTATACAGGATAAACAATATTAACTTGTTTATGCTGTTATTGTTATTCTGTAACACATGAAAAAAATAGTGTTCTATGTACCTTTGACAATTTGTGTAAGTGCTGTATTTCTCCAAATACCGAGTGCAGTACATATGTGAAGAGATTAATACATATGCACAATAAACTTTTTATTTGGTCAATGACCAAAATTATAGAGACAACATGTCTTGGTAGCTTTACACTACCATGATCAGGGTTAAAAACATATGGGACATGCAAGTAAATTTGTAAAGCAGTGTGCCTGTATTTGAAAAACATTTAAAAGCATGACACTTAACAAGTGTAATTGATGGTTGTGATTTTAGACTGTGTGGATTAGTGCTACTTGGTATGTAATAAATTCTAACAAAGATATATACACTTCAGATATGTTATCTCATTCCTTAACTTCTGTATCATAATTCTACAAACATCCATTTGCATAGTTATTTTACTTATGATTGTTCTTTTTCAAAACATATTCTCCCAGCCAAAAACCTATCAAATTTTAATGTAATAGCCTACAGATAATCATACAAACTATTTATTGCAAAAATGTAAGTCTGGTGCATACTTGTAAGTTGGTTGGGGTTTTATATATACATGTGAAATAACTTAAATTTATGTTGGGAGTGTTATGTTTAAGTTATAATTAAATTGCTTACATATCTTTAAGAATCCTTGGGATATTTCAGTTCAGACATTATTTAATGGTGCTAAAACATTTATTACTTTAAACATTTTTGGATTTTATAAATATTTATTCACTAAATTGTTGTTTATCGGGTTTATAAGAACATACAAGTGTTACACTCACTAAAGAAATCTTAACATAAACACCTTAAGTTATGAAACATATTAAATTCATTACTTCTCAAGTCTCTTGTGTGTTTTTAATAATGAATTATGTACTTTTGTTTATTATTTCTGTGTAATGAGAGCTCTCTAACAGGCATAGAAACAAACTTATTCCATATGATATAATAGTGGATGTGGACCCTACCAGTAGTGAACAATATAAATCTAAGTTGATAATTTGAATTTGAAAAAAAGGAAGTTATATTTTCACATTCTAACATTAAGCTGATAATAATGACAGTATGGTATATAAATATAATATGGTACTGTGCAAAATTATTAGAACAAGAAAATATTTTTGTCATTATTTTCATTTTATGGGGCTAATTCTTCCCCTCATTACAGAATGTAAGCTTCATCACTATGGTAATGCATCGCTGATCCATGTTGAAAAGTAAATGAGCTAGAGTGAGAAAACTTATCATTCATTAGAATTTCTATGTACTTGTACCTAGGGCATGTCATATGGGTCCTGCTTGAATGAACATACTGATCAAATGTATGATTTGAAATAACTGTTACAATATCCCATGTAGTGTCTTAACTATATAGAAAGAAACTAGCATATGATACTAATATATGCTAAAAAAATCAATCTAATAGCACACCACAAATAAACCTTGATCAAAACATTGTTTAATACTATAAATTACGTTTTCTTTTGTCATGCTGCAGCCTTTGAAAACATAGAGAAGTGTCTGTAGAGCAGAGAGTTTGCATATAATCTGTACACAATGCTAGCTGGACTGTCAGACCAATTGCTGCACCCATTAAATGCTCCCCAAACATTGTGAAGTACACCTTCAACCATGAGACAAATAAATTTGAAAATAGGAAAGGAAGAGACAAAACACCTAAACTCAGTGATATTGATGGAAAGAATTTTCGTTTATGTAGCCTTTGGGACAGAAAGAAAATTGCCACTTATCTCAAGCACGTGTTAAATGACCATGTACCAAATGACAGAAAAGTGTGCAGGTCTACAGTATTAAGAAGACATGATAAGATTGGAATATTTAATTATATAGCAGTTAAAACTCATTACTTTAATCTCCAAATATTGTCAAGAAACTAAAATTCGCTAAAAAGTATAAAAATTGGACTATTGATGATTGGAAAAGGGTGTTATGGACAAATGAATCTAAGTTTGAAAAATTTGGTTCAAAGCATAGGTTATACATCTGGTGGAAAGAAAGGTGAAGGACACCTCAATGCATAGCACTTATCATGAAACTTAGGAGAGATAGTGTGATGGTTTGGACTGTTTTTCTGCTGAGGTGACAGGAGATATATGTAAGACAGATGGAATAATGGACCAATGCAAGTACCATCAGATACTGATCCATCATGGTATTCCCAGTGGTTTGCATATTATTAGTAAAGGAATATATTACCAAGAAGATAATGATCCTAAACACTCATCCAATCTGTGCAGAAATTATTTAACTAATAAAGAAGCAGATGGAGTCATTCAAGTAATGAAGCAATGCCTCCGGAGAGCCATAATCTCAACCAATTTGAGTAAATTTAGGATTTGATAGAACAGAAACTTCACAATTCTAAAGTTACTTCAAAACAAACTTTATGGACATGTATTAGTGACATTTGGAGTAAATTCCTAATGGGCACCTTGGTTAAATGTATTGCAACAATTTTTGAAAGTCTGCATGTAGTTATTAAAGCAAAAGGGAAGCACATAAAGTATTAACTGTTTGTTCTTATGAAACTCTTCCACTGAGTAACTGGTGTACTAAATATGAAGATTAATAAAAGTTTGTTTCATTATTGTTCTCTGAAAGTAGCCTGAAATCTTATTTTTGACTTTGTTCTAACACTTTGTACAGTACTGCATGTATTTCTACCTTCCTATTTTGATAGAGTATAATTTTGATTTCATCATTTATTCTGTATATGTGTAAGCTACACATAACATGGTTAAGAAAACATTAAGTTTACTTTGTTCTAGCTGCCTTTGTTCTTTTGTTATTCTCTGAAAGTAATACCTGTTTTAACCATAGGAGGACATTGCTGTAATGCTACACTTTTTGCATGATGTCAACAGCAGTGTTCTTCAGTGGTTGAGTAGATGATACTTTGAGGTTATGGCCTCGTGTCTATTTGGATAAGGATAACCACTTGTGAAAAATACTAGTCACTAGGTAAATGTGACACTTATTATGAAGTAAGGAACATTGAAGTTAAGCATTATGATAGATGATTTCGGCTAGACCAGATGAATTTCACTTTTGTCTCATTTGCATGAACTGAAAAATCTTGACCATATATTATTTTCTTAAATTTTTATGAACAATTTATAATACACAAATAATGTGTATAAAAATGGAGTAATATGATTTCAAAATTTCTTGAGAGTCAATTGTTCATGAGCAGTTAAGTTTGGAGGCCTTTAATTTTGAAAACTTTGTTACAGTTACCAATGAGATATGTACTATCAATAATGGATAACTAGTCTTGAGAGATTTTACATCTGTTATAAAAAAAACAAAAACGCTTGTATTTTGAGCACAGTAAAGTACATGTAGGTGTACATGTATCAAAGTGCTGGAAGAGTGCGTGAAACACCTTGTATGTACAACATGTAGGTACTTGTATTACATATACTTTGAACCTGTCAAAGATCAAGTTCTATCTCATATATAGTGTGTTAGTATCTTATCAGGTTTTTATTGCGTATGTTATTGGTAAGAGATCTATCTTACGACAAGTAACCATGATGAAGCTGTGATGATAAGCCACAAGTATGAATAGTAATATTTGATTAGTTTTTTTAGTTTAATACCTTTTTTAAATTAGTGATAGTGGTATATAATGTTTGAGGATTAACTTTCTCTAAGTTGTTTGGATTAAACTTAAGCCAAGTGCTGTATGTGAAAGATATTGAAAACTTTAAATAAAATTTCTTTCAAAATGTTCCCAGGTACTTAGCATTAAGTATAATATTCAACCTCTTGCCAACCCCTGTTTTTTAGAAAGAGCTCTTTAAAATGGAAACTGATATTCCACTGTAAAGATATAAAATAAAAAAGTATAAACTGTTTATATCAGAGCATAACTGTTTTATTTCATACCATAATGCTGTGTAATGTTTTTACATTAGTAAAATTTGTTCTGATACTAATATTTTATTTCTGCTCTATCAGTATTGAAGGTTATAAAGAGCAAAATGATAAAACCTTCACAACAGATAGTATGTTTCCCTTTGATTCTTCGTTTCCTATTGAAGAAACATGTGATAGCAGTAGTGATATAGCTAGTACAAGTTCCTTTAATTCTTCATTAGGTAAGTAGCACCATTTCAAAAGTATATAAAATGATTAGTACACTTACCTGTATTGAAACTTCTTTAACATCTGTTATCAGTTTTTACCAAAATATTATCAACTTCTACTGAAACAATAAAAAAATTGTGTTTGAGTAGATATTTAAAATGATTATTTTTTTATGAAAGCAATTAATTTTAAAATGTTCCAAATAAGATATTTTAATGTGCAAAGATTTGTTGCCCTAATTTTTTATAACTGATTTGATACAGCAAGTTTATAAAGTGTGATTTGTGTAAATAATATTTGTTTTAAGTTTATTCAAAAGTTTGTTTTATTTGTTTTCATCAGCAAATTTATTATCTGTAATATATGTATTTTTCAATTCACAGGAATATAATTGACTTAAAATTATTTGTTTAAATCTGAAAACTTGTGTTTGAAATTGAGAACAAATAATTATATTGGATAGACTGATATTTTCATTATTTTGAAAACAAGTAATAATCTTTTTGTACATCATTTAATTTTTTAAATTATTTTAAAATAAACTTTTATTTCAGTAGTCCATATCTTTTCTTAGGTATTTTAAACACATCAAAGTTGTTGTCGGTTAGCATGGAAGGAATAGCAGGAAGAAATACTAGCAGGTACAAAAATAAATCAACTATGCTAGTATAGCACATTATGTGTGTGTGTATATATATATATATATACATACATACACCCATACAGTGTATTACTAAAAGTACTGGGAGAACACACACTTCTTCAGCTAACATATTATGGTTTATAAAGGTAAACATCTGCCACTGACAACTAGTTAGGCCAAAGAAACTTACAAAGTAATGGTTATTGGATGGATTATTGATGATATGTGTGTTTAAAACAGTTCATCCCACATACTAATATCCACTGTGGATGACACGTTGAAGAAATTGACTAATTGTATTAATTTTAAATACTGACCAAGTCTTCATAATTAAACACTTTTTAATCTATGGAACTTTCATGTGAGTTGTGAAATCATGATGTAGGTTAGTGTTACAACAAGGTCCACACTGCTTGGTTTTGAAGGTCGTCTACAGCCTATGAGTCATTTATTACAACTGTGAATACAAGGTATCATGTTGCCCCTCAAATTATAATTGGGGTGAAGTATAACAGAAAACCATTATATGAAGTAATGAATCCCATTAGTCATTGTTTAGTTCTAATGGGAGAATTTTAGTGTAACTGTGTCTGTATAAGTGGTGGTGAAACTGTTCATTTCATGACCTTTCACAAATTACCATTCAAGATGACATTATTTATTCAATGTGAAAGTTTTAAACTATTTATTTTACCCCACACTGCTGATTTAGTGACAGTTCAAAGTAGAGAAGAATAACAGTGGATAACATATATTGGGATATTGAAAATACTGTAGATATGGATTTTGGAAGTTCTAAAAGTTGTGCAATTGCAATATGCAAACTGTGCAATGGAGAAATGTATTTTAATTCTTCACATGGACATTACACTTCATTTTGAATTATAAGAGTCTGAAATTAATCTATTCCAGTCACAGCCATATCTTGAGTACAAGTTTTTTCATAGGACATTTAATGTTTTGTATACAATGAGCTTGTATATTTTTCTACAAATTTACTACATTTCATGTGGACACACATAGTTAATTCAGAATTATGGTAAACATTCCATCTATAATTCAGTGTGGACCTGTGCACATTCAATTATACAATATCTAGAATTTCTCATCCAAAACATGAAGTATGATGAAGGATGGTATATAGATTTTGAATTTGGTCCACTGGTCATAGATAAAGAAACCATAAATGCTTTCATACTGTGATGTTATGGATAATGCTGCACTGCCTATGTTGATGGGTTTTCATCAAAAGAATATTTCTTTCAACATAAAAATGCATCATGAAATATATATTAATTTGAGTAAAATAATGTCAAGAATATACCGTAACCAACTAGATTTCACTGATTAAACTGCTATTATATATTTTATAATAACCCCCAGAAGGACTGACCCTATAATCTTGCTGTTTTGCAAAAAGAGTATCAGTTTAATTCACCCCTTCAATTTAATTGTTAGCAGCTGTTAATCACAGAATCTACACAATGATTAATGTTAAAGGTGTGTTTACTTACTATTATATTGGGTCTCACAATGAAATATGAGACATTTTTCTTCTCAAAGAATGCTCTTCCAGTACTTTTATAATTTAGAACATATACTTAGAAAACGTGTCTCAAAAGATTGTTGTTTTCATTGAAATATTTATTTCAATACAATATCTTATCTCCTCTTACAAAGTTGCTTTTATTGATTAGTAAAACTATCTGTGCAAATTTTTAAGGGTTTGTCACTAGCTTTCCAACTTTCACTTTTGCATATTCACATGTGAATAATTATGCAGTAGCTCTCCATCAATAGGATGACAAAACAACCCCTATCATAACCAGTACCCTCTCCACATATTTCCTCATTAAAGGAAGAAATATATATGAAATTCATAAACATGATCTTCAGATGTATGGGATGAGTAAGGCATACTGACCCCCAATCGAAGTTGATTCCCATAATACTGGAATACTAAATAATACCCCATAGCTTTGCCATCAAGGGGGACGGGTTAAGAAACATAAGAAATAGGATATAATTATAAGACAGTGCATACATTTTCTGGTCAGACCCAAATTATTGATGGAGTCTTTCTTAATCATTCAGTGGATTTTAATTCCTGAGTTGTTTTACTTATCAGTGGAATGCTTGTCTGTTTCAAACTCTATCAACTGACATGACTTTGGCTCTTAATGCCTTCTGCTGAGTAGTCAGGTTGTTTCCTCAACTGATTCATGCAGACTGGTTGAAAAATGCCCATTGCCATCACATTTTAGACTAGAGATGCACCTCATGTTTATAACCCATTTTGCTATTGTCTGCTAAATGTTGGTTCCTGGCAAATCTTGTGTTAGTTGTAGCTGGATGCAGTACATGTATTTTCATTTGTGCATGGTTAGGCACAACCCTTCTACCGTGGACTGGAAGAAACATACCCAATGCTGCCTGGTTTTGAACCAGTGACGTTATGCTACTGGGGCTTTCCAACTTCCTACTATTTGATGGATGCTGGGTTTGGTTGTAAATGTGTGCAAATAGAGATAGATTTTGGTACAGAAGCTTATCTTCCCTATCCATTCTCATTCAGATGTTGCCAATGTTGGATGAGATTAAACCACCACTGTAGTATGTTGTGCCGTAGCCACTCAACATCCATGGGTCCCATTAAGAAGTAATATGGAATTCCTTCATGTTATTTTTCACTTCTTATGTTCATGATACAGTCATAAAAGGGGTAAGAATGTACCTGTACCAGGTATGGTACAGTATCCCTTTAAAGTTTAATATTTTCTTTTTTGTTTCAAATTTCATGATCTCTCTTTGAGAGCTTCCGAAAGGGTTAATTTTTTTCCCTGGTCCTCCACCAGTTTATTCTGGGACTCCAGTTATTTTGTGAGAGGAAGTAAGATATTAAGTCAGAAGTTAACATTTTTCTAAACAGAAAATGTATTTCTGATAGATACCTCTATTCGCTTTTCTTACCCAGTCTTCCCTCATCTGGTTATAGAGTGCAAGTCCTGTGACCAATCTTGGAGTTAAGGTCTTCAAATTTGAAGAGATTGCTAATTTTGATAGGGGTTGTGTCTTACTTCTGTTGGTGGAGAGCTGTTGTATAATCATTTGCATGTGGATCTACAGAAGCAGAAGGTCAAATGCTAGTAGTAAGTATTAAAAATTTGTGCCAATAGAGGGCAGTGTTAATCAAGAAAAGCTATTTTGTGAAGGGAGGTAAGTAGCTATTGGAAATACATTTTCATTGGAGGAAAATATTAACTTTAATATAAGCTGTACTTTCCCTTCATTTGTATTTCAAAACATATTACACATCTTTCAGCTTTTGGGTGAATTTGAATATTTTCAAATATATTTTTTTTTTTGCAAATATTATAGTTTTTGTAAATAAATACTTGAATAGTAGGGTTAGCATGTTATTATATCTCAAAGTAAAGTCAAGCTGGTGTTAAGTGGAATTTGCTAATTGTTTATTGATCTTGTTAGCTGATTAATTATATTCAACTAATTAGTTATTCTCACATGAGTCTTGGATAGTTGCAATATTCAAAAATAGTAATAATTGGAAATATTAATATTGATAACTTGTTTACTTTCATAACACAATTCATAATTACCAGATAAAATATACAGGGTTACTAATGAAAACAGTATGTATTTTGTAGGCTCTACAATTTATGCACATGCAATACATAAACTGTGCAAAAGTCAAAATATTTTCATTCTTCACATCAACATCGTCTTATACTTCTCAGAGTCTAAGTCAGCAACAGTTCACAGACATGTATTGAGTTCAAATAAATATATGATGTATCTGATTTTTGTTTGCGTATAACAAATGTGTACGACTCACTGAAAGCTTGTCACATTGTTTTCAAATTCACATAGTAAATATGAAATTATAGTTAACATTTCTTCTTAAATAGTGGACTCATCCACATTTGGTTAATGAATTTAATTCTCAAGGTATATTAATAAGTTTTATTAATTTCATCTGTTAGATAGTGATTGATTTGCTAATCTCATAGTTTCATTGCTGATCATGTATTAATTTAGAAGGTTCATAAAAACTCTAAGCTATAAAACCAACTGATGTGAGCTTAAGCTCATTCAGTATATTTTGACCAAGACCACACTATCTCAAACTTGAAACTATTATTTTCAGCTGATAAAGCCCTTATTACCTCAGACCTAATTACATGAATATAAAAACCAACTTAAAGTCATTAAATTAAAAACAAAAATTAGTTTGAAAATTTAATAAATAAAATTCTATTTAGTTTAAAAACTGCTAGAAAGCTTAGTAATTATTCTAGGTTTCATTACAGTTATATGAAATACTTTTACTGCTAAAAACAAAACGTACTAACTAGATATTAACACTACTATCACTGAACTGTATATTTAATTTTTTGCCTACAACATTCTCATCTCAATAGCTAAGTTGATAGTATGCTTACTAAAGTACTTATATTTGGTCAACTATCATTTCATAATAGCCTTTGAAGGAACATTGTTAATTAATGTGTCAAAGAAAAGTGTAAATGATAATAACCTTAAAGTTACTGTTATGACATGAGCTTATGATTGTCTCATGAAATGAATATAAGGACCAAATTCTTCTACTAGTTTGGGAAAGGTTTTCTTCATCTTTTGTAACATTTATTACCTTTAGGTTTAAACTAAAAATATATATTTTTAGGAAGGTGATTCAGGCTTTAACTTTACTGTTATGTTTCATAACTATTTTTTTTCAGTTTAAAAGTGTTATATTAGCTTCAAAACTCAAGTATAAAAATGAAACTGTTGTTCTATCTAAAATATATCATTGGATAATGAATCTCCTTCCTACTATTATTAATTGCAATTTTTAACTGAACAAGATTTCAGTAGAAATACTAATTTGAATGTTTAGAAAAGTGTTTAGGTTTTTCAAAAAGCCATGCTGTTATCTTGTAGAGACTTCATTGATTTATTAAATGAAATAGAAGAACTTAGTTTCCATAATAAAAAACTTCAAGTTGAGAATGAAAGGCTGAGAGCACAGATATCTCAAAGTGAAGAAACCACCAACCAGCTGATGACCGAAAATGAACAGTTGAGACTGAAAGTCAGCAGGTACAGAACAGTCTGTTATCTGGAAGTGTTGGAACACATGCATACAATTATCTTTAAATCGTATAATAGTTGGAAAGCAAATTTAATGTTTAAACAAGATGATTTCTTGTGAAATATCAGTGTCAAATAGGCTTAAAAGCTATTTTCAAAGGCAATGAGGTTGTAATTCATAAAGCATGAATATATTAATTTTGTTTATATATATATATATATATATATAATTTATTTATATACACTATTATTATATATATATATATAATGTATAAAATAAATTTTATATATGTCTAATATATATATAATTAAGAGCATATAAATGTATTATTAATCATCAAAATGTAACAGTGTAGCTGTGATTCATTTTGATGTAATTGTTTTGTGATGTGAGTATGTGGTTTTGATATTTTTTGCACAATTTATTAATGATAGCAAAGTCAATGGTTGACTTCATAACCACATTCAGAAGTTCTAGAGTTAATAAAGTGAGAATTACTTTATTTTTACCAGATTTATAACTTTTGACTTAATTATGACTATAAATGGAACAAAAATGTGGTTTCATCAAATATTACACCATCAGATGAAATATGTATTTATTTTGTGATGGATCAGATAATTAACTAGTATTTCCATTAACTGTCTCACTGTATTAGGTAGGCATGATAATGTTTGCATGTACATTACATATGATGACCTGGTGGCACTTTCTACTGACTTCAATTGGCATTTCCTTCAGTTTTAAAATATGGGAGACAAAGCAATTCTTAAAGAGATTGACATGATGTTTGTTCAATAAATATTATGCTCATCTATTGTATTGTAAGTGTATGCCACTAATGGTCACCGTAGAAAAAGCAATAGCAAAAACAATCCAAACAACAGTCTTAATGGGGAATTCAGGGTTATAACTACTGCCTAATAGCTGCCTTATGCTTTATTATCTTGGCTCTGTGTTACTTGGGTGTGTTGATTTTATCTGGTTGATGTGCAGTTTGTTTCATTGCATTGCAAAAAAAGAAAAAGCTGGATGAAATAGTTGTAAACTTAAATATTTAGTTTCTTCAAACTTAATGCAAACTGTTATTGTATTTGATGATTAAGTGGGTGTATTTTATCACCTGATAAATATATGGTATGTAAAACTTAAAACTTTTGTTCAATACAAGATTACTTTTCAGAACATTATCAAAAACTTTCTGTAGTTTATACAAGTAAAATTGAATATATGTAGCATTACAAAGGAATTGCTTCAACTCATTAGAAATATACATTTTAATTTTTCGTGTTTTGAACAGTTATTAGTTATATTTGTTAAAATAATGCACACTTTTACATATTATGCAGGAAAGAGAAATTACCATACATTCTACTATAAATTTGTTTAAATGACTACTTGAATGTATTTGATTAATAATTTGCTTTTCTTAAGTTTGATATTTATATTTTGTTTGAATAATTTCTTTTATAAACGTTTTGTTCATAAGAATGCAAATGCATTTCATTTAACGCATGGTAATTTTATCCATATTTTGTGTCGTAATTTATATGTTTGTTTCTTGTCATAATTTCGCAGCATTCAAAATGTTCTTGAAAAAACTAAAGATCTTAAAAAGGAATATGAAGAAATGAAAACCAGTTTTGAAGAAGAGGAAAAGATGAGGATGAAATTGGAGGAAAATGTGGCATACTTGCAGAAAGAAAACAGGCATTTACTCTCTCAGCATAAAGACCTTCAACAAGAAGTGAGTAAATATTTTAAAAAATTGTTCATTCATTTGGCAATGTACAGGATACATATATTGCAAGGCTTAGGTGAGAATACTTTATATTGAGACAATTGCAATTTGTTAATATGAGCTGATGTTTGATGAATTTAAATGAAAATCTGTCACAATAAGATTTTTCTTGGACATAAATTTGGACTCATTCCTCTTTCTTAATTTGTGGATAATATTTGTTGTTTATTTGAATTATCAATTTTCTAGCTGATTATAATAATTGATATGATGACTACCAAATATTTCACTCCCTATAATTAATTTAGTCACAACTCTTACTTTGGGTAATTGAAACAGCTTTTTTCCAAAGTTTTAATTCACATCAGGTGAGTAGAAGGTAATAAACACAAGAATCTTTCCAATCATGCTTTAATTAAGTGAATAGTTATCAATGTGGTACTATACCAGTTGTTAGCCATTATTACTTTAAATTTGCAAAATCTTTAAACCACTTACTTATATACACTGGCTGGCCATTTTATATGAATATGTATTTAATAAAGATTTAGGCCACCTTTTGCCATGACAAGATGTGATGTAGAATCAAAAAGACACTTGAAAGTGTCCTGAAGGAATTTTTTTTTATTCAGTGATCAATACTTCACATAATTTACAAAGTGAGCTGGGCAAAGAATTGTGATAACAGATATGTCTTTCAAGTTAAATCCAGAGATGATCATTTATATTGAGATCAACTGACTATCCTGGCTGTGAGAAGTGCTTTAAATTGTGGTCATGTTCCTCAAACCAGACATGTATAATCTGATCACTGTGGATAGAAACATGGTTATATTGGAAGAAGTTCTCCCCATTAGGATAAAGATGAAGTATTACTGGATATATTTGATCATAAGTTATTCTGAGGTAAGCTTTGACATTCATTCTACCTTCAGAAGGAACTTAGAGGCTCATGGTATACTGGAAAAACAAGCCCAAAACCAGTTGGGGACCACTCCATAGGAGTCATATCACAGAAAATAAACTCAATTTTTTATTTTTTTAGACATATCAGTTTATTATGCTTTTTATAATTTTTTTCAAGCTTATTTTTTCTCATATCTTGTGGAAAAATACTCATTCTACTTTGTCATATTAAGTATGTCTGTGAAGTTGCATCTTATGCATTAATTTCCACACAATGATCTTCCAATATTAAATCAAGTGATGTAATTGACAAGAAAATTTTGTGGATAAAATTTCCTAACTAGAAGTTATCATTTTCCTACACTGAAAATATATTTATGATCGATGCTTACTACATCTCACATACTTCCTACCTTCCTTTTTAATTCTGGTATTTGTTTATTTTATGGTGTGCCTAATCTTGAAAGTGAGGTACATAGAATGTAATATAAAGGAAGACAGCTGCTCAGAGTCTGTGTGAGTGTTGTACTCCTATTGGTGGAGGTTGTCATATGTGCTGTGCATGCTAACTGAACAGTGGGAATTGAGAGGTATAAAAAAGTTAGTGCATTAGGCAAGAAATAAGATGTGTAATGTGTTAGAGGGCAGCCCAAGTTCAAGAAAAGCTTTATATGTGAAAGAAGGTAAGTATCTATTGGAACTCTATTTTCAATGTAGGAGAATTATATCTTTGTCACTTGGTTATAAATCTTTCAATAGCAGTGTGGAGAAAAAAGAACTAAGTTTCAGTAAAAGTAACCAGTTGAGCAACCAAAGCAAGTATGTATCCTGTGTTTATGTTTTAATAATAAATATTGCTCATTGTGTTCAGTCTTGTTTTCCTCTCACAAACTCATTCAGTCTTCAGAGAAATACAGAATTATATTGTGAAAGATATCTTATTCAAATATCCCATTATTCTGTGTACTTATGGTGTCACTTCCAAGGGAAATTAGTTTCATCTGAGATCACTACATAAACATTTTTTAACTTGAATGGTGCAAAATATTTCTTTACAATTTATCATTGATTGAATAATAGGAAATAAAATATGTTGATAATATTTCAAGCTTCTCCTAACAAATAGGTGACTTGATAAGCAATTTGATGTGTATTTTTCTTTATAAACTAAAGTTTAAATGTGCATGTTTAATTGTGACAATTTACCTGTTCATCTATTTTTTTTAAATAGTGTTTGTGAGAAAATTAATACCTTGTTTAACCTCCTGTTTTTTTTGTTTGGATACATATTTTAAAGTATATTTTTATGGCTTGCCTGTTAACTTGATACTCATTACTGCCTTCAGGGTGATTGATTCCATTACGATTCTGATAGATAGTATAAAATATATTTGTTTTTAATGAAGAACAGTTCTTAACTTCAGGAAACAAAGATAAACCATGGCTTAGACTCATGGAGTCAAAAGACACTTGTTATTGTAGCATTGAATATTGAGTGAGTTACAGCATTCTAATGATGAATTATTGTACTTAAGTGATATGTCTTAGGCAAAATTGTTTGAATTAGTTTTGTCTCATGTACTTGTTTAAGAAGGTATTTCTGGCAGCTATTAACTGCAAATGTATCTTCAGTTAACATAGTATCTCTTTCATGAAAACTTTCTTTTTAGCTGAATTAATTGCTTTTTGCAAGTAAAGTTTAAAACATCTTCATTTTAATTCACTGATACTACCAAAACTAGCCCATGAAATATGATAATTAACAGTCTGTTAAAGAAACACTGAGTATTTAAAAAAAACAACAATATTTCAGTTGTGCTGGGAATGCAGTACTATGAAGTTATCAGTGATGTAAAACACATGTTTGAATAAGACTCCATTGTACCTACTTCCATTATAAAGTAATTGTTTTGAAACAAAAATTGTTGATGAGTGGACAGTCTACTTTGATATAATTAAAAATAATTTTATTTTTGCTCTTTTCTACACTGCGTAAAACGAGAGATGCTAAACTTAAGTTATAAGTTTATGTTTTATGATATCAAAAGCTTAATTTAATAATCTGATAAAGAGTGAAATTACATTGAATGTACCAGTGTATTTTATGTCAATAATATACTTTAAGTAAAACAAAAGTATCACAAAACATTTTGTTTTGCAGTTCTGAAAATTGTAGGACATAATGTTGGGATGATTACTGAAGCAATTTTCCTTGAAGAAAATAGATTATTTACTTGTATGAAATTATCATAATTAGGAAACTGTTTTATTGCAAGAAGTTCAATTTTGTAAGCACAGATTTAACTGGCTATAGAAAAATAAAATAGCTGTATTTTTAACTATTGAAATGGAATGCATGATTAAAGTATAATAGGATAATAAAACTGCAAAAGTTTAGAAAGTTTATAGAAAAACTTAAAGATTTTGAACATCAGTGTATCATGAGTCTAAGTCTTAAAACATGGCTTCTATTAGTTTCATTTAGCTTGCATGTTTTAAAAGTGGAGAGTTTATACAACATACATATATGTGTATAGAATATTAATAATAAGCAGTGAAATAAAATGAAGAACTGTATTAAAAATTGCAAACCCAAACCTTTTTCTAATGATCCTTTTTTGTAAACAAACACAAACACAAATAAAAATAAAAAACACTGCACTAACTGAAAAGATCCCTAGAGTACAGGCTATAATTTGAAATATAAAATGTACCCTAGGTTTTGGAGGTAACTGTGGAAGAAAGACCCACATTGTAGCAGGCATACACCATCTATTAGTCTTAACTTCTTTTCACTAGTTTCACATGAAGAATAATTGAATAATCAAAGGAGTAGAAATAGAAATTAGGAGAGTGAAGTGTGGGTGCTCAAGTCTACAACATTCCACATCAATATCACCTTTCATTTCCTGCAGACAGTTGTGGGAAGGTGACTGCTCTCCATGGTAAAGAATAAAAAAATAAATAATAAAGAAAAAATAATTGGATATTACCACTTAGGGGTAAGTAAGTTAAACTTACATTCTGATGTTGGCACTCCAGTTCCCATTACAGTGATAAGGCACTATTAATTAGTAGCCCAGTAGACAATTATACTACTAACCAGTTAGTTTATGGAAAAACAAAATTTTGAACATCAATATATCATGTGACAAAACCTTAAAAATAACTTGTATTAATTTTATTTAGCTTGCACTTTTCAAAAGTGGAGAATTTATACAACATATACATACATATATATGTATACATAAAAAAAAACAGAAGAAAATAAATAAAAGGCTGTTGATTATGTTTTACCAGGGAGTACATTTTTATCAAAAATTACATTAATATTGGTTTTATATACCTATCTTCATAATTTAAGTTTGTTTTTACTTTAAAGTTTCACCATGAAACTTATGTAGAAAAATCCAATTTTGACAGCTGGTGAAAAAAGGGATTGTTTAATGTTTATAACTGCATACAAACAGTGAAATTCAAATTTTATCATTAAAAACCAAAATTCCCTAGAAATTATGACATTGTATTTTTTTTCCACAAGAAAACACTTGTATCATTATTTCTTGCATTAATTTATTAATGCTTAATTATTCATTATTTTGTTTGTAAATAGTTTTAAATGTTTAAGTAAATATGTATTTGATGTGTTTGTGTATCATTTCTAGCTCTTTATGGCAAACACAGCTCTAAAAAAATGTAAAAAGGAAGATGAACTTGTAATACTTTTAAAAGGTCAAGCTCAGGATCTATTACAACAAAATGAAATATTGAAGATGGAGTTGGAAGAGGTTAGTTGAAACAGGTTTATTTTAATTTTTAATAACACAGAATACAAATACATAGAACATTGTGTCAAGAAACAAATGTAATGTATGTTAAAGAAATATTTGAAATTATCTTCTTATAATTTTTAATCCATCAGTAATTAAAATTGTGGAATTTCTTACTGTTACAAGAACAAAATATGTAAAATCATCTTTTAATGAAGGTATGGCTATTTTTGCCCATACAGTGATCAGTTTCATTTTTAAAGTTGCAGTTGATAATTCCAATTTTTTTTTTCTCACAAATTTTTTGTATTAAATCTTTCAATTATTTTTTAACTCCCAACATTGAATTTGAATATTGTCTTTGTACTTGTATTCGTCATATTCCTAATATCATAGTACACTCCATGCAATAAGTGTAATAACGTTTTTAAAAATATTCAATTACATTCTAAAATATACCTTGTATTTTCTGATTGTTACATTTTATATTCTTTCTTATATAAATTCTTAATTATTATATTGTTTGTAATTAAATAGTCATAGATATGTTAATTCTAAAATACTTATGTGATGCTATTATTGAGTTTAACTTCACTGATAGATTTTGACATTTTATAAGAATGCTGTACTTGTTCTATGAGCTTATGAGCAAAATCAAAGAAAAATATGATAGTGTAATAAGCCAGTCATGCTACTGATGTATTGAATACCAATAAAGCCTCTCACCTATGACACTATGTAGCAAAATTTTTACTTTTTGGTGTTCCTGGGCAGAAAGTGTTATTTTCTAATGCCTAAAGTAAATGGAAAAGACCTATTTCTCTCTTCAAACTTTGCTTTGGGAGCATGTAATGAAACAATGAAGGGAGACTATATTTGGGGGCTGATACGTGAAAGTGTTTTACATTACAGTTGCAAATCTTGAAAAACTACTCACTTCTAAACATTTTTGTTTATTTTTGTACAACTTTAGTATAAATACATGTAAATATTGATTCATATGTTGTTTTATTCAGACCTTATGTGAATGAAAATGTGCAAATTTGCCAATTACAGAACCATGATATTTTGCAAAAACTCTTTGACAGGGATTCCCCAAAAGCAGACCTCAAATATGACATTGATTTACATCAAAGCATGTAAAAAAGTAGACCTACTAACTACAGCTCATAACTTAAAGAAATTAAATTTGCATTATAGCAGAAGTAATCATTAAACTGATAAGTGCAAAAATAATTGTCTGGGAATTATACTTGCATTATAGTGGCCCTATAAATCTGGACTTTAAGCCTGTGGGTTTGCTAGTATGATTGAATACATTCATGGTTGTAGTAAATCACCAGCTTAGACTGAGTTATATATATAGGTGTGAAGCAAAATCCTTCCTACCTGTCATTTATGAAATTTAAAATTTCTACCTTTCAATCAATCTTAGGTAGACAATGTAAATCTTTTTTCATTTTAATTAATTATGATATCACTAAAATTATTAAGAATATTTCAAACAGCAGTCAGTAGTGCCTTTAAGTATTTTTGTAAATTTATAAAAGTTTGTGGGAAAATTCAGTGCTTGAAACAAATTAGTTTTTTCCAGTAATAATCAACGCACCTATGTGCTTTTTCATCTAAAACTAAAATCAGTGTATAATTTTATATAAATCAGCATTAAATTAAAAATAAAATGACACATTATTATTAATAATTTTTATAATTCACTACCAAAATAGTTCTGTACAGTTTGTTTCTGATTTTTTTGTGCAGAGTCATCAGACATTCATCAAATTCATCATACCAATGTGGGTTTAAACAACTGTTTTCCCCATGTTTGTAAAATTTCAGCTTTTATCAGTAATTTTTCCAGAAATGTTTAAACTCTCATTCATTAGAACTGATGTGTAGATACAAAATTCTAAGGTGCATGTAAAGTTCATAAAATAATGAATGTGTGTAAATAAATCTGTTATTCACATAAACTTCAACAGTAACACATTTCTATGTACTTTGTAACCATAATATAAAAAATACATATATAATTCTCCCATCTCATGTTTTGTTGTAGTTACCTTATGATTTTAAGAATATTTTATGAAAAACTAGTTATGTTTTATATTGCATCTCTGTTTAAACTTATGTAGAATGTATTACACAACTAAAATATGTAGAATTAATTATATTTCTTATTTTTTTTCTGACTTGTTACAATGTATAGGATTTTATTAAATTTTAAATTGTGTCTCTTTTATATTAATGTATACTATTTTATTTTATTGTACACTATTTTAAAGTAATTTACACTTTTATATATATGTATGTGCACTATTCTAACTATTATTTAACAAATGTCATTCATTTTTATCAGTGTTCGTGTTTACTTATGGTCATTTAAGTTCTGTGTGTAAAGTGTACGATAATAATATTACACTATTATAATTACAGGAATCTAGTGTGTGTAAAGATTTTCAGCAGGTGGTAAAAGAATATGCCAAAGCAAATGAGGTAGATAATTTTACAATGTACATGTGTTATTATGGAGTTTTTTAAAAAGACCTTTCTTTGTCCTTATAACTAAAAGATCACAGATAGTAAACAAAATTTGTATACTAAGATGATAAAAAGATTATACGGTTTGTTGATCAAGTAATTGGAATTATGTTTATTAAATCTTTCAAAAGTAAGAACGTGAAGACTTAGTTTTGTCCATGTGTAATTGTTGTATGTTATTGTTACTGGAAAATAATGTATCATTAAAAAATATTCAAGGGTATTTTGTTTATGCTACTTAGTAAAGCATACTTGAAACTCTTCATTACTGAATATGTTTTCAATACAATTGAAAAATTGCTTTAAAAATCAAAACAATAGAACTAAGGTGAGTAACAATAAGTAGGGTACAACTAGTGAAATTTACATAGAAATGTTTTATGTTTTTTGTGTCTTAGTATGGTTAAAAATATTTAAGAAAATAATTGATTTATCTAACCACAGTATTTCTAGTCTGTGTATGTGCAAATATTTTTGTTTGTGTTATTCAGGAGAAATTACTGCATTACTTGTTACACTTGTATGTTCTCAAAAAAAACAAACAAACTTACATTACTTACACCTGCATGTGTGAAAGTATTTTCAAACTCGGTCTTTAAGTGTAAACTTTTGTAAAATGCAATGATAATTAATATAACCAGGTTCTTCAGCAAGACAAATCCATTCTTGAAGTAGAGTTACATAAAGCCAAAGAAGAAATACAAAGGTATGTATTGCATGTATATAGATAGATATGTGTGTGTATATATGTATACTATATAATTTTTAAATACTAGATTTTTAATTAATAATTTTTACTGGGACCTGAAACATTTTGACTCAAGATGGAATCTGAATACACCATAATTTAGCTATTACTTGGAAAAATATTTTACGTTGCTAGAACAGTTTTATTTTTAATTCCACTTTCTGATGGCTTCAACATTTTGAAATAATTTATTTGAAACAACTTGAGTCAAATGCACTAATCCTATGTGTTAACACTTACAAGTATATGGATATTATTAATATTATCTCCATATGTTATTATTACAGCTAGATAATATTTTTAACAATATTACTGTCTACTTGTTAGTCAAAATGTTTATAATAGTCTACTTTTGCTACTCATGCTACCAACATAGTTAGTAAAAAGGTATTACAAGTGTATCTTCCTGACTAGTCACTCTGGTGTTCATTTAGAAGCCATAGAACATGTTAGGGAGTTTGAAAATATTTTTTTTCAATATGTGAAACCTACTGAGAAAGAATGTGTAATACAGTTTTGTTTGTTAATGTGATTTTAATTTAGGATCTTTTAGGAAGTGGTATAAAGTCAGTAAGAAAGTAGCAATTTGTTATCTGTTAATGTGTTTTGTATTTACCATAAGAATATAATTTTGACATGTTGAAATATAGTTATCACAAATTGAAAATAAATTTAAGGCATAATTTTGTGGCAAAGGCTACATGTAAGTGATTCATTCACTTCATACATTAGAATTCAGTTAAGTTGCAGAGATGAAATGGTTTGTTGAGGTATCTAGTGAAAATGGATTTTCAGGTAAAGAAAACATTAACTTTAAAAATATCATGAAAATATATGGTTTTTAATAGTTTTTAAGTAGTAACTGACCAAAGAATCTGATCTGTCACTATAATAAGATTATACATATTTGATAGAAATACATTTCATTGTTATGTTTTTAAGTTTATAGGTCTGAAATTTGATTTTCTTTGTTTTCATAGAAAAAGTAATTATTCATTCTAAAAATATGTCACTATTCTGTCATTATGCCAATGAACATTTATTCAGTTTAGAGTTTATAGATGTAACTAAAAAGAGCCTTATATATTTCTGCTATAAATGCTAAATTTTTCAATTTTTACCATGACATCTAAATACTTATACAAAATAAGGTTACTAAGTTATTTTTGATAGGTTGATTATTTTTAATGTGAGTTCTTGTGTTGTTTTCAAAATCATCTCATTGAATAGAAGAGCTGAACATGTGTTACTTTTTGTGATATTTTTATTTTGTTTTCTACCTGTAATCAATTTAAGCAACATGCTGTAACAATAATTTATAAAAAAACACTATTGTATCATTGATTTAGTTATGGGATATAAATGCTTCATTCTTTATTAATTTTATTTGTAATTGGATATCACAAAACTGTTTATTTTGCTGATGTATGTATATATATATATATATATGTAGTCAGAAATTTATATGGATAAAGAAAATTTAGTTCAACATATAAGTTATTCAAAATAAAATCACTTGAAAATGTTACTTAAAATGAAATGTATGTTAAATGGAAGTTAAATAATTTAGAACATGCTTTTCCAGTATAGCTGAAGGTGTTGGTTCATCTTATAATCAAAATGAAGATGTCTGTGAGAATGATGATAGCTGTGAGACAGATGAATTGATTTATCATATTCAATCTCCTCAAAATATCTCCTTACAAAAAAGGTGCAGATTTCAAAATTGCATTTCTCTTCATGAAAGAAAAGAGCCGGCCTACTCAAGTACTCCACATCCAAACAGTTTTGTGAAGAACATATCTATTTGTGCTGAAATTATAGATTTGGTATATTGAAATTTTTCCATTTAAATAAATGAATATTATCATGTATCTGGTCTTTGAAATGTGTAAATGTATTGGAATATCTGCAGATGAAAGCAGCTTAAAAAGTAATTTGTTATTTAACCCATTTAATATGGATGGGTGGATTCCACCCAGCTCGTATTCCCCAGATTAACCATAAAGTAATTGTACTATAACTTTCAAGTGTACACGTATGCTTATGAAATGATGAAGAATATCAGTAAACATTACAAGACAATAGGTAACAGATGGTTTAATTGAATTTTAAGATTTTTGTATTCATTATTTCTTTGTGAAATTTTATTTTCAAATTTTAACTGTACAGCATGCAAATTATTTTAGATTTTAAGATAAAAACTACTTTTATGCATCAGAAAATTGTCATATTTTACATGCATAATCTCTATAATATCCTAATAACTTCTAGGTAATTATGAAACATTTTTCTTGGGAAAAATTTTCTGTTATTTTCACTTTTGTATCTTTATGTAGTTATGGTAAATTTGACCAACCACAAAACCACCATAAAAAATTATGAAATAGATATAATTTACACCTTTTTCATTTTAGAATGATTACACATTATAACATGAAACAACACACACATACATATATATTATTTTTGTTACATTTACCTTTCAGCAATGTTTAATTAATATTACCAAAGTTCAATGGTGCAACACATACTCATGCTACCGTATCCAGTGATATAAAACTTGCCTTTACAAAGTGTCCTGTTTTGGCTTTGTTCTAATGGACTAGTGCAATGTAAAATAGTCACATTTTAGTTATAATATATTGTATATGTTATAACTATTTACAAATGAGTTCTTAAACCTCAATTATTTTTCTTAAAAAGTAGAACAGTAGATAAAGAAATATAAAAAAATATCTTTTTTCTATTTCTGAACTTTGTACACATTTTCTGCTTGCCATAATTTGCTATTTCTTGTCAAATTTTGCATATGATGGGTGTAAGAGAAAATGTTTTTTTTAAGTTTTATATATGCATCTTGAAATAACAAAACATCATAAATTGCTTTGCCAGTGCCATAGAATTCCACAATAGATTATCAGACTTAGTAACTAAGCTGTATTTGGGTCTAAAACAACATGATTTTTTGAACTCCATGGTATTTTACTCTACCACTTTGAAAGAGAAATGGTTCTTCATGTAAACTCTGCAGAAACTGACAAGATGACATGGAGGACATTCTGAGCTCTTGGTTATACACATGTTTTGGGGCAAAGTAGGTGTAAGCTAGCAAATATTTCCAAAAATAGAAGAGGTGAAACAGGGATATTTTGGTTGTCTCACAGTAATAATATCTCAAAGAATAGAAAAGATGGGCTCTTATCTTATATTTTCATTTGTCAATATCAGTAATTTGAGTTTCTAATTCATGAAAAACTATAGACTTTGTACTTGTAACACAAGTATCTAATTTGAACCTAAGCTGCATTCAGCATACCCTATGACTCACACAAGTTATTTTAGTGTTGTTTTTTGTTAATCTTTACTCTTAAATTAAGAAAATAAATAATGTATAATACTAACATTTCAATTCCAATAGAGTACTTCTTTCTTGTCACAAGATTAGTTTTCCCATTTTGTGATGCCCTCTGTATGTAACTTTTTTATAACACATGTCACAAGCTTTCTGCACCTCTCTTATTTGAATCAAAGATTCCAACATGTCTCTCATACAAATCAATTGACATGCATAATTTCTTTACCAATTGAGGAGCACCATAGTCATGTGACAAGTGACTCTCTTATCATCCTTACTGAACCATCATCACTGCCATCCTGTTTGGCAGTACTCAAGTTTAAACATCTTTCTTTTGTTTCAGTTCTACTATAGAGTAGTTTATATTAACTTAATTGATACTATATTTCATTTATGAATCTTCTATGTGACATGTCTAATTAAATGTGTCATATTTGTATATCCTTTGTGGCTTGGCTGAATTGCCTGTTGGAAGATATTGTGAAGGCTGGTATGTGGCTTTCCCCCATACGTTTATCTCATATTATTACATGATCTAGCAATATTTTCATGTCAGGGTGTTTGATTACCCCATTTATTTATCTTAACCATTTTCAGCAGGTTATACAGAGGGGTGTGTATTTTCAATGCTACATTACTTTTCAGGATCCCTTACCTCATTGTCATAGTATCCTTTTGATGTTGGTAGGTGATACACCAACTTGCATGAGAGCCTATTTGTAATACCAGTTCATATTTGATGCTTGGCTATTTGGTAGGTTTCATCGTGACCCCTGTTTTTTGTATCTGTATTGGTTCAGTACATTATTTATAGAAAAGGATCCATTTTCTCCTCACAGTTTCAAACCCACAGTTTATTCTATGTCTTCCCCATAATTCTGGGGGCAAGTGGGGATTTATCTTGTCTACATGGCTGGCGAGTAAGGATGAGTGTTCATAAATCCAGATTGAATGAGTTCTGTTTCTTCAAATTGAATAAGACATACAAGATCCTGTAATTCTGAGTCTTGGGTGTTGCCTTTTGGATTTCTTCAGGTTGAGAAGGTTTGTCCACCTCAGTGTTGCTTACCTTCTTGTTATGTTTCCAATGGCTACTGGTTACAACCCAGTCATAAAGTTATGTATATGTATATATCTTAGAAAAAATTAATACTGATAAAGTTAAATAAACAAAATCAAAAGGAAGGACTGCATTAAAAACAGCAAATCCAAACCTTTAACTAATTATATTAGTTTGTTCTAAGTGCCATTTTACCATAATGGAGGCTGGAATGCTAACTTACTTACCCCCAAATGGTAATACCTTATTTTTATTTTTTTTCTTATTTCTAACTATGTAGAGCAATCATCTTCCCATAACTGTCTGCAATAGGTGTGGGATGTTGAGGGCTTGAGCACTCACGTCTCCTAATTTCAGTTTTTGTATCTATTGCTGCTAATTTATGTAACAAATTATTATTGTTAGTGAAAGTTTTGGATTTGTTTTTAATACAGTCTTTCCTTTTGATATTATTTTATTTGACTGTTTACTGTTGTATAAATTCTTATTTTTAGGTTATAACAAACTAATATATATATATATATATATTATTGTGCAATTGGCCTAGCCATCAATATGAGATGTAATTCTAACCCTAAGCTGTGCAAAAGTTCAATCAAAAAGTAATGTTACAAAAAGAAAAGTCAATTATTTTATAGTTGCTTTGGAAACTGTACACAAAAAAATATAACATTATTTAATAGTTTCAAAAACTGATAATGCATGTCTGTTGTATATAGTCCTATATTTGAGGGTAAAGAAGGACCTCTCTAGCCATTGATTACTGAGCTTATGTTGCAGTATGAATTTCTGATAAAATAGAATTGAAATATGATGTTTAAAGATAACAAACTAAAGCAAATTTTGTATAAATTTTACTTCTGTTTTATATGTTTGAAATAAAGTTGATTTTACACTGATGTGCTATTTAGGAAAGTACAGTTTTTAACATACGTTTAACTTCTCAAGTTTGATTTTTCCAAGGGCTAGAACTTTAATGGTATTACTAGTTTTGTTATTTTTTAGATCCATGAAAATGATAGCTTACCTACACCTATTTGTGGGAAAGAACAACTTTTCCTTTCATGCTCTGAAAAATCAGAGTCATCTGTTCTTTGTGGTAATTCTCCTGACGAAACGGTAACGTACCACATAAATTACTCTACTTATCAGTCTATATAGCTGATAATTACTGTAATATGTATTTTCCACCTGGGTTGTCTAACCTACTGGTTTACTTAAATTGTTATAATGTACCACATAACAAAAGAGAGAAAGTGTTTTTTTCTTTTTTCAAAGTGCCAGTGGAAAACACAATTCTAAAACTCTTTAAATGGCAAGCCTTATAGTATCTTTTTGTTTCAGTGCAGTTCATTGTTTTTGTTTCTGTAAAATTTACTTTTATAACATTGTCTATCACAATTTTTAAACTAACATAAGACAGTTATGCTTAGTTTAAATTTTACAAATTATACATGTATATATTTATTTATATATCATATAGACACACAAAAAACTATATCTGTAATTTCATGTTGAGATTTTAAAATTTTATCTTTGCAATGTGTATTTAAGCTTTGTATAAATTTTATTTTTTAAGTTTAAACTTCCAAACTGTCAATAATTATAAACTTGTATACTAAACCTAAGGCAGTTGTATTTCAAATATATATCTGCATATTTGATTATGAATGTTTCTTTACAGTTATAACTGTCTATTAAATATTTTACTTCCACATATTTAAAGCATTAGTTTCTGTATTTACGAATTTATATTTTAACCGTTCAGACGTTTATAGATCAAACACTATTTCATAATTGAGTAAGTAATTATAAATTATTATGACTTGGAAGAAATGTAATCTATACTAACCAACTGGATTGTTCTTCCATTTTAATTTCAGCCTTTTAAGCAAGATGAATTTGAAAATATCACACCTGATTATCATGAAAGATCACAGTTAAACTACCAGGAAGAGGAAGAAGAGGTTGAGTTGAAAGTGTACGTGTAAAACATTGTATAACAGAAAGCTTTTAAATGTCCAGGAACGAGTGATTATCAACGTATGAATTGAATAAAGGGAAAAATTTAGTTAAAGATATTTTAAAAGTAATTAAGGTTGTATGTGTCACTTAAGTTGATCAGAAGCATTTATTCATAAAATCACTTTTCAAAATACATTTATATAACATTTTACAAGTGAAAATGAACATTTTAATTATATTGATGTGTTCTTCAAATCTTTAATGACACTTAAACTAAACATAAGTCATAATCTTGAGCAAGCTTAGCGTTCTTTGGTTTTGTATATAATGTTTATTTGCTTGAATAACTTATTCATTATTGTTCCGCATTAGAAAAGTCATAATTTTATGGTTAAAGATTATTAGACTTGCAAAATGAAGTACGTATAATTTTTCTAAAAAAGACAATAGAACAGTAACATTTAGTTCAACTAACAATTTATAAGAGGAAAATACACAATATGTACTGTTACAATAAAAATATGTAATTTGTAATAATAGTAAATTTATTAATTTGTGTTTTTTTATTTCAAATAAGTACTAACTGTGATGTAAAAAAACTAACATTCAAACATGTTAGTTCTCATTGCTGTCAAACAGAAAGTACTTTGACAAGGAATTCAATTCCAAACAATAATTTATTTTGTCTATATATGTGTAAGTATGTGCATAATATAAATGTATATATAATTTATAACTTATAATATCATGCTAATCATTTGAAAATAAATTTGCCTAGGTATTTTTTAAGACTTGTTAAACCTATTTTTGAAAGATCATTACTATAAATCTGGTTACAATAATATTCAAAGGTATACTATTTTCTATTAGTAGTGTGAAATGTTTCTTCTGTATCAATTTTGTATGGCATAAAAGAAAGACTGAGATAGCTAGTGAAACTAAGTGTAATTTCAAGCATATAATTTTGAAAATTTTTGGTAAAGATTGTTTTTCAAATAGCTCCTTATGTCTAAAGGTCTCACTTAGTAACACTTGTAAGATAATGATGTAGAATGTCGTTATACAAATTTATGTGTAAGATCAATATTGGATATAGAATTTATTTTTTTTTCATCATATTTAAACTTGTGTATTGCACTTATAAACATTTATATTAATTTGATTGTTATGTAACTGTTGTTTGCTTTGGTATTTTTGTCATATATATTTTCTTCCTTTTTCTAGAATACCAACCATGGATTCTGCTGTAAAACATTCTAAAGGTAAAAATTTTTTACAGAAATTTAAAAATATTTTAAAAATCTAAAATATGTAAAAGGTTTTGCTATGTTGTAAAAATATAAAATAGGAAGGTTTTATACTTTTATTAACTGAATTATAATTTTCTTCAGTTTATTAATTGATAAAATACATTTTGTGTGATTATTTTGTCTATGTATTATTAATTGCAATTATTATGTCAATTTACATTTGCTTAGGATTCAAATAAAGTTTTTACTTACCCATAATAATAAATCTTACAAAGTTTGTTACAATTGAATAGAAGAAAAATCCAAAAAAGGGGCTCTTTTTTTAACTTTTCCAGGGTTTTGTATATCGTGAGATACGAAGTAAATTTGCTGTAATTAAATGCACAAATGGTCACAGATATATACATATACATTTAAAAAGTTACAGCATAGTTAAGAAAATAACTTTTATGGCAATCACTGTACTGAGATAAAATATGTTTGGTTATATCTTAACTTAAAATGAGGCTCATTTCACACATCTGCTGCTTACGAGATGTGTAAGCATTGTAAAATTGCTGTCGCAAATGTCTTAAAAGATCTTGAGGGATATGGAATGAGGATTTCAAGTGGTCGGCCCAAGAATATTTCCAGTGTTAATAAATCACAAATGAACCTAATCAAGCTTCCAATTCCAATTTTTTTAACAAGTTATATAAACACAAACAGACATCTTAAATTTTATGATATAAACTAATGTGTACATTATTCATTATTCATATGCATTAAAAAAGTCTAATCAATGAAATAAAATAAACAAATATGTTTTGGCAAGTGTTTTAGGCTTAGAAAAACATATAAAGTACTTAAGTTGCAAAAAATAACTTATTTTCTATGTCTATGAAATATATATATATATAATACAACTGCAGAACGTGATTGCAGTTTACGCTTTTGTTAAAATTTAAATGTGTTTGTTATTATTTTAGCACTTAAAAAGTACATTATATCTGCATATTAAAGAAAGTATATAGCTATGACAATATTAACTACAAAAATATGAGCAATGTTAACAGTTTAAAACATAGTTTGCAAAATTTAACAGACTGATGGAAACTTATGAAAGCATTAGAAAATCTCCTGCATGTTTGAGCTGAAAAATAACTTACGACAGCTTTGGAAGTGTAACAAAAGGAAGACTTCAAATTTGCAACTTTACTGAAAATTATGTGAATTAACTGTTTCATGTATTATCAGTCTTTCAAACTTGTTTCTATCTATTCAGTTTTGTGAAGAATATTTGTGAGAACAGTTTTGATATTCTTTTATAATCACGTCATACACGAGGTTTATGTACACGTGATTTTTTTTTAAAAGAAGCTGTATCTTGTGTATCTGAACTGAGGAAACATGACAGTATTGGTAATAAATACTTTGTAACATACCAAGCTGATAAATATAAAAATTCTATCAAATTAAAAATGCATATGATGAAAAGGATTTCTTCATTAGTATATTTTTCGTAAATTATTGGCTATAGTTATCAACAACCAGGTTTCAGAAAAAAGTGTATAATTTACATTTTGTATCCTACAGAAGAAAAGATTCTTGGAAATTCAATATATGATAACATTCAGAGACTCACCAGCAAGAATAAAACATTGAAAGAGAAGTATATGAAACTGTTATCCAATATTTTGCAGAACTACAGTGAAGCTCGAATTAACATTGAAAATAAAATTAATAAGGTTTGTATATTAAATTTTAATTTGATTATGCCTGCTGTAATTTGTATGCTTGTGATGGAAGGATGTAATTTTAAAATCTGATTGATATAATATTATGATAGATATATATCTTTGCTTATCAAGCTTGCTGCTAATTATGGAATGCATGATAACATAAGCTAAAATGAGTAACAAACATTTTTATTTCATTACATTGATGAAAAAAAAAATTATAAGTAAAATAATTTTAATAGTCATGGGGAATATTAAATTAACCCTTTAAGTAATATAATATTACTGGCTCATGTGCTCTTATCCTAAGTTGTTTATCATTTGAAATTTTTTACTAAATAGTATGTAATATTTAGAAAACAAAAAATTGTTGTATATTAAAATAGTATTCATAACTTAGTTGAAATGTAATTGTTCTATAATTACAAAAAAACATTCTTTTCCCAAAAATACAATGGGAAACTGCACTGTGTATTGTTTAGAAGTCACAATATGTACCTTAAGGTTTAAATAAGAAGGAACCCAAGAGTACTTCCAAAATGAACACTCACCTCTTCACACTGAATTGCTTTCTTCCTCATAAATTTGCACATTCTGTCAAAGAGATTTACAATCCACGAGCTTTGTTAAAACTTCCATCTAATCTCTTGTAAAACCACGTGTACAGTAATATCACTGTGTAGCTGAAGCTTTCATCAGTAGGATTACAAAATATCTCTGTGTGCAATTTCTTTCAAAATGTTTAAGTTGTCAGTCATTGTCTTTTTCCTTGATTCTGAAGTGTTCTGATTCTGCTGAAATTTGTGAATTTACTTTTTCACTTGATTTGAGTTTAATTAGCTCAATGTGTATTCAGTAGGAAGAGTCAAAAGATATGGAAGTAAGATAAATAACTCTACCTATTACCTCTACAGCAATATGTTTCTTTTTCCTCCTTCCCTAAACATAGCTCGACAAGCCTGTTCCTTTCTGGATCAACTATGCTCTCATAACCTTATGCCTTGTCCCTGTAACCCAAATGATTTTTATGTTTTAGTATGTCGTCAGTCATATTTCCTGTTTTTTGATTCCCAGTTTTTGGAGTTACTCTTGCCAGTTTGAGGAGTGGATTTATTATCTGATGTTCTCATATTTAGTGTATGATTTTCCAATCTTCTAAGTTTTCACACTACTTTTCTTTGGAACATTTTTTATTTTACTTCAAAACAGAAGTCCTTCACCATTCCCATTCCCTTGATGACTTTCTGAGGTTTTTTAAGCCCCTATTTTATTTTTTATTTTTTTACAATAGCCTGTTCCATTTCCTCTGCCCTTTTTCATCTTATCTGTTTCCTTTGTTATTGGGACCTTTCAGAAAGAGATGCCCTCCTTTCTCAAGTCTGTTTCCCTTCTTTCTTTTTCCAGGACTTTTATTTTGCCCCATTTTTTTCATCCAAAGGTTTTTAATAATGTTCCTGATATCCTAGAATTACAGGCTGATGCTGTATATCACCAATCATCTCTCACTTTATTTTTCTGTTTGTCTCAGATTCGATCTTTCATCTCTGTACCTTTACCTGACCCTTCTTCAGTTCCACATTCTGCTCCTGTATTTGTGCCATTCTACTTCCATCCAATGTCTCACTTACTGGCATAATCCAATGAAAAAATAACATACTCATTATTTTTCCTTCTTCACATAATTGCTCAACTGTAGCTTGTATGTCTTGATTATCAAGGTTATCAAGTGGTGTTATATACCACCTTCTTTCTTTCCTGATACTGGAAAATATTTTCTTTATCTGTTCTTTCCATTCTCTTCTGTCGTTCCTTACAGGATAGATCTGGTAGTTCATCTATATGTTATGTGCTTCTTTGTGGGAGGATGATCATCAGCTCTTTCATGCATCTTTTCATCAGGTTTGACACCTCACAAATTCTCTAGCTGCTATTTTCACTGTCCTTTAAATAAAATTCTTCAGACTGGCATGTGGACAACTGTACACACGTTTATTACCTACTATTTAGATCATTTACCTGTTTCTTTACTGAAGGATTTAAACTTGCTTCCATAACCACTCTCCAATCTGTTTTTCATCTTTTAAACAGGTTATAAGATAAATGAAAAAAAAATCTCTTACCATCCACTCTGGTTTTGTAAGTGTTCATTGTGAGATGTGGTGTTCCATAATACCACTTTAAGTTTCCTCATAATACCTTTATATTTATATGTTGAATTTCGTGTCCTATCCATAGACTATCATGGATAAAGCAACAGTAGATCAATGTTTCCATCCACTCTTTTGGCTAGTACTTGTCAGTTTTTAAGAATAGGGTTTTGCAGTCACCCATTGTTCTATCTTCAGTGAAAGATCTTTCTGTATTGAAGGACTGATGGAGGCCTGGCCATATTCTCTGGGTTTCTTATGTGAATTTTTCCCCCTAATTGAGTGGTGTACTAGAGTCTTGCAATTTACTAGTTCCCAGCTGCTGCAGTAGTGAACTATGAAGAATCTTCAGTGACTGTAATCTAACCATTGGGATTGAAAAAAAAAATTCTACAGTAAGAAGTGAGGCTGGGATGACACTAGAGTATAAAGCAAGTCTCTCCACACATATAACTAGGATACTTCACATTTTTTAAAGGGATAGGTGGTATAACTCTTATTATTTCTGTTATTTTTATACCTTTATCTTAGAAGTCCTTCTTCCTGGAGCTAGAGTCTGTCCAGTAGAGTCAACGCAAACACACTTTTATTGGAACATTCTACATCATACAGCAGTTGACATGGGGCCAGAAGACATTGATGATTAGTGAGATGTATATGTGTATCTATGTCAACATAATACAGTTACATCCTTCTATAGTTGGCATGTAGCCTGACAAAACTGACAGTAGAGTTGTGGTGAACACAGTTTATATGCCAGTATTTTATTACTTACATAACTTACTCCCATAATAAGTAAGAGGTCCATATCTGCTGGTTGGGTGGAGGTTTCTACAAGTATCCATACAGAAGTTATTCCATTAAGTTCCCACCTCCTGCAGCTATCAAGGAACCCATATAGAGGAGGTGAATGCAGATACAAATCTCAAGTATCCTTCTCCCACAACTGGTTTTACCCATTGAATCTAATGGTTGAAAAGGTTAACACAAAAAATGTGGTTTGAATTAATTCCAATCACTCTACACATACTGGCTGTCCAACAACATGTGTTAAAGTACTTGTCCCTGTTCTGTTTATCCTTCTAAAGAATTGTGATTTATTTCTCCTATTCCATTTTCCTATATTGGAGAAGAGAACACAATAGATGACAGAGATGCAGTTTCCCAGGGGTATGCCTCTGGAGCTCCTGTCATTGAGTGTCTCACCTCATGGACTCCCTTTGGACACTTTCTGAAAGAAGTTATTTAGATATAGTTCACTCTTGTCACTATATCATCTCAATGTGAGATTAAAGGTATCAGATAATTACCTGTGGATATATTCCGACCCATCATCTCTACTTTCCAGTGCACTCTTCTTCATTGCTTTGTCAAAGAATGAGAATTCATGAGTGAAAACAAATAGGTGGATTCATTGCACATGGAGGTGTGTTTTATTCCTATTGGTGAAAGGGTCTGATGGTCAATGATGTTATCTTATAGTTACACAATTTCACATAGTTTTATGTGGAATTAGGTGGGAGTTTTCACATGGATGTGAGAATCTTTCTAGCAGAATACATGGACTCATTACAAAGAAAGGTGTTAACTTTGAGTAAAATGTTTCTCCGCAGTAGGTTAAATTATAATGTTGATAATCTTGTTCAGGAAATTTCCATTAAACATAGACGTGTATATTTCTATATTTCCTGTCAGATGCAGTAATATCATAATTGATTCACATGCTTGAAGAATTGCAAGTTAAAACTTTTTTATTAAATCTTCAAGAATAATTATACAGAGGGAGAGAGCTTTGTCTGTCCACAATGATAGGTTTTAACATTGTGTCATCAGGATGGCAAATATAGTATTAACACTTTCACTAATAAAACATAGAACAATGTTTTGACCTTCTCAGATTATCTCTCTTTATCTGATGATGACCTAACAAGGTCAAAATGTTGTTCTCTGCTTTATTAGTGAAAGTGTTAGTACCCATACCAGCTGTCCTGAGATACATTTTTACTTCGAGAGAGTTTCTCATTATCATGAAGGTTTTAACACAGATTCCAGGAAAAAAAATCATTATAATTCTGCCATAATAGATGTGTTAAAGATAATTCATGGTGGACATTTTCAGTTAAAGTTACACAATTCTATTTGTCTTAAAGAAACTACTGACGTAAATAAGTTTGCCCATTTGATTATACAGTTACTCCTTAGATCTCTTGTTTCAATCTGTATTCATTAGTACAAAACTGAAATTGGCTTATCTTCTTAACTTGTATGTGTAATTGAGTAATGTATACAAATATGTAGGGAAATTTCTCTCATTTTACATATGTGCTTAGTTCTATGAATTTAGCCCCCTGCTAAATATGTCTACAGAGTTACAACGCTAAAATCAGGGGTTCAATTCCCGTCAGTGGGCTCAGTAGATAGCTATATGTGGCTTTTTACATGCAAAAACAGCTCGTTTGGGTTGAGAAAATATTTCAAATGAAGAGCGAACAACGTTTCGACCTTCATCAGTCATCGTCAGGTTCACGAAGAAAGAGGTAACTGACCGGAAGCTGACCACATGTTTGGAAGGGGTTGTGTAACTGAGTGCGGTAATGTAGAGGGCGGGATTAGATGTTTGAATAGATAATTTTATCTATAATATTAATATAAGTATAATGGCATTCCTTTGTATTGGTTTATTTTTGGTTTAAGTTCTTGTATAAGTAAGGCTTCTTTAATTTTGCGTTTGTTTATGTTTGTTTCTTTATTTAGTATTTTAGTGTTTTCTATGGCTATGTTGTGTTCATTTGACTTGCAGTGTTCGAAAAGAAAGGAACAACTAACCCCTAATTTTGTAAAGGTAAAACTTTCACAATATTTTAATAAATACACAAACATTATCCAAAATTTACAGAAAAAACTACTTAAAGCCATGTTGAACACAAAATACAAAGAACTGCATGACTTACAAAAACAAAAAATGAACCTAGACCATCAACTAGCATGATGCATTAAACCAGAGATTTACAGACTTGTACAACGAAACATAAACCAAATCAATACTAAAAACGATAGAGACCAAAAGATCTGTCACAACAAAAAACCAGAAAAACTAAGATATAAACAACAGAAAAGACACCAAAACGACAAACTGTTGACTAACCTCATAATTAACAGATCCGACTGACAATTAAACACAGACGAGATACATCTACTTAACAAAGGACTCAACTTCGCAATAGCACCTAGGTACATTCCAACCATAGAAATCAAAACATGTTTAGAAGACCTAGCCAGGAGACTTGTGATACTTTCTACAGAAAACAAAAACAAAGAAAAAACCAAAAACAACCAACAGAAAGAAGTCAACTTATTTAATTTTATTGACATCCAACAGCCAAACTTCCCAGGTAAAATTACAAATTTATATTTTCCAGAAACACCTAAAAACATCTTAAACGATTTTTTCAAAGAATTTTCTTACAAAACCATCAACATAATTTCACAAAACAGAAAACTAAAAAACAACCTTACAAAAAGGTACATTAATTCCATTAAAAACCTGAAACAAGACAGAAACATAAAAATTCTAAAAGCAGATAAAGGTAACGCCATAGTAATAATGAACACGAATGAATACATACAAAAAATGAATAACATCCTATCAGACACGAACAAATTTAAACCAATACACACAAATCCAACAAAGATACATGAGATGCAACTGAACTAATTACTATTACAAATGAAAAAGGCCAACACAATATCACAAACACTTTATTCCTACCTACGTAAACCGACTCATGCACACCACAAATATACGGCATCCCCAAACCTCATAAACCAGATTGTCCATTACGACCAATAATGTCAACATATGAATCGTTTAATTACAATCTTGGTAAATACATAGCATGGGCATTCTCCAAATGTGTAACATCAGCCAGCTCATTCATCAAAGACTCTTTTAATTTCAAGTCCAATCTAAATCAACTTAATCATAAAGCCTTAATGGCCAGTTTCGATGTTATATCCCTCTTTACAGAAGTTCCAACCAGTTACACAACCCCTTCCAAACATGTGGTCAGCTTCCGGTCAGTTACCTCTTTCTTTGTGAACCTGACAATGACCGATGAAGGTCGAACCGTTGTTTGTTCTTCTATTTGAAATATTTTCTCAACCCAAACGAGCCGTTTTTGCATATAAAATTCTCAACAAGTGGGTTTCTCGACATCACTGATTTATGTGGCTTTGCTATAAGAAAAACACACACACACTCTATGAATTTTTGTATCAGAGAACTGTCATAAGTGTGCATTATCATATAATAATTTAAGTCTTTAGAGTTCTGTGTATATTATTTTATGCCAATTGTTTTTAGCCTTTTTTTTATTATTAACAGTGAGCTTTAGAAGTACTTTAACATTAAATATTTTTCACAGATCACATGATACTGTGTCCACAGTTTAAGCAGTGCAGACTATAATTACTGTTTGGAAGCAATGGTCAAATTATTTTTGAAAATTTAAATTCATACATTCACATCTAATATTTTCTGATTTCTTATGAATTATGTAATAACTAAAAAAAAAGCTCATAAAATTATACAGTAATTATAATTAATAAAAAGTAGTATTTGTTATGAATAGAAGGAAAACTACAAAAATTTGTATGACCCCTCTGCCCTAGATCATCAGTTTGGTACCCTTCCTGCTAGAGGTATTTCAGCTATTGTCAACAATTAATTACTCCTCTAAAAGATTAAAATTCTGATATGAAAACTTGCCTCTGGTCATAAAGTAACAGTTGTTGTTTTTAACAACTACTGTTCTCTATGTGTGCAAATTTTTGCTCACCACTAGCCTTATGTTTTCACCTATGCTAGTGTGTTAGAATATGTTACAGCTGCATTGAAGCTTGCAAATGAACTTGTAACAACCTTCCACCAATAGGGTTATGATACCCTCCAAGCACAGCTGATTCTGTTCTTCACTTCTTAATTTAGCACAGTTGTGTTATGACATATTACTCAACTTTGTTTATCTTTAGCAGGTTTTAAACTCAGTATGGTAATTGTTTTATTATTCAAAATATTTCTTTTCTTGGTTTTTGTAGTTTCATTTTATAAGCAAGAAAGCTCAGCTGGAGATTGTTTTAAATTCAGCTGTGCTTGGAATGTGTCTGGCACTCCTGTTGGTGGTAGAGAGTTTACACATGTTCATTTGCATTCTTCAATGCAACTATAACACGTGCAAACACATTAGACATAGATAAGAACACAAGGGCTAGTAGAGAGCAAAAACTGTCACATATAGAGGGCAGTAGTTGTCAACAAAAGCTGTTATGTGAGAAAGGAGATACATTTTCAGTGTTAGAAAATGTTAATTTTCAGCTTTTACTAATTTATATGTTTAGTCAACCCCCACTTTTATTGGTTATATTATACTTTTTAAACTATAAACTCTTCTGATTCCAATCTCAATAAATTTTAAGAAAAATGCTTTGTGAATTTTTTTCCTTTGAGTTCAAAAATTTATAATGTATTAAGATTTAAGAACCAGTAAAAGGAAACAATTGTTATATATCAAGTGCCTGACAAGAAAATAGCTCTGTTTATTGTGTAGCTGGAAAATCAGCTAACATATGTTGCAAAATAACTAAAAATATAGACATAACAGTAATAAATGTATAAATTATCTACAAAACCTTTCTGAATTAAATTAACTCTTAGGAACAGCAATGAAGCTGCTATATAGTATAATTTTGTGTTTAGATCTGTATACCTAAATGATCAGTTACTTTGATGGATTACAAGTGAAACTTTAAAATGAAAGCTATGTCCAAGAAGTGTAGCATAGATTTCCCTTTGGAATACTCTAAACTATTATATTTAGTGTCAGAAATTGTCTGTTTTGATCAGTTAGATAATATAATGACTCAAGAAGTTTAAGTAACATAAATGTTTTATTTATAAAGATGATAGCACTAACTGCAAAAGGAAAGTTAATTTTAACCAGTTATACTGGGGCAATAGAAAACTTAAAAGGAAGCAGTTAATTAACATTTTAAAGTTCAAAAATAAGAAATTGAGTATAAACTTTACACCTGCTAAGTAAGTATGTATATTTAAACCTTTACTTATGAAATTATTAATGCAATAGAAATGTTAACATGATTCTCTTATAGCAGTATAATGAAACATGTTGAGATTGTCAAATGTTTTGTGTATTAAACAAATATTTTATGAACATTGCTCAGAATTCTGGTAGTAATGTGGTATGTAAGGACTCTCAAGTGGCTGTGGAAAATTTACATAGAGAAGCATTTCATCTTGAAAAGATTTTGGAAAGGTGAGAATTATCTTTAGTATATCAGTTGAATGTTTGACTTTGATATAAGTAAAGGTTTTGTTTTGATAAAATTAAAGATTGTTTATCATTATTTGTATTTTATAGACAAGGGTGAGAATTCCCATGGGTCTCAAATCTAGTAATAATATTTATATACATGAACAAATATACAAGATTCAATAAATTGTAAATAGATACATGCATGTTATTGAAGTTTGGTGTTAAAGTTTTGCTATAATAAAAGAGTTATAACTCTCCATTATAATTCTATACATATGTATACATCAAAAGAAACAATTTCTAAATAAGCACCAAAAGCTTTTTCTAGAAACAATTACAGTACAAAACTTAGAAATGTTGAATACACTCCTGTTCCCCTAAAAGAATGAGGAAGTGGGTATTCTCGAAGCCTCCTGTTTGTGACCTGACCTCTTTCTCTCTTGCTTTGCAGTGTCACAGATTTCAAGACCATTAAAAAAAGTTGTATATATTTAAGTCACTCAGTCTCTGTTTTCTTCTTTGAAAATACCAGAACTTGTAGCTAGAATCAAAAGCTAAATGATGGAAGGTATACAAAGATCATTTACAATATTAACAGTGAGTGATAAAAATAGTTTTCTTACTCTGAAAGTGTACCAACTTAATCAAATTTTGCTGTGCTTTCATGAAACAACAGTGAATTGGGATACCTGAATGTTTTGTGTCACATTTAAAGAGAAGAATTGCTCCAGACATCACAGTGTGTTAATTTTATATGTATGTGTGTATATATAAGGCTGTGAAATGATTTAAACAGTGATTCAGCTAGACAGCATATTGACATAAATTGTGAATAAAAGAATACTTTTATGCTTTTATTTTAACTTTAAGTGACACAAACTATCTGTAGGAATTCACTGAAATAATTACCCAATATCTACTAATTATCTTATGTTGAATAGTACTCTAAAGTGTTTGAGTGAGTTGAGAGATACAAAGTTGTTTTTGTAATTACAAAAGGTATTGTAATGATAATAACCAGTCACAGGTGGCAGTTTATTTTAACAGTGATGTTATTTGCCAAGAAAAAGAAGTAAAATGTCCTGAAGTGATAAGAATTTAACTAACTTTCTAACAAAGCTTCATAACAAATTAAAGAAATTTCATTAACTCGTTGAACCAACCTACATGATAAAAAACAATGAAAATGGTACTAAATAATTAACAACTTGTTATCAGAAAGAAAGAATGTAATAGCGGATGTGAAATGTAGGTTTGACTATCCTGTTTATATCCTAGTCAATCAAGAAGGTTAGAAGTTATAAATTTACATTATAGCTCAACAGATCTATACCATAAAGTGTAATTTGAGCCAAACTTAAAAGGTAATGTATAAGGTAGAAAGAAAATCTGAAAGGGCAATTCAGAGCAAAGAAGTGCAGTGTGATTCAGAAAAGTGAAAATCAATCATTCATTTTAGTATTTTTTAAATTAAGAAATTAAAACTTTCATTATATTAAAAATACATTTTAATGTCAAATTTTTTCTTAAAAATTGACAGTAAAGCTCTTTTATTAAATTTTGAATCTATTTCTGTTAAAAAAACAAAGTTGTGACATGTGTTTTGACTTACCTGAATATATAGAGTTCAAGCATGTTTAGAAAATTACAGCTATCAATCAACAAATGAATTTATAATGATAGCATTCAAATAAATAACCAGTTGAAAAGAATGTACAATTTTTGTATGTGGATAAAATTAATATGCCCTGCATGATAAAGCCTTGAATTTACCCAGCATTAATTACACTTTATGTGGATTATTTATATGATAATGCAATGCTGCTGCCATTGCATACTTATGGCTAGAAGCTGAGCAAGTAGCATTTGACCAGTTTTAATTGCAACTTATTCATTTGTGTAAAATATCTCATGGACTTAAATATATGCTGTAATATTATTCTCTTTATGTATATGTAAATATATATATAGTTTCAGTTGAAACAAGATGCGATGATTTTACAAGAATATTCATATAACTTATTGCACAAGTAAAACTAACATATCTAAAAAGGATTGTAGGTAACATAGTTTTAGGATAACGTAAATTAATAAAAGAACATATCTAATAAACAAAAAAAAAAGTTAAATTGTATGAAAAAAGGAAATGCGAAAGCTGAAAATAGACCAATCAAACTTTTGACCACTTCAGTATGGTCTGCCCTCACTCCTCATTCATATTGTTAACACATCTTGCATACATGGGCAAATTGAGGCCTACATCATTCTGTTTGTGTGGATCTGTAGGTACTCATGCCACCTTTCACAGTATCAGCCATTACATCTTGTATATATGTATTGTTTGCTGCAAGAAAACTAAACACAGTTTTATTACATTAATGCGTTACAACTTCTGTTCTTTGTAAGATCAAGTACAACCTGTTTTCTTTACCCATTCAAAAAATATAAAAATGTTTAATTTTTGAAAACAAACAGTTATTTCCATTAAACTTAGATTCAGAATTTCTTTATTTTAAATATTTATCTGTTTAAATTAGAGTTGATGTTTTTCAAGTATGCAGTGTTTACTTAGTATTTTGTCAAAAATGTTGTTTTATATATTATCTTTTAATAATTTCAGTTTTGTTGTCGATCCTGCCATCAAATCAAATATGATACAGTATGGCCTAAAACAACCCAAGACTTAATTATGAACCATTTATCTTATAAATTTACACAGTCGTTCATGCCTGAGCTCAGCATGGCCAAGTGGTTAGGGCACTTGACTCATAATCTAAGGGTCATGGGTTCAAATCCCTGTCACACCAAACATGCTCACTCTTTTCACTACAGAGACATTATAATGTGACAATCAATCCCACCATTCATTGGTAATAGAGTAGTTAAAGAGCTGGTGGTGGATGGTGATAACTAGTCATCTTCTCTCTACTCTTACATTATTAAATTAGGGAAGGCTAGTAAAGATAGCCCTCGTGTAGCTTTGTGTAAAATTCATAAAACAACAACAACAAAAAACTTTATTCATGCCTGTCATATTTGTGTTTTTTTTCAAAGTTAGTTAACGTGTGTCTAGGAAGTGTAAGGAATAAATGTTTCACTGTTTGTAAATTCTAAAATGTATAACATTTTCTTTTATTGTATAAACATATTATTTACTAATTTTCTTATTTAATAAAGCCTGTTATAGCACTCTCACCCTTTTAACTGTGTTTTTTTAACAATGTGATGATTAATTCTACTATTCATTAAGAGCTAGTGATAGGTTGCACTGACTAGCTGCCTTCATGTAGTCTATCACTTCAAAGTTAGGAATGGCTAGAACAGATAACTTTATGGTAGCTTTGCACGAATTTCAAAAATGCAGACAGTAATAAAGTCTGAAAAAATATAGGTTATACTCAGTCAAATAGTCATTATTTAGTTGTATTTTGCATCCACTGTTAATGTAATCTTTATCTACACACCCAATTATAAAGGTTTTTTCGGGTTTTTTTACAGTAATTAAATACAATCTTGTGCTTTCAGTTTAATAAGTTACACTAATAAGAATATAACTGAATATGGAGGATAGAAATAATCTTGGCAGATGTTTGAGTTACTTTTCAACTATACCACACAACATAAAATTATCTGGTTGGTCAAGAAATCTCTGCCAACTTTAAGGTTGATAAACAAATGATCATAAAAATATTTGTTGAAACATTTTCAAAAACTTGTTTGTGTAATATGAATGAGATAAAAGATATCACTGTTGTTATTGGTCTTCCTTAACCACAAACTGAAATCATGTTATTCTACAGTGAGTTTTCTAAAACTCTAATAATAATTTGTGAAATGCTGCTACAGACTTTATACTGAGTGATTCAATCTTTTTTATGCTTCATTAAAGTGTCCTCAGAAGAGTTTTATTGGGTCAAATGCCATTACATTATATCATGTTCACTTGTCATTACCACAGCTTTGTTTGGGGAAATATGAATATCTTGTTCAAACCATTATTGTTCATTCTTTGTGTTTTTAACTGTGCCTTTGAATGAAAACCTTCAGTTATTAGCTACTGCAAAGAATCTTCAGACTGGATACTGTAATAAATCTCTCAAAAGACAAATTTCCATGTAATAGCAATTAATGACTTTTTCATTACAACCTGAGTGTGCCTAATAAGTGAGGAATAATCAAGCAGAATATTCAGTTTGAATTTAGGTACTGTTTAATGACTATTAGACTAACTCCATTTATATGATCTTTTAATATTAATACACAAATAATGGTTTTGTGAGATAGTATGTCAACAATTTATTATCAATATAGTGTGTGAAATACATTGACATAACACAATTCCTTGTCTTCTAAATCTTTATTTCATTATATGTATATTTGGTGAAATCATTCTTTCCTTGTGCTAGAACCTCAGTCTTACTAGCATTACAAACTCATACTTTCAAATCAATTTGATATTACAAATTGTACTTTGTATTTGATGCATCTAAAGACATAATCTCAAACTTGAAATTCATGAAAAGATCCTTTAAAAGAAGTCAAAGGATCAAAAACACATAAATTATAATTTTGAGACTTTTTGCAAAAAGTTAGACAAGAAACTGTGATTTTCATTTTACTATAAATTCTGAAATTGCTCCACAACTTCAAGTGTTTGGGGAAAATATGGTATGTTATAACCTTCCCACAAAATCAACTAACAAACCCCCATAATGACTACAATACCTTTATGTATGTAAATTGGTAGCATAAAATAAAACCTTTGTCACCTTAGACAAAATGGAGTATAACATGTAGGTTGTTTTAAAATGCAGCATAATAACATTAGTAAGGACCATTCTTATTGGTGGACACTTCAGAGAACAAAAAACACAGCATTAGGAAATGTTTAAATGTGTACAGCAGTTCAGTACTTGTGTATATAAATGAAAGGCTAAAATATGGACATCTTGTTTAGATTGATTATTTCCTTCAATATGGCAAACTAGAGTATATTGCTCAATATTTATGCTAAGTATGTTTATCAAAAAAAATTGAAATATAAATATATATATATATGTTAATTGGAAATATATATAACACAATCAAAACTTTAGTTAGTAAATAAAACACTTTTGATAATGTGAAAATAAAATCTGAAACCATATTTTAGATTGATAATTAAAGTAAATGGCGACTTGGAGTAGAAGTCCATTAATGTAAAAATTCCCTACAGTATATTGCTCAATATCTATGCTAAGTATGTTTATTAAAGAAAATTGAAATATAAATATATATATATACTAATTATGGAATCACGTGCATTGAATTGTGTTATGGTTGAAAGTGGGTAGAACCTCTTATGAATGAATGTATAAGGAATTAATATAGAGAATATTAAAAAATACATAGTTTGAGCTGTCTTCTATCCTCAATTTTTTAGAATTTCAAAGATTGTCTTCTTTTATGAGGATTAGAACTTGCACTTAATCTTACACTAATACTGTTGTTTTGTTATGGGAGTTACATGTACACGAACTCCCAGATTCAATGATAAGATAAACACATTTGTTTGGATTACTATTTATGTTACATGTTTTTGTTTTATTTATTACCAGTGTAAACATTACATACAACAATTTATTGTACATAAAATTTGTAAGAGTGTATCGGAAGAAATAAGGCATCTTTCAGTATTTCCTTGTATACAGTTTCATGCCTGAGAATTTTCAAATATAACATACTGCTTGTTCTCATAATGTTGTGGTTGGCAGAGCACAGATAGCCCATTGTGTGTAGCTTTGTGCTTAATTCCACACACACATATACTTTTGTTTGTTTGTTTTGGAATTTCGCACAAAGCTACTCGAGTGCTATCTGTGCTAGCCGTCCCTAATTTAGCAGTGTAAGACTAGAGGGAAGGCAGCTAGTCATCACCACCCACCGCCAACTCTTGGGCTACTCTTTTACCAACGAATAGTGGGATTGACCGTCACATTATACACCCCCACGGCTGGGAGGGCGAGCATGTTTAGCGCGATGCGGGCGCGAACCCGCGACCCTCGGATTACGAGCGCACGCCTTAACGCGCTCGACCATGCCAGGCCCCACACATATACTAGTTATCGTAATCATAAAAATTATGGTTTACACTTGTGACAAGAGTTTTTCAACTTAGAAAAATTTTAAATCTCGTGCCCATATATTTTTTGTTTGTTTAAGAATTTCGCGCAAAGCTACACGAGGGATATCTGCACTAGTCACCCCTAATTTAGCAGTAAAACACTGGAGAGAAGGCAGCTAGTCATCACCACCTATCGCCGATTTTGGGCTACTCTTTTTACCAACGAATAGTGGGATTTATTGCCACTTTATAACCACCCCAAGGCTAAAAGGGCGAGTATGTTTGGTGTCGTGTTCATATAATTAGATGTATTGTTTTCTTTGATATCTATATTTAATCGGTTTATTTGTAAGATATAATGTATTACTCCATCATCGAACATGCTCCCCCTTTCAGGTATAAGGACGTTTTTTTATGCGACGGTCAATCTCACTATTTGTAGGTAAAAGAGTAGCTCAAACATTGGTGGTTGGTGGTGTTGACTTTGTTACCTTCTCTGTAGTCTGTTACTACTTAATTTTGAACGGATATTGCAAACAGGCCTTGAGTAGCTTGGCGCGAAATTCAAACCAAACTACTCGTATTAAGTGTAACTGAAAACGTGAATAAGAGACTATAAATGGACATTGCCCTGAAAAGGACCTAACATACAAACAGTTAGGGAAAATACGTTCAGGAAGGAGGAAGAGGTCAAAGTGAACCTGACCCTCCAGGGCAAAATACCCAGATACCATTGACCAAGGAGTAACTGAAAACGTGAATGTTATTGCTTATTGCTACGCGAGTGATCGTTAATTTTTCTAGCAAACTTTGTACAAACAGTGGATGAACATTTGTATTTATATATACTGTTTTGCTATCATACCACTTCGAATACCATTTCATTGTTTTTACTCTGACAAGTCAGTAAAGATAAAATATTCGAAAATTAAAAACATTATTTCTGGCAGTAAATGCCGTATAACTATGTCATTGTTTATTTAAAGAGTGTACGGCGGTAACAGTATTATGTGAGGACACATTTGCCACTAGATGGTAGCACCAGTACTGTGGTACCTACGATATTTATTGATTTTCTTCCCCGTCCGTTCGAGCGATGGGTGGACATGAGTATCGTTGATAAGAATGTTTAATTGAAATTAAAAGTAAGAGCGTTTAAGCCATCCAAGTTATGATTTGGATTCAACTTTTAGTTACGGAATTATTTCCTGTTTTATTCAAATTTTCGAAGGAACTCTGACCAGGAAACAACACAACAACCTTATTTATTAATTCGGTAACGGTTCCTAACTCATCTTTCCTTCTTCGATCAGTTCTACACTGTTGGGATTCATCTTACGCATCCCCCGTGATTGTGATGGCAGTTTATTGATTCAGACTCTGTTCTTTAGTATTTCTCGAAGTGTAATTAAGATTTTCGTTCTACAGGCAACATTTTCTTGGTAAAGTTTTTTTTGAGAGTATAATAATTTTATTGGTAGTATATCTCGAAAATTACGTTTTTTGGTTTAACATTTGCTAAAGTTAAAACTAATTATCCAGCACTGATATTCGAAAGAAACTGCATTTTCTCTGTATAATCCAGTGCAGAATAATACACTGATTATTTCACAGGTTTACTCGAGTAAGATCTCTATTAATTCAATAGTATCTTAACTGTGAATAATTTGTTGTTGTTTTTTTGTAATCTTAAATTTAACTAAATTGAAATTGGTTTATTCAAATGGTCACTTTTATAAAAGTGAGTTTGAAATACATACACAATTGTATAATATGATGAATTATTGCCAAGTCAGCTAAGTTAGTTCAGAAGTTGGAAAACCAATTTCATGAATAATGCAATAAATGAAATTACAAAAATTCATAAATAGTCAATAGGTACAAAAAATAAACTTATCATTAAAATGAAATAACATTGAAGTGTAACTTATTAACATTTATGTAATTTGTTTATATTTTCATTTCCTTGAGACATTTAAATTAATTTTATGTAAGAAAATTCAAACAGTCTCCTACAGTGGTGTATTGTAACAGTAGTGCTTGGTTGTAGCAATATAACAAATGGTTAATTGTTTCAGAAAATTATGACACAAAGGACATGAGTGGAGATTCTCTAAAGTGAGGCTTAATGACAATGGGCAGCTGTGTATCGCAGTGCTCTAGTTCAACAGCTAAACAACAGACTGTCAGGTAGTGAGCTTTCAGGTGTTAGCATGCTCAATTTGATTTGTTAAGAAACAATGTTGCTGCACTGTATGCCTACAGGTTTGCTTTTTCTTACACATTTTATGATATGTACCTGTTCTTTTGCATGACAGGTATGAATTGTTTTAGCCATCATCATATCCTGGCTTATATGTATACATAGTGTACGAAACAGATTGGTGTTTGTTTCTCCTTGAAGCACAAATTTATGTTGTGTGTGCATACATGTGTATATATACACACACACACACATTTTGCATGAAACATGCCAACATGATTGCCGAAGTGCACAAAAGTAAAATGATTAGGTTTTCTTTTTAGTTTTGCATGCCATATTGCATGTAATGTATTCTGATATTTCATCTTAAATTTTGAAAAGTTTGTATTTAACACATGCATGCATAATATATGAAGAACTTACTTTTTACTTTTAAATGGATTCTACTTATGTACATTGTCAATTTTTATTGAAGCTCACAATCTATGTTGAGGTGGACCACATTTGTTAGCATTATAAAGCTTATTACGTATACTTAGAACATTGTAAGTTTTGTATTACTGTAGTGAAACAAATATTACTCATTGAATATTTCCACACCTGTTGACAGAATTAACATTTAGTTGACTGAAATAATTGTAATTATGACCTGAAGGCTTCTGTAGTATCTCTTTACAATTTTGTTATTTAAATCTATTTTTCCAAGGTGTTAGTTAGGATAAACTTCAGATAATTTTGTTTAGTGCAATACATGGTATGCCAAGCCTAAAAACTCAAAAATGTAACATTTTTATGTAGCATTAAATTAACACTTACCAGGCTAGAAGTCTTAGTGTACTATTTTTATTAAGTTACGTGAGTGTAATATTTTGATGTAAAATTTAGGTTTACTTAATTTAAATTTTGAATTGTAACTATAAACTAGAAATATAAATAACTAGCTGTAACACATTATAGGTCAACAATTATTCCATGCAAATGCATGCTAAACAAAATGAATGAAGTTAAACATCTTTACTGGTACATTGTAGATAAAGAGAGGCTTCCTTTAGAATTATAACCAAAATAATGTTGTAAAAGTGACAAACTATGTTCACAAACTTCTCCCAGTTACCATATGTAGTTACAGGGCCAACTGTGACAAGTTGTAAATATCTGACTTGTGATAAGTCAAAGTATGTCATTGCACTGGATGAATTATGTATTTACTGAAAAATCTTTAAAAGCCCAGATGACATTTTAAAAATTGTATGTTGCATGACTTAAAAGTTTTTCCAAGGGTTAATGAAAATTGCTGGTTGCAACTATTATATTAAGTTAAAGATCTACAGTGTCAGAAAAACATGCCAAGTTGGATTCTACTTCATATGAAGCTAATATGGTGATGTGCTGGTGTTAGATAAAGGAAAGATTATCTTTTTGTAGACTAGATGCTAATAAGGTAAGACTTCTTCAAGATAAAGCCTTCTGCTATGCATTCAAATCAACATGTCAGCTCCATTTGCAAGTAGAAATGAAAGTTTGTGCTATACCACTTGCAGATGCATCTTGTTGTTGCTTTTTTATTCACTGAAATTAGTGAAGGACAACACTGGTTTCTGTGTGTTGTACAAATATCTCCTAAAGTTGAAATAGCACTACAATTATAACCAGAACTGTCATATAGAACATCAGGAGTGATAGTAGAAGGGAGTTTCTATGGCCTGGGCACTCATTTTACATGTTGAACATTATTTTGTAATTATTATTTATACTTTATAGCATACAGTAAGTACATTTATAAACATGCAGATCCATAAAGTATGTGATAGTTAGATGGAGGTACAAGAGACAGGGTTAAAGTTTCTTAGTTTAAACACTCCTTAACCACTGTTGAAAGTATTTTTCGTAAATGTTTAAAACACTTGCTAAAAGTTATTCATAATAATTGAGAATAGATTTGTAGACCACAATCTGTTATTCATTACTTACATTCACTGCACTGTACATTTGCCTTTACATTTACAAATAAAGTAACAGAAACACTTCCCATATGTAGGAAATATTATGTACAGAATTTAAGTTTAATTTAGTATACAAGTAAGTAGACATAACAGTGGCATGAGAAATTGGAAGATTGTGGTATTGGTAGTAGTAAAATAAATATGTAACACCAGAATTGTTTAGGATTCTCAAAATGTACAAAAAGCTTTGCATATACAGGTCCATAACTTGTGCAAAAAATTCATTTTGTATTACAAGATGTTTATTGGCAGACTTCGGACACTTTACCTGTAGGACCTCACAACACATGTTGCTTCTGTTTAACATCTTAATAATGTTCTTCAGTAAATACATCACATTACTGGCATCAACATCTTGTTTTACCAAATACCATATCAGTTTTAAATTTATCATTACTCCATCATAAGAGACTGTATTTGATGTTTTTTTGAGTTATTAGAAATGGCACTAAACTCAGTAAAGTGTATTTGATGTTGTTTTTATGTAGCTTCTTATAGAGTTTAGCAAAACAACTGTAAATTTCAGATAATTTTACAATTTAAATTTAGTGGTATTTTAGAATGTTCAAAATTAATTTAGATACATTGTTAACCTGTAATGAATGTATTTAATATATAGGTTAAAATGCACATGTAATAATATGTACATGTGTAAATGCATGCATCCAAACCTATATTGAATATTTTGTGTTTTGATATGACACAATTGAATGATAACTAAAGTATGTAATTTAAATTTTATTTAGAGCAACTAACAGTTGTCATTGCACCCTTTCTTGTGATGCAAAACAGGCATCTGATGATTAGTCATGTGACCTGAAATGTGTTTAGTCATTTAACATATACTGCATATAGAAAATGCTTAGATGTATCACTCATGTAAGAGCCATTGGTTGAATGGAAGTCAGGCAATAATAGCGACCTAGAATGTACCACAAATATTGTGAAGTATTGTTATTAGAATGTGAAACTTCTTCTAGAATGATGTTAGTTATATGGATATTTACACAAATCATGTAATTGCCTGAAACATAGTAGATGATCTCATACTTTTCCTTCTGACTTTCTACAATTATACATTTGAGACTTGGTTAGATTTTTGTTGCAAAATTTAACACTATTGTTGTAAAGCTGGTTAGAAACGTAGTTAATAAAGCTGACCCACATACCACTGTGTCCAAAACAGCTCACCTGTAGTGGTGCCAAAAACATGCAGTGGACTGCCAACATGTGTAGAAGTATTCTTTATACAGAAAAGTTATAGTTGACCTTGCATTCAGTTAACAAGCTTTATACTCGTTTGGAGGGTATTTGGAACCAGATCTACTTCACACATACTAGAATTTGATGCATATTGCATAATCAGAAACTGTAAAAATGGTATGATAGATGATAGGTACCACACCATATAACTCTGTTCTACAATTTGTTAGGTTCAGTAGTCTTGTACTAAGCTTAATAAATGATAATTATCATCACAGTGTGCTAAGAAAAAGTGTGGAATGAGTTAATGGAGTGACTTTCACATTGGCCTCTTACTACTGGTGTATGCGATTCTTATCAGACACGTCACTTCTCATAAAGTTACTCCAGACAAAAGATGCTCTATAAAAAGCTCTTTCAAAGTATTAGACTTTATCAGTCCAGTTCTGTACTTCCAGTGCTAGTGCTGTTCATTGTGACCAGTCTGTTTGTTAAAGTGAAATATTATAAAGTGGAGAGTTATTAAATTTGTTTTCCCTATTGTATAGTGTAAATTTAATATTACTTGCATATTAGATCATATGATGTGTTGTTAGATGTTTGATTAGCATATAAGTGAACTGACGGGGGTGATGAATACCATCGTATAACAATAATTTTGTTTTGTCAAAACTTAAAATATCAGCAGTTTTTGTTTATCATTCAGTTATTTTCTGTATTTTGATTATGTTTACATGTTAAAGTAGTAGTAGAACATTGCTTCTAAGTTTGATGCTTCAAGCTTTTGTGTGATAAGTTTTTTATTGTTTTAGTTAATTTCAACTCTTATTAGTATCTAGAATATTTGTAATTTAAAATTTTTGTAATATAAAATATTTTTTATATACTGCTAAGGTAAGATCTGACATTATTGTTCAAAATTATATTAGTAGTCTGAGTCTTATTTGCTAGTTTATTTTTAGAGTAATATATACTTAAAACATAATTATTTTTATATCATCTATGTAATGTAATTTCTAAGAATATGCATGAATCTATTATATGTATATATTTGTGTTTATAAGTTAGTACATGTTATATATTAATATGATTTTAGAGCAGAAATATATTATTGTTGTTCAATTTAGAATTACTCCAGGTTTATTTCAGGCAACAAAGAAATGTACAAGATAAATGAACATCATTATTTTTGAAACTTTGTAGAATGGACAGCAACTGCCTGTTGTGGAGACACGTGTGTACAGGTTGACATTTTGAAAGTCTTTTTGCCTTTCATTTTCAGGTCCTCAAGATGAAAGGTGGAAGAATTTCAAAATGTCATCCTCTACACTTGTCTCTCTACAACAGGCAGTTGCTGTCCATTCTACAAAGCTTCTGTCTAAACAATTTATCAAACAATAATTATTTTTCATTTGTTTTTCCATACATCATGATTTAGTTAAGAAGCGTATGAACTTTATATTCCACTTAATCTTTAATCACAGTTAAAGAAAGTTTTGTTTAATATTGATGACTAAGTTTATATTACATTAAATGTTCAGTAAAAAAAAGTAGAGTTTGGTTTAAGATCTTTCAGTTGAAAAGTGTAAATTATTTTATCACTTTTAGGCTCAATACTGAAGCAGCAAGAATCTTTGAAGGTTCCCAAGGTAAGTATAAATATTCGTCGTAGGTATTATTAAATTTAATTTACACAGTTACTACTATTTTGCTCGTAAACTATTGTAGTAGTTAAAAAGAAAAAGTGCATTATTAGTAAGTGCTTGTAGGTCAATCCTTTAGTTCAGTTACCATAAAACATTTACTTACTGTCTGAGATTTCTCAAATTTGGATTTGACCAAAGGAAAGAATAATAATAATAAAAAATGTTAGATTACTGTATGAAAAAATTACTCCAAACTTGTGGACATCCCTTGATCCTGAAATTTGATTTGAGGTCTTGTTGTGAGAGGGGAAGAAGGTAGTTAATGGTTTAAAAACATTGTTAAATACTTAAGTAAATATTTATTGCTCACAAATACTGGTCATTTAACCATATAATTCCACAAAGAATTTACATGGTGTCCAATAATTTTCAGGTTTGAATCCAAGTCAAGAAACTAATATGAAAATAACTGTAATAAATTATCACAAGAAAAACTGGAAACTGGTAGTTTGAGTTCTTGCAAAATACCTTACTAGGAAGCACTTTAAGGTTAATGCTTTAGCTCAGCTTTTAGAGTATTTTTCTGGCATTTCTTGGATTGAAATCTGAAGTAATCAAATGAATCACAGTGATACTACTGTGTTTACATGTAAATATTTTTTTTTTATTTTCTTAGAATGAAGATGGCTTACAGCTTTATAATTGGCTGAGTAGTTTTTCTATATAACTTCATGCAGCTCATATCAATCCTCAACTCAATATTTGAAAAAAAAAATGTTTTAAACACTTAGAATAATCATTGTACATGTTTTGAGTTAAACATATTCACTGGATGTTAGCTGTTTTGTCATTTTATAAACAAGGTATATGTATTCTGTTTTCAAGGCTATTTTTACACCTTTCATGTAAATTTATAATGCAGTTGTTAGCAGTAGCTTTAGTATTGTGAGCTAGTATTTTGTGTAACTTGTATAATATTTTATGTACATAAAATGAGTTTTATAATTGTAATAATTTTAAGTTTATTTTACTTGTTTTTAAAATTAATAAGTACCTTCTGTTACATGTTTACACAAAAACTGAATTAAATAAGAAAATTCTATTATAAAATAATTACTGACGACAAGTTGAAAACAGCTAAAAATGAAATTTATAAAGAGAACTTAAAGTATCACAATGTTTCATCTACTTAACATGACATCATCAGGTGATAACAAAATGTTAACATGTGGCACACTAAAGATCCCAAGGTGGTGTGGTCATGTGATTGAAAATATTTAAATACAAATTATATTTATATTTAATAATGATTTTAATACTGTAATTTGAAAAGTTTCTTTAATTTCCTGTTTTTAACTCTTTTTCTTTCTGTAAAACAAATTTTAAACCTCTGTTGATTATATTTTGTGTGACATGAAAATGTTCAAATATGTAAGATGGGGGATGACAATAATTTTTCAGTGTTGTCTTTAATGTGTTTCAAGTTTCTGTAATAGAAAATTTATGACAATGTATTTTCTATTTTACAGCTTTCTTTATTATGATTATTTCAATGGCCAAGCACATTAAGGCATGTCGCTCGTAATCTGAGGGTCGCGGGTTTGCATCCACACCAAACATGCTCGCTCTCCCAGCCGTGGGGGTGTTATAATGTGACGGTCAATCCCACTATTCGTTGGTAAAAGAGTAGCCCAACAGTTGGTGGTGGGTGGTGATGACTAGCTACCTTCCCTCTAGTCTTACACTGCTAAATTAAGGACGGCTAGCACAGATAGCCCTCGAGTAGCTTTGTGCGAAATTCCAAAACAAAAAAATGATTATTTCAAATCTTCTTGACCCCAAAAAATGAAATTTTTAATAAGTAAGAAAATAAATTTATAATTCCAAAATAGTGCTTACCTCTACTCACAATATTAGCTATTCTTTAGTGCTGCTCTCTATATGTGAACGTTTGATTTACACATGCTGCAAGTCTTGTGCTTTCTACCTTGTTGGAATTATTACATTCCAAGATGTTTTTCACAGAAATCATCATGGGTCATCTACTAACCAATTGTAGTATAGAATTCTTACATGATGCATGTTACTCCCTTGTACACTTCAGGGTCAAACCTTCACTTCTTGTTTGGCAGCTTTAAATACAGATTTTTTCTTTTGTGCTTCCCATATGACACATTTTTTTTATTCTTCTTTGGGGTGGTTCTAGTTATACATTTCTCCAGTTTATTATCATTGCTTTTCTGCACCAGACAGTTTTGTGCATCTGTGAATTCTGAAGTTAATGTTACTGCTTCAGGGTTAGCACCAACAACCAATCTCCTGTATTGGGCGTTAGATGCAGGCAGCCCATCTGTGAATCTGATTTTGTCTGACAGGAGATTTGAATGCTGCTTGGGTCACTCTTTGTCCCCTGACATCTCCTGAGCACCTTCAGATTTATCCGACAGTGTTCAGTATGATGACAATTATGATTGTTTTTTTCCTTCTCATGAGTTTTCTGTTTGTTCTCAGCTTCAGCATGAATATTTATTTAGTCTTTTTATAAGGTTTTGTATCTCAGGTTTGTCATGTTTTGTTTCTTTCTCTTATTTCTTATGCTAATATGTTCCTCCAGATTCAGAAGCCTCCCAGGTGTTCTCTTCTCAACTAGAAACTTGCTGTAGTCTTCCATGCCCTGTCCTTTCATTTGTTTTAATCACTTTCCTTGTGCTCCTTTTTTCTTTTGTCTTTTAAGACTTATTTCCTTTTCCTTTTGGCCTGCTGAGGTTGTTGATCTGATTTATTTGCAGTTGATGTTTCATCTATTTTTTATCATGCTATCTATCTTTTCCTTTATCCTGATCATTTCTCTATTTTATATCTCCCATCTTTACTCTTGTCTATGGTACTGTACAGCTATCATTCATGATATGCACAACTGTTTGTTTTTGTTCACTGGGAATCCTTCTACTTTTATGATATTTTCCCTATCTACACTTATGAGTTAGGTCTGCTTTCTCATCCCTTTAGCCTGCTCCTCTCTTCCCTCTGACTTCTTCCTCCTGTACATTGTTCTTTGTCTTCCCACCAAATTCATCATTTCACATTTTCCCTTCCCATCTTTGTTGCTCATTAGAAGAGGTTTTCCAATCTATCATGTGGACCATGTCCATTATGTTTGTCTCCCATTATCTTGTTCACCTTGCTCCAAACTTCAGTTTAATTTTTACTGGTAATTTTTATCCCTTTTCCTACTTTATTTAGACATCTTTATTTCCTCATTTTTATATGGCTCCTGCCCTTTGGTAAGTGGTGCCTTGACCAGTTATTATTTAACTTAAAACCCTCACTGAAAGCCATGTTAATTTGCACTTTCTCATCCACAGCTCTGCACAACCACCATTATAGATTGGGTGTTCCATAAGATTACTGGAAGGTTATCTACCTTACAATAGTTCCTTTATAAGTATATCCATTCCAGACCATTCCACCCATAAGCTACATGGGTAAAGCATAAAGGGATTGGCTGCCCATCATTGCCATGCCACAAGTGAATAACTCAGTATGGACTGCTTCTCTAAATAGTGTCATTGTCTCCCATTGCACTATCTTTGGTGATAACATTCCTACAGACTCTCCAACATATTCTTTTTATATTTTTATGTCTCTCATAATTGCAAAAAGCTATAAAAATATTCATGTATTTAAAGCACATTTATTGCAAAGTATTATAAAATAATACTTGACATTAAATATATTAATGAGTACTTAAATAGTATGCAAGTTGCAATGTGTTTATTATTTTGATACTGATTATACATTTCTAGCATTAAGATTCATCTTTTTATTTTGATATTGCTGTTATTTGGAGTCTCTTGTTGATGAATTAGCTTTTCAAATATCACAAAAATGTTCTCACGGTTGTAACTTTTATAATAGTCAAAACTGAACCACAAAATGAAAGTGTCTTGATTTGAAGCTAGACATTTATTTTTATTTTTTTGTTTCATTTGCAGAAGTTTCTGTTTAGTTATTACTGTTTTGTTAAAGTCAATTAAAAAACTAACCATTTAGACAACAGTTGATATCCTGAATAGCAGCAAGAGATTTAATGTTCGTGATTTATGCTTGACAGATTTTAATTTACAATAATAAAATTATACGTATAATCTAATATAAAGTCTGTATACTCTCAATCATTTGCCACTCTCTTATGTTTTAATATTTCCCACTGACTTTGTAAATGTGTACACTTTTTATATTAACCTAATTTACAGTTCACATGTATAAAAGTCAGCTTTAACATTTTACATTCTTTTTATTTATCTATTTACAGCTTACTCTTTTGGAGATGAGAAGGTATATTTTCTCTTATTAAAAAAAAACTGGATGTGGTAGAAGTAGCTTTAAACATTTTTAATTGATCACATTTAATAATGATGTAAGGCTTAAAGCCTAGAAGATTCTAATAACATGCACTTCTCCTTGATGCTATTGTCTAAGTTGATATATTAGGTGAATGTTATGAAATTAATGTTTTTGTATATCATTTTTTAAAATCACATTGTTCATACTTTCTTTAAAATTATTTGAAATGGTCAGTTTTTCCTCTTCTATCAGCATTTCCATAAACCTGACACATTTTAAACCATGGTTTCAACTGAAATGTGATGCATCAAATATGAATATTTATGAATAATTAATGTCTTCACTTTTTAATAAAAGGGATATTTTTTTGTTGTAGATATAATGCATTTAGTCCATTATGTAGTTTTATGCTTGACAAAAAACAGCCATCAACTATTTTTTTGTAATGTGTTGTTCAACAGTTACCTAATAAATTTGAATGAAGAACAAAAGAAGGATATATTTTGACCTTTTAAAAGAATCTTGTGTTTTGTAATGGTCTCTAAAAATTTAGCTTGTAAGACTACTTGAGACCTGAAGTGTCTTTTGTTTTGTTTTTTATCTTTACATCTCATTTTTTTAGATTTTGTTAATATATGACATATGAATGTCCACATTTTATGCAATAGATGCCACTTTAGTTAATACCTTAAACTGATTACATGCAAGATGTATATAGCATGCTTATTTTCCAACATTTGTAAATGTATATATTATTGTTTTGGTGCATCATCCTTCATAACTTTATATTTTCTGACATATATTTTAAAAACACTTGAAAAGATCTTAAGATGTATTGTCTTTTTAGTTATCACATTTTTATTAACTTTTAATAAGCCACCAGTGTTTTGAGTGCTTTTTGAACATGCAGTATTAAGCAATTTATAAATTAGTTACCATATTTCACTTTATATGATGATGGAAAAAGTTTTAAACAGAGTGTGACAGCGGATTTGCAGAAATTAGAAAGTGCTAAGAGGGCAGATGTAGGACATTCCTTAGAATGTTTGAAACAACTGGTTTGTGAGGCTTCTGATGTAATTGTTTACTGAAATATTTAAAAACATCTAAATATATTATAATTCAGAAAAAAACAGCTAAAATCTATTTTTATATTTATGTGTTACTGTATAAATAGATTATTTATTTAGAATAAAGAAGTTAGGCAGCATATTTTCAAGACAAGAAATAGAATAAACACATTTTTTGTTTTTTTATAATGATCCCTTCAGTAAAATCATTTTCTTCCACAAGAGGCTGTTATCACCTTTCTCAAAAACCTTCTGTTAAAAGATACTTTTTGAGGCTATAATATAAGAAAAACTCTTTTTTTTTTTAGGAATTATTATAATTTTTTTAATTTTTCTACTCTGTAGCAACCTGTGACAGTTGAACAGATAGGTGATTCATTAAATATACTGAAGACAGAAATAGAAAAAGTACAGGCTGTTCTCGCCTCTCTGGTAAGAATCTGTTTTAGATAATGTTATAAAAATATAATTACTGAAATATATCTCCAGCTTATACAAAACTAGCTACTAGAATCTTTGGAATTAAAGGTTTATATAAGCAATATATATATTTTGATATTGAGGAAAAAATCTGTGATTGTAATATATACAAAAAAAGCCTTTTTCAATCTGATCATTGTTGACAGTATTGTAATCAGAATTAAAATATAGTGACAATAAAAGCTTTAAAAGGTTCAAAATTTGGTCATTTCGGTCTGAATAAAATCAAAGGTTTTTGATATAATTTCTCAACTGAATAGTTTTGTTGGGTTATTTTTTATGCAATTTTAAATTTTATTAAATGATGGCAGTGCTGAAACTCAAAACATTTTATCTATGCTTTTCATAACAATGTAAAGGTTTTTTTATTTTTAAGTAAAGTTACTTTTGTGATTTACAAATCAAAATTCACTTAAACATGAGATTGGGACTTGTAATTCTTTTTATTACAAATGGAAATTTATTCTCTGACATAAATATGTAAAGATTTTACAAGAAAACTTATCATAATACAGTTTTAGCTACTGTGTAAACTAGAAACCATAATTTGTAGGGGAAATCAAAAGAAATTTGAATCGTGTTTGTGTACAATGTCTTTTGTATTTAAATGGTATATAACACAGAGTCTGGTTAATTTTTATCATGTTTATGGTAAGAAGTTTGATGAAGCTTCAGAGAAACATTTTAAACATTTCACTTTTAACTGATCCAGTATTTATTTCTGTTTTAAAGAGCGCATATTAAGTTTTAACTTAAATAACAGGCTGAAACAACAATGAATTAAACAAAAAATGCTGCACTAATTGAAAAGATCCCAGAGTACAAAGTATAATGTGAGATTATAAAATGTGTCCCAGGGTTTGGAGGTGACTGTGGAAGTTGTGAAGATGAATACATTTTAATGAAGTTAAATAAGAAAAATCACAAGGAAGGACTGCATTTAAAACAGCAAATTCAAACCTCTGATTAATTATTTAGTTTGTTATAACTTAACTAACAAGCTGAAACAAGATACAAACTATAATGTGAGATTATAAAATGTATCCCAGGGTTTTGAGATGACTGAAAAGTAGGATACACATCAAGGTAGGGATAAAACTAATATATTAGAGGTTTGGATTTTCTGTTTTTAACACAGTCCTTCCTTATGATTTTTGCTTATTTAACTTCATTAAAATATATAAATGTTCATTAAGTTTCAACTTCGTAATATTTCATTGGTTTCAAATAAGAAACCTTGTTACCCTTGATTAATAGAGCATATTTTATTCTACTAATAGAAAAAAAAATTATGCATTTTGAGTTGGTAATATGAGATTATAATTTTTGACTGCCAAAATTTACTTTTGGAGCAGGAATTTGTAACAGTACTAATATGTATTAGATTTACCATGATTTAGAAGCTCACCTGTGCACTTTAATAATAAAAGTACAAAAAAAATTATTATACAAGAAGTTTTATGTTTGTATTTAGTCGAGAGGTGAAACTCTACAAACAAAATTGCTTTGTCGAAAAGCAACTTTAAAAAGACAAGGATTTTCAGAAGATGGAACTGGTATGTAGAATCAATACAATTTTGAAAACCCTTACATTTATAGAGGAATTCTTTGAAGCTGTTATTTTAAGAATAGTATTATGTTATATTATTGATAATTTATTAATTGCAAGTTTTATGTTGTTACACCATCTGTGATAATCTGCCCAGTATAAAAATAAATATTTTACAAGTTATTTGTAATAAATGTTTCAAGAAATTTAATGGTTATAAAATCTAGAGTATGTACAATATTATTGTCTTTGAATCAGTTTTATTTCAGGCATTTTTAATAAAGCATGTACTATTAAACACTCTCATCGTGGCTGATTGGTAAGTCTGAGGGCTTGTTAACAATATGAAGTGAGTTTAGTATCTATGATTGACAGAGCACAGATAGTCCATTATGTAGCCTTATGCTTAGCAATAAGCAAACTGCTAAATCACTCTTTTAAAAGCTTAAAAAAAATTTATTATGTTACAAGCACTTTCAAATTGAACTGTAAATATACTCTGGTGTATTTATTACAAGTTGTTTTATATTTAATATTATTGAAGTTTTTGTGTTTGATTTTGTAATATCCGTTTGAAGATAATCAAATATATTGTCTTGTAGGGGTACTTAGATTTACTGGTATACTGTGATTCGTACATCTGATGTACACATATGGCAATGTTTTCTCAAAACTCATTTTTTATGCTATTTTTTAAATAACAGATAATTCAAGAGTGTTTCTTGTCAAAAAGTATTTCATGTTTTTTTCTTAGAATGACTAGTGGAAAGTTGACAATTAATAGCTTTAACAAAGTAGTTAAATTAACAGTTGCTACAAAATAAGTACTTGTATATTTTGTCAATTCAAGCACAAGTTACAAGTCATCTTTTGACCTTATTTCCTTGGTAGTGATTTCTTTATTTTAACTTGCTATTGCCGTGCCAAGTTCTAGTTATTTAAAAAACAACTATAAAATGTTACTTGTAAATATTACAGATTAAAGAAATAAGTATGATTTACTTGTGAGGTAAATATTGTTATAACTTTGTTTTGACTTATATTTGTTCCATTTGGGGCACTAGATATATATAGAAGATCCTACTTTTGGTTATAATTTAAGTTTCCCAAACAGTTTCCAGGTATATTTACAATGGGAATGGTTTTATTCTGCTTATCATAACGTCTAGACCAAGCTATCAGAATACTGCTGTTAAATGCAATTAATACAAAAACCATTAACATCCTAACATTCTAGGCCCTATATTATAATATCAGTTCCCATTATGTAGCTCTTTCTAAGTGGGCCAAGCTATGAATAGGTTGATATCATACATAATACTATCTGTCACTGGTACACAGTGTTGTACGCTAGGATAAACAATGTCTAAGATACCAGTGAGTTGACAAAAGGACTTCAGTAAGAGAAGATTTTGTGCAATATATTGCAGTACAGTTACAAATATTCTCAGGATATAATACAAATTATCTGGTAATACACACCACTGGGTCATCTATATAATGCCTTGTTCATGTTAAGTCATGCTTCAGATTGAATGAATTGTTTCTGAAGTGAATGTTTAGAGTTATGTTATTTATATAAAGTGGTGGTTTGGCATTTGCTGTTTTTGTTACATTGTTTATAGTACTAGAAATAAATGTGTAGAATTTGCATTAATTATGTTGACAACAAAAATTAACTCTTTGTTAAAAATGAAATAACTAAATGTAGAACTATTTCACCAGGAAATTTTAAGTTTTGCAAAATTTATCAAATTAACTTACCTGTATGTGTTTTACACTCAGTTTTTGTATTTAGTTACAAAGTATTCATGATTGTGTTCCACATTTATCTGCAAACATTAACTCTCAACTTTACAAATGAATGTATTTGTTCAACTTCCTTCATTTCCCTGCTTATACAGTAATCATGGATCACATGACATAATTACAAAACACCTGTTAGTCTGATGCACAAGTCGTTCTATTTAATGTTAAACTTGTGTGTTAATTTGTGTCTGATGGCGAACAACAGTTATTTCTGAACATATCAAAAGACACAGGATAAAAATATTTAATGTACCTGGAATAACAATTCCTGTGCCAGTAACTAGGTTAGAGCTTCAGCTTGGAGTTTATTATTTTTCGTGATGAAACTTTGTAGAATGGACAGCAACTGTCTATTGTGGGGACACAAGTGTTGAGGACAATGTTTTGAAAGTCTTCCACCTTTCATCTTGAGGTTTATCAATAGAAAAATATTTTTAATTGTCACTGTTAAGTTTTTGCTTTAAAATATCAAGAACAAGAACTTTATATAAATATAGAAAATGGCTCAAAGAGCCTCAAACATTCATTCTTGTTGAAAGAGTAGAAGGATGTATTTAAGCAAACAAAATCTACACCAACCTGTTACTACTCTCAAATATTATATAGTTCCTACTGTATGATATCTTGTTTTTAATATACAAATTGACAAAATATACAAAAACAGTTAATTCAAACTTCTGACTAATGATGCACACATATAGAGATTTGTCTAATAAGCTGAAAGCCTATTTAATGCAAATGCAACTTTTTAGTTGTGCCCAAAAATTATATACACATGCAGTTTAATGTTTTTGACATACAGTATGAACATAGGGAAATTATTTCACTTGTATGTGAATCTTTTTAAATGGAGTTATATGAAGTATATAAAACAACTTGATATTATCAAATGTAAAAAAAACTACTTTAAATTGTTCATTGTTTTGTAACTTACAGGGAAAGATCTTTCTTGGAGAAGTTCAGATAATGCAGAATATATTGCCAATGAAAGTGGAAATAAGTAAGTTTCTATATTACGTAGATCAATTTTTCTAGTTTTATTAAGTGAAGGCATCTGTTAGTGTCTCACTCATCGTGGATGATAAAACTTGGAGAGATTCAGATATTGCAAAAATTTGTGTTTTTATACAAAGCTGTTCAACTTTCTTTATACATTCTAACAAGAATATATATCAGTCATAACTTGAAAATAAGCTTTAGAAAATAAATAGTGTTAACATGTTATGTGTGTCTTAGGAAATAGTAAATTGTTATAAATTTGTTTAAAAAACTCGCTGAATAACTTGTTTTTTTCTTATGTATAAGTTCAGTGTAATTAAATGTAAATGCTTTTTTCTGCAGGATTTCTGTGGTTTCTACCAGCAAGACTTCTAACCAACTAGATCACTTACATCCATTAGCTTATTCATGTCCCATACTACCAAGTGAAACTTCTCTTGTTACAAAGTCAACCCAGACAGAACCATTAGTCTCTGGTTTAAATGAAAAATTTGTAACTGCTTCAGCATATAATGTTCCAGTGCCAAATAAGATGTGCCAAAGTGAGTATATGGATGAGAGAATTAGCACTTGTACATTTCCTGAGAAGGAACTTCAACATTCTCATGTTCCTACAACAGGAATCTTGCATGATACTAATGCACAAGATGAAAAATTTTCTACTGTTTCACCATTTGTTTATAGGAACCGAAGTTTTAGCTTCATTTCAGCTATTAAAGAAGGCAATAATGATATATCATGTTGTGAAGAGGCAACTAGTACTGAAAAATTAGAATGTGATAAGATTTTAGTAAAACCTTCTCATGAACCTCAAAAATTCCATTCAGTTCCAGTAAAATTAGATGATGTGAAATGGTTTCGACATCCTAAAGAAAACAACGAGTCATTATCCAGAGAAGCTAGGTTAGTATGTTATTCTAGAAGCAAATTAATCTTCATTTTTCATGCTGAAAAATAAATTGACTGACAATGTTAACATAAACAGATTTATTAACATTAAAAAGAGCTTCCAATTATGCTCTTCCATTTTACTAAAAGCTTTCACCCAGTCTTAAGATGCATGGACCTTTACATGTTTGTCTCAGGTTTTGTTTGTGTCATTTGACATGTATACATTTCTTGTTAATTCAGAAAAGAAAGTTAAAATGTAGAAAATGTAATGATTTTGCTTCAGTTGTGAAATTATGTTTCTTCTTTAAGATCATTCTATTTCATATAATTCACATAAATTCACAGCCTGATATTTGTATTATAACAGTTAAGAAGGTAACTACATGTAACGCCAATGTTTGTCTATTAAATTATTGTATTTGTGATTATACTTTATTATAAAGCCCATTAGAAATAGTTATGTAGCTTATGAGTATGCAATATCTTAATAATTTATATTTTAAAATGGTACTACCTCTGCTCCTCCATAGCTATTTTATTCTTCATTTGCCCTCTAAGCATTGGTAAACATTTTAAAAGCACTCCAGTCTTTTATACCCCTATATTTTTTTGTCATTGCAGTAATGTGCTGACCATGTGACCACCCTTCCTTATTTCCCTTGTGCCCTCTGTACTAATGCTGGCAAGTACCTGTTCCTTTGTGATACAATTCTCTATTTATTTATTGGTATTCTTGTGTTTTATGTTCTTCATGTGACTGCACATTTTTTTTATTGTGCTCGATCACCAAATAAAAACCGTTTTAAGTTCAAGTTTCTATTTGTTTGTGTTTGAAATGTTTCTGTCTCCCAATTGCTACTCTGTTCATATGAATTCAGGTTTCTTAACAACAGTTGATAAATTTCCAAACATAAATAGTGGTTGTAACACTAGGCTATAGTTTCAGGTTAATGGTGTCTATTGAGGAAGTACACATGTCTTAAGTTCAGCCAGTGATTTTTTTTTTCCTTTCAAGAGAAGTATTTTCTTTTTATATTTTTCCCATTTACTTGTATGCCACACTTTCACTTATATGTCTATCCTCTTGTTTATCTTCTGGGTCTTTTCCTTATTGTGCCTTTTTAGTTCTTCTGTATTGGCCACTCAGATGTGGTTCCCTCTTCTCTGGTTCTGACTTAAATGACAAAGTTTTATCCTTTTTTTCTGACTTGTTTGCTCCTCAGTCAACCTTCATCTGTTGTTTTCCATCTAGATGTCTACTTACTCCTTTCAACATGACTTTTGTCTGGTCACATGCCTCAGCTCGTGGGATCATCCTTATATGCTTACATTTCATTCACTTCCCTATTTTGTATCTTATTTTCTTACCTAGATCCCTCCTTTTTGTGATCTTTTGGTTGCTCTAGATTGGGCTATTTTTCTTTATCTGTGTACCATAGTCACAAATCTTTCTTCAGTTTCTGGTGCTTTTTTCCAGGTCTTCTGTTGATCTGGTACTTCTGTTTCTCATTTGCCCCTGTTCTTCATCTAGTTATCTGTTTAGGGTTTGTCTGTTTTAACTGTTGCTCTTTATAGAACTGTCCTGCCAAACCTCTCTTTTCTCACTCTCCAAAAAAGTTTTTCTTCCTTGGCTTGTTCCATTTCTTTCATCTGGTCCATCCAACACATTTCTTTTTTTCTGCTAGATTGGAATCTTCATATTGTTGTTCCCATACAATTTAGTTTTCTTTTGAATTCATTGTAAGTTGTTCCTTGTAAGACATTTCTTTTTCAATTTCAGTTCTCCTGCTTCTGTCATGCAGTCTTCATTGTTATGATTGTTATTACATTCTTTACCATTTCTCGTTTTTTTTTTTGTTATTCAGATCTGGCATTCCTTCCCTGGACTTCAGTTGCCTTCCTGGTTAGATTATTTTATGTTTTTTCCTCTTTCCTTTTTTTTTCTTTTCCAACCTTTATTCCCATTTGTTCCTGGATCATCTCCTTTATTTATTTTTGACATTATTGCATATTATACACACAGCATGGCATGAAATATATTATGCAAGGCACTACTACTGGCTGTTTACTGCCCAGATGGACTGCATTTAACATAATTCAGTGTATACCAATGAGCTTCCCCTGGGTGTTTTTTCCTTTGCTGGACTGCTTTTGTTGATTTTATCTCATTTTAATGCTGCATATTATACACACAATATGGCACAAAATTTATTATGCAAAGCAATTCCACTCAATGTTTTCTGCCTATATATCATACTTGGCATAATCAGTTGTATGTCATGAGACTTTTCCCACATATTTTTGTCTGGATGGCTCTTGCTTAACTATCTTGATATCAGTCCAAGGCACTTCCCCTGGATATTTTTTGCTCAGGTGGACTGTACTTGGCCTATTTGCAGATGGTCTTCTCACTCTAGCCACGTATTTTATTTGTTACCTAACTGTCTTGTCCTCTTCATTGACATAATACATCATATCCTAAGGAGCTTCCCCTGGATATTTTTTGCCCAGTTGGACTGCACTTGGCCTTATTTGCAGATGGTCTTCTTACTCTTGGCACATATTTTATTTGTTACCTACCTGTCTTGCCCTCTTTATTGGGTGATGAGCATAACTGTTCCAGAAATACTGCTGTATCCCACAGATATGTCATGTATTTTAACAATGGCATACCTGCTTTTTCATTGTGGTTGTTCTTCTCTTAATTATTTTCTTTTGTGCCTTCATCAGCCCATCCAATTCTCCAATATAGGGAACTACCTATGCTAGTATAGAAGGTGCAGTGATATTGGTGGAAGGTGGTCACATGATTAGTACCATTTGCTGCAACATTGAAAAACATATAGGGGGGTATAAAGGACTGGTGTGTTTTTCAAAAGTTTACAAATGTCTAGAGGGCAAATAAAGGTTGAGATAGTTATAGGCAAGTTGAGGTAACTACCTGTAAGAAATGCATTTTCAGTGTTAGAAAATGTTAACTTCTGGTTCCTTACAAATTCTTTGGTCAAACCTTCATAATTGCTAAACTATTTGGCATTTTACTACCAGGTGGCATATTTTTAATCTTTTAAGAACTTTGGTTTAGAAAATAATTTTCTTTCTGAGTTTCAAAGGACTGTATATAGTTTTAGTATATATTTTATAAGTAATTTCATGTGTAAAGAAACATTATGCAGCGTATCCATTATTATTTTGTTAACTGCTTGGCTTTTTCAATGTAGTGCATGGTGATTATGTTGTTTATAAAACATTAACTAATGAGAATAAAAGCAATTGCATCTTATACACGTAAGCTGACAAGTTTTTTATTTTATGCTGTTTATTTTCTCTAGTAAAAATTAGTACATTGAAAACTTTTAATGCCTGTAATATTTTATAAGTAGTTTTAGTTGAGGATATTTATTATGCTCATGAAATATTACCAGTAGTACAATGCCTGTTGATGCAGATCTCGTATTTGAGATAAGTTTTTTCTTTTTAAATCAGTTATCTGATAATTATAACTACAATATTTTACAACAAATATCAGCTAAGATATAAATATGAACACAAAATAATTAACATAATTTCTTAATCTATTTTAATGTTTTCTAGTTTAAATTGCACAAATTACTCAGAACAGCAATACTTGGTTGTTTTTGCAAAGAATTATTACACATTAAAAATAGGTTTTTATTAGTCCAAGGTTATGTGAAATAGTAGGCTATTAAAACAATAGTACTTGAATTATTAATTGTTTTTTATGCCCCAAAAGAAATTTGAACTCTGCAAGAATCATTAGACCTGCAGTGGATATTGTTGAAAAGCAGTAATTACTTAAAAAAAAAATTATGCTGAAAAGATGTGACAAGAAAAAAACTGCATTATTTTTAGCCCTTGGCATGCACATGTATGTATGTGTATGTGTATATATATTTATGTGATGACCTCACTAATATGATAATACATGTTTATATCTGACATTTATAAAAAATGTTGAAAAAATACGTAAGTTGTGATGACTCTCACCATTTGGTGTGATAATTGTTTTACAAATAGGTTTCAAATTTCTTAAAGCTCAGATATTATTAGTGCTTTTTATTAGGTAATATTCACTACTTCTCAAACAACCATTCTTTGGTAGTATTTTATAATAGACTATACAAATAGTGGTTAAGTTGTTTTAGTGACAGTTAAATATTATGTCTCATTGTTTGAGTGACATGTCTTATTTATTTAACAGTACTATTCAAGAAAATTATCCAGTAATATTTTCTTCTGAAAAAATAGTCTGTGTGTGTGCTTAAAGGATGGTGTATACAACTTAATTTCTAAACACAGTAAAATAGTATGTTATATTTATATGGTAGCATATCAGTGTAATAAATGAATTTCAGGTGAGTTGAATTAAGTTAAATTTTCTTTTGCTGGGCTTTTTTAATTATGCATTTTCAAAGGCTAGCCTTAGAATATATATTTTAGACAAAACCCATTAATATGCATTTTTGTCTAGTCATTTGGATATAGATAATAAAATTAATATACAAAAAGATCTATCCTAAATATTACTGCCTGTTGTAATGTGACCTTATGATAAATGGCTATACATAACTTCAATATTATAATTTTCTGTTTAAATATTAATATTCAGTTTTTTAGCCAAATTACCAGTACTTGTTCTCCTAGCAAATTGGAGAAAAGAAGTTATGAAACATCCAGTAAAACTGTATATTCACCACAACCCCAGAGTATGAATGTGAGCAGAACTGTGGAAGAAATCAGACAGAAGCTTCCAGCACCAGAAGAAATGCGTGCAGAAAATGCCAGTATTTATGAGAGTGGAGAAAGACCACTTCCACTAAATGGGATGTCGATAAGCAATACAGCCAACAAAGAGAGTGCAATTTTTTCTTTGTTTTCATCTTCAACAGAATTATGTCGGGCTATAGTTCACTGTGCTAGTTCTCAAAATACTAAAAAAATTGAGGAGAAGTGCATTCAGAAAACTGAGCCACCCCCTTATAGACAACCTCCTCTTGCTTTAAAAGTCTCTGCTGTATCTCCAGTTTGCACAAACAAAAGTAATACAGTATCACCCATTGATAGTCCACCAGAGGATATAAGCCTTTGTAATACACAGGACAGTGTACCTCCCATGCCTGCATCCCAACGATCAAGAAGGCGTTCGTTGGAAAGACAAAGTTCTATCCCAAGTGATTTAGCAACAGCTTTTCCAAAATTGTTGATGCTTGCTGCTTTGAGTGAACAAAGTGAACAAGTTTCATCATGCGAAGAGTATGGTGATTCTCTCAAGCCTACACCCCACCAAAGTATGGAAGAAGATCCTGCAGAATCTGTGGCACGTAAAGATCATTCAGTTGTAACAACATATAAAATCAATGATAGGTGGGGCTCAGTATGTTTCTTAGCATGCAACTGACTACCTTGTTTGCTTTTCTTATATATTTCTAAGCTGTAATAATGAAAACTGCATGAGCATTCTCAAACAGAACATTTTTATCTTTATTTTTATGATTGCAATAAGTCATACCAGTGATAAATCTGGTGACATTTTTACTATTATTCACAGCATTTGGTGTTATTAACCCTTTCATAACCTGTCATATGTCATAGGCCGTGTCATCATGTTTTTTGACTTGTATTTAAAATTTTTATTGAAGTACTATTTTATGAATTTGTGTTAGTAAGGTTGGAATCAAATTTTAGAAAACACAAACTTTAATATTATACATATATATATGGGTTAACTTCTTAATTTAAAAGTGCATTTTGAAAGAGCATACTTAAATATAGATATTAGTAAGTCACATAGTATGTTGAATATAGCTGTGTTTAAAATTAAATGCTTGTGATGTCAAAGTACTAAGCCTGTAGTTTTGTACAAATTAGGAACTCAAATTACTAATATTAACAAGCTAGAATATAAAACAAGAACCCTGTACCTTTTTAATTTGCTGAGATGTGGCTTATTTACTGAAGCAAATACAGTGGCCCTGTTCAACTCTCCATTTTTTGAAACAGTCCCTTATATACTCTTACTACACTATATGACATGTGAATAACCAAATGACAGCTTAGAAATATTCCCTTAGTGGTTTTCTCTGTGAAAAATCTACCAAGGTATCATGAAGGTGGGCTGTATTTTTAGTCTCTTTGAAGTTTTTTATTTTATTTTTTTATCTAAATATATCTTAGTTACTAAGCTTAGTAAATTAGTAGAATTTTATGGTATTAGTGTAATTATTTATGATATTTTTGTAATTCAACTATATATAATGTAAAAAAAACTTGTTTGATATCCTTCACATTCAAAATTTTAAAAGGCTTAAGAACCTATGTTCAGCAGCAACCAAGTTCAAAAGTCTACCAGATTTTGTGAAAATACACATGCTGTATCAAAAGTAATAGTGCAAACATTTAACATCTAAAATGTCTATCCAAATTGTACTGAACCTGTACTGAAAGGGTTAATTGTATGAAAAATAACAAATATCCTTGCATGATCATTCCTCCCCACCATGTCAAATTTACTTTTGTTTGTTATGTATAATAATAAGTATTTCTCAATCATTGTTTGTTGTTGACACTAAGTAACAAGAAAGTATGAGATAATATTTTTATGTTTTCAGCTGTTGCATGATTGTTCAAAACTGTCTAATGTCTCATTTTCTTAATTTATACAATAAAAGAGATTGAAAATAATATCAGATGAATTTTCAATTAAATGTTGAAAATATTTTATTGACTTTTAGGAAATCAAGTTAATGTTATAATAATTTTACAATATTTTGTGTTTGTATCATCTTCCTAGTTGTCTTTTATATTCCTGAAACATACATTGAAGACTTTTTCAATCTTACATATTTCATGACATAGTCATTTTTAGAAATCAAAAGTGTGTGATGAAAATTTAGCATGATCTCAGCGAAAAAACATAGTTTTGTTTGAAGTTATAGACTCCTGTTCAAAAACAAACTCTTGTTTTTTGGAATCTCATCAACTTCTTTGATGTATTTCTTCCCAGTGATGGTGTGGTATGTCTGCAGATTTATACTATTAGAAACTGGGGTTTAATACCAATGCTGAGCAGAGCAAAAATAGTCAATTTTTTAGCTATGTGTTTAATTACAAACAAGCAAATCTATGGTATACAAAGAATTTTGGTCTTTGATGTTTTTTTAATTGAAAAATATAGTGATATGCTGAAATGTGTAATATACTGTAGGTTTTCAGTTGATATTTACACTTATTATTCATTTTTCATTTAATGTTGTATGTTATTAAGCATTTTGTTAAAGCAGAAATTCCTAGTATTTGTTTGGAATGTATATTAATATTGAGTTTTTAAAGTTGCAGGTTTAGTATTATTCTGTAAGCTGTATTTTATTATATTTTTGAGGTTGTGTTTTAAGCATTAGTATGTTCTTTAAAAGTCTTAGGTTACTGTAGATTAATTTTAAGAGGCGTCAGCTTCTAATAGTTTGTATTTAACAGCAAAGATTTTTCTTGTTTATTATTTATTGCTGCTATTCAGACTCTTTACTCACTGTCAGAGCTAATTTCACTGGTGACTCATTTGCAAACACCAAGTTGTACAAAGTATGAGATTAAGCTGTGAATTAGAAGTAGTTATATTAGACTAAGTCTAAGATTAATTTTGTCACAACATTCTTTAGTGATCCAGTACAGGTTAATATAATTGTAATTGCTCTTATATATTGCACACAATTGCCAGTGACATTAATAAGCCAAACACATTGTTTCCAGTTCCAACTTCTATTTCTAAATCTAGTATTAACTCTAGACATACTAGCTGAAGACCACAAAGGATACTGTAAAAAAAATTATAAATTCAACTTCTCCTGCAAATGATAAGCTATACTGATGAAACCTAAAGCCTCTGACATAGATGCCTCCTGCTGGGACAGCAATAAGTCTTTGGATTTTCATTATTAAAATCAGGGGTTTGATTACCCCTCAGTGGACACAGCAAATAGACCATTGTGAGTTTTCAATAAGAAAATCACACTTATGTTTATAAACATACCACCATCAAACAGATAATGTTGTTTCAATAGGGGACAGTGCTTCATGCTGACAGTTGGAAAAGTTAAAGTAGTTTTTCTCACATCCATTTAAATAAAAAACAAAAACTTGTTAGGTAGGATGTAGCTAAAATTCCTAAATTACAGACACCATATTTTTCTAATTGTATAAAAAGTAGGAACCAGTACAGTAACATGTATGTAAAAAAGTAATAAAATGATTGTATTTTGAAAAGAGTATAAATAAGTTAAAATTAAGTAGTTTACTGAATTTGATGCAATAATCGTATTAAGAAATTATGTGTAAAAATATTACGCACTTGCAGCTGCAAATATGTAAAAGTTTATATTTTAGTAAAAATTTGATATTGTAAATCATTAACACATTATTATTATTGTTATTATTATTATCAATATTTTCTAAAAATAGTGTTCAGTAGCCATATATTATATCAAACCACTGATTTTTCTCATCATGCATTGCTTGCTCTATTTCCTAGCTTTCACATTATTTTTAGAAACAGTGAAGTATAATATTGATAAGTAGATCTTTTTTTGTTCTGTGAAATTTCATAAGAATGGATGGAGGTAATGTAAAATACTTGACAGCATCTGTTAAAATCATGCACCATCTTTCTTGAGATCAGGTAGCTTAGCACTTGTAGATTTATGCAATGCTTAATTAATAACAGAAACATTTATATATGGTATGGGTTGAGAAAGTTTTTTTACATAGAGGAGCAAACAACGTTTCGACCTTCTTCAGTCATTGTCAGGTTCACAAAGAAAAAGTAACTGATCGATAGCTGACCACGTGTTTGAAGGGGGTTGTTTAATTGAGTGTAAGAATGTAAAGGGCGTGCTTAGTTGTTTGATTATATTTATCAATATAGGTATAAAGGTGCTCCTTTGCATTGGTTTATTTCGGGCTTGAGTTGTTGTATAAGAAGGCTTCTTCAATTTTGCATTTGTTTATGCTTGTTTCTTTATTTAGTATTTGGGTGCTTTTTATGGTTATGTTGTGTTTATTTGATTTGCATTGTTTGAAAATGTGTGAAGGTGACTTTTTTGTGTTCTTTGAATCTGGTTTCCATTTTTCTACTTGTTTCTTCAATGTAGAAGTCCTGGCAGTTATCATATTATATTTTATAAATATTGTTGGTGTGGTGTTTGTCAGTATAATTTTTACATAGTATAGATCTCAGTTTTATGTCTGGTTTTTGAATAAATTGTGTATTAACTGGAATGTTATATTTTGTTACTAGTATTTGCTAAATGTTGCTTATTTTTTGCTTTTGTCGGGAATGTATGGTATCCAGAAGTATATGGTTTCATGATTTTTTAAAATTTATTTTTGTTAATTGATTTTGCTTTTTGTCTAGGTGTGTGCATATAATGTTTTCTATGGTTTGTTGAGGAAATTTATTAATGTTGATGAAGTATTGTTTTATTTTGTCTGATTTGTCATTAATTTTATGTGGTGAGCATTGTTTTATGGCTATGTTTATTAGCTTTCTTAGTATGTTGAGTTTTTTTTTTGTTTCATGTGGAAATTAAGTGTGTATTCTTTAGATGTCAATTCCGCAATAGTGCCATCTACTTATCTGTAGTGGTGGATGTAATGCTGTATTAATTGCTTGTGTTTCAATTTGTGTCATAAAAATATTAACTGGAACTGGTGATACTGGGTTGCCCATGCTTAAGCCATTTATTTGTATATAGTTATGGTTGTTGAACATGAAGTTTGTCTTCATCATGGTGAATTCTATGAGGGTTGCTAATTGGTTGCTGGGAATGTCTATAGATGGATTAGGGTCTCGGATATAGAGTTCTAAGGCTATCTTGCAGGCTTAAGCAGTTGGAACTTCTGTAAAGAGGAATGTAATATTGAAATTGGCTTTTAAGGTTGTATGACTAAGTTGATTAAGATTAGACATGAAATTAAAAGAGTCTTTGAATGAGCTGGCTGATCTTGCATATTTGGAGGATGCTTATGCTGTGCTTTTACCAAAATTGTAATTAAATGATTCATATGTGGATATTATTGGTTGTAATGGACAATTTGGTTTATGAGGTTTTGGGTGCTGTATATTTGTGGTGTGTGAGAGTCGGTCTTGCGTAGGTAGGAATAAAGCGTTTTTGAAATTGTGTTGGCTTTTATCATTTTTAGTAGTATTTAGTTTAGTTGCATTTCCTATGTCTTTGTTGGATTTGTGTGTATTGGTATAAAGTTGTTAATGTCTGATAGGATGTTCTTGATTTTTTGGATGTATTCATTCACGTTCATTATGACTATAGCATTTCCTTTATCTGCTTTTAGAATTTTTGTTTTTATCTTGTTTTAGGATATTAATGGAATTAATGTCTCTTTTTGTAAGATAGTTTTCTGTTTTGTGAAATTATGTTGATGGTTTTGTGAGAAAATTCTTTGACAAAAATCAAGTGTTTCTGGAAAATATAAATGTTTAACTCATACCAGCTGTTTTAACATATGTATTTTTCTCTACAAGTGGATTTTCTCGTCATCATGAACAGAAACATTTATTTCTTACTAAATAAGTTTTCATTCAACGTACATAAAGAGACATATAGGTCAACCAGGATGTCTTAAGTATTTACATATTTTTTTAGTACACATTGATATGTTTATGTAGTACTAATATGTAGAAGTTTAAAAAAAAAAGAACTGCATTTAACTTAGTAAATTTCCACCTTCTTTTTGTTTTGTTTATGGTATGTATTACTAATTTCAGTGGGCAAAGATAGTTGAGGCATTTGACTCATAAAATGAGGATCACAGTTTCAAACCCTCATCACACCGAACATGCTCACCCTTTCAGCCATGGGGCTTTATAATATTATAGTCAATCCTATTATTCATTGAGTAGCCCAAGAGTTGGTGGTGGGTGGTGCTGACTAGCTGCCTTTTCTTTTATCTTACACTGCTAAATTAGGGATGGCTAGTGCATATATCCCTCGTGTATCTTTGTGTGAAATTAAAAAAACAAACTCATTTCAATAGAGAGTCTTTTGGTTCTAGGAAGTTCTGTTTTATATTTCTCTTTACATAGGTCTAGTGTGTATTAAGTTAATCATTGTATAAATTCACTTTTGCAAAATAATATGAACAAATTCTGTAAAAATATGTTACTGATTGTGAAATTTAAATAGCATAAAAGTAAAAGTTGTTTATTGAATGTATTTTTGAAGCTGTCAAATTTTTATATTTGACTGTTGTCAATAGGTTAACAGAAGTTCAAAGGGAAAGTAAATCGAGAACAGAAAGAAAGGGTGATAGTAAATCAGAAGTTGGAACAGGCAAAGATCAAGAAACCGTTAGACAGGTCTGTTGCTTTAATATTTGTGAATGTGTTTGTCATGTTATTTGTTTAACTAATTATTGGTGTTTTATTTTTGCATATTGTATTCTATATTAATGTAACACTAACTTGGTACTTAGAATTTTTTTGTCCAAGAAAATTGTTGTTATCACACTACCATTTAACCTGCTCTTATTGAATGATGTGAGAATATATGATTTGGGTACAACATGCTTCATATTTGTACACATGTTTCTGTCACATCTGTTGAATAAATTTATAATAAAATAAATGTGCAAAATTTTAGAAAATTTATTGTGCTATTCATAACTCCTTAAACTTTAACAAAATTAGCTTCTTTTATCAGACATTACACTATTCAGTTGCTTCTGTAAATGTTACTACATATTGGCTTGAGATGATAAATAGTGTTCAGCTACCTGTATATTTTAATGTAATGGGCAGAAGGTCATTTGTTGGGAGAGTTTGTGTGTTCTTAAGGCAAAAACATTTCAAATTTTTATTGGACTACCCATATAAATAAAACAGATTTCCCATCTGAGCTAAATATAAATAAAAGAAAGCACTTAAAAACTTAAAAAGCATGTGCAGTGTTTGTTTGAACAAATCACCTAGGTTATAAACTTCTACCATGAAAAAAATTGTAGAAATTTAACCATTATGTACAATATCAGCTAGAAATAACTAAGAATTGTTAGTAGTTTTTTTACTGTTTATTGTTTATAAAGGTATTATTTTACTAAATCTTTTATGAAAATCAGTCAGTAAGAAGTATAGATATGATACTGATACGATAACTCACAACCAGTATCAACTTCAAAGATATTTCGACAATTCGTTCATTCTGTTGAAGTGCTGGTAGTATCTGGTTTCAGAAAATTGTAATTTATAAATTTTATTTGTCTGATATTCATGCCAGATTGTAAAATTCTTAAAATATATATTTGTGTTGATTAGACTCAAAAATATGTTTTAACTGTTTGTTTTGTATTACCAGACTTTAAGTTGACTTCATTTTGTAGCTTTAAATGAGAGTATCTTTATTATATATCTTGGGTCTTTAGTATATAATTTTCAAAAGTTGACATGTTTGACCTTTTTTACTTGGCCATCATTTCTTGTTCATTTTTAAGCATCTAGAGTGGTTTTGGAGTTCTGTAAAACACCTGGTTTATTTCTTCATGACCTGTAAGAAACTACTGTATTTGTTTTCAACTTACTTTAAAGGTCCTTGTGTTAAGAATTTAGGGTTGAGAACAGAAATAATTAAGATGTGAGGGGAAGAGTTTTTATATGCATTTTGAGAATGTTTTTCCTGATACTTCTAGTTTTAGGCTCAAATTTCCAATTTATGTTAGATTTGTAATGCAGTATCATTGTTTGAACTTAAATACACACTTCTCCTTTTAATTATTTTTCTGTTCTTAGTTTACAGTGTTTTTATTTAGGTTTTTAAGAGTTTGACTTGTTTATGCTGGTTTTGGTCTAGTTATTTGTTTTGTACAGAAGAATGCCAGATTTCATGAGGAAGTAAATAGGTGAAACCATTATATGTGTGAAATAAATCAGTTAACCAGTTTTATTAAAACCAACAACAACAACAATGAATGTGAAAAGACACAACTTCTAACTATAAAAGGCCTGGCATGGCCATGTGGTTAAGGCACTTAACTCGTAATCCGATGGTCATAGGTTCAGTCCCCGTCATAACCAAATATACTCGCCCTTTCAGCCGTGGAGGGATTATAATGTGACAATTAATCCTTTTATTTGTTGGTAAAAGGGTAGCCCAAGAGTTGGCAGTGGATGGTGAAGATCCCCTGTCTTCCCTTTAGTCTTATGCTGCTTAATTGGTAGGGGGCTAATGTAGATAGCCCTTGTGTAGCTTTGTGCAAAATTCAAAACAAACCAAACTGTAAAAAAAACAATGAAAATTAAAATTCAAAACTTATTGCTGATAAAAAGCAACAGACAGTGAAAATCAAGAAATAAGGATTATAACAAATAAAAAAGAACAATACACATGATGACAAAAAAACGCACTTGAAGTAAAAATGTATCTTAGGATGGCTTGGTATGGGTGATAACATTTTTAACTTGTAAAGCAGAGAACAACATTTTGGCCTTCTTTGGTTATCTTCAGCTTAACGTTGTTCTCTGCTTTATTAGTAGAAGTGTTAATACCCATATCAACTATCCTGAGGTACATCTAATTTTATGTTTGTTTTGTCCAGTTTTTAGTGAACATTTAAACAATCATGAAACTTTGCCAAAAATGTGTATTATAACATTTTTTAATCACTGTATTTGTAAAATACATATGTATGCTTGAACAGGTATAGATTGAAATGGCAGAATGTTCAAGATGAATTTGTCTTTTCCTGTGTAACATTTTCTAACTTTAAGCCCGGAGCTATTAAATCAGTTTACATTCCTGGAAAATGAGCATTTAACTGAATGTCTAATTTAACTATAATTTTGATTATATTGTTTTCTTTTACAGTAGTAATCAATAACATAGAATTATTTTTATATAACAAGAGCTCAAGATTGTTGATGACTAGCTGCCTTCCCTCTAATCTTACATTGCCAGTTTAGGGAGAGCTAACACAAATAGGTCTCATGTAGCTTTGCATAAAATTCAAAACAAAACAAATCAGAGTGTGTTTAAATGAAACACAAAGCATGTGGATCAGGTATTTTGTCAGCATTTTTATTAGAAACTGTATTACTTTTTTTATCATAAGCTGCATTACATATGTTTTAAGCATATGTTATTCAATAATGTTTTTTTTATCTAAAGCTTCATACGAAGTATTGCCCTGAACAAATAAAATAGAAATGTTCTGAGTTTAATAAACATGTGATGTGGTATATTCATTTGGTTGGGTTAATAAAACAGTATAATAGTACTTTGTTCTTTGTTTGTGTACAAGCTTTAATAAAGTGTAAGGAGTAAATATTACAATTAAATAAGAAATTGAACATTCATTTGAGGTATACTGATATTAACCAGATAGCTTGTTTGTTTAGCATATACTGAGATCTGTTAAACATGCTCTGTATTTATTTGTATTTGAAGAAACTTGTAATATTAATATAGCTATATTTATTAGCAATGTAAGAAAGACATATAGAATGAAAGATACAATATTTCTAAAATAATAAATGGTTACTTTCCTAAGTATGTTGACTTTTCAATATTTCTTTTCATTTTCCATAGCATGCTTATTTATTTCATACAACCAAGTTATGCACCAACATAAGTTTACAAAACTAATGACAAATCCTGTATAACAATGATATTTAATTCACTGAATCTTAAAAAAAAACTAAAAGAATTGGTCTTTATCAAACAGTTGAGGGTAATAAGAGTTGCAGTTACATTAATCAAAAAAATTCAAAGTGAAGAGTGGTTTACATTGCATATTGCAATGATACTAAGAGTAACAACGATACTGCTATCAGCAGTGTACAAAAATATACTAAACTGAGAACATTTCAGGCAAGTAAATCCAGAGTAAGAAAAATATAAGTCACAAAAGAAGTGATTACAGAAAATACTTAAATCATGAATATTCACATGAGCAGTTGAAATTAGTGTGGTGGAAAAGTTTAAAATTGGGTGTAAAAAAATATGTTTAGTTTGTAGAACACATGTTTATACATGAGTGGTTTCTAACGTGTCTCGTCTGGTTTTACAGATTTGCTTAATTTCTCATAATGACCTGTGTTTTTACACATTTCCAAACATGGAAAAATTAGCTGATATACTATTATTTGTATTTTTGAATAATTAATCAATTATTTATATTTGTATTCAGATTTAAAGGATTTTTAAAATAAAATGTAGTATAAATCAATATGTTTATATTTTTCTCAAAGCAGTTGCATGAATGTAACTTTCTTATAGTTCCTTTGTGAGAGTCTAAAAATTATTAATGATATTGTGTATATATATTTGATAAAATGGGTATTTTTGTATAGTACTGAAATTTAAGTGACTATGATACAAATTTCTGTCTTTTTAACAGCTTAAATTAAGTCCAAAGGAAAAGCTTAGTTTGAGTAAAACTATAGGTAAGAGTTTTATCATGAAGCTTTTAATGTTTTTCATAGGATATGGAAGATTCTACAAAAGGAATGAACTCAGTTTTTGTACAGCAAATGCCAAGAGTGGAAATTAATGTGTTTCCAAGTGAAGCAGTAAGTAGAATATCAGATGAAGAGTTGGAAGATAAACGACAAGATGGTGAAAAAGAAAACGTTGCTTTTGAGCTTAAAAAGAAAGATAATATTGTGACTAGGAGAGGTACTTGGTATATTTTATTCATTATTCAAAGCAAATTGTATATTAGAATATAAATGTAAAAAATTATAATCTTTGAATCTGTTGACATTTGAATTAGCTATATTTAATTTTTTAACATAATATTATCTGTCCACATTATTGTGATGAAAGCAGATATGAAAACGTCTTTTAAGAATATACATTTTAATTTATTTTTTTCAGACAGATATGTTTAGGTATATTTCCTGCTAAAATTTGTTTTTTGAATTAATTACTCTTCAGTAAAATAAGCGGAAGTGAAATTTACAATTTTATTTATGATACTGTATAGTTTTAAAATCATTTGACCAGTTTTTGAATCACTATTAATGAATCAGTTTAATGATTTTTTTTAGTGTGTATTGAAAATAAGAAAATAGAGTTCAATAAACATTCAACAGAAAAGTTTAATGTATTAATTATAATTTTACTATCCAATCAGTTTATTTTTAACACATGAAATAATCTGAAATCATTATTTACATTATCAATTAAATTCATAAGTATTATTTCCCTCATAAATTGTATTTCAATTACAGATAAAAGTACTTATATTTATTTATTTATGTGTGTGGAGGTTAAGTACGTCATGGTAAATAATTTTGGAGCTTCAATATATCATTACAATCCATATCCATTTTCCTAATAGCAAGGCTTTGTAATTTGGAAAAAAAAAAAACGTTTATAGAGAAAAACATAAAGGAGAATAAACACTGAAAATAACTCATTTCTTCTACCTAGTAACATTGTTGAACAAATGTGAAACATATGACTTCTGCTGAGTGGTTCTTCCCAGGCAGTCTGTCAAATTATAATCACTCGAGAAATTCTGTTTGTTTTTATTAGCTTAGGAAGGCTTACTGGACAAAGTTTGAGAAGTGTTACTTTGTACTCATCAGGTCTGAGACAGCAGGAAGGAAACCAATATTATTAGTGATTTTTGTTAATAGATTGCCATCTGGTTAATTGTCTTGCCTGGTAATTTGGTTTTTATGTACACGTTAGTAAGAAACCAATTTATTTTTGAGAATATATTTTATGTCTAACATAACATCTTCTTGCAATTTTTTTTTAGAAAAAAATCTAAATATGTATTTAATCAAAACTCAGTTTCATTCATAGAAAGATACAGCCCAGGGAGTTGTGACCAAGACAAGGAAAAACAAGAAAGGGTTATATCCTCACACATTTCAGTAAGTTTGTGATTTTAATAGTAGCATAGGGAAAATAATTATTTTCTATCTGTTGTGGTGTTTGACTTATCCATAAGAGATACAACATATTTATATCATTGTTTTTGTGCAGTTTCTGTGACAGCACTAACTTGCTTATGAGCTATTATGTGATATACTGTACCTCAGGAAGGCTGGTGTGGGTATTAACACTTTTACTAATAAAGCAGAGAGCAACATTTTCATTTTCTAAGGTCACCTGAAGATGATCTAAGAAGGTCAAAACATTTCTCTGTTCTGAGATACATTTTTACTTCAATTGGGTTTATCAACATCATGTGTGTAATATACTGCTCATATGTTTTTAGATATTGTTACTGCAATCACAATTAGGTAAAAATATAATGGTTAAGTAAAGAAATAGCAAGGAAAGTGTATTTAGGTGATTATCTGTATTGCACATAAAGTGCATAAAAACATGAAATACTGAAAACCAAAATCTTCAGAACGTTTGTACTGTTGTATTCTATCTTAGATTTTAAATTTATAATTAAAAAAATATTTATTGTAATTCTGTCCATTATAACAATTTTTAACAACCCTAAAACCATGGTTTGTGTATATGATATATAAGTATAATATTTAAAAAATAATTTTGTTTAAGAGACATGTTTGTATATAAATTCTGTCAAAAATTTCTTTTGTTAACTATTTTAGCTCATTGTAGTAAAATAATGACAAAGGTTCTGAACTAAAACATTTGTAAGTAAATTTAAGCAGAATTTTTGATATATTTGTACAGCAAGCTATTTCTCTGTATTGACAGTTGAACAATTTTTTAAACTAAATTTAAAAATTATGTCTGTGTTAGATTTAATCTAATTCTTAAGTAAAACTCTAACCTTGAAGGTTTTCAATGGATGGTTAAAATGATATATAAAGCTCTTTTTGTTCAACATTTATACACCTGCACAAAAACTAGAATCTAATTAAATAACAAAATAGTGAACAAAAAAACAGTTATAGCACAAAAGGTTCTCAGAAAGCTTAATATGCATTTCTGTGAAAGTACTAAATTCCACCAGTGAATGACTTTTTTTTTTTTCTGTTAATAGGAGAAATGGAAGAAACGAGATAGTTTGTCTAAAAACAAGAATCTGATTCCTGAACTGATAGAAACATCGGAAACGGAGTCGGCCAAAGGAAGTGCAAGTGGCAGTATGGAGAGTGAAGCTGCCGATCTTCCTGGCTTAGATATAGTAGTTCCACCAATAGCTACCAGTGATTCTGCATTTCCCAGTATTCCTGACAGTTTCTTAAGGCGTGTAGGACTGCATAAGGATTGCCCTTACAGGTATACCATTCTTATCAAGATTGCTCAGTGTAAAAAAAAAAACATCAAATGTGGATTTAATTAAATGTATAATAATAAATAAGTCAGTCACTAATTAAAGAAAACAGAACTATTCATTGGACAGAAATTGTTTAGTTTTTGTGAAGGACAAACTGTATATAATCAGATTTTAGTGTAAAATACAATAACAAACAAATTAGTTTCCAATCAAGAAGGAAGGAAATGCCTACTTAAAATATTTAGATATATCATGAAATAGACTTTTAACATAGAATACTCTACACAAGTTAACTGCTAACCAAATTTTAAAATATGTTTAGTTAGTGTCTGGCTATAATAATATATCCAACAAAAGATGCATTATTTTTTAATTTACTTCTTTGAATATATGTGTATGTATGTGTGTGTGTATATATATATACACATACATACACACACACACTCACACACAAAGATAAAAATTGGTGAGAAAAATAAATAGATTCAAGAATAAAATCACTCAGTGGCACAACAACATGTCTACAGATTTGTGACACTAGAAACCTAGTTTCGATACCCATGGTGGGCAAAGCACAGATAACCAATTATGCAGCTTTGTGTTTAATTACAAACAGCGTGTTTTAGAATAAAATAACTTAAGAAAGGTTTAAAATTTATTGAGATGCTTATGAGAAGTGCCAGTGATCTTGCAGTTACTTTCAGATAGTGAAGTGGCCTAATGTTTGTAGCATTATTTCCTTTACTGATTGGTTAAAAGAAATACTTCAATTGTTGAAACTAGTATTTTTTACAATAATTATAAAATTCAAGTATTCATTATTAAAGAGTATATTACTCCTGAATTACCAGTAGTTAAATATGGTTTTCGAATTTGTCAGTATTCCATTTGAATATGGAAGATTTAACTTCCCTCATGACAGTAAGATTTATGGTCTTTTATCTTAACTTATGAATTTTTTTAAAAAAATATGAGTACAATTTCCTGTTGGAAGAAACTGTAGATAAAAGAAAGCCCATGTTTGAAACAGGAATTTATTTAATTGTGTGTGCTTAAAAAATGAGCTCATACTGAAAACTATTTGAAAAAGTTTAAGAATGCTGTGGGCACTCTTAACGTGTTTTACACAAGTAAATTTTACAGAACATATCTTATGTATTTAGGTATTATTTTAAATTAAAAAATCATGAATATGCTATTAAGTAATGTTATTGTGTCATTGGTTTATGTAATTTAAAAATATTTTATTTTCAGCAATGAACAACTCAGTGAACAGGAAGTGGAGGTAATATTCTAAATATTGTATCCATTTTGTTAGAGAATCATGTGTGACAAATAAATGTTTTCACAAAGGTAGGATAACACGTGTTAACTGTTCTTTAGGTAGTCCTGGAATTCCAAGGAAAGTTTAAATATTTGAACATAATTTTCAGACCCGGAAATATTATGGAAAATACTTAAATGTGTTATAAAAGTTTTGATATTTAAATAAAAAGCAGACCCCAAAACTTCAATAATGTTTACAAAATAAGTAAACAGTTTCAAAAAATAAATTATAAGACAATAGAAGTGTTTTGATGTGTGTTTGTGTGCACTGTCAGTTGTTTTTTTTAATATGAATTTTTGGACAAGAGTCTTTTCAGTAGGTGTCTGCAACTTGTTGGTATTATCTTTCATCAATAAACAGAGATTACACAGTTACCACAGTTGTATGTTTAAATTGTCATCTATTTGCATCAAGAGTCCACATAGACTGGTTCAGTTATCTTGTCAACTGAGTTCTAAAGTGAATTATTATTCTCTACTCTGTTATTACAATATAGTTTGCAATTAATGCACTTTAAAAATTAAATTATTGAACTTTGCATTTTTATGGCTAAACTTATAAACATTGTCTAGATCTATTTGACTATGTTCCCCACTAACTTTGTCTTACTTTCATTAACTTGGATGTTTAAACATGTACCACCTAGAACTTTCTACAAAGAAGCCATTAAGATGTAACAATACTCACTTGAAGCAATGAAAAAAAAAATCAAAAGGTTCAAGTGACATGATATCAATTTCCAACTAAACTGTACAATAAATTATTTGTAAACAGTTACACAAGAAGATTTGCCATACCTATCACTTCTAAAAGTAACTTAAGTTCTCATAGAATAAAAATTAAATAATACTCTCATATTAAACTTGAAATGAACAATCTTATATGTATAACCTGCACATTATTGTCTGACATGATGTATGAGTTCCAGGTAAGGTCACCCACCACATTTTAACCAGTTTGTTGATACTGTGGTTTAACCAGGTATATAGGTTTTTATTTTAAAATACTTTATTATATCATAACAGTTTGGATATAAGAAAATAAAAACACACATATTTGCATTAATAAGAGTTTACAATTTAATATAATATATTTTACTTCACAGGACATCCAAGCACCTGTAATTAGGCTAAATTTTAAATCATATTTGTTAGTCAGTCACTAATATATCTAAATGCTATTACACAGACATAATGGGTTAATTAGATCTGGATTTACATTATACTTTAGTAAAAATTGTGAACTTGATACAACTATAGGCACCTAGTAAAGTTTGCACAGATAGATATTGGCTTAACATTTAGCACATGGATAGATGTGGGCCTAACATTTAGCATCAAAGGCATAATCACTGATTCTAAGCCTTGGCCAAATTGTTTATGCATGTACATAAAAAGTAGATTAAATTATATATATAATACATCAAATTTTATATCTAGTTTTTCAAAGGTCAAACAGAAATATTAAATCTATAGGGCTATTAGTATCATTCATTTTCACTGAAATCAACCAGTTCCCTGTAGAATACATAGGTATGTAAGCACATATATAAACAACTGTATTTGTAAAAATGGCTTATTTGGTTTGAGAAAATTTTTTTTACAGAGGAGTGAACAACGTTTCAACCTTTTTCAGTTATCGTCAGATTCACAAAGAAAGAGAGAGGTAACTGACTGGAAGCTGACCACATGTTTGAAAGGGGTTGTGTAATTGAGTGTCGGAATGTAGAGGGCGGGCTTAGATGTTTGAATATATAATTTTATGTTGTTATTTTATTATTATTATTTATTATATGATATATAAACAACTGATGTGAAGAAAGTTTTCCTTGACTTGAATGTTACAAATACACCTGAGATATAGATCCAATAACAAGTTCAAGTTTTTCATAATATCTTTATCTGTTGCTATTTTCACTTGCCTATTTGTGTTTGTTAATCCAAGGCTTTACTCTAATTTTTAGCAACATTACATTTCATAATACTTCTATGTGCTTATACTAGTAATAGAAAGAAAGCAGTAAATCTGCACCCAACATTTGTTGAAATAATATTTTTCATTTAATATTTTATGAGGGATGAATTCCTAGAGTTATTTTGTAATTAGTAATGGTCAGCTAGTCAGCTCTATGCTGGAATAATTACAGACATAATGCTGTGAAGTGGTGGTAACAATTACTTATTGTTATACTGAAGTAATATCTGTAACAACATGACCTAAAAGTAAGTATATAGCTATTAACACATTTGAGGTCATTGGTTGAAGATTGTGTAAACATTCTATACCCAATGCAGCAAAAGCAAATCTGTGACTTATTGATTTAATATGTTGATATATTTGTGGGACCAGATTGCCAGTTTGGTCAAATAATGGTGTTTCAACACCACATGAATACAGGCAGTATAAATCGAATAAAGCAATCATCTCACCAACTTCCTTAGAGCAATATGGAAGTTACATGTACTAAAATTTAGCAGATATTGAAGGATAGGGTCATGCAATCTTTGAAGATTATTTGATTTTTTTTTTTAAACAAGATGTCAAATTTCTTTGTTGTTTTTAACATGAGAGATGACTTGTAAATATTCCACATTGTGCCCATCAATTTGTGTAATGTAAAGCTAGTGGAACTTACACTGAAATTGAAGGACCTGCAATAGAAAAAGCTTACAACTGAAACAGGAAAGTGTTTATGTGAACAGAAGTGAATTTCCTTATTCATACTGGGAGGAGAAGCAGTCTGTATTGGCTCAGCTGATAAAACAACTGTGGTGTGAGATTGGCTTATGACCTGATGAGAAGTTCACAGCTTTTTCGTTTTCATGCTATGTTTCTGACAAATTGTGGTTAACTTTTCCAATATAGCAGCATCATCTCTTAAAAACTCAAATGCACTTTGAAAAGAGTGGGTAATGAGGCCAACCATTCCAATCCCAAAGGCCTGCTATAGTGGATGCTCAGGGCTCGCTCCACAATAAGGCTGTTAGTTCTCACTAGACACCAGTGATTCACTAATTTCATTTTCAGGCTTCAACTCAATTCAGCACACCAAAAGCTCATGTTAACATGCTCCTTGCACTTTCACAACTTCATTTCTACTGTAACTCATACACAACTGAATGAAGTTTTTATTTTATACAGTCATTGAAAGATTTCTTAAAATATTTTAATTTTGTGGTAGCAGTTGCAAAAATGTTTCATTTTTTGTGGCAACTGATTTTTTTCTTTCTATGTGTATTAAATCATTATTAAAGGGTTTTTTGTTCTTTATACTTTTAAATCTTTCATCTCATTTTATTGATTAAAGTGGGCTTTTATAAATTGTTAATATTTCTCCATGATTATTGAAATGGCATAATAAATTACACTTCCTTTTTTTATAGGAAGCAGGTAGTCTTTCTTTGAGGGTCTTATTTGTGCAGTGTGTTAGATTAACCCTTCTAAGGGGATAAACAGTTTCTTTTTAAAGTCATTTTACATGTAAATCATTGTTAAAAGGTATTTTTATCTTTACTTGTATTTGCATATTACTTTTGAATGTTAAAAGTTAAGTATACTTTCAAATGTTTTTTGTTTAAGAATTGTGTCTTTTATGTGGGTTGTAATTATTCTTAGAAAGAAAGAAATGCCAGTGTTTTCCTTGAACACATTATGAGTTTAAAGTTGGTTGATTTTAAGGTTAATTTTGAATCTTGGCTTGAGGTCAAGTCTGAAACAAAGGTAAGAGAAGAAATGCAATATCTTTGAATATTGTTTGTTATTTTTCAACATTGTAAGTAATAAACTGTAAAAAAAAAATCCATTAATTTTGTTTCTCTGCATTTCTGTTTCTAGTATAAACTCACAGTCCAAAAAACTGCTGAAATTGTTTCATTTCAGTTGATTTTTTTTCTGTAGTAAATAATAAATCTGAGTGAATGTTGCAATAATATCACATATGAGGTCTGTTCAAAAAATATGCAGACTGTTTGAATTCCGCAGCTCCACTTGGTGTTGCTAGGTTTGCACAGACCAGCTGATTACAATGCCATTTCCCAATTGCAGATATCTTCATTTGTGTATTAGCTATGCAGTTTTAAGTGAAGTGCAATTTTTTCGTTTAGCTGATTTCACAATGAATGACCTGAAGGAGCAACAACTTGCTGTGAAATTTTGTGTTAAACTTGGAAAATCTGGGACTGATACTTTTGCTATGCTTAACACGGCTTACGGTGATGTTTCTATGAAGCATACGGCATGTTTCAAGTGGCATGAATGTTTTAAGGATGTTTGACAGTCTATTGAAGATTATGAGCGTCCTGGACGTCCTTCTATGTCAACTGACGACCCACATATCGACAAAATCAGCACCCTGGTGCGGGCAAATCGACGTATGACTGTCAGGGAGCTTGCTGAAAAGTGTGGGATATCAGTTAGATCTTGTTAGAATATTTTGACCGAAAAATTGAAGATGCACCGCGTTGCTGTGAAATTTGTGCCACACCTGATGACGGTTTGTCAGGAACTGCTTGATTTCTCAGAAGAAGATGAAAACTTCTTGTCAAGGATCATAAAAGGTGATGAATCATGGGTTTATGGTTATGACATTGAAATGAAGGTCCAATCGTCCCAGTGGATTGGTGAAACATCTCCCAAACCCGAAAAAGCTTGTCAAGGTGATGCTGACAGTTTTCTTCGATGCTAAGGGTGTTGTTCACCACGAGTACCTCCCCGAAGGCTCCACAGTAAACCAAACTTACTACATTGAAGTTCTGAAACATCTAAGGGACGCCATCCATCGCAAAAGACCAGAAATGTGGAGGAGTGGTGACTGGTTTTTCCATCACAACAACGCTCCAGCCCATTCAGCCCTCAGAACTCATGAGTTTTTGGCCAAACACACGATCACTGTTCTTCCCCACACACACCCACCCCTACTCACCTGACCTTGCTCCTTGACTGCAACAAATTATTTCTGCTTGTTTGTAGTCCTGTCCGACATTGTCTTGTGATGCTGTTGGTGCTAAGATCATAATAGCGGTTAAAGACAAGATACAAGTCAGGTTGTTAGAACTTTGTAAAAGGTCGGTTTCTAGGCCGACATTTTCTTAGCATTACTGTTCAATTTTAACATCTAATTGTAATCAATCATAAGTCTGAAAGTTAAAATAATTTTTTTCCAGTTGCTTAACGCACATTTTGCCACCTCCAGTCTATATATGCAGATATATGCGTGCGTGAGAAATACGAGGTCTGTTCAAAAAATACGCGGACTGTTTAAATTGCGCAGCTCCAGTTGGTTTCAAGGGAATTCGCTTGGTGTCGCTAGGTTTGCACAGATCAGCTGATTACGACGCCATTTCCCGATTGCAGATATCTTCATTTGTGTATTAGCTACGCGGTTTTAAGTGAAGTGCGATTTTTTTCGTTTGGCGGATTTCAGAATGAATGACCTGAAGGAGCAACGACTTGCTGTGAAATTTTGTGTTAAATTTGGAAAATCTGCAACTGAAACTTTTGCTATGCTTAACACGGCTTACGGTAATGTTGCTATGAAGCGTACGGCATGTTTCAAGTGGCATGAACATTTTAAGGATGATCGAGAGTCCATTGAAGATTATGAGTGTTCTGGACGTCCTTCCACGTCGACAAAATTAACACCATGGTGCGGGCAAATCGACGTCTGACTGTCAGAGAGCTTGCTGAAGAGTGTTGGAAATCAGTTGGACCTTGTTACGAGATTTTGATCAAAAAATTGAAGATGCATCGTGTTGCTGCGAAATTTGTGCCTCAGAACTCGTGAGTTTTTGGCCAAACACTCTATCACTGTTCTTCTCAACCCACACACCCCTACTCATCTGACCTTGCTCCTTGCGATTTTTTCTTGTTCCCCAAACTCAAAAGAACCTTGAAAGGAAGAAGATTTGAGACAATTTAACGAGATTAAGGCAAAAGCAACGAAGGAGCTGGAGGACATTACAAAAGAAGCATTCCAGGACTGTTGCAACAAGTGGAAACACCGTTGGGATAAGTGTGTGCATTGGGGAGGACAGTACTTTGAAAGGGTTTCAGACCTGTAACTTCTAAATAAAGTACATTTTGTTTTATGACGTCAGTCCGCATATTTTTTTAACAGACCTCGTACTTGTAGAAAGGGTCAGTGTCTGCAGTGTCCTTCACTGGTGGAGTAGAATATGCATGTGAGAGAATCTCTTAACATATGATGATAGTATAATACAGAAATAATGCAAGGTTTCTTGTGAGATCAGGACCTACATTCTTTGTTTTTATAATAAACAATTCTGCATGGAATTAAACTGTTACTCCATTAGTATGATGATGATAGGAAAGTATTCATACCATTTTTATTGTTTCTCTAATCATGCTTGCTTTCATTTTCTGTCAAATGTGTTCAGTGTGTTTATTTTTCATAATGGCTGAAAACTTGGTCAAGGTTTCTAATTCACATTATTTAATGTGTTTCCTGTTTGATTCTCTAGCAATTCAGTAATCCTGTTTAGTGCTTACAGAGAAATCATTTCACTTAAGAATAACACATAGATGCCATGTACTTTTAATGTTTAATAAGAAATGTTTTGTGTTTGAAATCATGCTGTAGGTCTATACGCACTCACGCACCATATTAATTCGAATTTAAGATGTTCCTTTTTTCATATTTTTCCAAACTGAAAATTAGGGTGCGTCTTAAATTAGCTGTATTATTTTTCATTCTTCAAAAGTCTTGAAAGTTAAAAAAAAACTAATAAAAAACACGTACGAAACATAAAATTTGCCTATGTAAGCGTTTCTAGTGGTGTAATTGAATATTGCCATAATCATTCTTTGTCTGACTTTCCTGGATGCATTTTATGGCCATTGCTTTGATAAAATCAAAAGTAGGTTAAGGAACATAAACAGTGATCTGTTGATAATTCCTGGTGGAATGACAGGTCAGTTACAACCTCTTGATGGGTCCATTAACAAGTCATTCAAAGATCGTAACCCACAAGTGTTCTGATGCTTGGCTGAATAAAGACAATCATGCTATGACACTGAGCAGCAAAATAAAAAGTACATGAGTATCAACAGTAGTGGAGTGGATTTTAAAAGCTTGGAAAGAGATGTTGCACAATATTATTAGAAATTCATTTTTAAAATGCTATTTATCAAATGCAGAAGATCGAACACAAGATAACATTCTTAGAGACAGTAGTGAATCAAGCAATGAAGATACATCAACTTCAGAATATTCAGTGAGTTAGAAGAAACATCAGTATTAAAATTTTTATACAGTATTTTCTTCAAGAATCATTATTCACTTCTCTTAAAAAGCTCCACAAATATTAAATAGTATATACAAAATATACATGTCCTTTTGATGTCCAGACAATGGAAAGATTAGGCAAGTTACTTACAAGCTCTTAAGCTGTAATGAGCTTAAATTATTTCACTTTAATAAAATATTTTTATTTTTATTATATATCTTTTTTCTTCTTTTTGCTATAAAATTTGAAGGAGAAAAAAAGCAAATTATATTTAATTTGTTTTTGAAACCTAGCTGAAGGACTTCATGATTTCTGTATAAATTTATTCATATAAAGTATATATGAATATATATACTGCTGGATATAAATATAAAATTATAATTTCACATTATGATGTTTTATTTCAGTAAGGATCTTTTGTTGGATTAAATATTCTCTTCACATGTGTGTAAACACTCCACTAAAGTTAATCTTATTGTACTAAGTAATGTTACTGTTGAAAATAAATAAAGTAACTTTAACAAATGAAAAATGTCTGGAGAAATCCTCTTGTTCAGGAAACAAACCTACAGTGAAGGGATATTGTGGATTACTTGTCTACTTGCATGTATCATGCTTTGTGATTGTGCCCCTCCTCCACGAGTGGTTCGACAATAAGTTTCCAGGCTCATAACGCTAACAACTGGGTTTCAGCACAGGTAGCCTATTGTGTGTAACTTTATGCTTAACAACAAACAAACAAACTTTGTTTGTGCAACTTTATTCATGCCAGATGTCATGTGACCAAAGCTGAAACCTGGACATTTCAACTGTTCTAATAGCAGTATCCATTTTCCTAATAACAGTGATAAATTAACTTGGTTAATTACAGTATAACTGACTGTCATAAGTGTATCTTATACTTTTGTTTTAAGCTTTTTATTTGCTTTTTTTTTTTTGATACTCCTATTTTACTTACAAGTGTAAGCAGTGTTTTACTGTAGAAGCTCAGTAATAACTATAATCAGCCAAATGCTTATCTTTTTTCATTTTAAATGTAATAAGGTTTCTTATAATGTGGAAGTTTAATATATATCAAATAATGTATTTCAGAGTAAGTTTGGAAGCCTGTCACTAGCATTTAAGACAGACAAATTGACTTTAAGTAAAAGGCTAGAGCTTCATCAACGGCAGAGGAATACTGCAGAGAAAAACATTGAAAATGAAATTAAGGCTTTGAAGGAGTCTTTAAATGTAAGTAGCCTTGTCATTGTCTTCAACCAAGTAAGGGCCAATGCCCCAGTTTCAGAAGGCAAGTTTAAAATTTATAAATTCAGAACTTATAAATGAATTTTTTCAAATTTTTCAGATTAAGCTGGCATTGCATTGCTTTAAGTAGGCAAATTAACATGTATTTATAATTTCATTAGCCATTGCACACTTAGTTTGTTGATATTTGTATAATTGATTTGGCATCACTATTTTGTGCAGTTCCATGTTTGCTTACTTGGAGGATTGCTCCAAAAATTACATTTTTTTCATATAATGCATTTAAACGCACACAAAAATTAGTTTTCAAAAAATAATTTTATTCTTTAATGGGGTAATTTTAAAATTACCAATGGGCTCAGAAGAATCCTTTTGACTTTATAAGCACATTGTATTAAACAGTTTATTTATTTAAATGTTTCTTAGTTGTAGGTTCCTAATAACATATGAAAAATACAAAATCATTTTCAAAAAATATCGTCAGCATTGCTGCTGGTGTCCCTTACGTATCACATATAGAAAATAAGTTATTTCACTAATGTTTTAGTAGTTGGTTCTTTTCTTTGAGTCGTATAATCGTGCAGAATGTTGAGAGTATATATAGTAATAAACATTAAAAAAACAACCTGGGAATTCATGGTTTAAAATGAATTGTGAGTGGATTTTCTGCTCCAATTTATGTGTAAAATAATAAGTTTATTTTATTAATTTTATTAATAAGATTCTTCAGAAATATATCACATTCATATGCAAACATATATCACATGCTGTTGTTGTGAGGTATTTTCATATGCTTAGGATGTTAATATGATACAAAGGAATTATTGTTATTGAATGTTATGTTAATTTAAACAGTTTGGTCAAATATATTAAAAGGTTTTCTGTAAAAATTATGTGTAAGTGATCCAAGTTAGTTTGATTGTTTCTCTGATGAACATTAAGCTTTTTATGTAAGCTTGAAATGTTCATCAGAAATGATTGGCATGAAGTTAGATGTACTGTTAGGCTAATTTTTACTTTTGATCTATCCATATATACACAAGTAGTTTATGTTGAGCCAGAATCAAATAATGTACATGTAAGTTATTTTTTGTTTTCTTTTTAATGCTCTGAAATGTGTGTTCTTCAATTTCTTCTTTGCTTACCATTACATATTCTTTAGACATAGTCCATTTGATTATCAAACTTGAATCTTCCTGACTGAAGTTTTGTTTGTTTTCTTAAACACAAATGAAGTACTTTTTCATTTCATTTTGATTTCAGTGCTTTATTTCTTTCGTACTTTCTGTCATTGGTAACTTTTATCTTTAGTATTTATTTTACTTTTGACAAACTTTTGAGTTTAAATACCATCTCTGAATATGTTCACTCTCTTAGCCTTATAATGTAATGGTCAATCCTAATGTATGATAAAGAGTATTAGCCCAAAAATTGATATTGGGTGGCATTGACTAGTTGCTTTAGAATTAGGGAAAGCTAGTGCAGGTAGCACTATTTAGTTTTAATGACAAGTTAAACAAACTCCTAGTAACTAAGATATTTAAATAATACATATGTTAGGTTGTATACATCATATACACTTTTCTTTGTGGATTATTTTTATTAGCTTGTACTGAAATAACTTGGACAGTTTGTGCATAGAGATTAAGATATTTGTTTGCTCCATATTAGTTTAAGTGTATGTAATTTAATGTGTAGATGTTAATTTGTTCTCTGTTATACTAACCTGGTATGAATTGTTATTCAAATACTAGATTAAAAGAAAATCACATTCCATAAAATATTTTGAAGAGAAAAATATACAGTTGAAAAGTCATAATAATAAGAAAAAAGTACTTAAATGTGAAAAAGTTCCACCTTATCTTAATGAAAGCATAATTTCAAATGTTATTACCAATTCTGATTCATAAGCATGTGTCTATTAACCAGTATATGTAGTACTTGTAAATTGTAATCATAATGTGATGTTTGTTTGTTTTTGTTTTAATTCAACTGAATGACATCATAACAAAACATTTTAAATTTGTGTTGTTTTTTTTTATATAAATGGCAGATATAATTCTAATGCCTGTTGATGTGTGAATAATACAAAGTTTCGCATATTTGCTTCAAGGTCATAGGTCAACTAAGTGATAATCATCAAGTGCGAGAGTTGATTACAAGCATTAAACAAGAGGTAGATGTTCTCCAACAGTCTACATCAAGGGTATCTTGTCGAGCTGAAGTGTTTGGCGCTGTTCAGCAGGTAGTAATTTATCGATAAATTCACTGATGTATTTTGACTATGAGGTTTTTGTAAGCTTCAAATACTGGCAGATTACAAACACAACAAAGGAAAAACAAAAAAGACAAATAGCTGAATAAAACAACTCTTATGCGAATCTCAGTGTACAACTAGGGTCTTTTGCCTGTACTGGCTAGTGTTCATTGTAATGATTATTTACCATAGGAGTAGGAGAGTAGGCTTTAAGAAAAATGCCTGCATAGGACTGAAACAAGATGATGAATAATGATGATACCATATGTAGATTGGACCAAGGCCTGATCAGTCCTTAGATTATTTCAGTCAGTGATCATTACAGTTTTATACATTCAAGGAAGATGAACTCCTAACTCATACTAACTTGTTCATCTTTCTCTACCATCCCTTGAAGTCAGTATTACCTCATTCCACAAGATTATGATAGAGAAACAGAGCAAGCAAGTTTATGGTCTTTGAATGTATAGTTTACAAGGGTGTTGTAAAAAGTGCAAAACAAATGCAAAAAGAGAATTGTTTAATCTTTCTGAAAATACCATAGTACAGAGATTCGGAACTTTATGTGAAAATGATTTTGGAGCCTTACAACATTATCACTATTCACGTCAGAACATTTAGTCATGCTCTATTTGACAACCATGCTTCTTGATCATATCTTTGAAGTGTATTTACCACCGTAAGGGTGTCTTGCAAAACATGCCAGTTTTCCTGTTTCCATTATCTAATTATGTTCATAGTAATTAATTTAACATTTGGGTCTTCATAAAATATTTAGTATGTATTACGAAATAGAACTATTGTTTAATAGTAACAATAAAACTGAACAAGATAGCTTCCTTGTATTAGCAACACCCTAAAGTTGTTTAATATTTGTTTTTGTGATTACTATAGGAAGAAAGAGTGAATCGTGCGTTTGATATTATGGTTATGTATGTAGAAAATATGAAACGTTTATATGAAAAAGAACACCATGAACTGGAAGAAACCCGACGTTTGTTGATGAAAAATCACCTTGTCCCTGTTGATAGCGAATCAGGTGGAGAAGATAGCAAAATACATAGGTCACGACGTTACTTGACTGTTTCAAATGCCCCAAAATTTGTGAGTTTATCAAAAAAATACTTAAGTAATATTTTATCCCAAAAAAATAATTTTAATATCTTACATAATCATTGTCTAAATTATTGAAAAAATTAAATGTCTAGAATTTAATGTACAGTAAATGTGAACAGAAAATAAATTTGTGGGATATCTGAATTTTTGAAATACTTGTAAAATATATCTTGAATTTAAAACAGTAGTCAGTCTAATAAAATAGTTGGTATAATTAACAACAATTGTAACAAAAACTAGTTGTTTTTTTTAATGATTGTATTTCTGGAAATACCTTCTATATTTAGTTTAGCTTATAAAACATTATGCAATATATATTTGTAAAAAGCTCTATCAGTTTGCATCGTTAATGTTTGTTAATTAAAATCTGAATTGGATTTTAAGTGATGTAGATGGCGCTTAAGGGAGGCTGGTAATACTGACATTGGTGGCAAAAGATTGTAGTGTGCCAAATATTTCTAGTATTTGTACGTGCATTATAAGTATTGCATATTATTTATTACTCATTGTTTTTTTACTCAGTTTCTGACTTAATTTGTAAAAGTGTATACTAACCATTTTTGAGTAGATTTTTTTCTTTTTGCTGCATTGAGGATAGTAATAAAAAAGGTACAGCAAGTTTTTAATTTTCTTTCTCTCAAGTGTATATTTAAAAATAAACAAACTGGCTCATTGCTGACTTTCCACTTTATGTTTTGCTTATTTTGACATTGTGTTTTGATATAATGTATACTTTCAGTGATAACTATTTAATTTGAGTTTTATGTTGATACAACATTTTATACTAATGTCATATATTTAGTTTGTTCAAATTCTTTTGTAATTTTTTTTCATGCTATTGTTTTTTGTTTTCAATATTAGTCACATAACTATTAAATATTCATGGTTGTTTACCACTGTTTAAGATTGTATGTTTTCAGTTTAAATTCACAAAATCATTCACTCTTCATTCCAGTGTTTACTTTTGTTTTTCATAGGCTCCTCGATTAACACCTTACTCTGTCCACCTCCAAGCTGTTAAAGAGGTGAATTCCTTTTTATATCTGTTTTAAAACTTCAGATTTGAAAATCAAAGTCCAATTACATTCAGCACTCATAAATTTTAAGCAATGGTGTGTTTAAATATATACAATAACCCTTATAAATTGTGATATATGTTAAATTTAGATATTTATCAAAGCATCTACAAGTACAGATTTTTATATATATATATTTTTTTTTACATAAACTTCCTCTACAGCTTCTTGACATCTTAAACTCCTCTCAGTTTCACAATGAACAGTCTGTAGACTTACATGCAGAAAATGGGTGTGAATACCCATCTTGGGAACATCACAGATAGTTGTGTACCTTTGTATTTAATTACAAAGAAACATGAACCTTCTTCAGCTCATTCCAAGAAATAAAGTTTTAATGCCACCATATTTCAGTTTAAAATAATATCAAATTTGAGAACAATTTCAGTTAAATTATTTCAAAAAGTAACTTTGCTGTAATTACTTATATCAGTGTAGGTGTAATAAAATTTATGGTCTTATAATATTACCTGTAGATTTCTAGAAGAGCCAGTGTAGCAATGTTTCACAGAACATCTCTCTTTGAACGATACCTAAGTCCTTTACTTCCCAGTGGCAGTTTTATTATGGTAAGGATGCACCAATGTGACATCAGGGTCAGTCTTTTAGTGTAGTATTATTTTCAAATAATTGGATTGAGTTTCTGATTTGACCAGTATTACAACATTTTAGTTTGGTTTTTGACCTACCTTACAGTTGTACTGAGATTAATCACACTTTATAGAGATAGTGTTCTAGGTCCTACATTGCCCTTGGAACTTGCTCACGGTAATTGATTATCTTCCTTATGACTCACTAAATCCAACCATGATTTCTGTTGTAACAAGCATCTTAAAGTAACATTTAAGTTACTGTAAGACCACATCTTCATAAATTTTCTACGGACCCTTCATTGTACATGGATGTAGGCTTTAAATTTCATTGGAAGATTTGGCAGTGTAACAGTTTGAGTTGTTAAAAGAAAAAAGAACCATATCACAGCAACTGTTAATAATGTCACCCTATATCTCAATCAGTAGAGCACTTGTGGGTTCATATTTTACATGTGAAATATGTGAAAAAAAAGGTTACCACAGCAATGGTATTGCTGATAACCTACTTTCTTCAATCAGCTGTCTTCCAAAGGAGTCCTTTACTTCAAGGTGTTTCTAGAAGTTCATAAAATTTTAGTTTGTTAGTTTTAAACTTCAAATTTTTGTTTAATTACATTGTTAAAATACCAGAAGAATGCCCAGCTTCAGTGTAATAGATTTTTGAGTAGGAATGCATTCTTTTTGCAGCCATAGGCTTCACTTTACAGTGGTTGGTAATCCTTTAACTTGAATTTTTTTATACTTATGGATAATGTGACTGTCCTAAATGCTTGGCTATACATCTTCTTCCTCCCATAGAGAGAGAAGATTGAAGACCATTCTTCAGAATGATGTGTTATTCAGCTATATGTTGTTAACAATTTTACTGTATATAAAAACTTGTACCCAACCACCCAGTAGGCTTTTTGTGGTAGAATTACAAGTCGTGTCAGGGATTAGTCATGTTTGACATTTTGTCTGCAACACCGCTGCTCGTATATGCAGAATAACAGCGTTGTGTTAGTTTATACAGATTATTTAAATAAAGTGTTATTAACTCTGTTCAGATGTAAAAAAAATTGACTTTTATTATTCTGTGGCCTATCCATAAACAGTGTAGTGTGATGTTTTTTTTACATCAGAAACTTTTGTACTATACATATATGTTACATTCTGGCCTAATATGTTAGGTTAATAATATACACTTATCATGTTACTTCATTGTAAGTTTAGAACCTAATTTTTTAGTACATTTACTTGTTATTAGTGAACAGATACAAGACAAAATGTGTACACTTTTTTAATACACGGATATCTGTAGTAGGACAAATAAGGTATCTAACTTAAACCATCTTCAGAAATACTTTTTTTTGTGTAATATTTTTTCTTAAATTATTACATTTTTTGTGTATAGAATTCTAAATATTGTTTTCAACTAAGCTGAAATATTATATTACTGAAAATGCCACCCATGTCATCAAGTACCAGTTTCCCAGCTGTTTAAAGCTTGGCTCTAAGAGTAAATCTTTGCTACTATCTAAAATTGAAATACTGGTGTCTTCAAGTTTATTACGAATTTATCTGTTTTTACTTGCTAGCATACAAGGAAATCGTTTGGTAGTAGATAAGGTAAGTAAATAGAAATAAAGTGATGCTGTTGAAATTGAACTAAGTTTTTTTTATATGCAAAAACGGCTCATTTGGGTTGAAAAAATATTTTACAAAGAATAGCAAACAACGTTTCGACCTGGTTTTTTTTTTTAACCACACTTAGGTAAAGTGTACATCCAACCACTTACACAACATATAATGATATGTTTCCAAATCACATTTACTAGGTTACACTAATTAATTACCTGGTAGTTGAAATCTACTTCTGCAATCATAGCTATCTTTAACCAAAACTTAAGGAACTAATTACCCATACCCTTCAAACCACACCATATATAGTTACATTGTAACTACTTTAAACACTTATTTAGCTGTTATAATTTATATTTCATTTTATTTGTCTATTTTTGGTACTTAGATACAACAATTTTTGTGATTTATTATCTTCAGTTTCTTCCTTTTATTGTTACTATTATCATCATGCACTATTTTTTTTATCTTTATATCTTACAGAACAGTTTGATAACTTTCTAACAAAATGATTGCTTGAAAACTTGTAATAGTTATCTTTGTAACCAGTGCTTCTACACAATTTTTCTGCTTCAAAGTTTTTTTATTTTCCCTGCTTTCACCAGCAGTTATTTTAACATTGTATGTTAAGCAAATTTGAATGTAATATACAAAATTCTGTTTTAGTCAGGTGAAAGAATGCAAGTAGAATGGTATTAACATTATATAATATTGTTTACAAATCTAGAATGATGGTAATTAAGATATTAGGCAAGAAGAAATATACACAAGTTCTTGGCAAAGCACAGATAACAATATAAAATAACTTAAGTAACAAGAAGCTGTGCATTGAAATAAAAACTCTCGATGTAACTTTTGAGTGATTAACATCACAAAACAATCACACTTACAATATTACTTAATTGTTAAGTAAGTGTATATATTGTGAAAAAATTAGTATTGTCATTAAAAACATTTATCTCTAACAGACATGTCCAACTATTTCAGTTTTATATAGTTAAACATCATGATTTATTAACTGTGTGTATGTTATGCACTATTCATAAGGGTAACATGAAAGGATAGTGAATAATTATCTTAGGATTACATCTTGCCCTCATGTTTTATAACATGCTGGCTTAAGACATGGGATTGAATACTGTTCAAAGAAGTAAATAGCTCAGCTTCTTTTTAAAAAATATTATTTGATAGACATGATAAAAGTAATTATTATTTTAAGTTAAATAGTGTTAGGTTGTTAATGTTTTTTCTAACTTAAAATGATCACTTCCCAATTATTAGTACGTTCATATGCATATAAAAATACCACTTATTATATGTATATGTTTTCCATAGAACTTAGTTAACATTTTCAGTTTGCTTCATTGTTCTCATAAGTTATATTTAACATCCAATTGTAGGATAATCAAAGTTATCCTCTGGATTCCGTTGTCTCTGCCAGTGGTAATGTAGGACCAGCAAGCATTAGTAACTTCAATACTAAGCTAACTTTTTCAGTTATACCATCCTTTCCTTCTACTTCTAAGAGTCAACAATACTCTCTTCCTATAATTCCCCCATTATGTCTCAACAAGCCCACTGCATCGCTTTCTCTGCCTTTCAATGTAGTGGATCATATCCATGAAAAAATTGAGCCCATTGTAAAAGATAAAGAAAGGTTGGTCATTTTTTAATCATTCTTTAAAGTTTTAACCCTTGTTATAGCTTTTTTATATTTAAACTAATTATCAGTTTTTACCAACTCTGTTTTTCATATTACTTTCATTTGTATAACTAATTTGATTACAAAGCAAGTTTCTGCATTTTAAATTGTTTTTAAATTAAAAATTGCACTTATTAAATAATAGTATCACAAATTTAGATTCACATCTCTGAAATACCACAAAAAATTATTGGTCCTAAAAATTCAAAAAATAGAAATAACATTTGTTAACCAAATCAACACAGATATTATACAAATTTCTCTTTGCATGTGTCTTTTTCTAGAAATAAAATAATAAGTGTTTGTAAATACAAGCATAAATTAATCAGACTACTTGGAGCCAATTAATGTCAATAAATGTCTGAAAAAAAAATTGGATGAGCATTTGAAGGTTAAAGAGATTTTCTTCTTATTTACTTGTAGAGCTAGATATGTATTGTTTTAAAATATCTGGAGTCAATTCCAAAACGTGAAATGTGGTTATAAAGACACATTTGACAATGAATAATGAGTTTAGTTTGTAAAATCCAAATAAATTTCCGTATATGTGTGTGTGTGTGTGTATATATGTAATCAGTTGTGAAGGGTGATATGTAGGACATTATGGGCTTGAGGAATTGCATCTCGCTTTCCTAATTTCTGATTTTCTTATGTGAGACTAGCAAATTGGAGGTTAAGACTGGTAGATGGTGTATTCCCACTGCACTGTGGGTCTTACTTCTTTAGTCACCTCCAAAACCTAGGATACATTTTATAATCCCACATTGTAGCTTGTACCCTAGGATCCTTTTTTTAAAAAATGTACAGTATATTTTTAAAAAAATTCATGTTAATGTGCTTTGGTTTATGGCTTGAAAATTATATGGTTATAATTAATCAGAGGTTGTGATTTGTTGTTTTTAATGCAGTTTTTCCTCTTGATTTTGTTTATTCATTAAACTTCATTTAGATATAATTATTTAGTTTCACTAAAATGTATTCTTTTTAAACTACAAATTATTATAAGTTTTGTTTTCTACTAATATAACACACATTTCCATATCCTTTTGGTATATTATGCTTGTACAGAAAGTTGAGAATTTTAAATATAAGAAGTACCTGACAACTTTATATTTTAAAAGGGACATTATTTCAAGATTATTTTACAAAATAGTTAATGTTTAATATTTTCTATTATATTTGTAATACTTCTTTAAGACAGCTTGTTAAATTGTGGTTATTTAAAACCAATAACTTCCAAAACTGAAGAAATGGAACTTTGTACATATGAAGAGTAATTTATCCATAAAATAAAAATCCATGTTTTCAGTAAAGTTCATAGCAACATAAATTATGTATCAAAAGAAAATATTACCATTGTTTTTATTCACAACCTAACTGAGAGTTGTAAAATGATAGAATTATTTAATGTATATAAAGTACAGCTGAAAAAAAATGTTTTATATATCTATAGTAATTACAAATTGTTATGGTACAGTTGTAAAGATTCGTGGAGAAATGACCAAAGGGAGAGAACTGGTAACAAAGGAAAGAGTGAGCATGATAACACAAAAAGAGTGAAAAAGGATAGCAGAGGTTCTTCAAATAATTTACAGAATCCTGAGATATTAGATTTTGAGACAGAAACTATCATTCCATGGTAGGCTATAAAAATTTTATTTTGATAATTTTTTCCACTATCTAAAATTACAACCACAACATATTCTATTGGACTTCCTATCAGTTCAAAGCTTATGTGTGTTAGCACTAATGTTTCATATAAAGGTTAAAATGACCAATGCTGTTGTTGCTGTAAATAAATGAAAATTTCTGTTAAAACATGTAGAATGGTCCAATTTTTCCTATTCTAAAATGTAATAATTAAATATATAAAGAAAACAACCATGCAGTTTTTAACATCTTGTAGCCCAACTCTGTTTTTTTTCACTCCTGTGAGTAGCATTACCCCATAAAATGGCAAGCGTGTGAAAAAAGTATCAGCACATCATTTGGATTGCATATTCGGCTAAGTTTTTGGTCTCCATTTTCACCATACATCACTGTACTAGACTTTTCTTGTTGAGGGTATGTATGTTGAAAGCATCATGTATCGCATATCTATAGGAAATATCAGGATAACAGATGCCGTCCTCTCTATATCTGTACACATGCTGCAGTAAATATAGGCTGAAATCAAATGTCAGTTGGATGTGCCAAGAGCTACTAGAGGTGCACGTGTAGTAATTTACTGACATGTCAATAAAAAACTTTAACTTGGGTTACAAGATGTTGAAAATTTTATAGTTGTATTTCTATAGTTATTTATTAAAACTTAAAATGGAAAAGATAATATTGGACCACTTCAGTGTATATATACATACTGTATATATACAACTACTGTATGAATTTTTTATTAAACTAAAGCATGAACATCAGAATCTTCACTTCTGCTTTTAAGAGATGATTAAATGGCTTTTGTCTACAGTCTAAAGCTTATTTCAGTTTAACAATATTGAATCTGTACAAAGTTGTTATTAAATAACATTTAATCTGTATATTTTATGCCAAGATTTTTGGTGTAAAGTATAAGGGATAATATTCTATTGTAGAAGGATATCTGATTTTTATGATGAGTTATATGAATTACAAGAAAATCTAACAGATGATATGAAATTTAAATGTCCCTTAAGCTGTAGAGTGTCATGGTTGTAGACACTTAGGTTTTATATTGGAGAAGTTACTATGCTCATATATAATATTTAATTTAACTAGTGTATTTATGAAAATGTCTTAGCAATGTTAAATTTGATTAAATAATTGTGTACCACTCGTCGTCCTATTATGATGTAGCTCGAGATGTATAGTCCAAAATTTGGGCCTTGGAAACTATTGCAGCGATCATAACTAGGCAGTATTTTTATAGCTGGGTAATAAATAAAACAGTTAAAATTTCCACAAAACTGGTGTGTTTCAGATTCAACCAATAATAATTACAAAAAAGGGGACTACACTAGAGGGTCATTGTCAAGATATGTGGTTATCAGATAGAGGACAACCAGACTTGGAGACATGGATAATAAGGTGTTGAAGTTTCAAAGCAGTTTTGGTGTAACAAAGTCAATCTCTGTATTTTATAATGAAAAAGAAATTTTAAAGATATCTAGCTTTCAATGGAATTTATAGTATGCTCATATTTCCAGTCACTTGAGTTTATATGTTTCAGTTTTGCAGATGTAATATGAAATGAATTACAGTCACACAAGTTTTTTATTTCATATATTTCTTCCAAGTATTTTATTTTGTACATAAACTAAAAAGATTTCAGAATATCACTAAATGCATTAAGAGAATAAGATGTTTTTCCTTTATAATACTAATTGAAGGATCAACCAAACTTTCAAAGCTGAAACTTAATTTGCTTTTATTCTTTTTGTTCAGGTTATGTCATGAAGAACCGGAAAACATCAGCAGAAGAGAAATGGAACACTGGGCTGTTAGAGACAGAAAACTGTATGTAATAAACAACTCTACTCAGGCATTTTAGCTTTCGTTTTGAGAATTTACTTCCAAATCTTATTTCCAATGCTACTTTGGAGTAACTTGAGCTTTGGAAAAATTTTATTTTTTTGTCCTAAAGCAAAGAAAAATGTTTAAATAATCTAAATAGTAAAACTGTGACAGGTATTAACCCCTTTCATTGCAGTAGTCTCAGATTTAGTTAATTTATATAAATACGATGATTTGATATTGTGTTTGAGAGGTTGTCATTGTTATTGTCTCTATTGAAGTGGGGAGAAAAAGAGTATTACAGTCATGTCTCTATTTCCATGTGCGTATTTCAAAAACTAAGACATCTATATTACACAAAAGTGTTACATAAGATGGAATGTCAGTGTAGGACATTCCTACCCAAATTTGGTCCAGAACTAATCTCTGAATGATTTTGATACTTTTTTATATATAGTTGAGGGATAGGGCACATTCAAATTCTTCAATCAGTAACTATAGTGTGATTGGATTTGTAGCAAATTCCATGGGCACATTAAAGTTAAACAACTTCAAAAACTCAGAATTTGATGTCATCCAATATAAATATATGCAATCTCAAAAAGGAACAGCTGAGCAATGACATGCAAGCTCTGATTGCTTTTGTATTTAATTATAATAAAAAAAGTAAAGTATGGATTCATTTTTATATGCAGTATTTTTGGAACAATCACTTGTTATTTGAAGAACAAAATTGTGAAATGATTTTTTTTTATTATTAGAATATTGACTTTCAAAACCCTGCAGCATGCTTATGTCCAAATCATCCTTGTGTTTTAATATATTCTTACACTTAACAAATTATTCTTTGAGTACTTGTGTGGAACTAAACCATGCAGGTCTTTAGCTGTTGTTAAAAAGACTTGTTTCATGTATCAATGTAGTGGACATTTAAAGTACTCAATCGTAACAAGTGCATCTACATCAGATTAGAATTGTCTGTTAAAACTATAAAAGGTTAGTTATTTTAGGATTTAAAAATTAAAGTGTGCAGCCAAAGTTTATTGAAACAGTTACTATGGCAAGATGCAAAATTTAACAAAAGCTGGCATATGTGTTTCAACTGTTGGAGGCCATCTTATCCCTCTAGTTCACACACAATGTGTTGAACCAAACTTGCTGTAATCAGATATTAATAATGTATAAAGCCTAAACAAACTGAAAATCAAAATTCCTGCTAATCAACACGTAATTTGTCATTCAGCTCTTTGAGGCTATATTTTGAGTTTTGAAACCTATATATTCACCACAGGTTTAATAAATTGTGCACTTTTCCCAAGAACCTTTATATTTTAGTCAATTATAATTAGATTGTAAATATTTTTCAGTAAAATGAAATGCTTATGAATATAAAAGATTTTGTAATGATGTGTAAACAATTTTATATTCATTTCAATCTTTACAGAGATGAAAGTACATCTTCCATAGGTAAAATCTACAATAAGTTGATGAGGCTAGACAGTGCTACTTTACAAGAAAGGTTCCGTTTCATACTGAGCATCATCCTGGTAGTTGTTGGAATTTTTTGTCTTCTCATGACAATTTTACCATGCCAAGCTACTGCAAGTACTTACCAAATCTACCCTATTTCAGTAGAAGAGATTGTTGAAATCTTATTTTCTCCTTACTTAACCCTAGAGTCCCCCAAAAACATAATTTAATGGTAACTTTCTGTCATTTTTAGACATGCACTTTACAGTACAGCAGTGTAAGATTGCAGATATAAATTGTGTTTTGCTGAGGAATATAGTTGAAGTAGCAAACAGGATTTTTTTTCTCCCTTGTGGTTCCTCCAATAATACTTCAGGTCACTTGTGTTTTTTTATACATATTAATAAAGCATAAGATGAAAAAATAATAGTTTAATGTTTAGTTGCTTCTATAAGAAATACTAAAAAGAAATTTAAAACCTAAAAGTTGTTTAGTCTCTGAAATGCTTCATAGTTTATACAAATTGCTAACTGTCAACAGTTATTATTATAGTGAGGTAAGTAAAAAGTTATTTTATTGAAATGTTTTGATATGCAGTTTAAGATTCATATGATATCATCAGCATAATGTACATGTTTTTTAGTGTTCTGAATTTAAGTGTAACAAAGTAATACATACATAGTACATTACCCTAATAAATGACAAATCTACTGGTGTCATATTTTATTAAAATTAAAATGTATTATACTTCTATTTTTGTAATTTTGAAAATGGAGTAGTAAAGTGTGAAAATTTAATACTGTAACAAATTGTCCTATCTGACTGGTTAAACCTAATATATAGTACACTGACATATAATCTTGTCAGTATGAGAAAAAATTTTTTCCAAAAGTGAGTCACTGGTTAGATCATATTTTATTTCAAGCATTTCTTTTGTTATTTATTTGAGTCTTATGTTTTCAAAAGTGTAGGCAAGGTCAGCTACCAGACATTTTTTTGTGTATGTGAGTCCTAAAAGTTCATTTATAAAATATCTGTAACCATTATTAAGTTCCATGTATAGTTGAAAATTGAGCTGCTGCAATCTGAACATTCTAAAATTAGCTTCATGCTATTTGCAGAGAAACCTCAATATTACTTTGGTAAGTACATACGTGCTAACTGGGAGAGTACAAAAAGTGTTTTACTGTCTCAGGTCTACAAGAAACTTGAGTTGATATAGTGTGATTGCACCTTTATCACCTATTTTGTTGGTCTGTTGAAATGTTAATATGAATATAAGATTTATTTTGTATAAATAATACTGTTATACATTCCTGTATACCACCTGGTAAAATGTTTGGTCTACTGTTTCAAAAAAAAGTGCATAAATTTGGACTCTACTGGATGAAAGTGGAATTAAGATATTTATGTAGTGACTATACCACAAAACTGTCTTACATGTCTGTTGTAACTGAGTAAACTGTTAATGTTTTATCAACCTATTTCAGGACTCTTTGTTGTTGGTTTTCTACGTCTTGAAATACCTGTAGTAGTAAGGTTTTCTGTAACATAAATACAGCTAATATCTAAACAGGATAGCACTATATATTAAGTATTAAACTAATTTTCCATTGGAAAAGATGCATTTCAAGGCTTCCAGTCCAATTAGGATATATACTTTGTATTATGTTACCTTGATATTAAAAAAACAAAAACCAATAACATTTAATTTAAAAGACAATTTTAATAATTTGTATCTGTAAAAACATCAACTCAGGTAACGTTACATAAAGATATTTAGTACAATAAAATTAAAAAAGAACAGTAAGGACACTGCTGACTGACTAATCCAGACTGTTATCATGTATTAATTTTAATAATAACACTTTTCAAGGAAGACTCATCTTCTAGTTTATTTTCTAAATGACATGCCAGAAAAAACAACAATGTGCAACATTTAAGGGGGGAGTAAAGAAATATAACAATCAGGCTAACATCATTACACAAAGTGTCCTATCAATAGCAAGCAACAATGATTAAACAAGATTTTTTACATACTATTTACAGACCTGTACAAAAGAAATATCCAACTTTCACTTCACTTATGTAGTATAACCTTTTAAACCCTTTGTTTAGACTTTTATTTTTTTGTGACCACTAGCCCCAGCCTTGTACATTCCTACCTATACTCCTTAAAAATTCATGAGAGAACATATTGTTTACATTTTAAACATTGTAAAGCATTTATCATATAACCAAGAAGAACCACAAGCTTAAAACAATTTGATAACAAAGATATGTTTTGATGAATAAAAGTATCAAAATGTTTAAAACGTTTACAGTTTTATGCTAATAACTACCTGCAAGCAAGTTGCCATTTCTGCAAATGGATTTTTAGAAAAGTTGAATAGTTTTTAGTAGTGAATATATTTAAGTTTATTTCAGATTGTAAAATATATATCTCCCATCTAATTCTACGTGTATATAGTGATTTCTTCACATGCTAGAAGTTTGTTGCACTCATGCTTCGAGTAAATTTCTGGCCAACAAGCCTATTGATTCGGGTCTCACTAGCTGATGGCTTCAATGGAATTCCTTGCAAACATCTTGCAGCTTCTTGCAATTGCCTAGAAATAATGTAGCAATTTTTAAAAATGCTCTTTAGCATACAACCTCATAGATAAAATAACTTTACTTTATTACAGTGCTAATAACTATGGTTTCATTTTTCAAATTTTTACTACAATTATGTTGTAATACAAAAAGATATAGTTTTAGATGTTCCACAAACTCAGTCTTAACAAAAAAAAACAAAAAAAAAACGTGAATCACTGATCCAACAAATATTCACACTTTGAATTCATAGCTAGTGTAAATCCAGGCATTACTTTCTAATTACAAAAATATGAGTAAATTATGTTTCAGTGTAAAACTTGTTACCTTGAGAGAAGTTCATTTTTGAATTTCTCAGCATTTAGTTCTTTCCTTAGTTGAGATTTGGTTTTATTGGCATATGGTACTAAAACAGGATGTTGTGTCAGTGCAGCTGCAGATGGCCTTAGTTCTGGGTCTTTCTGAATCATTTGCTGTAATAAATATTTCAGTTTTAATTATGACATATTTTTATCATTGTATGTTACATACTTTAATGTAAGTCAATGTAGCATACATTTTAATTTGTTCCTTAATGTGATTTCAAGTCAACCTGGTAGAAGTGTGATAAGTCTATGGATTTACGATGCTAAAATCTGGTGTTCGATTTCCACGATGCACACAGCAGGTAGTCCACTATGTCTTTAAATCCTTATGCAACCTACATAAGGCATTCATTTAGCATTATGGTTTTTCCCTCAGTATCATGTATGGTTGGTTTGGCATTATTAAATATCGTGCAAAGCTACAGGAGGGCTATCTCTGCTAGCCTTCCCTAATTTAGCAGTGTAAGTGTGTTTGTGTTATCTGCTGAGCCCACCGAGAAGAATCGAAACCCTGATTTTAGTGTTGTAAATTCGGAGACATACCGCTGTACTAGCGGAGGGTTAGCAGTGTAAAACTAAATGGAAGACATCTAGTCATCACCACCTACCGCCAACTCTTGAACTACTTTTTTTAACAACGAATAGGGGGAGTGATAGTAACAGTATAACGCCCCACGGTCGAAAGGACGGGGATTCGAACCCGCGACCTGCAGATTACGAATAAGTGCCTTAACCCCTTATCTTAAATTATATGGCTCAAAACCTGTAGAAAATAATTTTCACGTCTCAATATATGAATTATTTTATAAGAACATTTGACAACATGAATATTTTAAATTATATGGGAGAAACAGTAATATCAGATATATGAGATAGGGACGTATCAATCTTCAAGATTTACTTTCAAAAGGTATTAGTGATTTACGTCAATAGATTACACCAACACATGAATGTTATATTGCCATTTCTTGAGAATGTTTTTTTTTTCTTTTACGCTGATATGCTCTCATGTGGCATGTATACTAGTAATTAAAATTTTACTTATTTTTTGATGTTTGTCATCGAATGATAAAATACTTCGAGATGAACCTTCTAATATGAATATTCAAAACGTATGAATGGTGATGCCTGGTAGTCCATCATCTAATACAGTTTGTTACTTTCCATTACGAATACAGAGCTTTTATTCAGAGTTCATGCGTGTCTCTGATCAAATTTAAGGGTTCTCGTACAATAAAAATTGCCAACTTCGGCAACATAGTGACACCACCGTGATTTACGATATTGATTTCATTTTACACATTACAGAAACATTACCACCCCTACGACTAGGTTGTGATTGCAGATGTCCCATTCTTTACACCGTCAGGTCACATAACCTGAGGCAAGTCAGAGCTACGTTAGCATACCACTGGAAACCAAGAAAAGTTTGGTTTGAGAAACAAAATTATTTGAATTCCATAAACATTGTAAATTCAGTTTACAAAAATAGAAATTTTAATACAATCAGTGATGTCGAGAAACCCACTTGTTGAGAATTTTATATGCAAAAACGGCTCGTTTGGGTTGAGAAAATATTTTACATAGAAGAGCGAACAACGTTTCGACCTTTTATATGCCACTGATTGTTTCGACCTTCTTCTTCGACCTGACCGAAGAAGGTCGAAACGTTGTTCGCTCTTCTATATAAAATATTTTCTCAACCCAAACGAGCCGTTTTTGCATATAAAAAGTGTTTAATACAGTTAATTTGTGTTGAACACGGTTTTCTGTGAGGATATAAACTGTAACAATATTTGGAAAATAGTTTAACAGTTATGAACAGAAGATAAAAAAATATATAAAGTTATACAAACATGTGTGTAAAATCAAAATATTACCTTTGAAGTTTACGTCGAAATTTCAGACATTTTTTATATATTGACCGTGTAATGAAAAATATTTGGTCTTGAATTACGGCGGAATCGCTTTTAGCATAAAGTTAAAGTGTAAAAACCTGACACGTGACTCACGTAACAACAAGGGTGTCGTGCATCTCGCCTACCCACCAAAGGAACGCTTTAGGAGACGTGCCCAATGTTGAAAGAAACGATAATAAAATATCTCGAATTAATAATTGTAATCTAGTAAATAATTAACTGCTTTTAGGAAAACCTCATCTGATCAATTTTTCAGTGATTATTTCTGAAATAAAACATGTTCGGAATAATACAGTAAAATGACTGAACTTTGAAAGCACTTAGAAACAATTTTCATTATGTATTTTTAGTCGCGGCTCAAAGAATGGATCTGAGTTTGTTTGTTCCACTCGAGTACGAACTTTGCTTTATAGCTCCATTATCTACTGATTGATTTTTAAATCTAGTTAGTTTTGAACTCAGGAGGTCAAAACCCGTTACTGTGATGTACTTGACCACGCCAAAAGTCTCGTAGATTAATTTAAACTTACTTAAGAGAATTTCAAATTGATGATAGGCTGATACAGATCTTAATTAGTAATAAAATCGAATCTGGTATATGTGAGCCACACACTTGGTAATACAGTCACGCAAGAACATGACAAATAAGAGAGGGGAAGAGTCTCGCATATTAATTTACTCTATTCCTGACAAAACGAATTTAAAGTGCTGTGGCTATTGAAGATTCCCCTAGTTTTATATTACTTACATTACATAATGAAATTAACATCAATCTAAATTATTTGTGAGGTTTAACGATGTAACATTGTTTAAAAACATAGTATAAACAACATAGCCTTTTGTTTTCTAACAGAGATGTGAAACGGTAAACTTGTTTTAAATAGAAAGACTTGGGAAATTTCCTTTTGTTTTATCCGTGTATCCAACACGTGTGCCCAGAACAAATTGTTGTATTGTTTGTTTTATCCGTGTATCCAACACGTGTGCCCAGTACACACTGTCGTATTATTTGTGCTTGAATTTCGCGCAAAGCTACACCACCCACCGCCAACTCTTGGGCTACTCTTTTTACCAGCCAATAAGGGATTGACTGTAAAATTATAACGCGCCCACGCCTGAAAGGGTGAGGATGTTTAGGTGTGACGGAGATTCGATCCAGCAACCCAACCTTACGAGTCGAGTGCCTTAACCACCTGGCCACGCCAGCCCCGAAACTGTCATAATGAAATGTACACAGCTGGGGACAAATGGTCATTGTTTTGCCGGGGTTGTTATTTTCATTAGCCAGTACCAATCACTGACCCCTACTTAAACCAATACTGAATGTTACATGCAACATTTTACATACAGTAAAGCAAAAATAAACCAAGAAATAAAGTGTGAACGAGCTATCTCTAAATCCAAACCTCTAAGTGTTATATTTTATTGATGTACAATTATAACAGTGGAATATTTCAGCAGAAACAGTCGTTCACATAACCTTTACCTAAGTAACCGTCTTCAGAACTGTGAAGAAAACAACCAGGGTAAATAGCCAAAAGGTAAAGGAATAGCCACTGGTCAGAAAACAGGAAGCAAGGTGTTGCACAAGTATAGTTAACTAATTAGTCTCAGCAAAGAGACTGTGGAAACTTATATGTAAACGAATAATAAACGAAATTAGAAATGTGGCCAAAAACAAACAAAAAACGTATTAAGAACCACTTTTAATAAATTCAGGTTTCATCACTCACCGAAAACTTATAACAATAAAAGAATGTTTAGATCTTGTACGCTGCAATACTTAACAGTTTTCATATCAAGTATTTCATTATTGGTCTATAAAATCATTATATAGTTTACATAGACTAAAGAGCCTTTACGTTTATTTCTTAATCAAAGTTTTAAGATGTTACATAAAAAAATATTTAAGAAAATGTATATTAAGGTTTTCGTATTGAATATTAAAACTAGGGTTTTACAAATAAGTAGTTAAGTGTTGGTTTTTCCACTGTCATCATCAACGATAAACTGAAAAACATTTAGAAAAGTGATTACATATTTTCACATTTAATTTTATTGGTTACTAACCCTTATTGTGCGTGTGTGGATATGCAGCCTACCACAGGTACTTCAGTACTATTTTTTGTATGAATGAGCCAGATGTACAATATGTGTAATCAGGCAGGTAATAGCATTGTTTATGTGGGGGTGGTCTGGATTTTTCATCGATATAGTATTTTAAATATCTCCTCAACGGTCATCATAACTTTACAATACTATACAGTGTTTCATTTTATATCAATATATACGTAATGTCTGAGTCACAAGGTTGGGTAATATGACGGTGAAAATTTTTAAATCTCTCGTTTTTCCTTTTCATTATTACATGATAGCTCCATAACCAACTTCAGTGAGGTGTTTCAAACTGCTTATATAAGTATTACTTCGTACACCTATAAAACTGACGAGGTGAGAGAATGGGTTTATAATAAGAGTTGAGGGTAGGTTGGTTGAGAACCATATGAGAAATAAAATCAAACTGGTAATGCGGACGCACAATAATACAGATATTATTCAAAGAAAAAAAAACTTTCCAGAAAATAAATATAAAACTCTATTTGCATTATCCCTACACAATAACACAGGCAAGAATTAAGATAAAGTAGTTATATATATGATGACAAAGCTGTCTGTCACTCATCCTGAGCACAATTTTTACAAGATTTTCTTTTTTCAATGTCTATTAGACAGTATCGTTTCGTATTGATCAAAACGTGTTATAATAAATACATACGAAATAATGAGAATAGAAAATAATAAATTATTTATTCTTGTAATGATACATGGCAGAACTGTAGAGCTCTTTGTCAGTGAAAACAATTATTGTCAAAATAAGACAACTAGAAAGTTTTGAGTTTGCTACTATCTATGAGATTTTGTGAACTATGCTACAATACGTTTTCTATGGGCAGTTTTAGTTCATCTTTTACAAAAAATGTATTATTGAAATAGATTTATCAATTTAAAAGTAAATAATATACGTGACTGAAGTGGACAACCTTGTAGATTTGAGTCTACCTATGACTTGATCTATTTTAAATCTTAAAATTACCACAAAATTGCATATTTACATAAACATTTAAACAATATTACACTGTAAAATTAAAATAAAAGATAACTCAGGTATGATAGTAACTATATACAACAGGGTAAATACTTAACCACACAATGTTTATGCAGTAACTAAATTTCATGTTGAGAAACTAATTTTTTTTAAATTCGTTTACTAAAAAAGTTACATAAGTGGCTTAATTTCAACCTGTAACTAAATCTTTTGTGTCTCGGTTTTACCAGCAAGTTATTTTTTAGAACATTACACTTACTAATCTCAAAAACATACATGGAACATTCTTGCAGTACCTCTACAAGGGGGGAGGAAACCTTAATTTTGAACTACTATGCAGAGGAGAAGCAGCATCCCTTGGTACAAGAGATTTTTTAAAAACTGAAATGTGGAATTCACTTTCATATTAACATGCCCACAACTGGATATAAAAGGTAGTTCAGTAAGTATGCAAGGAGAGAATGGTGTGCTTTGAACATGACAGCTTTATGATGAAGCCATGGAAATTATACTGTAACCATCAAGATAGACCATGACCAGAGATGGCAACATGGACTGTTAGGACACAGCACAGTTCTATAATTATTTTACTATAATGCATTTGATCCACTATAAATATCCTTGTTAACTACCAGCATGTGCAATTAACAAGTTAAATCTGATAAAATAATTATTCACACTTGTTTTCTCATGACTTGTTTACTTTAACCCTCCAAGCATAGGTTTCTGTCATTTTTACATACTAGTGCTCCAAATTCAGTAAACCTATCCTCACAAAATGGAGCATGCTTTGAATAAAGATTACAAAGCTGTTTTACACAGACTCAGAAATGTTTACTAAATTATTTAAAGTAAAACATTCGTGTGGATTCACAAAGCCTTTATTAATTCAATCTGAGTGTAAAGTGTTCCCTTATGCTAAGAAAAAAACACTCCTTTTTATTATACAGCTCTCCAATTTCATTTGCTGAACCTATAGAACAATCTATATGAATATTTGTTTAAAATGAAAGTACCTAAATAATGTGTTTACAATGATACAAAATTTTGAAAATTATGAAACAAAATATAATGAAATTGCAAATATGGTAACAAATAATTCATCCAAAGGTGAAGAAAAATGGTATTTTTCCTTATATTTCATAATTTTAACATTTTCAACTGTTTATCTTTTCACACATTTTATTTTATAGTTTATAATGCCAAACTTGTACAATGTTGCTTTTTCAAACTTGAAGAATAACACATTAGGAGATTTCTACACACACAAATGTACTTGGTGTTCTTGTAACTCCCTAACCCTAATTTTTTCTCTCTAAATATTGGTTGACAAACATGAATTTTAAAACATAATGCATAAATTATAAGCTACACTAAGACTAATTCTAGTTTTTAAACTCAACTATTTTTAAAGAAGCATTTATTTAAAAAAAATAAATAAAAACATTACATTACACAGAACCATCTGTACCAAAAAATTGTTACTTACTGTTAATAATTTATTAAATTCAGAGGAACACTGACGAAGTTCAGGCAAATAACCTTCACGGATCGAATGCCAAAACTCTCCATTCTTTGGCAAAGGACCACCACCACCCTAGGAAAAAACAAAAAACTCTTCACTCTGATAACATCAACAATATAATTATATCTTTAAAATACAATAAAGTTCACGTGAGTCACCTAAAATAAATTTAAGTATTACAGAATTCCTTTAAATTGTCTGATAACTAATTTCATAAACATTTCTCAACAAAAATGACCTATGAACAAAACCATAAATATTAAACAGAATACATCTGTGTGACTTGTAAAAATATAGACTTTACTAATTACATGTTATTTAATCTAAAGAATTAAACTTTTCTCCTCCAACAAACTGAAGATTACTCCTCCTTTGGAGAACTATTGGGAATAAAACACTTGTTTAATGTCTGGTGCTTTTTGTTTTAAATAAACAACTTAAAAACTTATCATTTTAGAATAGGTAAACTTTTTGGTAGCTCAAACTGTTTAAGAAATTACAGTTTATTCACTTCAGTTTTTCAAGAGCACATGTACAAAACTCTGAGCACTTTTCACAACTTTATTAATATTTCTGAGCCACTACAACTGTTTACGTTTACTGTTTAGCACTTACAGTTCTTATCTTGATATTTATGTAATCGCATGTTAAAACTACTTACTGTTTCAAAAATTGTGAGACCCAAAGCAAAAGTGTCTGCTTTTGGAAGAAGAGTGTAGTCTTCATGCAAGATTTCTAGCGGTAAGTATCGGCAGTCTCCTTCTTCCACTTGGGGATTGGTCACTGAAGTCACGTGTCCTAAGTCACCTGTTTTGTGAAAAACATTCAACAGGTTAGTTTTCTGTTATCATGTACATCAAATTTGTTTGTTTGTTTTGAATTGTGCACAAAGCTACATGAGGGCTATCTTCAGTGACTGTCCCACATTAAGCAGCAAAAGAGGAGAGAAAAGACAGCTAGTTATCAACACCCACTGCATACTCTTGGGCTACTCTTTTACTAATGAATAGTGGGATTAATCATAATGTTATAATGCCACCATGACTGAAATGGCAAGCATGTTTGGTGGGACAGGGATTTCAACTTTAAACCTTCAGGTTGTGAGTCAAACTCCCCAACCACCTGGATATGTCAGGCCATATGCTTTAAGACTAAGGCAATATATTATTGTTTTCTTCAAAGGTTCACACTAAAAACCTTTTCTGGCATTCCAAAAGAAAAGAAGTAAAAAGTAAAATAATATATTTTTTCGGTCTCATCATGATATTCACTAAAATCCTGCAATGCCAGGTCCAACAGAAAGGACACTAATAAGAATGAATGCTTGATTCATATTTATAGTCAACAAAAACAAACTAGGTCATAAATTGATTTGGATGAACAACTGCAGGTGTTTAGTGGCCTTCAAACTCTGTTTCCATTCTAGAATACCTGCAACAGGGCTATTTCAACATTTAATACCTAATAATTTTATAATCTCACAATGATTTCAAGATAAGTTTGACATTTTTAACTCATAATTTTTGATAAACTTACTCCATACATTTGCTACAATAAATACACAAGTAACATTCCTTCAAAAATATAAATAGCCATTCCACAAAATTAGCCCAAGAAGGTCTTTGAAGATGGAATTCATTGTCCAAATTCCTGTGACACCATTACAGTTAAAAACACGTACTGGTTTACCTATCTTATATGTGATTTCCTCTTCGTCATTGTCATCATCTTCAAAACCATCATCAGAAGATTCTCCCACACGGGACGATGCAGATGCTGATTTCATGTTTCTTGAGATGAATATATTACCTATTACACAAACCGTAAATAATGATATTAGATAAGTAAACTCCTTACTATACGAAACTATAAAATGTTAAGGTTATAAGAGACTTCCAACATAAATGGTAAATGAAATTGATAAAATGGCTTCCGGTTTATTATATAATCTATTCTGTGGGAATTAAAGGATGTATATCTAATTCTGTATACTAAATAAAATGCTTGAAGAAAATTGTGTATGTTATGCCAGGGGTGGCCAAACCACATGAGGCTCTTTCAAATATAATGTATGGCTCAAGGAAATATGTCGGCTGAGCTTCTTTTTACATCACAATTAATATAAAAGGTAAGTAAAAAATTGTCCAGCTTTATAATTATTTACAGCATATAAACAGAGTGCCCACTGGATTGAAACGTAAGTTTAGTGTACATGGTGAGTAAATATATTTAATAATTTAATATCCTAATTTTAATGTTAGATTTGAATCAGTGATTGAAGAAACTTCAGATCAATAACGATTACAGAGGAATTGTACTGAAGAATCAGTGATCATACAAGCAAGTATTACAGAGGAATTGTACTAGAAAATCAGTAAGCATACAAGCAGGGATAACAGAGGAATTGTACTAGAAAATCAGTAAGCATACAAGCAAGGATAACAGAGGAATTGTACTGGAGAATCAGTAATTGTACAAGCAAGTATTACAGAGGAACTGTACTAGAGAATCAGTAGTCATACAAGTAAGGATTACAGAGAAATTGTACTGGAGAATCAGTAATTGTACAAGCCGGTGCCGACAATGTTAGCTTTAGTGGGTGTGGCTTGCGATCACGTGTGGCTGTAGCGAACAGTGAATATAGCAGAGTATTAGTGTGATACCTGGAGCTGTTTGGTTGCATTGTATGTGCTAGAGCTTATTGTTTCTTTTTCCTTTATTTTTTTAAAAGTGTCTGTGAAAATTTTGTGAATGAAGATGGTGTCATCAAATTGTAAGAAGCAAAAGTATAAAGAAGAAAACAGAAATTTTAAGCCAGAGTAGGAAGAAGATTTTACACTCATCGTTAAAGTAGGCAAACCTTTGTGTTTTATCTGCTATTTGTTACTCAGTCATTACAAAGACAGTAACTTGAAATGCCACTATGAAACAAATCACAAAAACATTTTGTTTGATTATCTACCAAAATCAGAATTATGGAAAAACAAGTTAACCATATTAAAATCATCACTAAACAGCCAGCAGGCACTGTTGACAACATTCAATAAGGAAGTTGATACAACGAGTGAAGCTAAATTTGTTATATCATGGAATATTGCTTGAACTAAATGCCCATATTCTGATGGTGAATTTGTTAAGAAGAATAAAACTGAAGTTGTTGCAGTGTTGGATCCAAATAACACAAACCTTCAGAGATTAATATCATAAACACCAGCTTTACACCATATTACAAAGAAACATATCTACCAGATCAGTGCTATTGTTGGAAACAAAATGCAAAATGATTTAAAGAATTCCCTTATATTCAACTTAGCCCTTGACGAATCTACAAACATACAAGACAACCCATAACTGGCAGTATTTGTTTGTTATGTTTCCTTTGACATAACTGTGAAAGAAAAGATGTTGGACTTATTGGCACTAAAGGAAACAACTCATGGTGTTGACATTAAAAATGATATTCCACTGGATTGAGTTTATCCAGTTGTGTTGTAGTAGATGGAGAACCTGCAATAAGGAAAAATGCAGGATTAATTGCACTTATACAAAGTTTGACTTTGTATAAAATTATTAGTTGCGTAACAACAATTCATCTACAAGCGTTTTTGGATGGAAGAGTTAGTCAACGTATCAGATCGAAGAATGAAATTAAAAGGTACTGCTGAATGTTTTGAGATTACAAATGTATGGTCGTGGTTTTTAAGCTTCTACAAAATATCATATACCATAAAACTATACTTCTAAATACATTTTGTTCAACAGTGACAAACTTAATATAAACATATGTACACAATGTACCCAAATTACCTGGCTTTATATCCATGTGAACAAGGTTCTGAGAATGTATGTATTTTAATCCTTCAGCAACTTGAAGTAAAATCTGTTTCAGTTCCTCCTCACTAAAGTGTCGTCCTGATTTCCTGTTCTCTATTACAGCATTAGCCAAGCTACCACCTGCAATAATCAGATGTTGATGGTACAGTCGTTTACACTGTAGTTGTTAAAATAACTTTCTATGAACAGTGAAATTTATACACTAAATGATCAATATTTGAGATTGAACTGAACTTGTTTCTTCATTTGTATAATTGCAATGTTTTAACAAGACACGGGTTCAAAATTGGTGATTTCTGTAAATTATGCTTTAACCCTATTTGTGTAAGTACTATCACCAATGGTCTGTTTCTTTTGTAACTTTAACACATTACTGTCGCAGTATAATTCAACAACTGGTGTTTAGTAAATAATACATATAAACACACACATTCACAATCACAACAACAGATTTCAAGATAAAGACCGTCTATTATAACATATTACAAAACATTCAGAAATATTTTATATGCAAATATTCCAATCACATGTCCACAACAGTTAACTCTTAATAAAACCTGAACAAACTCGTCATATATTTTAACTATATAACACAAAGTTTATAATACATTTCCATTTACATGTACTCATGTTGTGTGACCAAATCTCTATTTTAAAGAATAGAGATAGAAACAGCAAGCTATTAAGTTTAATTAAATAACAGAAAAAAAATAAAAAACATTATCCATAATGACTTTTATGAAACAAAATAATTAATTATAATTTACCATTGCAGTACTCATTTTGTATGACCATATGTCTATTTTCAGCCCAAGCTGAGTAGTAGCGAACTACATGTGGATGTTTACCCAATACAGCATGGGCATAAACCTCATTCAAAGCTGTTTTTCTGAAAAATAAATTTTGTACTGAATGACTAAACTTATTATACAAACTTAAAGAAAAAACAATTTGATAATAATATCTAAAAATCATTTTTAAATACAGACAATAAATCTTCAAAACCAATCAATTCAAGTGATGGCAAACGTTTTTCTTTTACATAAATCTTGACACAAAAATAAAACTGAAACACCAGTCTCCAATCTTCACACTTTCGGTAACAGAACTGTGTTTTTTAATTTACTTAGTTTTTAGTGTTAGTTTAGTGGATCTATGACAAAATTTAAAGCTACGAAAGAATCATTTCACTGCTAAATGAGTATACAATAAATGGAATTTTAAATAGAAATGCAATTACAATTCACTAAAATACTTAAAGAAGTGTTAACTGTGATTAAACTTTTCAAATAAAAGAAATTTATTACTGAAACAAACAAAAATTATTCAAAAGGTTTCCATAAAAACATTTTTAGTTCATGAATGCTAAACTTAAAATAACTTGTATTTTCATTCTTTGATTAGGTTTAGGATAATACAGGGTATTCAGAAAGTAACTGCTCAGTTTTGTGATGTATTATTATATTTCAGATTTTAATCCCAATATGGTTTTAACAACAAAATAAGAAGGATCCAAGTCTGTATTGATGTCAACAGGGGTCACTTTCAACATTGTTTATAATTGTCATTAATATTTACCTCCTGTATTCTATACTGAAACATGTCTGTTAATAAATATATAAGTACACAGTGACTTTCTGAACACCCTGAATATATAATGCAAAAAACAAAATAACTATTTATCCTGCTGAAAATTATGTATAATATCAAAATATATAAATTGTTCATACGATATAGTTTGAAAATGATAAACACTAATTACAAAAACTAAGCAATAATATAAATTATGCACAATACTCAATAGTAATATTGTAAACTTGCATATACAAAACACACAATAATTCAAACTATTAAGTAATGGACAGTAGAGATATTTCATTTTTAGTGAAAGTTTTAAAGTTAAAAAAACCTAAGAAATTTAGCAAACAAACAGATATTTAAGAATTGGTTTTCAACATTAACGTTACTCTTTCTCAATTAAAATAACTCCTAGATTACAACTTAGGCTTAATATTTATAATAAATAAAATGTTACACTTACTCATCAAAGGAACCTTTAATGGGATTTCTAGACTTTTTAATAGCATATTCACATCCATCTAATCGGTTAACACATTTGTAAACACTACCAAACTCTCCAGATCCAATCTGACAAAGCTCTAGGAATTCTTCATTGTAACGGGATATACTTGTATCCGAAAGGTTTATTCTCTAAAAACATTTTAAATAAATGTACATTACAATCAGGTTTATAGTAATTTAAACATACACAAAAAACTATTCAATTCATTTTCACATATCGCCTTGTTCCTTAATGTTTAATAAATCTGTTTTACAACTGAAGTAGTTTAGGAAAGAAAACAAAAAATCAAATTGTTTGTGGTTTGATAAACTTAATCAAAATATTTATGACATTGTGATTAGCCAGATTTACCTTACCGATGGTTTGTAATTTGATTATTTAAAAGTGGCATTCTCGCAGCTGATTATAGCATAATCTAATTCAACTAATACAACAGCTGCAATGTAAAAAAATATGGTTACACGTGTATTTGTTACGATATTTTCAATGATCTATCATAATGAGTTAAACTGCATTAAGATTGATAGAGACAAAGGTTAAACCTTTGGTGGTAAAATGTCTTCGTCATCACAGTCCTCCTCGAACAGTTCGTCTAAACTCTTGTTGAACATACTTCTGAAGAAGGAAAAAACAAACATTTCATTTTCTAGTACATACAGCTGCAGAGTATTTTGAAACTAGTTTCGCGATACATTTCTTCTCATATTTTAAAACTATAAAAAATACAAATTCCGTAACCCAATTCATATCACTGACAACTTACTAACATGCGCCATCGAACGTTTGAATTTCCCTCTGCCTGCTGTCACCTTTGTCTATTCTTATTCCGACACGTGCCAGTAGTAGTAAAGAAAAAAGCTATTACCGGCAAGGATGACATCTGGCACGTGCCGTTTCTTGTGCTAAAGGTAAAATGGGTCATTGTACGTCTTTATACACAAACTACGACAAAAGAAGAGGCACAAGCAGCTGCAACTTCAACGGTTTAACCGAAAAAAGGGAATCAGACAAACAGTTTAAATTAAACATATTAAGGTTACATTTTGGATGCATAAATGCTTCGAAAGAACTAATAAGCATAACAAACACGGAGCTTTAAAATTGGGGAATGAATTTTCAAACACAGTGTCTTATCCATCCACGCTAATAAACTGGACTACACAGGCGTACTTCGGAATAATAAACAACCGGATTAAACAGCAACAAACTATAGCTACAAAAAACTTTATTTTCTGATCCTTTACTAGTTAGTGGTAGTAATAACACTTAATTTTAACTTTTTTTTCACAAAAATGTTAAATTGCGATCTATGCTCTAAAGAAATAACTTTGCTTGCTATCATTGAAATAATTGTATTTTACTTATTTTAAACATAAGACTCTACTGAAATCGAGTATTTGCAAGCACTGCCACCGAGTGATATTCTAAGAAATTCCTATCGTGAATAACGCTAATAAAGATAATTGTAAACAAATCGTATCACTAACGCAATACGTGAGAACTGAAACGTTTTTAGTAAATTTAGAATTCCGAAGAGGCGGGAAAATTAAATCAAAGTTAATATGTGACTCTTTAATTGTAGCCTAAATAACAATAGAAACAAATTGTTAGTCTAACGTTGTAAACGTATGAGCAAATATTAAAAAATGCTTCGTTACGTTAAGCGTTTTCATTAAATTATAGCTCTAGTAAAAATAGAAAAACGTTTCTATTGGTATTTTTTAAAAAATCAACATAACACCAGGTGTTTACTGAAATCGGAATACACTTCGACCAGAGCTCTTTTTTCAAGGATAAATTAGGCAGTCAGCAAATAACAGTCACGGGTTACAAACAGACCAGACCGGACGTTCAGAGACAGCTGGGTCACACTCAGCTAGAAACAGCTGTTTGGTCGACAAAATAGGACAGGACTACTTGTTATGACACTTTTAAAACTGGTTTAAATGTGAAATGGTTCCTTACTTTTTGTTATAAGAGGGAACTATGAAGTAAAAAACAATAAGATAGAAAATCGAAATTTGTGTCAAAGAATTAAAACATTTAAGACGTAAAAACCTTTATTATACGTATTTTTTGACGTTGTGTACTTCGTTGTATAGTACAAAAATGCATATAAAAATGTGTTGGGGAAACATCAGTGATATAATTGTCATAATCTCATCGTCTGAGCTAATGACAATTATATCACTCTAATGTCTTCCCAAACAACGAATATATTTCATTTATTTCTATTTTTTGCTATGCACTTTTCTTAAAAAGATGGGCAGCTGAAACGAAAAAAGAAGCCTTACTGTTGAAGATTATATACGGTAATATAAAACCTAACAACTTTCCTACCCTTAGTTGTCGTAAGGCAACTAGTACTATTATTTACACCCTTTTGTACTTGTTTGATCAAAGAACAGATAATAACAAACAGGAACTGAATTTATAAAAACTACTACTAACGTAACAATATCGCCTAATTCGTGAGTAGACGAACGAATAAGACCCACCAACGTGTTTTCTAATTCGATATTTATATAACTAAGTAAATTCAAATGCACAGCGTAAAAGTATCACACGAACAACAAGGAAAATCCATATATCACCTATTCCAGCTGTCGATTCAACAGGGTTCCAAACGACAGAAAAACGACAACTAATTGTACGACTTTGCAGCTGGAGAGTAAATACTATCCCGCTCGTGCCAGCACCTGAAAAGTTCCCAAGCCCTGCAGAAAAGCGTCGGTTACAGGCGGACAAACGCCAACTGCTGCATCGGAATTATGTCTTCGTGGCACGTGCTGAAAGCAAACAGCTGCTACACAAACCACAACTTTCAAAGCTCTCAGCTGTTTCCGGGATAGACTGACAGCTGCTTTCCAAAACTTTCTCACAAACTGGAACACGTAATAATGAAGCGAAGTGTGTGGTAATCTTATAAATTCTCGCAGATAATAACAAAGTCGTTTTCTCTAAATAACAGCATGTTTTAGTTGAACCAACCTAACCCAAATCAAAAACGACAACTTCAAAGAGCAACAAGTCACTTCATAAATACATTTAATATACGGCAACAGAAAAACAGTATCAAAAGTGAAAACCTGTTTTTCATACAACAGAATGACCGTAACACAACCTATTCAACACAACATCATAATTATTAACTTCATAACATTATCAGTACTGTTTACTCTTATCTACACATTTCTTTTAAAACCCTTTTTACAAAGAACTGAAAACCTCAAAGAACAAGCCAATGGTGAGATTAGCATGTTAATAATTTAAGGTTTACTAATATTTATTTTAATCCAAAATATTTGTACATTTAAACCAAGCTCACCATGAATGTCACAAAATGTCCATTAAACCATGACATGAAATAACTGAATATCATGATACCCTTTATCATTAACTTCTCATCAAAGGTTTACTACTTCTATTTCTCACGTAACGATATTCTTCAACTCTGGACCATTAGAAACACATCTGTTAGTGATGTTTATATTGTGACTAGAAAAATGAAATTCAAACATCCAGAAACTGAACAACTCCAGTTAGATCTTGTAATCTTAACCAGTAACCAAACGAGTTTTGAGTAATGCCTATTTAAGTGGATGTTTGTTTGTTCCTCACTTCCAGCACATTTATTGTCAGCTGTTTTAAATTCCTGCTGTAATTAGAAAAAAAGCTTATTTCTATTTAATATGCATAATTACAGATGGTTTCTCCATCTGATAATTTGTAGAGATTAGCAACAAGAAATTGAAATATAAGAGAATCCACTGTCCTGGTCACATAACATTTGTCCAATCATGAATAAAAACTAAGTTTGTTACGTTGAAAGCAGATGAAGCATGTCACATGACACTGTTGGTTGTTCTACCCATCCTTGATGTAGAAGTGACAGACTAGATGGAAAGCAGGTAACTAACACTACTCACTATCAACTTTTGCAGTAATCTTTACCAGCAAAATGTGGGAGACCAAAAGGTTTAATACCCATGCCAGCTGTCTTAAGATACATTTTTACTTCAAGTTGGTTTCTCATCATCACGAAAAGTGGGAGACTATCATATAATTTCATACAGTTGAAAGAGTGAAAATTACTCGTAATGGGAATGAAACCCACAGATTATGAGTCAATAATCTTACTGACCATGTAGCATTTCAAAATTTATCATCTAATTCAGTATAATCTTAACTGTTTATATATGTCAGTTAATAATATACTCCTATGTATGTTAGTAATACACTTCTATATATGTAACTTAAAAATATACTCCTACTGTGCAAGTTAATAACATATTTAAATAAGTCACAGCCATAATTAAAAGAAATTTTTTCATCTAAATGAAACTTTAATTATTATAGCACTTTAATTTACACCTTGATATACAGAAGTAATAATTGTCACAACCCTGACCAAGAATCTACAAGAAAACTTTCAGATATATATATAATTTTATACGTAAATCATTGAAAATAGTTAACTTTTGTTGTTTTTAAAGGCACAGGAAATAAAGATACTAATTCTGTTGACAAATTCCTTCTATAAAAGCCCATGAAAATAAGCAGTTCTAAGAAGTATGTTCAGAATGTGGTCCTTAACCCTAAAGGAAACGAGTTATTAATATTGTTTCCACATAGGACTGTTATAAACTTCTGAAGACGACTGTTGATCTAAGCTGAAAACAACAACTGAGATACAGTTAAGAAAAGCTTTTTCCCTCCATTTCATTTTTTAGACTTTTCTGTAACAACTGTGATTAACCTCTGATTAGAAAAGTATTTGAAATAATAGTGAAAATACATATGAAAATAATCTAGACAAAGAGTGATCAATTTGGTGAGTTTGGGCAATAACATTCTTCCATTATCACCTATTATTTATGCACCTTTGTTAATACTAATGTTTTGGAACTAATGACAATTAGACATAAACAGCAAATGCCAAATCTTGCAGGTGGTTCTAAGCAGAAATTAAATGTAATCTACCTTCAAACATTCATAATTCAAAACTTAATAAGCTCTCTTACATATAGAAAATAACCATTAATAATGAGGTGTAGGTGGTCATGATGCAATTTGACAGAAGTTATAACTTTGATAGAAAAGTGGGACTACACGGAGAATGAAGTGACGAATGTAATAACTGGCACCATAAAAATGGTTCTTTTTCTCTCTAAAATACTGCACTCACTTTTAGATATTAATCTGTTAGAAACAGTACAAAATAGAATAATTTCTTTCTTAAATAAACTAGTTAATAAGTTAGATTTAGAATCCTGAAGTTTTTCTCTTTGTAATAGAAAAAATCATACTCAAAAGACTGAGTTTAGATGATAAGTAAAGCCCTCTGCTGAGTATTTTTGTCATTAAATGAACAAGCTCTACCACTAAGACCTTGTATAAACTCCATCATCTGGAGTACTATATAGTGTTTTGATTCCCTTACCATAACAGGTTATTAATAATCTATCATTTAATTTATACGCCAGGCAACCATGTAACATTACAAACTACTAGAACAATAATTAGTTTCACTCATTTGTGTTGCAAAATTTAAACAAGCTTTTTACATAGAACATTAACTCAGATGTAACTCCTGTAAAACAAATGATAACTTTTCCGTGTTGTTCTATTATTTGATAAAAGCATATAATGAATCATTGATGTTAAAATCATGTTTGGTTTCTTTTAATCACCCAGGTCAGCACTTTAATGAAAACTACAACTAAATTATATCTTGCATGTTTCTATTATACTTCTCCATAAGTCTTCTAACAAAGACCTCAAGATCAGTGTTCCACACATACACAATGAAATATGGAACAAGTTATTTTCCTTTTCTCAGTGACCTTCTTTATATGAGCAATAATCATATGTCTGTACAAACAAGTTACATGGAAAATAATGTGCCTTTTACCTCTAATGACACTCTATTTATAGGTAATTATAAAGTAAGCACTTAACATACTGTTTCTAAACAATGAGTGAATTATTTAATACAAACATGAACAATCAGAAAACTAAAGATATATGTAAGCTTCTCCACTTATTACAGTAACTATTAATAAGGTTATTACTCCCAATTATCCTAAAACTGCAAAGTAATAGGGTTAATTAGTTATTTTACTAACAATAATGCTATTAGTGTTACTGTTTATATGTACTTTCAGAATTACATAAACATGGCCCAAGGACTTTATTTTCTAGTATAAATATTGAGATCTGATTACATTTCTTAATATATTATTTGGTTTGGAGTGAAACAAATGTACTTTATATAAGTTTAACCACTTGATTTATTCTTATATTGTGTTTATAGATAAATGTTTCATTGTTACTTAAGTATTAACAATTAACATGATCAAAAGTAACTATTAACAAAACTGACAAGAAACTTCTATTTTGAAACTAATTCAGTTAAATCTATGTAACAAACTCATTAGTTGAGACCTGAACTTTCATATTCATAAATTTAAAATGTTAAATGCTAGAAACCAATACAATACAATTTATGAAGATGAACAGAACTTATAATGACCAGAATGCAATAAATCATCATTTAGGTTCTGTCAGTGTTTACCAAATTTCAGTCATAAAACTAATATATAAAATAAATTCTAAATCTCACTCATTCATAGTGTAGCTGCTGATTTTCCTCCTTTTTTTAGCCCTTGCTTCTAACATCATTCCTATCGGTGTAAAAGGATTAATGTTCGCTGCAGGAACTCGGGACTTTCTTGAATTATTTTTCTTTGATTCAAGTTTCACCACTTGATTTATTCTTATATTGTGTTTATAGATAAATGTTTCATTGTTACTTAAGAATTAACAATTAACATGATCAAAAGTAACTATTAACAAAACTGACAAGAAACTTCTATTTTGAAACTAATTCAGTTAAATCTATATAACAAACCCATTGGTTGAGACCTGAACTTTCATATTCATAAATTTAAAATGTTAAATGCTAGAAACCAATACAATACAATTTATGAAGATGAACAGAACTTATAATGACCAGAATGCAATAAATCATCATTTAGGTTCTGTCAGTGTTTACCAAATTTCAGTCATAAAACTAATATATAAAATAAATTCTAAATCTCACTCATTCATAGTGTAGCTGCTGATTTTCCTCCTTTTTTTAGCCCTTGCTTCTAACATCATTCCTATCGGTGTAAAAGGATTAATGTTCGCTGCAGGAACTCGGGACTTTCTTGAATTATTTTTCTTTGATTCAAGTTTCACCACTTGATTTATTCTTATATTGTGTTTATAGATAAATGTTTCATTGTTACTTAAGAATTAACAATTAACATGATCAAAAGTAACTATTAACAAAACTGACAAGAAACTTCTATTTTGAAACTAATTCAGTTAAATCTATATAACAAACCCATTGGTTGAGACCTGAACTTTCATATTCATAAATTTAAAATGTTAAATGCTAGAAACCAATACAATACAATTTATGAAGATGAACAGAACTTATAATGACCAGAATGCAATAAATCATCATTTAGGTTCTGTCAGTGTTTACCAAATTTCAGTCATAAAACTAATATATAAAATAAATTCTAAATCTCACTCATTCATAGTGTAGCTGCTGATTTTCCTCCTTTTTTTAGCCCTTGCTTCTAACATCATTCCTATCGGTGTAAAAGGATTAATGTTCGCTGCAGGAACTCGGGACTTTCTTGAATTATTTTTCTTTGATTCAAGTTTCACCACTTGATTTATTCTTATATTGTGTTTATAGATAAATGTTTCATTGTTACTTAAGAATTAACAATTAACATGATCAAAAGTAACTATTAACAAAACTGACAAGAAACTTCTATTTTGAAACTAATTCAGTTAAATCTATATAACAAACCCATTGGTTGAGACCTGAACTTTCATATTCATAAATTTAAAATGTTAAATGCTAGAAACCAATACAATACAATTTATGAAGATGAACAGAACTTATAATGACCAGAATGCAATAAATCATCATTTAGGTTCTGTCAGTGTTTACCAAATTTCAGTCATAAAACTAATATATAAAATAAATTCTAAATCTTACTCATTCATACTGTAGCTGCTGCTTTTCCTTCTTTTTTTAGCCCTTGCTTCTAACATCATTCCTGTTGGTGTAAAAGGATTAATGTTCGCTGCAGGAACTCGGGACTTTCTAGAATTATTTTTCTTTGATTCTGCTGAAACTCCAACATTATTACCCGTTCTTTCCAAAGTTGACCCTGGAAAAACTGAATTATTATTCGTAACCTTGGGATCTGTCCATAATCGGCTTCGGATACCATTTCGTGTTTCGGTACTGCTAGGAAGTTCTGCTCTCTTTAATAACGTTTTTGGCGTTTGTGGAGATTCGAACAATCTCAATGCACGAACGCGTTTATAAGGAGGAGTGTCGTCGTTGTTTGTTTTTGTTTTGGCATTACTACACGTAACATCAGGAGTTGAAACATTATTTGGCGGCCTTCCAAATGTATTTCCGGAACAAGAAGAGACGTTTAAGTCTACCGGTGATGTGTCTGCGGTAACTAAGTTTCCTCGACGTACATGATAATTTTCTCGCATAGAATCAGCAGATAAGTCAAAATTGTCTTCTCCAAGTTCAACATCAGTTCCAAGAGATACAGTAAAACACCCACTTCCATCTAAAATATTTGACTTGCGACTGCACGGAGAATTTTCCAGGTCACTGTTTGTCGAGTCAAAGTCAAGTTTTTGAACTAGGCCTAATTCTTGTTCAAACGCATCAGAATCAGCAATGCCGTTCAACATATTGAGAGATGATGATGTTACGTCTTCACAGAAGAAAAGCGGAGTAAGAGACCTTGACGCCATAACAAACGAATACTTATTCTAAATTGTTATGTGCCACACAATATTTTGGTTTCAAATACTGCACACAAAATCTTTAACAAATTCCTCGTCTTGCAAACATACACAACGTATTTCTTACGCACAGTTATACAACTGCAACCTGTAGCTTAAACCGATATGAAAATGGCGCCCCTAGATTAAGAATGTGACTAAGCAGAACCAATCAGAAGACATTAGAACGAATGATGTCATGGCAATAAACCCGCCAACTTCCACCAATAGGAAATGGAAGTCTGCAATGACGTGTTTTGATGTTATTACATCAACATAGCTCACTGATGACGAGAAACCTACTTGGAGCGAAAATATATATATGTAAAACGGCTGGTTTGGGTTGAGAAAATTTTTATGAAGAGGAGCGAACAACGTTTCGACCTTCTTCGGTCATCATCAGAAAGTCAAAACGTTGTTCGCTCTTCTACATAAAAATGTTCTCAACCCAAACCTGCTGTTTTTACATATATACATCATAGCTCACTGCTAGTCAACATACTTTTACACTTTTAGAGCTCATGAGTAATAAATGAGTCATATACAAACAGAGTAACCGCTGCGGTATCATACGATAAAGAAAAGCTTTAAACTGTCTATTAGACACACTCTGAATAAATGTAAACAGTACAATTACTATTAGTCATTTATCGAGCTTCAAGAAAATTGTTATTGTATAAATATTACTACAACACATACATGTCTAGGTGTAGTTCATGAATCAGTTTCTTAGTAAACTGCGATTTCAATACTTTCCACTTGAAAAAAGTTAGAAAAGCAAATAGTATAATTAAACGGTAACTAAAATTAATCATTACTACAAGAAAAAATGACCAAAATGGAACCTGGCTTAATATAATCTAATATATACATTTGTGTATGTGTGTAATTCATTTGATGTTATCCAATAAATAACAAATGAGAATTTACATAACATTTTATTCTATAACTGCAAATATAATTCATTGCACTGATGATTCGTGATAATTAAGAATGAAAGGTCCTAAAATTAATTGGAGAAGTATTGAAGAGGTATTTACAAACCATTAAATAACGTTTTACATAAATAGACTTAGGGGTAATACCATCAAAAAACGGATAAACTGTAGTAGATACATCAACACATCAGTCTATATAGTAGCTAATAACTTGGGTTTCAGTTGAAAAAAACAACAACAAACGAACTTATTACTATGAGTTTTATTGCTTATAGTACTGTGATCTTTGGGGGGGGGGCTATTACACAGGACTGGACTTCATTTATTACGTCCTCTGCCCTCCCCAGATGTAGCAAAAACTACAATGTCTCTGGTGTCGGATTGATTGATTTAGACACACGTTATTACACAGCCCGGCATAGCCAAGCGTGTTAAGGCGTGCAGCTCGTAATCTGAGGGTCAAGGGGCCCGTGGGGGCGTTATAATGTGCTGGTCAATCCCACTATTAGTTGGTAAAAGAGTAGCCCAAGAGTTGGCGGTGGGTGGTGATGACTAGCTGCCTTTCCTCTAGTCTTTCACTACTAAGTTAGGGACGACTAGCACAGATAGCCCTAGAGTAGCTTTGTGCGAAATTCAAAACAAAACAACCTTATTACACCTTATGTATAGTAAGTGTAGTATATCATTTTTCTTTTTATTGCATTTAATTTGGATACATCTTATTTTCACCATCAATATCCTTACTACTGTTTTGTAGTTTCGTTATTCGTTTAATTTATCTATTATTTTATGTCTTCATAAACCTTAGTTTTGTTGTTATACTGTCTGTAATGTCCTGTCATCCTATCTTCATAAACCTTAATTTGTTTTTACACTATGTTACCCCGATTTCACAGGTTAACAGTGGAATAACTTTTCTCACATGTCAGATTAAAGTTACATTAGAGGAGTTGTGTATTCATTTTTATTTTTTATCCCTAATTCAGAAGTGATAAGCTAGAGGAAAGGCAGCTTCAGAACACTATCCACCAAAACTCTTGGGCTACTCATAATTTACCAATGAATAGTGGGATTGGTTGTAAATTATAATACCCTACAGCTGAAAGAACGAGTATGTTCAGTGACGAGAAATCGAATCCGTGACTAGCTGGTTGCAAACCGAGTGCCTTAATCAGCAGAATATGCCAATTGAATGGGTCCTTGTGATGGGCTTCATTGCTTATAAGACATTGTTAAGTAGGATAGTGTTATTCAAGGAACACCGAGTCTGTTGTGAAACGTGAAACAAAACACCAGGTTGTTACTTTTATTAATTAACTTTATTAGTTAGAGTTTTTAATATATATATATATATATATATATAGTTTCTTTAATTCTGTAATTATTATTATATTTTTATTTTGGAGATTAATCACATATCATCGTTAGCTCGAGATAAGGAATCTCGTGGGGAAACTATGCTTTCAGTTACTTCTGACTAGGAACTTTAGAACAGTATTGAATTAGGTATATAAATCCCACCCCCATCCCAGTAGCACAGTGGCACATAAGCGGACTTATACACCGCAAACTTGGTTTCGATACTCGTAGTTTTATGCTTAATAAAAACAAACCGCACACAATTCTGGATTTATTTTGTTATGTAAGTTGCTTTCTTTGTCCAGAAGCTAACATTAATTATCCACAGTTCAGTCTACTTTCGATAACTAAAATTCACGACACAATGAACTTCAGAATACATGTATGGCGTACAGAAGCAACGTGTGCTTTTCCACACAAACGTTTCCCGCAACTTTTTTATCTCTCATTATTAATTAACCTCGCGGAAAATTTCTTAAACATTGAAGACGTTTTCAAAGTGGAACTAAACCTAAAGTCAAGCCATTTTAAAGTTGTATTATCAACGCACGTTTATCAAATTGTTGACCTTTCTTCTCACTTGGTGTGGCCAAGTGAATCACAACAAAGTGTTTGAAAATTTCAAATATTTTATCTCGCTGTCACAGTTTTAATAACGTGACTTGGAAAGACTGGTCTGAGCTTGATGTTTCGCCGTGTTAATTTTGTCTTTATATTCTGATGTAAGCTGTTGTTGTTGTTTTGAATTAAGCACAAATCTACACAATGGGCTATCTGTGCTCTGCCCACCACGGGTATGGAAACCCGGATTTTAGCGTGTAAGTCCGCAGACATACCGCTGAGCCACTGGGGGGCCTGATGTAAGCAACTGTAACTCTTTTTAAATGTAAATTTCGATTCAAACCTACTGCAAGTATTTCTTTTAAAAGCACAAGTAATTTATAGGCAGGAAACCCGTTCCAATCGCTTAAAAATTCAGCTTTGGTTTGATTTGAATTTCTCGTAAAGCTACACGAGGACTATCTGTGTAGGACTAGAGGTAGGATAGCTAGTCATCACCACACACCGTCAACTCTTGGGATACTCTTTTACCAACGAATAGTGGGATTGACCGTCACATTATAACGCTGAAAGGATGAGCATGTTTGGTGCGGACGGGATTCGAACCCGCGACCCTCAGATTACGAGTCGAGTGCCTTAACCACCTGTTCATGTCAGACAAAAACGCAGTTATATGTAGTAAAAACAGCAATGAGTAGCATGGAAAGTAAGTGAAACAATACAAATACGGTATATTTGTAGTTTGTATTCAAATTATTTCATAGAAATATAAAATTAAATTCTTTAAAGAAAACTGTAAATTTTACAAAAGCAAATTTGAAGATCCCTGGTGGGTGTAAATGTAAAGCAACTCAATTTGAAAAATCCAATTGGGCAATAAGGAATAAGGCAATCTTCATTAATCCGTTAATTGTTTGCCATTTTAAACTTTTATTTTAGTATTCCTGATTTTTGTCGATTTTATAAAACAAATGAGTTAAAATGGTAATAAACTGTATTTAAAATATAAATATTGATTTATTGATTCTGCTTCACTGAATTAGTTTTAAATTTATTGAAATCTGACTGTAATATTGAAACAGATAAAGTTAGAGTAACCCAAGAGTTTGGGGTGGGTGCTGTTGACTAGCTACTTTCCCTTCTAGTCTATTAGTTTAAAATTAAGGATGGCTGTTATCAGGGAGCCTTTTGCATAGCTTTTCGCCAAAATTCTAAACTTACAAACAATCTATCTTGATAGTTTTATAAGTTACACAATTAAATAAAACAATCAGATTTTTTTCGATCATAAAGGGAAATAAAAGTCACCATCTCAGAACAATGTACAATGTTCCATTTTTTACGTTTCTTTTCTTCCACTTCATTCGTTTTCCTTAATTACAAAATGATTTCTATATGTAATATTTAAAACTAGACAACAATCACACGCTCAAACTCGGTAAGTACTTGGAGAGAAATGAAAAATAAATTACTAAATAAAAGTGCAACTTTTGTTCATGGAATCGTTAAATGTCATTATCTATATATCCGTTAACCCAGTTTTAAGCCTTCATCTTTCACACGTAGATAAGCTTGGTCAACACTGTAGCCTACATAGAAAACCTTTCAGACTTGTGTCTCCTCTCGTTACCTGTACTATCTAATGTATTCAGGACAACACCATCACGATGACCAGAGGTCACTGCTCTATATCATGATGACGAGAAACTCATTTGAAGTAAAAATGTATTCTAAAGACAGCTGGTATGGATATTAAAACTTTAATTAAAATAAAATACAGAACAACATTAACCTGAAGATGACCTAGGAATGTCGAAATGTTGTTCTGTATTTTATTTTCATTAAAGTTTTAATACCCGTAGCAGCTGTCTTCAGGATAAGTTTCTTTATATCATTTACGTAACAAGTTAAGAAAATATTGTACATGAAACAAACGTTCTCTTATATGGTTTAAATGCGACAAAAATACAGATACATATTGATTGTTTGTTTGTTTGTTTTTTAATTTTGCACAAAGCGACTCGAGAGCTATCTGCGCTGGCCGTCCCTAATTTTGCAGTGAAAGATGAGAGGGAAGATAGCTAGTCATCACCACCCACCGCCAACTCTTGGGCTACTCTTTTTACCAACTAATAGTTGGATTGACCGTCACATTATAAGGCCCCCACAGCTGAAAGGGCGAGCATGTTTAGCGTATGCCTTAACGCGCTTGGCCATGCCAGGCCTAAGCACAAAGAAGATGGTGCACTAACACTGACAATTCCCTCTACAATGACAATAGTAGGGCTATGGAACACAAGTATAAACTTTGATACATGCAAGATAATGCACGTGAATTATCATAATTTGAATTATAGTATAATTTGGATGGGAATAACCTTAAGAGTGTCATAAAAAAGGGATCTTACTGAAGTGGTTGATCAATCTCTTTAGTAACCCAAGCAGTCTGCTGTTACTAGTGATAGGACAAATAGGATTTTAAGTTGTATCAACAAAAATATTGAATATAAGTCGCACGCCTTAACACGCTTGGGCATGCCGGGCCCACATATTGATAAATAGCATTAAGGTAATAGGAAATATTCTTTAAGTGCTACTAATTCTATCACTCAAATATGAACGCTCTTTCTCAGCAGTGTTCCGAAATATGATTATAAAACAAGACGATAGCTCACATGGTGAGACACTTGACACGCACTTTATCCCAAGTTGTAAGTTTATCCCTCAGAGCAGACAAATATTACTTTAAACACTTCGACCTTTCGTGCCTGCATTAAACAAATAATAATGATAATAACTTTCTGTCAAAGGATGCCATGTGTTTAGAACGAAACTTATAACTAGCCTGATTATTAGTCGTGCTTTGAACGAAACTAATAACTAACTTGGTCATCAGTCGAGCTTAGAATGAAACTAATAACTAACCTGGCCATCAGTCGAGCTTAGAATGAAACTAATAACTAACCTGGCCATCAGTCGTGCTTAGAACGAAAGTAATAACCAACCCGGTCATCAGTCGTGCTTAGAACGAAACTAATAAATAACCTGGCCATCAGTCGTGCTTTGAACAAAACTAATAACTAACTTGGTCGTCAGTCGTGCTTAGAACGAAAGTAATAAATAACCTGGTCATCAGTCGTCCTAGAACGAAACTAATAACTAACCTGGCCATCAGTCGTTCTTAGAACGAAACTAATAACTAACCTGACCATCTGTTGTGCTTATAACAAAACTAATAAATAACCTGGTCATCAGTCGTGCTTAGAACAAAAGTAATAACTAACTTGGTCGTCAGTCGTGCTTAGAACGAAAGTAATAAATAACCTGGTCATAAGCCGTCCTAGTACGAAATTAATAAATAACCCGGCCATCAGTCGTTCTTAGAATGAAACTAATAACTAGCCTGGCCATCAGTCGTGCTTAGAACGAAAGTAATAACTAACCTGGTCATCAGTCGTGCTTAGAACGAAACTAATAACTAACCTGGTCATCAGTCGTCCTAGAACGAAACTAATAACTAACCTGGCCATCAGTCGTGCTTAGAACAAAACTAATAACTAGCCTGGCCATCTGTTGTGCTTAGAACGAAAGTAATAAATAACCTGGTCATCAGTCGTCCTAGAACGAAACTAATAACTAACCTGACCATCAGTCGTGCTTATAACAAAACTAATAACTAACCTGGTCATCAGTCGTGCTCAGAATAAAACTAATAACTAACCTGGTCATCAGTCGTGCTTAGAACGAAACTTATAACTAATCTGGCCATCAGTCGTGCTTAGAACGAAACTAAGAAATAGCCTGGCCATCAGTCGTGCTTAGAATAAAACTAATAACTAACCTGGCCATCTGTTGTGCTTAGAACGAAACTAATAAATAACCTGGTCATAAATCGTCCTAAAACGAAACTAATAACTAACTTGGTCATCAGTCGTGCTTAGAACGAAAGTAATAAATAACCTGGTCATAAGTCGTCCTAGAACGAAACTAATAACTGACCTGGCCATCTGTTGTGCTTATAACAAAGCTAATAAATAACCTGGTCATCAGTCGTGCTTAGAACAAAAGTAATAAATAACCTGGTTATCAGTCGTGCTTAGAACGAAACTACAGTGTTCCCTCGCCACTTCGCGGATCCTCTTTCGCGGCTTCATTATTTCGCGGGCTCGGCCGACCCCCACATATATATATATATATACATACATGTATATATAAAATAATAAACATTAAATCTAAAATATAGCATTAAATACCATTAAAATTTAAAAATAAATATAATTAATAGTGTAAAGAAAAAAACAGGTATATTTTGAGATATAAACATATATTTGAATTTATAACAGCGTAAAAATGGAAACTGAACCAACTGGAAAGGCTATTGATGTACGCATTGTGCGTCAGCGAAGGCTACGCGAGATCAGCTTCATGGCGTAGCGATGTGCAAGACGGGCTATGATTGGTGCAGAAATGAAAGACGGCCAATGACAGCTACCCATTTTGATTGCCTGTGATTGGTGCTGTCAATATTCATGTGTGGCCTGTGATTGGTGATTTCATCCACTTAAAGACACCACCTGCTGAAGATATGTAATTTTTAATTTTAAGGCTTATTATGTAAATAATTGCTCTTATTATTTCAGCAGTATTGTACAATGAACAGTATTGTAATGGGAGGGTTAAATAGTTGTACAGGGAGGGTTTTAAAAGTCTAAATGCACATAAATATATACGTAAAAATCGGCGATCCCACTTCGCGGGGGTTTTTGGAACGCATCTACCGCGATACACGAGGGAACACTGTAAGAACTAACTTGGTCATCAGTCGCCCTAGAGCGAAAGTAATAACTAATCTGGCCATCAGTCGTGCTTAGAATAAAACTAATAACTAACCTGGCCATCTGTTGTGCTTATAACAAAACTAAATAATAACCTGGCCATCAGTCGAGCTTAGAACGAAACTAATAACTAGCCTGGTCATTAATATAGCTAATGAAATATACTTTTCTTACATTTCTACGTACAAAGACCAGAATGTATTTTTTCATCAGTTAGGTATCCTTGTTTTTAACGATATTTCTGGCTCCTAGTTTTACGATGTGATTCGATAGAGGCGATAACAATTATATAGGCAGGGAGGGTTAAAAAGTAGTGAATGCAACGTAGCAACAGCACATATGTTATTAAACGTACAGCTTCTAGGAGACATATTTTATCCTTTTGTTGTTGTTTATCTTTTTTTTCAAATCAAGCTTCCTTTTACGTATTATGATTCTTTAAAAATTACTTTTACGAATATAATGTTGAGACATAAGTTCCTGGTTGTCGATAACCCTTGGGTGGGTGTACTCATCGATAACCCTTGGTACTTATCGTTAACCTTTGGGTATGTGTATTTCGTGAACTATATAATTTGAAGGAAGCATCAAAGATATATATGAATTATCACTTGACACCAAGATCTCATAAAATATCAGCAGAGCTTTATGACTTAACACCAAGATCTTATAAAATAACAGTAGAATCTTATCATTTGACACCAAGATCCCATTGAATATCTGTATAGCCTTATCACTTGATACCAAGATCTCATAAAATAACAGTAGAATCTTATCACTTGAAACCAAGATCCCATTCAATACCTGTATAGCCTTATCACTTGACACAGATATCCCGTAATACACCAGTGCAGCTTTGTCGCTTAACACCAAGATCCCATAAAATACCAGTATAATATAGTCTTACCACTTGACACCAAGATCCCTGAAAATACTCGTACAGCATTGTCACTGACACATAGCTCCCAGAAAATATCTGCACGACATTTTTCACTCAACACCAAGAACTCGTGCCACGTGTGTCACATCAACTGTGTTTATCGTAAGAAAGAGTGTTGAACTTCCAAGCTAACCCGTCTATTAGGTTTGGTTTATAGAACCATTATCTTTATTTGTGTCAACATTGTGGTATGTTTATCATGAAAAGAAATATCTTCTATAAATAAACGTTTTCCATCATAAATTGGATCAATGCTTTTTACAGCACTTGTAACAATTTTCTGGTTGTTATTTTCTGCCTTCGTTATTAATGTAACACAAGTTTAGAACCGAGTGTTTGGTGTATTCCAGAAAATGGAACAGTTCACACTAAAGTCTTCTGTAAAAACAATGTTTATTAAAAACGTTAACAGGAATAAACGGACTCTAAATTATACATTCGATCGTGAAATGTTTGAATAACGCTTAATTACCTAAACTGCAAATGAGCGTTCATAAACTGTTTCTTTCTAACCCTTCAAATAAAGCATAAATTAAACAATCAGGAAACATCTACCGAACGCTTACTCGCAATTTAGAAAACTGAACTATATATTAATACTGTGAAGGATTTATTGTTATATATTTATTTTAACATCGATTATTGTTTCAGTTAAATATATGTTTAGAAATACATGTAACTTAGATTGTTAAATCTGTATTGCGAAATTCCTGTTTATTTACTATATTTGTAGAAGATTCTTGAGTGTAAGAATGATAACGTATACGTAAATATCAGTATTGTTGTTTTAACTGAAATTTCTAGAATCTCGTGTAACAGTTATGAAACTAACCAACGTAATGCCCCTAAGGACAATATATATTCCTGGTTTGCAACAGTAAGTATACTTAAAACCTCGAACGCTATAGCTGTTATTAACGCTTATTAATCGGGAACTTCAGATATCTGACTAGAAACGATTATAAATTTCGAACATTACAAACCATTTAACTTCAATGGATTAACATCGGGCGTTAGTATTTTTACAAAGATATTATATAACTTCAGCTCTGAAAACTCACGTGTGATCAGCGAAGAGCTAACTGGCTTTTGTTAAGTGAATTGTGCCCAAAATTCAACTGTTCGGAAGTTCGGAATCATATAGAAAACTCAATATTATTTGAAGTTGTAAAAGTTTTGTATGTAATAACTGTTTCTGATAAACATGATTATAAATCTTATTATTATTTGTAATTTAAAATCTTTTGGTTTTAATGAAGAAAACTATGTGTATCAATCTTGTTGACAAACATCAAAATTTTGATAGATATCGACAATTAATTAACATTCTAAATTATCATATAAGCCAGGTTTGATCTATTTCAACTTGTAAAACGTGTGTGTACGTTTATTCTTTTAGTAAAACCACAGCGAGCTATCAGCTGTGTTCAACAAGGGAATCGAACCCCTGATTTTAGCGTAGTAAATCCGGAGACTTACCGCCGTCCTAGAGGGTGATTTGTAACACCTAACATAATAAATTGGAGGCTTGTCCGAAATAAATTATAATACGTAACCGTACTAATTTGTACAGGTAATGTTATACATATGTGCAACACTGCATGTTAAGTTAGTTATAAGTACTAATTTACTTAGATTCAGTTGTTATGATTGTTTTATTTATATATTATTTAACATTTAGAACAAAAATTATAATATTGACATTTTCTTCTGGGTTTTAAATGAACCAATCATATTTATGGATGAGTGTAGTCAAGATGTCATACCTTTCTTACATGTTCTGATAGCGTTGAAAGAAAGGTATGCTGCTACAACAGGCGTTTGTTGTAAACCAACCAATTTACGTAAGTATCTAGATGTAGTTAAGAGTCATCTCAAATAGCTAAGCCTAAAAATTCTTGTCATCTTGGCATGTAGTTTAAATACATTGATGTCTAATCCTGAGAGGATAATTCTCAAATTAAAATAATTAAAACAGTTTGGGATGAGATGTTATTATCCAGATAATGTTGTCGATAGATGCTTTAATTTAGTGAAAAAGTTACTAGGAGAATAAATAATTAAATATAAGGATAATAATGAAAATGTTATATCGTAAGTTACATTGTCCATGGATATCAGTTAATATCAACTTTATTCATAAACAAAGTATTCAAGACTAAAATTTCGAGAATGTTTTCCAAAATTTTATAATAATTTGGACTAAACGGAAAACTCCAAATTTTATAGGGTGCTTGCTAACTTTTTAAAATTTCAGAGTAGAGAATGAACAGTACAGTTTAATCTGTGTAAAAACATGTCTTGAACTATAAAATTTAATTGTTGTCCTGAAAGGACAGGAGTTATTTAAGGTAAAAAGTTCGTTCCATTTTAATGCTAAAAATGTTACTTATATTTTAAAATATTCCATTTGTGGAGAACTGTATTTTGGAGAAACCAGTAATTTGACATTAAAATTGAAATTGCACATGGATCAATTTTTAGGAATTCAGAAATAATCCCCTTCTACTAGATAAATATATTCTTTTCCGTAATTCTTGCTACATGAAAGAACTGAATGAAACTCATTTTAAAGTCGTTGTTGTGAAGTTGCAATGAGAAGAAAGAAGGGTTTACTTTTTGAAAAATACTTCATTGGCCGTTTTGACTCTTCTCTAAATTTTAATTTAAAGCCATCAGAGGGCGCGAGGCGTAGTAAATAAATGTAGTTTGTTGTTAAATTTCGGTTAAAGTTATACAAGGGCTATCTGCGATAGCCATTCCTAATTTAGTAGTGTAAGACTAGAGGGAAGGCCTCTAGCTAGCCTTCTCCACCCACCGCCAACTCTTGGGCTACTCCTTTACCAACAAATAGTGGGATTGACCGCCACATTCATAACACCCCCACGGCTGAAAAGGCGAGCATGTTTGGTCTGACGGAGATTCGAACCTGCAATCCTCGTATTGTGAGTTTAACTTCCTAGCCACCTGAACTTGCCGGGCAGTAATAAACAAGTGTTCAAATATTTGAACTTGAGCATATATTTTTATGTATATTTAAGTTATTTGGACAAAACTATCAATGAATTAAATAATAATATTTGTAATTTTTATGTTTTTGTACAATATTATGGTAATTGTGCCGTTACAGTCCAAAAATATTTTAATATTGCTTTTAATCTATACACACAATTTTGCTACAGCCTCGATGGCACAGCGAAATATATGCGCACTTACAACGCTATAAGCCAGGTTTCGATACCCGTGGTGGGCAGAGCTTTGTGCTTGACTACAGCTTACCACTTTTATTAGGTTTTGATTTTAAACTGATTGTCAAACGACAACTTACTTTACTTTATAACCCGGATGTTTAAAGTTTTTAATTGAAAATTTCAAATTTCGTATTGAAATTTCATATTATGTTCTTAAATTGTATTGTTTTTCAAAAAAGAAAAATGTTTAGTTGTTTTCTAGTTTGATATTTTGTGTACCGAAAGGTAACCTTTAGTGTTACAATAGCGGTTAAAAACAGTTTAGACAAAAAAGATAAGATCCAGGTTTTGGGTATAGAAATATATATTTGTGTACAGAAAAGTTGATGTGATTGTCACGAAAAGCATTGGTTTGTTTTTTGTTTTGAATTTCGCACGAAGCTATCCGCGCAAAAACATCGGCAAGGTTTAACTGTCACAATAGAACGACCCCACGGCTGAAATGGCAAGCACTTCCGGTGTCGTGGTCATTCTCACCACTACCCAAACCTTATCTTCAGAGCTAAATCGCCTCCTTTTGGATTGAAGTATGGCTTACGGATTAATTAAGAATAAAATAATTAATTTGAATTATACAAATGATGAATACATAACAACTCGGTTGTTGTAAGTTACATAAATGAACAGAACGTTTCCTTGAAATTTGTTATTTTTGTTTTGTTTTTCAATTTCGTGCGAAGACATACGAGGGCTGCCTGCGCTAGCCGTCACTACTTTAGCAGTGTAAGACTAGAGAGTAGGCAGCTAGTTATCACCACCCACCGCCAACTTTTTGGCTACTCTTTCACCAACGAATAGTGGGATTGACCGTCAAATTATAACGTCCCACAGGTGAAAGGGTGAGCATGTTTGGTGTGACGGGGATATGAACTTGCGACTCTCGGATTACGAGTCGAGTGCCTTAACCACCTGGCCATGTAGAAACCTTTTCATTTGTTTGTTTACAAGCCTCGCTGATGTGTAACTTATTTTCTTCATGTTTTACTTGGCAGACATATTTGTGTTTTTAAAATATATTTCAGGCCACGGAAGAATGGCGTTGTTATGAGATTTGGAGAAGGTTAGGTGATCTTGAATGTTATCCATTCAATACGGAACTTTGAATCTCAAAAGCCTATTTATTTGTAATTACGATTTTTTGCGCTCCAGCTGCACAGCCAAATGTTTGCAGAGTTACAACTCTAGAAACCGGTTTTCGATAATGTGGTGAGCTCTCACATGTAAGCTGTTGTGTAGCTCCATGTTTAACTTCAAAACAAACAGTCAAAAATGTATCTCAAAACGGCTGGTATGGTTTCTCGTCATTAAAAGAAACAAACTGTCACGTTTTCTAGCGGCTGTTTACGTAAGTCAGAAACTCTTTACCATAATTCAATAGGTCAAACATGAAATAAGCTTATGAAAGTATACACGTATTTGTTTCGGTACTACAGTAAGAGGCAGGTTTTAAAACACAAATATATATATATAAGTTACATCATTTAATAGTTTACGACATTGCACTACAATGCCTGTAAGTATTTTAAATAATTTTTATAACTCACGCACCATACAAAAAAACACATCTATCCTTCACCCACCGTGGGTAACGAAGCCGGTTTCTAGTGTTGTAAGTCCTCAGCCATACTGCTGTATCACTGGAAAGGGATGCTCCGTATACATTACTTTTTATTATTTTAATGGAATAAAAGACGATTTTCTGCAAATATTATATACTTGAGTTTCATGTAGAATAAACTTCAGATCTATATTCTTGTTTTTAATTTGGAACATACTCATTCTAGTCGAGGGCACTTCCTAGATTCCATCGCAGAAAAAATACTTAAATTATTAGTAACTTCTTTTTTACTTATCATTTGATTAATTAATTACCATATTGCATTTTTACTGCTGTCATCTGGTGCTAGAATAAGTCCAGAAACAACTCATTCCTGGTTTGATTTCTTTCGGGTATTCTCACATAACGTCGATGTGTGCCTAGCCTTCCTTAATTTTAAACTGATAGTTAACCCTGACCACCATTATTTAGGCTACTGTACTGTATTGGTAGAGTTTGACCATCGCTTTTATAATTTATAATTTACTCACTATCCTGAAGTTCGAAGTGAGATTACATTAGCGAACTTCGGACCTAAAATCTGACTCGTTGACCAAATAGAAATAAAATGAATTTTTAAGTAGCTCTGTCGAGTTGTAATGCTATTGGACATTGGGACATACCTTTACCTAATTGATGGTTAACAATATATGTTAACTACTTATCTTATATAATTATTCGGCTTCTTGAGTCCTGTGCGTTACGGAAAGGTCTCTCCTGGCTATTTAGATTTGATTACAAAATGACGCTTCTATGACTGTCATACCTATTACCGTCATCCCGTCACATCATGGTGGCGTTATGTGATGTAATGATCCTTTTTTTTAATTACAGTTCAAAAGCTGGACAGAAAATGACCATCAGTGTAAAATGGTGTTTAAGAGACTTTAGGTTCACCACACGTATTTCATTTTTTTTAATTCACTTTTAAATTATTTTCTATTTATACTCTTCTTGATTTTTTTTAGTGAAGCAGAAAGGTGGCTCTGTCCTGAAAAATTGATTTTTAGCGTTATAATCTCTCAGATTTATTGTTTATAGTAGATGGCGCTACCAATGGTTAGCACACATTTAATTTATTTTCTTAAGAATCTTTGTAATTATTTGGTGCGGTTTGTTTTAAATTTCGCTCAAAGGTACACTAGGGCTATCTGCGCTAGTCGTCCCTAATTTAACAGTGTAAGACTAGAGGGAAAGCAGGCAGTCATCACCACCCAACGACAACTCTTGGGCTACTCTTTTTACTGACGGATATGAGGATTTACCGTCATATTATAATTCTTCCACAGCTGAAAGGGCGAGCATGTTTGGGTGTGACGGGTATTCGAACCCGCGACGACCCTCTCATTTCGAGTCGAGTGCCTTCACCACCTGGCTATGTCGGGTCACCTTTGAATAGAATACATTCTATGATACACTAACCAATTAAACTATGTAATACAGTAGCAAACACGTTTGATAACACTCACAACAAGCTTCATTACAATTGTTTGTGGGTTTTTTTCGAATAACAGATAAACTCCCCATACGCTATAGCCTGGATGTCTGATATTAGACCAAAGGTGTTCAACACTCTACATATGACAAAGTAAAAGTACTTCAGACCTTCAAAGAGTTAGTTGAAGATTTGATAACCGTATTTCTCTGACTGCCAACGTTTTCCACAACTAACTTTATAATTGACATTATAGTGACATTTAAATACACCACATACATCTAACTTAAATATTTTAATTTATTTTTGTTAGTATTTAACTTTTTATTGGTAATCACTCATGAATGTTTGCATTTATTATTTAATGTTTGGGTGTAATATTCGGCCCCCCTGGTACATCGGTATGTCTTCGGATTTACAACGCAAAAATCAAGTGTTTGATGCTCCCGGTGGGCTGAGCAGATAGCCTTTGTAGGTTTGCTCTAAGAAAACACACACATACTTAATGTTACTATGTTCGTATTTATTATTCAATTAATGTCTGTATCATTAGTGATAGAATTTTAACTACAGCAATGAACTTAATAATTGTTCTCTCTTTTTAGAACTTCTTGAAGGTCTTTCGGATATTCATATTAAGCCATCAGTTTTCGTTTTGTATATAGATAGAAGAGGTTATATTGTAGTCATTGATGACACTTACCTCATTTTAAATATTTTTCTTCAATTACTGATTTTAAAATACTTGCCAAGAACTATTGTTGTATCCCTGCTTGTCTTCTCTCAGTATATACTATCTTGTTCACAATTGTTGTTATTTTAATTCATGCCATCAGGTGAGACCAAACCACCCACTGTTCTTGTTTTAAAACACTTTGTATTCCCTGTAGCTACTTGGCATTACATTTCTTATCCTCATAACACCTTGATCTTCATCAAAGTTATTGCTTTACTTTTTTGGAACTATTATTGCTCAGAAAGTCATCAGTAGAACCTTTTTCCTTGTTATCAGTAGACGTACCAATTTCTCCCGCAGCATCTTTCTCAACATTCACAATACGATTTTTTTTCCTCTTCTTTCATTTCACGCCTAAACTATAAAGCAAAATATTTCTTACGAACTTTACTAATGGGATTGTTTACACGATGTTCAATGGCTTAGCCCAATGTCCAATGTCGAAGCAAAGAGATACGAACGTTTTTTATGCTCCTAGCATTGGGGAGCATGAACTGTTGACTTATTCATAACTATAGTAGTTAAATTCATCATACTCATAAGCTGCTCATAACCAATATTAATCACAGTAATTACTTATAACATATTTCATGACGACGAAAAACCCACTTGAAGTAAATATACAAAACAAATAACAACGTTTCAACCTCCTTAAGCCATCATTAGGTTGAGAATGAGATTTGAAAGAGAGACCGTTATTGATCACGTGCCGTAGAAACTACAGTAATGAGAGGTGTAAGGTTATAGAGGGCGATGTAAATATTTAACCTGTTATATGTTAGTTAGCATTAAGGAATAATTAGTACAGATATAAAAGTGTTCCTTGGTTCTGATTTAATGTTGGTTTAATTCTTGTATAAGAGTATATTCTTTAATTTTTCGTTTCTTTGCTTTGGTTTCCTTATTTAACATGTCAGCTAGCCAAACTTTTTATGATATAGATTGAATCTCAACCTACCCCTATACTTCTACAGGTATGTAGAGTATACATTTGCCAGACTCACATATACAGAACAAGGCATGAACATTTCACTAGCAACTGGATATTACCCTGACACTTAGAAAAAAGCCATCATAACCACGATCCCAAAGAAACAAACCAACCAAACCAATCCAGATAATTTCTGCACCATCAGTCTGTTAAGCTGCCTTGGCAAACTGATGGAGAGAATTATCTCCAACCGTCTCCTCCATTTTTGCGAATCAAATAACAGAATCTCAAAATGCCTCCAGGAAAAATAGGCAAACAACAGATCACCTCACACGACTCACCGAATCAATCTATAAAGCTTTCAACAACAGTCAATTAACCATCGGGGTATTCCTAGATGTCAAAAAAGCATTCGACAGCGTATGGCACAACGCCATCAAATACAAACTAAAACACTTGCAAAAAAATAACTCGATAGTTAAATGTATTTCAAATTTCTTAACAGATAGAACAGCACAAGTGAAAGTCGATAAAACTATATTTAAAACATCTAATATAACCGCAGGAGTGCCCCAAGAATCAGTCCTCTCTCCACTTCTATACATAATTTTCGTCAGTGACATACCCTTCCCAAATTTCACATGCACGCATAATTCACAATACGCAGACGACATCTGGAGCACCTCCAGAAACCCAGTGATGGCCATGTCTCGCGTACAAGAATCATTAAACAACGTCTCAACATGGAGCAACAAGTGGAAAGTAGTTTTAAATCCAACCAAAACACAACCAATCACCTTTTACAGGAAATTAAAAAAGCAAAGAAAAAAACCAAGAAAAATAAAATTATCACTCGGAAATACAACCATTAACACGAGCAAAAACATCACATTCCTTGGCATCACTTTTGACACAAAACTAACGTGGAAAAAACATGTAAACAATATACACTCATCGATTATAAAAAGGATTTCACACCTAATGATTCTAACCAGAAACAATCGAAATGTTCACCAAACACCATTATACAAATATACAAGGCTTACATCCGTCCTCTAATAGAGTATGGATGTCAAGTAACATACAGTATGTCAAACAACACACTCCAGAAAATCCAAGTTCAACAGAACAGAATACTAAGATCTGCATTCAGTCTACCGTCATTCACGCCAGTAAATTATATACATCAAATTAGCAATTTACCAACACTAAGAGGCAAACTAACGGAAATATCACACAATTATCTAAAAGCAGAAAATAGAAACAAATTAACGGCATCACTATACAAATTAACTAGTGCACCAACAAAATACAGTTCACCTTACAACATATTTCAAGAATCGCAAATTACACAACAAAGTATCTAAAAAAATAAATTAAAGTCAATAATATGTACTCCATTATTTTTTTCAGATATCGGGCACAGGACAGACAAATCCTTCGGCGCCTGTCCTGTGAAAGTGGGTTTTCTCGGGGCACTCCCGTTTCCCCCCACAACAAAAACCTAGGCATTGGATTTTTAGATCCCAGCCCAGGCAACTTTATTGCCAGACCCTGAGTCGGGCTGTTTGAATTGAATTCATGATCATATTTGCTTGACTTCTACCTTTCTAAACAGGACTTGGCCATTCTCTCCGGTGCTGCCTTTGCCTCCGTCGAAGATAACATTCAGAGTGCCATCCTCCACCTAAAAAAGAGTCAAAAATCATTTACTAAACAAATAACTAAAACTAATCCTAATAACAATTCACGAAAGGGGACGAAGAGGAACCACAACGTTCCTGAACACCCCAGTTGGAGAGAGAATTCTTACGATTTCTCTCTCTCTAAACTAAACCCCTGCCACGTTAGTTTGCGTTTGCGTTACAGAACAAGCATGTAAATTTTTTAAGCACTTTAACTTCATAAATAAGTTCACCAGGAAAGATTCACAGTTGAAATTTCTAAACTTCAGTCTCATAAAAATAAGGGGACCAAGCATTGTCAGGTGGTTAAGCTGTTCGACTCGTAATCCGAGGGTTTCTGGTTCGAATGTCCTCCCACTAAACATGCTCGTCCTTTCAGTCGTGAAAGCATTACAATGTACGGTCAATCCCACAATTCGTTGGTAAAAGATTAGACCAAGAGTTAGCGGTGGGTGATGATGATGCACGTGATTAATAACAGACGTTCTTTTAACTCTCAATCTCAACTTGATGGTGATCCATGGAAGTCGAAACGTTGTTACCTGTTTTGTGCTTTTCAAATAGTTATCTATACTTATATCAGCCGTCTTTACAGTATAAATATATTTTACCGAAGACCAACTCATGAGTAAGGCGGAGTGTGTTTATTTTAAATAAAATCATAAAAATAATACAAATGAGATTCGTCCATCACTTCTTACCCATCAATTGCGAATTAATAACACCTTGCTTTCTTCTTTATTTCAGTTTAAAACTGTTACGTTTTCATAAACAAAAATGAATAACAAATCTTAACTTTAATTTCTTAGTCGCTAACCTAACATTTAACCACTCAGCTATATATTCATCCTTAATTTAATAATATCAGATCATCTCTTAAGTAATAACCGATTTTAGGTTCAGAAAAATAGAAACAATTTCAAACGTTTTTAACGTTATTTGTTTTGTTTTTAAATTTCGCGCAAAGCTTCATGCGGGCTATCTACTATAACCGACCCTAATTTAGCAGTACAAGGCTAGAGGGAAGAAGGCTAGTCATCACCACCCACTGTCAACTCTTGGGCCACTTTTTACCAGCAAATAGTGGGAATGACTGTAACGTTGTAACACCCTCACGGCTGAAAGGACGAGCATGTTTGGTGTGACAGGGATATGAATCTGCGACCCTCAGATTACGAGTCGAGCGCCTTAACCACCTGGCCATGCTGGGCCTAATGTTATTTAATCAATATTGTGTTTCATTATTATTAATTACTTCCTGCCAGCGACTCACAAGCTTCTGAATGTCACTTCTGTAAAATTCTTGGGGTTTAGAGAAAAAGAGTCCCAAGCTCTTTTCCATCAAGATAGTTCTGCAAACTTCAAGACAGATGATAACCAGATAAGGCAAGGTCTGAAGAATAAGGAGAATGTGGAAATTTTTCCCAGTCTAGCTCTTTAATCTTTGTAGATATGATTCTTGCTGTATGGGGCCGTGCATTATCTTGGTGTAACACAACATCTTTATGATTGATCAAAGAAGGTCTCTTTCCTTTCAGTGCAACATTCAAGCGCTCTAACTATTGACAGTAGAAGTCTGATATAATCGTTACATTGAGTGGCAGCAACTCAAAGTGGATCACACCAACAATATTTCAACAAACGCTTAACAAGACTTTCCTCGGGTAGAGGTCCATTTTGGACTGTGCTTTAGTCAGTTCACCTGTCCTGAGCCATTGTCTGTGGCACTTAATATTTATATAAAATATCAATTTTTCATCTCCAGTCACTAACCTGTCCAGAAAAGGTGAGTTACGTTCATAAGAGTGCAGAGAAGCGGAAATGTTCACTCTTGCTCTAAGGTTGGCTTCCGTCAAATCATAGGGAACCCATTTTATAAGTTTTTGCACCTTTTCAAGCTGTTTGAGATAACGGCAAACTGTTGAATGGGTTAAATTAAGCTTCTGTGCTAGTTCTTCAACTGCTACAGCACAGTCTTCATCAAGTGCAGCCACCAGCAAGTCATCATTAAACTCAACAGGACAACCTGAACATGGTGCATCACTTAAGCTGTAGTCACCTGATCTGAACTTCTGAAACCACCTTCAAGATTTTTTTTTCATTGAGAGACCCCGCACCATAAACACCTTGAATGTTTTGTCATAAAGCATTATATGCCTAATGTGCTCCTCAGACACATCCATCTTCATAAGGGTTTATTTGATTAATGATCTGGAAAAGTGGAGTTGGATTAGTTCCTTTTATTTGTCTGAACAATTTTATACACGTCCTACTATATATTTTAGTCATTAAAGCTTTCTACAAAGACAGAAATGATGATGAACTTTCTGTATTAAATTTTCGGACATTACTTGTAGGATAGTCTGATATAATTTTTGGTTTGTTATAAATTTCGCGCAAAGCTACACAAAGGCTACCTTCGCCAGCCGTCCATAATTTAGTAGTAAAAGACTACAGGGAAGGTAGCTAATCATCACCACCAACAGCCAACTCTTAAGCTACTCTTTTTCACAGTGGAGTAGTGGATTGACCGTCATATTCTAATTTAATAGTACACCATGTTATAACACCCCCACTTTACTGAAACTAGAATTAAAACTGTTTTAACGTACGAGAAACTTAACTGCGATTTACTACTGTTTGTGTGTTCCCTAAGTAAAGTATATTATATTATATTATTGTTGTCATGAACAGTATTGGTTATATAAGTTAGTGAATGTTATGCCATTACTTCTGAGTTAGATTTAATGTTTATTATTATTATTATTTTATTGTAATAATTGTTTTGCATTCTTAGTTTAAATTTTGCATATAGGACTTTTCTGAAGCTCCTTAGCTTGCCCTTCCTCATTAATTATTATTGGAATTATGGCCGAAAATACAGTTAGCAAAATAACAAAATGATTAACCAATGCCTATATTTCTTTATAAGCAGAAAAGTTTGAAGAATATATTTAATTAGTTATACTGATACCTATCCCAGTTGTAGAGTTGATAACCGTATTTCTCTCACTGCCGACGTTTTCCATGACTAACTTTATAATTGATGGGCTAATACGTTTATCACCTCCATCAGCGATACCTTGCAGGTTTGGGCAACTTTTGTTTTGACGCATATAGTTGTCCAGTGTCAGACGTGTAGACCACTGGCCTATAGCCTACAACCCTACAGAAACGTAGACAGCACATAATAATAACTTTTGATCAGAATAAGCTATGTACATCAGGTTTGTAGGCTATAGGCCAGTGGTCTATACATCTGACACTGGACAACCATATGTATCAGAACAAAAGTATGTAGAAGAAATAATGTAAGATGGTAATTAATTTTATATAATGAATACAGAAAATTTTAATAATTTAAACAATTATTTGTGGATTATTAACGAAGAGTTTTTAATTCGGTCATTTAACAGGGGCTTTGCTCCTAAACTGTGTAACAATATAACATAACATCAAATGAAAGACACCATATTTGAGGTCAATCGACTGTGATTTAAAAATTATGTTAAAGATGACCTCTGACGTTATAATTCAGACAAACGTATTCTTCCAAATGTATTGTTTTCTATTATTAAGTATTATTTTCTATCATGTGATTTGAGTAACGAATCCATCTGTTGTTCTGGCGACCAAGTGTATTGTGTTGTTCAATTGGATATTCTTTCGGCTGCTTCCAATTCTGTTGAAATAACCAAGACTTGATGTAAAGCTGTATTTTCCTTTATATTCTTTATTGTGCGTTGTAGTATTTTAATTTCTGTTTTCATCTAAAGTTTACCTTAGTTTCAACCCACTTTAATTTTACCATCTTCAGTCTTATAGGTACGTGAATTAACCGACCAACGAAAATAAATAACATTTGGTTGAGCTTGACCGTGTCTTCTCTTACACAAAACTCATCTCATCAAATCTCGAACGGCTCGTTATGCGGATCAGATTGTACCTATGTTCATCTCTAAATCAAAACGCCCCAAGACCAAACGGAATCTTATTGTAATTAAACTGAAATCACGTTACATGCACTTACGAATAAGTAGTGACGAGACCGTTTTACACACCGAGAGGGGCGCTTTTGTATTAATATATGCTGTGTGGCGTCACTGATATCAGGTGTTACTGTTATTACTTAGTAGCGTTAAAATAATTTTATTCCAGATGAATTCGTTTTTCCACTACAAGATCTTATGTGTTAATTTTAACGTTAATGTAAATTAATTGTTAATTATAAATACAATTGAAAGGCGATTACATATTTCATTTATTTTATCGATTACTGTTATTTTATATTTATCACAGACCTGTTAATACTATATGATAAAAGTTTAAACATAACAACACTGTTATAAACATAATATTGTTACTGTATATACTTTTTAATACATTGTTTAACGATAGTTTCATTTTGAGTTTACTTATTGACAAAGTATATTTTATTACAATTAACAGCTTTTACTGTTACTAAAATGCTGGTGTAGTACGATTATAATTATATTTGTTATAAAACATTAATGTTAAGCCTAGTATATTCTTAAATATTATAGACTTCAATTAGTTAGTCCCTTGGGGATTTTCAAGAATTACCATAGTGTGTAATAATAATGTATCTCAGAACAACTGATATGGGTATTAACACTTTTATTGATAAGCAAAGAACAACGTTTCCACCTTCCTAGGTCATCTTCAGGTTAATAAGGATGACCTAGAAAGTCGAAAAGTTGTATGGGTATTAACACTTTTATTGATAAGCAGAGAACAACGTTTCGACCTTCTTAGGTCATCTTCAGGTTAATAAAGATGACCTAGGAACGTTGTTTTTTATTATTAATATCTTATTTAACAATATCCGCCGCAACTTATGTTTTCATTTATTTTTATAGCCTTCGTTTCCTTACATATTGTAATTACTTGTTACAATAGCAATATCGTATAGTTTTTATAGTTTTAACATAAACAGTGTTGTTACTTGAAATATTAGTTGCACTCTTGTTTCTCGACAACTAATACTACTTTGTTTAAAGTGTTTAAAACCAGAACTTATTTACAGTGCGTTTATAAACGATGTCTTCAACTGAAAATTTCATGTCTAACTTCATATTGTAAGCGTTTCAGAAACGCGGTTAACGACATGTCACTGTGTGACTAATACCTTTGAATGTAAGTATTTGTCGATAGTTCGAGAGATGCGCACTTTGCCCCCTTCTCCCTGCCCCTCTGTCTAAGTAGCGTGTTGACCGGATGTTTCAATGTCGTAAAGGTTAAATTTTACAGCCTTTATTCTCACGTCACAAACTGCCCCTTCCTGGTGACTCAGCGGAAAATGCAAAGGTTTATTACCTTAAAAAAAAATTGAGTTTTGGTGCCTGTGACGGGCAAAGCACAAATAGCACATGGTGCATGTAACTATGAGCTTTACAACAGGACACGAGCTAACGTGTAGCATTTATGTATTTCTAGAAAAGCGGTTCACCGCAGAACAACAGCAAGTGTAGGTGTTTACAGCACAAAAATTCACAGTTCGATTCTCCACGGTGGACACTACAGGTAGCCCAATGTGCTTTACTCAAAAGTAAACAAAATAAAACAATCTGAGAACGTAACCTATTCAAATAGGCACTCAGAGAGCTATACAATTAATGAAGCCTAAAACTATATACAAGCTATTTGTCAAAGTCTGTAATCTGAAGACTTTATGGGATAAGTCAAAGGTAACAAAGGTTTTCTTTGCTCTGACAGATTTTATCGTTATACGTTTATTTTAGTGTCTGTGCTTGTTTCCGCATAATTTTATTTTTTGCATGTGATGTATATTCTTGACTGCGTGTTGCGCAAGTAATAAAGTTGCCTCTTCTCAAAACTTGCAGATAATTCTTGAAAGTGAAAATCAACAATATTTACTTATGAAAACGCGCTAGAACATTGTAGCAAATTCGAGAAACTCGCGTGATTGTCAGATAAAAACCGACGCGCTGAGAGAAAAAGAAGATTATTATTGCTGTTTTGAATTAAGCACAAAACTACACGGTGGGCTGTCTGTGCTCTGCCCACTACGGGTATCGAAACTCGGTATTTAGCGTTGTAAGTCTACGGATATGCCGCTGAACCACTAGAGGGTTATTATTGTTGGTCAGCTGCAGTAGGAAACTATTAACGACTATAAATCAGAGAACTACGGATTTTCACCTGTATAGATTTCGAACATTACAAACCTTCAACTTCACTGAATTACTTCGGATGTTATTATTTCTACAAGGATATCAAATATCTTCTTCGGTAGGAAGTGAGCATGTAACCGGTGTGATGCCAATCAAGCTTGTTAGCTTCAGCAAGGTGTGACAATATCAATTCAATATTAATTTGTTCGTCGTGAACCTGGGTCGTCGATAAAAAATATTCAGTTCTAGACCAAGTATAACACTCAGTATTGTCTGTAAAACTGTTGCATATAAACCGTCATTTGTAATGACTATTAGTAATAACCGTTATTATAAAGTGTATTATTTTTTGTAAGGCATGGCATGGCCTAGCCCGTTAAGGCTAGGCCTTAATATTATGCATATTAACAGTTAATTAATTACTAAATTAAAATTAAAATTTCTGGTTATTTTAAAGAGTAATACGTAATATAATAAATCAGAGACTCGTCCAAAATAACTTATAACTGCTCTTTTGTCACTTGTTCCTAGTCTCCGAGTTTTGAAGATATTTTTAAGCTTATCCACTGGATATCACGTGGTTAACTTTGAGAAATATGTGTCATTACATGAACTTGTTCGATTGTTGAAAACTGTTACTTTCTGCATTTATCATGTGCGATGTTTGGCAAGGGTTTGTGTGATCTTTTCATCTTTTAGAGTTGTTGTTTTTTTGTTTTAGCTGATTCTAGAATGGTTCAGAGTTTTTGTTTTGTTTTTCTTTTCAAGCATAAGCCCTTAGCTAAAAGCTCTGTCACGTCTTGACTGATTTGAGATATAATTACAATTTTGAGCTCAGGAGAGGATAATTTATTCTAATTCTATCTAAAATAATTTGAAATTCCGTGGCTATTGAGGATTCCCTTTTTACATATTCACAATTATTTTGTTCTTTATATTCTAAAAACAACAACAACACCTCTTTATTGATAAAATTATACTAAGATCTGATGTAATGCTATCTTCCAAACTACCATTGCTGAATTTAAATGTTAATTACAGCATGTCTCTGAGCGAAAGCTTATTCATGCGACTCAACACACACAGAGCCTTATAGACCCATCGATTAAACAAAAGCGGTCATTATGTTATTTAAAGGACAAATAGTGTGCTCAATGTTACACGATAAATAGTCACATGTTCAAAACAAGAATATAAAGTGTCGCTGTAGATATAAAAATGTCGTATAGCAATATTTCTGAAACTCTTGAAACAATTACTTTGTGCGTACTGTAAAAATCAAAGTATTTTCAAACAGTTGTTTAACACGCCAGATGATAAGGTCCCTTATGAAACAGGTGCTCTGTGTACCGGTGAACGACAAGTAGTCACATGCCGTTTGAAATAGTCAACTGAAATGACAAGTGAGATACTCGACTCAAGAATAGTCACATGTTTTTGGATACAGAAATTTCACACAGTAAATGATAAGATAAAACGATCCGTGTACAGTAGATTGCACTTTCAAGTATTCGTGAAGAAAGAACACGTCACCAACAGAATAGACTTGCGTCGAGGTCAAGTTTCAACTTCGGAGCAGAATAATCGTTCGTGAAATCGTGTGAAGTGTCATGCATGAAAATAACGCTATCCATCCTTTTGGTCAGTTTGGTTTGTTTTGAATTTCGCGCAAAGCTACTCAAGGGCTATCTGCGCTAGCCGCCCCTAATTTAGCAGTGTAAGACAAAAGGGAAGACAGCTAGTCATCATCACCCACCGCCAATTCTTGGGCTACTTTTTTTTCATCAACGAATAGTAGGATTGATTATAACATTTTAACGTCTGCACGGCTGAAAGGGCGAGCATGTTTAATATAACGGAGATTCGAACTCGCGATCCTTGGATTACGAGTCGCGTGCCTTAACCACCTGGCTATGCCGGGCCCTCGTTTGTTCGTATGAATCATGTAATACAACAAGAAGACGTACATGTATTGACTTTCCTCTCGTTGTTTTCCTTATGGACACTGATCATCATAACTGAGGTAAAATACAACAGAACAATGTCTGTGATAATACGTGAATAGCTGGGACGACATTGGAGGGGGGAATTAACAGATATTGTAACGTAATACTTCATCACTAAACGTTGAACAATGTAATATACAATAATCTATTTAACCATGTAACTATTTCGACTAAGATTTAATGTTTGAAAAAAATATCTTTCCTTTTTCTCTTGGCTATAAAGTTTAACAAGAAATTAATAAATGTACAAAAGAAAAATTAGTTTATTGTTAAATAATTTTTCAAGGTTTTGAAATATTTTGTATTATTTCCGCAAGGAACATTAAAATCACCCATCCTAGCGCGCGTATGTGGTGTTTTATAGCAAAGCTACATCAGGCTATCTGCTGAGTCCCTCGAGGAGAATCGAGCACCTTATTTTAGCGTTGTATCTCGTTGTTATGTAAATATCATGTAAATGTTGTCGAGAGTGTTATGTAAATGTTATGTAAACGACAACCATCTCGAGTGTTATGTAAATGTCATGTAAATATCATATAACGTCGTATTTGAATTCCCATATTTATTATTTATAATTCTATATTTATATTATTGTTTCGAGGTTTAAATCGGTGAAATTTAAAATAACATTTTAGTATTAATTAAAATTCATTTAGAAATTTTTAAAACTAAATAGATTGATCACTTGTATTGGCCTGGTGTTTGTACTGTGGAATTCTGGGAAGTTACGCGATATAGTATATAAAGAGATGGCGATGCGAGAGAAGAAATCATCCACTTTTACTCGGGTCAAGAAGTTTGTCTCGTTTAAGAAAGTTTAAACTGAATTTGTGAATAGAGCTAGATCGATTAAAGCGGTGAAAATTTTTATTCCGTCAATCTTTACAATTCAGTCGGATTACGGATTATATCGAAAGTCAATAGGAATTGGACTGTGAACTTTTCTTTGAAATTACCCATTCAATCTTCGAAAATTTCTCGGTGGGACTGAATTCAACGCCTAGATTAGAACTTTGGATTTCGGATTTGGACACTTATTCTGGATCATATTATTAAGCACAGGCCAGTACTTTTTTGTATTGTAAGTTGTTTTGATGGTTGAAATTGGATATCTGTTATTGCCATTGGATAATTTATTTTGTGTCTATCACATAAGTAGATAATTATAATAAATTAAACAAGCTGCTATCTGTGTCTTTCTGTTGCGTTCAGTCCACATAAAAACGTAACACTCGTAATGGTTGTAAAAACAATGTCCAAACATTTGGCTGGAGTCTCTAATTCACCTATTAAAAGTTTCATTGGAAGTCAGATTTGTTTATCAGTTTTGCTCATTTAATAATAAAATTTCATTTAAAGTAATTCCTATTGTTATTTTAAAATCGTTTTAAAAATTTTGAGAAAACAAAGACTAAAAGAAGTGTATCAGTTGATATTAGAAAACAAAAAATATAATTTTTCCTATTGAACACGCTGATAACACATTGCAACTTAAAATGTACACTTAGTGTTTGTTGAATTCTAAATTAAACTACAGATTGTAAACTAAAGTGAGTTAAAATCGTTCAAGGCCTCAGCACAGAATCTGAAACGTCAACCACTTTTCACTCAATAGGTAGTTGTAGTTCATTAAGTTTTTAAAACTTACTACTGTGATAAAAGTTCCATTGAAGTAAGTAGTTTGTATGAAAAATAAACAATTTATAATGAAATTATTTACATGTATAAATATAGATTAACTTAAGCTCAAGCAGCAAGTTAAGCCTATATTTACCAAATTTTCTAACATCTTCCACCATCACTGAAAAAAAGTTGTTTACTTCTTTTTATAGGAGAATAGAAATAACCTGAATGTAGACATAACAAGAAAAAACAAGTGTTCACTGGTATATCTACAATCACCTCTAGTACTTCAGAGAATAAATAGTTTGTCAGTTTAGTGATCTTTAAAATTGGTTTTTACGGAAAAAGTAGTTATAAATAAACAAGTAAAAGAATGAAAGTCGGCTTGAATTCAACAGGTAAACTTGGTTTCTTTGTCCAGTAAACAACGTCAATTCGTGATTTATGTACTCTTACGATATTGGTCAGATTTATCATTATACATTGTCATTTCAGCTTGCAAAGGATATTACAGTAGCTAATTCTTTGAACCCGGATATTACTGCAACACCATTTTGGGCGGAATAAACGTTATCTATTACAGAGAGCGAAGGCATTAAGCAGCTAGAATAAGGCCATCTCGATGATATTTTGAACCACCCGTTTATGGAAAAGCTGTATATAAATAAAAACAGAAAACGTTATTTGTCACTAAATATACTTCCATATGACAGCAGGTACTACCACTAGGGGAGAAGATTACATCAGTAATTGGTCTGAAATATGAGCTTTTGTCTGCCAATTGAGTACCTCATTATCTATGGTTTGAAATGAATGCTTCAAGAGACATCGGTTTGTAGTAGGAAATGTATATTCATGAACATTATAATTTCAGAAGTATTTGTAGTATGGGTTGTTGATTTGTATAGGGAGCACCATAACATTGTGTATCTTGTCACTTCGCGTTTTAGATTATTTTTTGAAATGTACAGGAATATGTGTATTATGGCATGTTTGTTTGTACTGAATAAACTTTAATCATTTGTTATTTAAATTTATTGTGTCAGAAGTTACAGTAGTATTTATTATATTGTGGTATTCTCAAGTAAACAGATATCCGCGTAAAAATCAGGAAGACTATCATTAGGCTATGCCTTACTATTAGTAATTTTTATTTAAACAAAACAAACATCAGTAGAACTAACCACGTCGACAAACAAGTAGAAATGAAAAGAATGAAAGCTTCATACTAATACAATAATCCCCAGTTCATAGTAAAAATGTGTTTCTTTGTTTTGTTAACTTACACTGTACAAAGACTGTAACCTCTAGATATAATCCACTCGGCCACTGAAGTACATTGCTTGTGTTAGCTCATTTCTACACTTCGAGTGAAGCTGTGGCAACATCCCTATGGGTAAAGTATATATATTTGCTAAAAAACAACAAAGACAATTAAAATGAAACAAGTTCAATAGTTTTGTGCGGAAACTGCAGAGAAGCAAATTAAATGAACAATTCTGAAATTTTCTGTTTGAATGAAGACGGTAGAGGTCATATGATACGACCTCATGCCACAACATTACGTGCTTACAATACAATGAGCCTTAAAATGTATTCTTTTCTCTCCTTTAAACTAATCTCTGGTAGACTAAACATGTTGTTCTTGACAGAAATCTTAACTTGACAATCTCGTTGTAGAAAATATTCACTTGAAGTAAAAGTATATCTCAGAAAACTATCTTTTTAAAATGAAACGTGAATATTACGAAGACATAACAGTTAATTACACCCAACCCATCTAACTCCGTGTTAGTACAATAATGTGTACAAAAATATCGCTATTATTGTACTATGAAATGTTTTTAGATTACATTTTACAACTACCTTATAAATCAGTTATATTTTATTGTTTTTTACTAAAATAACAAAAAAATTTATGAGCATAAAGAGTTTTCAGCGCCTCTAGTGGCATGTTCTTGCAAATGACTTCCCCCTCTTTACAGTTGTTATAATTTACTAATAAATAAATTAATAAACGGTCTTTAAAAAACAATTCTGAGACTAAATAAGAATGTCCTGTGTGACTCCTCTTGGGATGGACGTTGCCAAGTGGTTAATGAGACTGGACCGTGAATCCAAAGGTTCCTTGGCCTCATGTTATTTTTGGATAGATTCCTTCCCTCCAGTTTATCAATTCCAAATTGCACATGTAGCTCTTGTTGAGCTTTATTCCAAAGTTATAATGAGCAATGAATTAATTAACACTTCCATCTTAGAGACAACGATTGTCTCCTTTTTACCTATTTATAATACGATGCAAAATAACTTGTCGGCACAGAGTTAATAGAGGCACAAATAAAATAAAAATAATAGCTCCATCTCGCGGGTTTGTTTCTACAACAGTATTTTATACTAAACACTCATATCCAGCTCAGTAAATATTTCCCAGCTTATAATTCCATTTTTGACAAGAAAAATACATCTTGGAAAAAAAATTACTAGCACATTTTTTTAAAACTGACCATACTGATAAGGTGAGGAACTTTTCCACAACACAATGCTCTTACTGATCGTTGCAAAATTACCTACAAAGAATGACTCACGCTTTCATACAGAAGTCGTGTAATGTGTATTTCACGTTTCTGTTTTTTTCCTGATAAACTCGAGTTCGTAGAGCGATAGGGTTAGAGAACATTGTTGAATTATCGATATACATCACTGTTACCTTTGACCTTTGATCGTTATTTGAGTCACGATCAGCAACAGCTTGTATTTTTAAGTTGATACTTTTGTCAGTTATTTGATTTCCAATCTAATTGGAACCGACTGTTATACGATAAATTTTTCATGAAATAATATGACATCGATAGTCATAAACATCTTATTATGCCTAATATGATATGTTTAGGGTTACTAGATAATTTTTAGCCCTCAATGGCGACCACCTATGAATTACGTCAATGTGTGACGTCATCGATCCAGTTCTTATTCCAAACCCAAAATGGCTGCTAAAGTAGCCGTAACTCTACGGTGTTCCGAGGTCAGACATAACATATCTCTCTACTCATTTCACTCATTATAGCACGAGACGGAAAAATTCACCCTGATTGATTAACGATTTTAGTGGAAAGTAATTACGACAAAATTCATCCATTATGAGTTTCCAACAAACATTCTTGAAGCGATTGTGAAATGTGATGAATTAATTGTTCAATCGAAAATCAAAGTAGCGAATGTGAACAGTTTATTTATAAACGAAAGTAAAATAAAAGCAAAAACGCATGCGCAATTCCCGAGGAAGTTGTGAAAGACTAATGAACTCAGGAAGCATAACAAAACAAATACATTAAAAACATCAAATATCTGTTATAGACAAGTGTGTAAATGTAGACACTTAACGTACACTAAAATCTCATAAACACCAAGCTTTGAGTTTTGGTATGATTTTGAACCTTATATGCTCCACAGTATTACCATTTGCTTTTTAACTTCTACTTCAGTGTAAAATAGCTCGACATATTTTCCATCTTATTTGTTAATATATTTGTATAAAAATACCACTACCAGGATTGCATTATAATACATCATTTCTGAATTTGTATTTCCATCATGAGTAACAATACAGCTTCACTTGTAGGGGGTAATCAACCATAATAGTGAAGGTTTGATACGAGTAACCCAAGATTTTGTGGTGGGTGATGCTGACTAGCTGTTTTCCATCTAGTCTGTAACTTTAAAATTAGGAACGGTTAGAGTATGTTATGTGCGAAATCCAATAAAACAAGTGGGTTTTCTCGTCATCACTGAAACAGTGTATTTATCGAATTGTCCGAATGCTGACAGCATATATGCTTGTGAAAAAGGGTCTTTCAAGTCATTCATTATTACAATGAACATACTTGTCTTATTAGTGGTTCTCAAAATCCATATAGGATTGAAAAGTATATATCACAAAAAAAAACATGTGATTGCTTTTGGGAAGAAAAACTTCCCTCTTCAAGAGTGACTTCCAAGGGTAATGTGTGAGGCATTTCATTAATCTCAACACGTGTTCCCATCAAGATGGCGTTTTAATTATCGTTCAGTCATGACTGATTCTCAAGAAGAGAGCCTTGAAACAAGGAAGAGCATTGCGTGTGAAAATACAAGAGGTTGAGGAGATAGAGAAAAGGTTTAACAATAGATTTTAAAACGTAATAAGGAAAGTAAAATATATTGATGATAGCATAAGATGAAAAATACTAAGGGTAAAAATGAGAAGAACTGATAAATTGTAAAAAAAATTGTTAATGAAAAATTAATGTAAAATATATGTGGTATATGAGTCATGTGTCTTGTTAATCATCATGTACAGGAATGGAAGTTTGTTATATTTTAATGTTTCTTTGTTTTTTATTTTTGTTTTCTTTATCGCATGTTGCCTCTTAAATGTTTTAATCATTTTGTAACCTTATCTGTTATTTATTACCATATTATAAATGTATTATCAACTCATGTGATCTAAATTCAGAGCCTCAGAACGTTTTTATGAAGTATGGTATCTTAATGTTCAGTGTATGAATTACTGAGTATAGTTTACAGGAGCTTGTTGTTGGTAGAACTTAACCAAAAAATAAGTTGACAATAAGCTACTATTCGTCTAACCGTGATAGTTACTAAGACATAAAACTTGTATTTCTCAGGAGCCAATTGGAAACAAACAGATAAGGTTAAATACCTCAATTATACCTTAAAGAATCCTAACGTTGTAGAGATCAGCATCACAGACAGCAGTTAAGATAATAAAAAATTGAAACCATTAATACTCAACAGTTTTATTGTTTCGTTTGTTTCTTAGTTCCTCCTAAACCCACATGTGAAACTTAGGATGGGAGATGGAAGTACTTCAAGGACAATGATGCCTACTTTCACGTGTTAAAAGATAATTGGGTGAAAATAACCACGTGGTACGACGCTGAAGATTAATGCACCGAAAATGGTGGCGTCTATTCATTCTGAGGAAGAAAATTATTTCATTCAAGATACGCTAAGAATATTTTACTATTTTAAAATGAAGTTTACAATATGAGAAAAATATTTAAAATAAACAAGATTTGTAATACAGAACGTTCTAATAACAAAAACGAAAAACTAAACACGCATCCATCATAGATGACGGATATTTTTCCATCTTTATCAAGATTTCAGGATATCCGAAGACGAAGAATAAGCGAGGAAAAATTATAGACATGGCCATCTTCCGAAAGGTTTAAGATGTCTATGATAACACAGAGGGAATATGCAAGCATCACAAAGTTGGAACAATAACCAGAAAATACAATATTATTGGAAAAATCAAAAGACCAAGAAGAGTTAGAATTCAGGAGTGTCTTGGTATTACATCACCGTACAATACTGGACTAGTTGAAATAGTCCATCATATCAAAGAAGACTCAACGCAATAAAATGGAATAATGCTAAAATGATGGAATGTGAGCCACACCCATACACACGTGCAAATAAAACGTAAACTTCTACATCCATATTATTCATAGCACTCTCGGCCAACCTACCATATAAACCAAATCTAGACACCCTCTTGAAAAAAAATGTCGACAGTTGATGATCCAATTCCAAATTAGGAGATTCTGAAGAAATTGATAGCATACATACTTTAGTAGTAAGGCCCGGCATGGATAGGTGGTTATGGCACTCGACTCGTAATCTGAGGGGCGCGGGTTCGAATCCCCGGCACACCAAACATGTTCGCCCTTTCAGCCGTAAGGGCGTTATAAACCTATGGCAAGATAGCCTCTGCATCTGCCAAAATTGTTTAATTCACTGCCTATGAGTTCCTAGACCCGGGCCCATTGAGTGATTTGGCACTGAAAAACATTTTGAACACTAACTTGTTCTTTGCTAGGTTTAGGTATTAAATGACGAATAAAAGTGTCTTATTGTGAATACTCAGTGTAGATCTCTACTTAATGGAGTTAGATGCTGAAAGAAGAACGTTTGTGTCATGATATATAGTGACAAAGCAAACATAATTCCAAAACTGACCTATTACTTAATAAGTTTAGGTGCTAAAGGACAGATGTGTCGTGTCACGTAGCAGCTAAACACTTTCAAACTGGCCTATTACCTAACAGGTTTAGGGGCTAAATAGCAGATGTGTTGTGTCACGTAGCGATTAAACACTTTCAAACTGACCTATTACTTAACAGGTTTAGATGCTAAAAGACAGATGTGTCGTGTCACGTATCGTCTTAACACTTTCAAACTGGCCTATTACTTAAGGTTTAGGTGCTAAAGGACAGATGTGTCGTGTCACGTAGCGACTAAACACTTTCAAACTTTACAGGTTTAAGTGCTAAACGTGGCGACTAAAGAAATATACTTTGAAAGTGACCTGATATTTAACAGGTGTATGTGCTAAATAAAGGACAAATATGTAAAAAAGCGCTAATTGCTGTCCTATTATTTAATACAAATAGGAATTAAATAAATGACATATCCGTCATGCTGTAACTATGTGGCCGATACTAACCTATTGCTTGACGAGAGTTAATGTCAAAAGAAAGATAAACATATCATATTGGAAATACACAATAATACTGTTGATATCCACTTATTAATAACGTCGGATATTTAATTTGATTCAATGTGTCATGATTTTATACAATGTTATGAATAATGAGCCTACTGTAAACAAAAAAGATTGATTGTTAATTAATAAGAAATCTAACTTTAGTAAACATAAATATACAATAATTACCACACGTACAAAACAAACGTTTTGATGTGTTAAGATAGCCGTCACAAGCAAATCAATTGCTCAATGTTTATTGAAGAAAATATTACAAAATTGTATTTCTGTACATTTCTCTATAAATTATTAAAGTACACTATAAATAGGAGATTTTAACAAAACATACGACGTTAACACTAAATATTTTTATTGTGTTTCATAAAACTGTTGCTCTCTGTGCCTCTTCCTTTTTTGTTTTATAAGACTTTCTTTCTGTTAGAGACATAAATAACACAACCAACATTTTCAGTCATCATCTGCGAAAGTGCAAGTATTCCTTTTATACAGCGACACCTTTAAATCTCGGTATCTTCTCTTTGCTTGTTGTTAATGCAACACCAAACAATGAGTCATCTGTATTCTCCCCGGCGCTGGTTGGAAGTGCGAATTTTTTGTGTTGTTCGCTCCCAGACGTTTCGTTGAACCTCCGGATAACATCTTTTGTGTTTGGGTAACACCGTGTTCTGAGTAAACATTATAACAGGAAGTCTGTAATCTTCATGGTGACTACATGCTCAGCGGTAAGCCCGTGGACTTATAGTGCTATAAATCGGGTTCGATACCCGCGTTAGACAAAGCACAGATCCCTTTGTACGGCTTAGTTTTAACAACATTCAAACTTCATAAACTGAGTAATCGAATTTCGTATAACATTAGACGTTTATACAATCATCGCAAAACAATAAAATCTATCCGTTTAAAATTACTGCATAGTACAGTGTACAGATCCACGGTAAACACTAACGCCTGTAAATCTCGTTAACAGAGAAAACAAACTTATTTGTAATATCTTTAGAAACTACGTTAGATATGATTAAAATTATTTATACTTTTCACAGAAGCAGAGAAGCACTTAAGTTAAACAAAGTCATATAGTTTTACCATTTGACAGAATATAAAACCAGATCTGATCAAACCCTTCTTTCATGGACTCAGCCAGGGTGGTCGCTAGAAAAGGGAGAATTTGTCAAACAGCTATTTATTTTTACAAAGTTTTTTAAAGGCACATGTTAATTACACTCATAGATGCTCAAAATTATTAAAATCATGCATTTTATTCATGATGTAAAGAAATCAAAACAGAAATGAGTAAGAACGCATTTTATTCACGATCTCATCTGACCCTCAAATTTTCCGCTTTTCTAGCGACCACCCTGTAGAACAAAGAGGTCGACTACGTCATATGAAAGAAGAAGAAAACTGCTCGTTTGTAGTTAAGTACAAAACTAAACACGAGACTATCGTTGTGCCATTGAAAACATTTACACTCGTTGTCATTGTATAAATATCAAGAGTTTTCTACAATTATTTCTTGCTTAAATTACTTGCTTTTACATTGCGTCTTTATAGGGCGTCTTATAATTTGGCTCTTTCTGACGTCATATTTTTGTGCAACTGAGCTCTTTATTTTAACTCGGCTGTTTTTGTAGTTTGTTCTGTTCAGATCTAATTGCTCTTTATTTTGATTGCAATTGAAACAATACAATATTCGAATTTCATAAAGATTCAGTATTATTTTTACACACACACACTTACATATAAATACGTTGTTTTGACTATTTTTATATACAATGAAGTAAACAAGAATAAAAAAAACAAGCTAAAGTGAAATCTCAGCCCATGCTATGAGATGATTTTGAAACACGGATGCCTGATCTTTGTCCATCACACTGCCTAAAACCACAGTGGCACAGCGGTATGTCTGCGGACTTACAACGCTACAAACCGGGTTTCGATACCGGTGATGGTAGGAGCACATATAGCCTTGGGCTTAACAAATCACAAACAAAATAGATCACCTTATGACCTTAGCGTTTCCATCCACTCCTAAAGTCTAACCCTCAACTGGTGAGTCTGAAGGGTTAAAACGTTGTAAACAGGGTTTCGATATCCACGGTGGGCACAGCACAGATAAATCGCTATGTAGTTTTGTGTTTTAGTAACGAACAAACCCAAAACAATCTTGTTTTAAATTCAAATCATATTTATGCCCTTAGTGGCAATGGGATACGTAGACCAATGAAAACTATGAAATATGTTTTTTCATAATTATTTTTACAATACATAATACAAATGTTAAACTTCAAGCATTTCATAATTCAAACCATCTACCTGTGTCTTTCAAGTTATCTGTATATTCAAATTCTTTCTTCTCGTATTTATTTAATTTTAAGACCATCACATATGTTTCAAATTTTTTTGACTACAACAAGTTATCAAAAACTGTTGTTCTGTGTAAATCAGCGTTTCCCAAAGTGTGGGGCATGCCTCCCTAGGGGGCGTAGCTAATCTCTTTGGCAATAAAGAGAGTCAGTGATCCAATAATGTAAAATTTAGTGTGAACATATTTTTATTAATAAAGTTAATAAGTAATTAGTAAAACACATACACCATTTTGATGTGTATCTGTGTATTACATCTTGTCACTTAACTCAATCTTTCACCCATTAAAGAAAGGAGAGCATAACGCAAGAAGACACATTAACTGAAAGTGAGGTGATAAAAATCTGGTAAACGCTGCTTCAAAAACAATTTTTGATATGAATAAACATGCAATTCGAAACTCAGTTTAACCGATTACACATGCTACGTTGTACAGTTTATATATGTATGTGTTTATATGTCCGTTTAAATGAAAATTACGTAAGTAAAATCCAATAATTTGTTTATGGATAACATTTCTGTATAAACGACAAAAATATAGTATTCATAATTAACTTTTCAATAATAGTAAATTACTGTAAAATAATTCTATTGTAACTGTCACAAGAGATAGTAACTTAACAATTCTAAGGCAAAATAAAACAAGAAGCCTTGATGAGGAAGTACGACGACGTTAAACCAACTAACACCCAAAGCGAGGCTACAGTTGAACACTCACATCCAAAACGAGGCTATAGTTGCACATTCACAATCAAAACGAGACTATAGTTGTATGCTCATATCCAAAAAAGAAGCTACAGATGAATATTCTCATCCAGAACGCCACCCTGAGGGAAAAATAAAGCAATACAGAAATTAGAGAAATTATTTGTGCAGAGTTCATAGTTTCTTTTTCTACTCAACACCCAATGCTGCAACGATTGCTAACTTGTTTTGACATTTTTATCGAAGTTTGCAGACTTTAACTGTTATGAAGACGAAGAGTGATAGATTCATACGTTGGGGGAACGATGTACAAACACCATAACCAGAAAAACCCGAAACCAGAAGTTTCATTATCTATCAAGTGAAATTCAAAGTAAGGCTAAAAAGCAGTCGGTAACTATCATCAAATGTCTATTCTTTTATCAACGTACACTGTGCCTTACAATAAAAGCTCTCATAATAAGTGAATTATTATTACAAACTTCTGAGTGAAAACAACATGCTAACCATATTACATTTACCACATCTAGTACGATGAGACCTTTCACTCAATACCAAAGCTCTTCAACTCCCCTGGAATACAACAATATTGTAATGCTGAGTCAGTGCGTTCCTTCTAGCAGGTGTTTTGATGTGAAACTAATTGGTTACGTAAAACTAATTAATCATGAAGGGCGATCGAATATTGAACAATCCACGGTCGTGGATGTGCGATTGGTTAGTTGTAATTGGGGAGCTAGACTATAGATGAATAAAACAGTGTTTGAAAGTTGATATGATCATTGAGAGAATTAGCAAAGATGTTATTTATTTAAAGAAATAAACAATCGACCGATGTCAGACATAGGGTTATTCAAAGCAGCAGGGACCTATAAATCTTATGCCAAGAGTTGATGTGGGGTGAACGGGAATGCCCCGAGAAAAGCCACTTTCACTGCTACACAAGTTAAACACTTATATTTTGACTAAAGGTTGGTGTTACTACAGTGCTGACCTCTGTTGGTGGCTGAACAATGGACTGTAAAACTAAGCAACCACAACCTACAAATCATCAATGTACAGTACAGCGTTAGGTGTGGTCCTAGAGTTACATTAACACATAGGCGCGGCATGACCAGGTGGTTAAGGCACTCGATTCGTAATCCGAGAGTCGCGGGTTCGAATCCGTCGCATCAAACATGCTCGCTCTTTCAGTCGTGGTGGCGTTATGATGTGATGGTCAATCTCATTATTCGTTGGTAAAAAAGTGGCCTAAGAGTTGGCGGTGGGTGATGATGACTAGCTGTCTTAACCACCAAGTCATAACGAGCCTTGGTTGAATATGTACAAAAGTAACAACTTTCCACCTTTTAACGTTTTAAATATTCCTGTTGAGCTGATTAGTTATTGTGTCTTCTGATTTATAAACCATAATAAGTAAATCCTTTAATGTTTTACTTTTCATACTAAGTTTTCTTTACGAGTTTTCTTAACAACCAAATTAACCAACAAATTATAATTAAAATAGATTTATTCGTCAAAAACAAGTCGAAAGCCTAACTTACTTGGTTAGCGATACGCTTTCGGTCACGGGTGGTAGCACTCAGTACTGCGTCGTGAACTGTGAGAAAAACGTTTTCTTTCCCTATGAGATCGAAAATTCCCGAGATTTCCATGGTTTCACTGAAGGTAACTAAATCATGGACAGTAGAAATTTTATTCAACAAAACACCAGCTCGTAGAATCAACAAAACCTCGTTATTCACTGAATATTATGATACTGACATGTTTTGTTTTTATTAAATTGAAAATTTATGCACTCTTTTGGTTACTTTCAGAATTATAAACAGTTTGATAAAACTCGTACGGCTTTTTGTTATATGTCTTGTTACGGATTTACTATAATACAATTATTTTAATATCTACGTTTGTTTCACTTTGATGCATGTGACGTGTATTGGTAAATGAATATTGCGCAAGTCCCGTCTCTTCTACAAATTTGTCGAAGGTTCACTGGAATAAAAATAAACAATACGAAAGCGCCAGAATATCTTTAAATGTTGTTGTCAACTGATCTTTCTAGAACTTCGTCTATAAAGTTTATAAATAGAGACAGTTTTAGAATATTGTTTGGTTGTTACAGTTAACATACTATAAACGTCGGAAGTTATAACCAAGATGAACGTTTACTAACAGGAAAAGTGCTTATATTTAACCATGGGTTTCGTACATAGACTGTTCAACTTCTGTGAATTAACTACGGTCGTTTCTACGAGGACATTAGATATTTTCGTTCGAAAAACTCAGCTTGTATACGGCGTGAGGCGAGCCATTAAGCGAAGTGTAACAATATCAACATACAATTATCAATTTGTCGTGGACCTAGGCCGTCTATAAAAAATTAAGTTCCAGGCCGGATAGAAAGATAGAAGGTTCAGTATAGTTTGTAAAACTTTTGTATATAAATTATTATTTGTAATAACTATTAGCAATAACCGTTATTATAAATTGTATCGTTTTAATATATATTAAGATATATTTGTGTTAAGAAAGAAAACTGTGTGTATTAATCTTGTTGGCAAATATCACAAATTTAATAACTATTAATATTCATTAACTACTAGATTAAAATTTAAAATTTCCTGTTATTTGAGATAGTAATACGTAACGTACGAAACATAATAAATCAGAAACTCAATGAATCTTTGTAGAATGGATGGCAATTGCCTATTCTGGAGACACAAGTGTAGAGGACAACGTTTCGAAAGTCTCCTGCCTTTCGTCTTCAGATGGAAGACTTTCAAAACGTTGTCTTCTACATTTGTGTCTCCACAACAGGCCGTTGCCGTCGATTCCACAAAGTTTCATATGAATACACTGCTTAAACAATCTATCAAAGAAAAATCACAGATTCGTCCGAAATAAACTATAATACGTGACAATCTTAATGTAACAAGTGTAAATTACTGAGCTCTTATCAAAAGTGCAAGGTAGCAGGTAATCAGGGTAAAGATACACATCAAACTTACCTGGTAATGAGGCTAAGTACAAACAAACGCCCTCTTTCCTGGATTTGTTAATAACCTATAAAATTGTGAAATTATGAAACGATTACTAAGCAACTTGAGATATAATAATACGTCTTTGACAAAATTACATTTTACGAGAAGGTGAGTAACTTAATTTTGCTACTAAAGTGTCCTTAGAGCAATGGGTCCAGGCCATTTTTTCTTTCTTGTCTCACGATCTATTTGCAAACATTGATGGACATTTACAAACGAGGCAATAAGTGTAAAAACGCACGTCTTACTAAACCTACAAGTAAATACCTATCTTCAAAATCTATTCGCGACCTCCTTTCACACATCCTGAAGATTAAATTTCGAGTCGCTAGGCTTCCACTAGTCATTAGCCACATCGCCATTGGCGAAAAGAAACAGCCTGTGGCTGAAAAATCAAGTGATGGTTTTGCAACAGTGGCGAAAGATAATAATTTCTCGGTCTTGAATGGTTTTCCTTTGTTTATTCTGCTCAAGTTTCGGTCTTAACAGCTTTCGTTGTTTTTATCGCCATCCAAGCCATTAATGATGGCAAAGGACCAGAGGCGCCCTCCAGCGAGTTGAAGAAACAAGAAACGTCTTTAAAAACTACCACTGATTGTAATCTGTAGGTTCTTTACATTTATGTATTTTTATGATTTCAGGGATATGACAACTAACAAATTTAATTTTAAAAAATATTACTCAGCTGTGCTAATGATTTCTTTATTTTCATTTCTTATGCTACACGTTTGATTTTGCCCGTGGTACACAAACAGTAATCAGAGAAAACCTGACTATGGTCTGTATCAAAGTGGAAATCCTAAGTTTCGTTTGACATGTGTTTGAATTGAGATCATGACAACTCCTAGACCAGATAAAAAGACGTCTAAACAGTTAGATATATCAAGTTTTTTTCAAAAGAAGGTAGAAGGAACAACATCAATTGATGGTGGGAAAAACAGATCCAAAAGAAAAGACAGCTCTGAAGAAACTTAAGCTTGCAGCAGTGATTAGACTATTAATGTGAAAAAAAATATACCCGTGATTTTCGCATAGTTGTTAAAGAAACTTGGTATTCACAGTATCCTTAGCTGGAACATGTTTCACAACAAATACATTCCATTGCAAATTATGCAGGGACAACAAGAAGACAAATATTTATGTTACCACTGGGAAAACTGCTATTAAGCCTAAAAAGACGGCTTGGTGAAGCATGTATGGTCAGAAGATCATCGCAGTGCAGTAGCATCACAAGTTTTGAAGAAGGAGATGCCAACTGCTGCTATGTGGGGTGTAAAGACACAGATGGCCACATTACTTGTACAAGCAAAGGTAGCCATCCCAACTGTGAAGTTTCATTCTCTCCTTTCACTACAAGCATTCAATGTAAGAATATTCTTCATTCTAGTATTAATACGATACTTTCTGTTTTCTAGAGTATTTTCTTGAAACAAAAGGCAATTTGACAAGTTTCTAAAAGTGAAACATTTTGAAAATATCTTCCAAAAGTTAAGTAGCTAACCAACTCTTTCAAATATCTTTGTTTATTACTTTAATTGGTGGTCTTATTTCAAAACACAAGTTCTTATATATTATTTGACAGGGAGTGACTTCTCTAAAGAAGCTACAGACTTAGTCACAAAATGGAACAGAGAGCTTCATATACACCCACAGCCAGTCTCTGGATGATATTACAGTGCCCTAAATCATGTAGTTCAGGATGAAATGCAGTCAGATTTTCGGGCATCGCCTTTCCCATTTTTTGCCCTTGAAGCAGATGAAGCAACTGATGCAGGAAAAACCTCTATATTTGTATCAAGTCTCTTTTATCATTAGGTGAGGTTACAAGTCGATTCCTTGCTGTGCGTAAGCTGACCAACACTGGGGCTGATTCCATCTACAACGCAATGTGTTCACTTATGGCAGATCGAGGATTGTTTGATGTTGACTTGGTTGGACTTACTGATGTCATGGTGGGAATAAAAACAGGTGTTGCTACAAAATTTAAGGAGGAATGCTTCTGGATAATAACAAGTTATTGTTTTGCACACAGATTACAGTTGGCAGCTGAAAAGGCAGCAAATCAGGTGCCATACCTTGTAAAGTACATTTCAGTTCTGAACCAGGTTGCAAGAAGCCTGAAATATTCTCCCAAGTTGCGTCAGGTTCTGGAAGAGAGCAAAGCATTGCATGGAGAGAAAAACAACAAAATCAAGCAAGTATTCTTCACACGATGGCTCTCTTTTAATGATTCCGTCCAAGCACTAGTCAACTGTATTTCATCTGAGATAAGCTGCCTGCAGGTCGTAACAATGGAACGTGGTATTCCATGCCGAGCCTTGCTACATGGTCTAGTTCAGCAAATGTCATGTTACAGCTTTGTCATGATGAGACAGGTTTTGGCTGACGCTTTTGGCATTCTTGGACTTTTGTCAAGATCTCTACAGAGAGCTGATTTATCTTAAGATCAGACTAAAGCAATTATTAATGGGGCAATTCTGTCAATTCAGTCGCTGGAACACATCCCTGGTCCTTACATACAGACTGCACTGAAGGAACTCCCACAAGCTCCTGATGCCAGTGGTTAAACTTCTTACAGAGACCATGACATCAAAGATATTGATAAACGACGTGAAAAGTACAGATCAGCGGCTGAATCATTTGTTGAAGAGGTGGTCACAAGACGACAAATAGTATTCCCAAACACTAACATTGTATCACGTTTTTCAATATTTAGCCCATGTCACAGTAGAGCAGTATCTAATGAGGATGATCTGAAGAAACTCATCCAGCACTACTCTCCTTTCGTCAATGAGGATGAGGCACTGACTGAATGGCTGCTACTGAGGAACATAATGGAACAGAATGCTCACAAAAATAGAAACATGAAGAGCTTCTACAATTAATACATCCACCAGACCCGTCAAACTTTTCCAAATCTGTCTCAGCTTGCAGCAATTGGATTAATAATTCCAGTTACATCTGTTGACTGCGAGCAGGGAATTAGCAAATTCCACAGCATCAAAACAGATACCAGGAGCAGTCTGTCTGTGGCCAAGACAGAAATGTTACTGAACTTATCCATGGAGTCCAAACCTTTAGATCATTTTAACTTCCACTCTGCATTCAGATATTGGGTCACTCGCAAAGACAGACGTGGGTAATATTCCCTGTTGAAGAAATGTGCTTCGGAACCTCAGATGTCAACTTCTACCACATCTTCTGTTGAGAATGATTTGGCTGAAGAGCTGTCATTGGATTTATCTACTTACTAGTCATGCTACCATATTCTTGTTTTAAGTCATTTTTTTGTTTCTCTGTTATTTTGAGAAATGTATCTCTTTGTTTTCCTCTTTATCATGTTTATTTTGTTATTTTGTTTGTTTTATTTTTTGCAGGAAAGATTGCTGGGGAATAAAAAATAGTACAAAACTTAATGTATTGTAGATTTTCACATAATTACAACTATTTTTTACTGGATGAAATTGATGCATATTAAAAGACACGCACCACACAGTTTTTGGCGACCTAAAATTGTAACTAAACAACTGTCACTGTAGCTGAAAGAAAATTACTTTGTTTAGCCACAGTAGCTAAGAGAGTTATTTATCTAGTGGAAGCCCAGGGTCGTGGATTAAGAACTGCTGATCTATAGGTTGTTTTAGAGAATACTGTTTCCTTGCTTATTTTTAGTTTATTTTGTATTTTAAAACTTTTGATATAATACAATATATTGTTAAAACCTAAAGTTATTTAACCTTCACACTCAGAATATAGAAAAAAACAAATCTTAGGGAACTCGACTCGTAATCGGAGGGTCCCGGGTTCAAATCCCCGTCACACCAAACTTGCTCGCCTTTTCAGCCGTGGGGGTGTTATAATGTTACGACCAATCACAATATTTGTTGGTAAAAGATTAGCTCAATAGTTAATAGTGAGTGGTGATGACTAGTTGCCTTCCCTCTAGTCCTGCATTGCTAAATTAGAGGGCTACAGCAGATTGCTTTCGTGTAGTTTTGCGCGAAATTCAAACCAAGCTTTACGCGAAATTCCGAAACAACAACAACAAATGTTAACATTGTGTATTTCTAATTGATTTATTTATTTGCTTACTTTAAAGAAAAGCCACAGTGCGCTATCCTGCTGTGTCCATCGTGGGGAATCTAACCTCTATATTAACCTTAAAAGCCTGTAAATTTATCACTGACCAATCGAGGAACATCTTCTCATACATTCTTTTTATGAGATGTTGCATTTTTACAGAATATTATTTTTAGTTTTCAGTTGTTGAAAAGAGTTTTTAATGGAGGTTTTCATGAACACTTTACTAGGTGTTTACTGAAGGATTTCATATATATTTTACTAAGTGTTAAATGAAGGTTTTCATGTATACTTCACTGGGTGTCTATTGAAATATTTCATATACACTTCACTAGGTGTTAAATGAAGATTTTCATGTATATTTTACCGGGTATTTAATGAAGGTTTCAATATAAGAATGTGTTAATAAAAGTTACACAAAAAGTATGAATGCTTACCGAAAATATACACAGTCATAACATAAAGAAATAATTAATTATAAAATTGGAATTTTATGTAGATGTGACTAGCTGGAGCTGAAAAATGTTTGTTATAACTATAATATCTAGCTGGTAGAGAGGCCAGGAGTGTTTGTTACAAAAATAAAGTTTTAATTGTAGGGAGGTCGGAAAGGGAGAAAACTTGATAGGGTAAAGTCAATTTACATTCAAAGACACGATCGTCTTCGCTTGTTTACTTGATACAAAGTAATTTTAAAGAGTTTCATGATGTAAATTTAACATTGATGAAATTTTGAAAGCGCACAATTTACGGTCTCGCATTCGTACAAAAGATATTATTCAAAATGCTTTCTATAGATGGCGCATAAATGCATAATGTCGAAAAATTGGGCATTTTATTGCTTTAGATGAATGAGAGCATTTTAGTTCCAGATAGAAACAAAACAACGAGTAGTGAGATTACTTAGAAAATGACATCACTAATGTTTATTTCAGTTTTCAAAAAGTCATCGAGGTGAACAGTGATTTTAAATATTACCCAAGTTCAGTTTATTTGTTTTAAACGTAAAATTGCACAATATGATCAAACCCTATATTTTAGCGTTATAAGCTCTGAAGTATACACTAAGCCATGAGAAAGCAATTCCACTAAAATAAAAAGCTCTCGATAAATGTTTGTTTAAATCTATACAGAGTAGAAACTGCCAATAAAAAATGAAGTAATTTTCATTTTTATCCTTCATCTGAACTACCATTTTTATCACAAGAAACTATTAACATCCACCAATGTTAAACACGTGTGTGTTTCACCCATTGATCTCAGAATAACAGAATAAACGTCTATTCACTGACCTCTCTCATGGCTGTAAGGCCTGTATCGTCAATATAACAGATCGTAGAACAATCCAGGACAATGTATAAGTTATAGTTCGAAGGGTCGTTGGTATCTTGATTTGTTAGAGCATCTGGTGAAAGCCTATGAATGGAAAACATCGTTTGTGATAATTCTGTTTACCACGCATAGAATTCACAATTTCTTCCTCGAGAACAACAACTTGTAATTAATAAAAATTAAGAAATTACAAATAATTATGTTCTCAGAACAGAACGTTTCCTAGCACAGTGAACAATTTTATCATTAAACTTATAGTGAACGGATAAACTATCGTAATATATTTTATTTAAAATAAAATCGGATGATTCGCTGGTGAGAAACAGGTAAATTCGCACACTATTATATATGTTTCTTTAGATACACATTTTGTGACGTAATTTTCGTGTTCAAGTTTGTTTGTTGTTGTTTTTTTATATAGTAAAGGTTCCATTATATAATTTCTATACATGCAGTAAACCTTAAAATAACTAATTGCTGCATGTGGCGGTATTCACATGTCAGCAGTAAAATGACGTAAAACCAAGTCGTTCGACTTTTCGTGAAATAAATTATTATAATTCCAGATGCTTCCCACTAGTACAGCGGCATGTCTGCAGATTTACAACACTAAAATCAGCAGTTTGATTTCCCTAAGTGGGCTCAGCAGATAGCTTGATGTTGCCTTGCTTATAAGAAAACACCGACACAGTTCCATAAATGATTCTTCGAGGGAAGTGAAATGCAACGGTCAGCATACGTAAAATGACGTAACACATTCACCACAAGGTACTTTAAAATATGTTAATTCTAATGACACGACTTATGGAAATGTGTAATATGGAACTTTATCCAAGTGCGGATTTTAAAACATAGATACAGTTAAGAAATCGGGTGTATTCATTTATTTACCTGTAATAACCCACACCTGCCGCAACTTAACGTCGCAATCACTTACATTGGCATTCTAGTGTAAAGAGTTACGGATAAATGGCGCAACTCATTGTAAGCATACTTTTATAATTAACTTTCCTGATATCTTCATACATTTGCACATGATGAATTGTTCATTTTTTACACAATAATAAATACTATCATGCATAAGACATTTAAAATAAATTTCCTAAACTACGGTTATTCACTGGGTTTAGTTAGTGCAGTAACTCAACTTCAGGTTGGAAACGTTATTTTTTTGAACTACTGATAAAAACAATTTAAACGTAATCTGAGGGTCGCGGGTTCGCATCCACGTCGCGCCAAACATGCTCGCCCTTTCAGCCGTGGGGACGTTATAATGTGACAGCCAATCCCCCTATTCGTTGGTAAAAGAGTAGCCTAAGAGTTGGCAGTGGGTGGTGATGACGAGTTGCCTTCCCTCTGGTCTTACACTGCTAAATTAGGGACTGCTAGTGCAGATAGCCTTTGAGTAGCTTTGCGCGAAATTCAAAAACAAACAAACAAACAATTAAAAAATTCACAATGAAACATAAACATAGATAGTTAAAAACTCTCGAAAATCTAACTCGTATAAAATCCAATGTGTATCATATTATGTCACGTGTGATTTCTCAAAATAGGAGTCATGAAAACCAAAATCCAGATAGAATTATTCGATCACTGTCTTGTCCAAGAATAAAAATATGCCGTGAAACGAAGTGTAGCGAGTATTCGTATAATAAGCCTGAAGTAAAGACATAGTATAGGAGCACAGTATGAAGCCAAGTACATAAACTTTATCATGAAAGTAAAAATATCGCCTCGATTTTAAATTTAAATCGTTTCTATTTCTGTTACAATCTTTTTAATCAACAGAGACTCGAAGTTATAAAACCAACAAATATTTTTTTCATTTTATTGTATATACATTTCATCTTATACTTTCAGTAGACATACTAACCACATTATATATTAGAAGTTGTTAATCTAATTAATTTTTAACCAACAATTATTCTATTAATACGCTACGAATTTCATTTGAGGAATGATTTCAATTTTGATTGGCTCACGAAGGAAGTTACTGACGTTTGATTTCTTTGACTGCACATTTCTGCCTCTTTGTTGGTAAAGTTTAATTTCGCATGTATTCCAGTTAGCTATAAAGCATACAGAGAGTGTGTTAGTATTTATCCCACCATTTTTGACTGGCCATGTGCTCGTTTTATAAACAGACACCACAGAATACATCGATTTTAGCTACCAGGTGGCACCACAGATCGCTACGTATACTGTATAACTTTCCTCGTACCCTTCTATTCTGAAAACGTACGAATTAATATAACAAATGTTTTGTTCACATCATTCCAGAAGTAAAATCACCTTGAACTTAAGCAAACCTATGTATCTTTATCAAAGTTTCGGATGTAACTAGTACTAATAAGTTTATTTTATTTTCTAAGATTTTGCGCCAAGCTACCCGATGGCTATCTGTATTAACCTTTCCGACAAGCACAATCAACGAAATTTTAAAATATCTAAAGAAATCACTTGTGAAACAAAAAATACCATTTATCTTATACAGTGTAAAAAATGCAATTATCAGTAAACAGGACAAACACAAACAACTCTCAGAGAACGTTTTAGCAATCACAAATCCTCTATTAACACCGAGAAAGATCTCACTGTCGCTTAACACTTCAATCAACACGATCAATCCATTAACAATATTACTGTCATTGGATTGTCAGGCTGAACATTGTTCAACCTTTCTGAATTAATCTAGATCGAGGAATCAGTGATCTGAAAGATAATCAGAGTTTCATCTCTGTCAGAAAAATAAGTTTATTCTTCACTTACTTTTCCATGAAATAATTATTTTATCCTGTTTTTAAATTGATTTATATTAACACATCTTTCTCTATCACTCTCCGGGTGTTATCTTTCTTTTTTTTACGTAAACACCTAACACAGTTCTTGAAAAACAGACATATTTTTTTTCCATTCAAAAGTTAAAATACCACCAATAACTTTCCATATACATTATCGCCATTGGCTAAATAGCAACAGTAATGAGACGCTTTCAACACTACGCAAAGAAAGAAATAATTCCCTGAAAGTCCGATGACTAAATCTTTATATATCACTCATTCAATTACACTTGGCATTTCCAGATTGCTTCTGAAGAAGAAAGGTCCACCTTTTGAAAGTGCTCGGGTTATAAGGGTTTCTATTTTAGTTTTATCAAGACTTTTTGGACCTACTTGTTTTTAGCACATCATGAAGAATACATAGTAATTGGTCAACCACATTATATCTGGTGCCGACGAGGTCTTTCGCACAATACCAGAGCTCATCAGGCTCGACCTACCATACCGACAAAAATGAGAGAAGTTGTACAAAGTATGTTTGTCTCACATTCAAAATACAAACATGATCTTTCTCTTATATATACATTGCGAACTGTGTGGTTTGTGCGAGTGTTCGTTTGCCTTCAGTCCAAACCAATATATTGTAGTAATTCTGATTTAAAGTAGTCATGTCTCTAAGAGACCTGAAAGATAATCAGAAGCGTTAAGAAACTTGTTTCTCTTCTCTGGAGTCACGTCAGTCACTTCCAGCACTGCCTCAGAAAAGCTGTACACGCAGACGAAGCAAAACATTCACTTTTAAAATGACGGTAGAATAGACATAGATAACATTGATGTTTAATGTTTTTAACAAACAGGTTATTCTGCGTTAAACTGTTAGGAATTATCACACTGTCATTCATATCTCAAAATGTGACGTAACTTAAACAATAAAAATGTACATGTACCGTATGTTGTTGTTGAGTGACTCTTAACACAAATAAAATACTCAACAATTACTTATCACGATGGACTAACAGTTTTGGTTCTGAAATAAACCAAGAATCAACACAGTTAACCTTTTTAAAGTACGAGAAATAATTTAAATTGATAAATTAACTTGAAGTTTTCCTTCACTGGGGACAGGTAATTTTGGTTATAATGAATAAAAGCCTTTTAACCACACCTCTGTCGGATGATACGGGTTATTTCGCCTTGGAATCGACTAGCTGTTGCGAAGCAGAGAGGAACTCCGAAATGAAAGACCGTCACACATCCTGTCTTGTCATTGACTGGAGTCTAAAGTTCACAATTAAACAAAGTATTGTTAACGACTGATCTAAAAAATATTTTATTAAATTTCACATTATCATATCTGCAACTTTAATTAACGGCTTCTTTCTTAAATTCAAGTAGATTATATGTTACTCTTCCTGAACTATATATGTATTGTTCATTTGATCTCCCTCCTCCTAACAAAGAACTTGTGTAATATTCCATATCATTTTCACGATACTATTAATAAAGAATTTGGTTATCTTAAAATTGTACAAGAATGGATTAACGAAATTCCCACTGTCCCAATCTACTATCTAGCGAAACCACAGCCAAGGGAGCGGACTTGGAGAAATCAGGACTAGAATTTGGTTTTCTCAAAATTGTACAATTCGTGTTTACGTGCAAACCAGTTTATATTTAAAAATCCATTGTTAGGTGTGTTTAAAGCAGTTTAACTGGCAATCTTTGCAAGGAGAAAAAATTTAAATTTCATAAGATATTCACATGACTGAGAGAAATGCAGACTTTTGAAGTTTGATGTTATTTCCTGTTATAAATTTTTCTATTTTCATTTTTAATTGCTCAAGCATTCCAAAAATGTTTAAGAAGTGTTGACCGTACAGTGTTTCGTTTTTGTTTTCTAATATTTTAACAATAAATAAATGTAGTAAGATGTAAATTACATTGTTTTATTTTATTTTTTCAAATATATACAGTACGTGTTTGTGAATAATTACAAGAGATGGCACATTGTTTTCTAAACATTTTTATTTTGATTTGTTGAAAATACTTCCTGTTTCAGTTACTAGGTGATACGTTAAAGGCGATTACTCTGTATAAAATTATAAACTAGAAGCACCATTAATTAAACAAATAACGAAATATGTATATATATATATTTGTAAATTAAATACAGTTCGTACAGTTTGATTTGAGTCAAAATGAAGACTATTAACTCAAATACACCTTTAGTTTGTTTGTTTCTGAATTTTACTCAAAGCTACATGAGGGCTATCTACACTAGCCATCCCTAATATAGGATTGTAAGACTAGAAGGAAGGCAGTTAATTATCACCACTCACCACCAACTCTTGGGCTTCTGTTTTACCAACGAATAGTGGGATTAACCGTCACATTCATAACACCCCCACGGCTGAAAGGGCGAGCATGTTCGGTGTGACGGAGTTTCGAACCCGCAATCTTCGTATTACGTGTCGAACACCTTAACCCACCTGACCATGCTGGGCCTGTTTTTCAGTTACCATTCAGTTACAGATAAAACATATTAGTGCTTGTGAAAAGATGCGATACTGAAAAAATAAAACACTGTGTACTATTTCACATACCTCGAAATTAGTACAGTATGGTCACAAAATTGAACATGTACATGTCGTATTACGATTGTAGAAATAATGTATGTATATTGTTATGGATATATACAAGAAAATCCAATAAAATTGCAAAGTGGGGTTGAGAAGTTAGCACATAGACATGATCAGGTACAAAAGTTGTAATGGTTTTGAAATGATACCCCAAACTCAAGTGCATTCTAATAGTTCATTATTCTTCTATAGGAGAGTAAAGGGTCTATTTTTTCTTCTAACATTACTGTTCCTTTTCCTGAGTGCAGTACTTATGGATATTTTAAGACCTCCACTTTTTCATAGCAACTGTCTAGCAACCTTTTATTTTGACGACCTTCCAGGCTCCACAATCTCCGAGGCTTTGCTTCTTCTATACACAGAATCGGGACTGGCATGGCCACGTGTTTGACTCGCAATTTGAGGATCGAGGGTTTGAATCCTCATCACACCAAAAGTTATTGTCCTTTCAGTCGTGGAGGTGTTTTAATGTTACAGTCAATTCCACTATTCGTTGGTAAAAGAGTAGCCCAAAAGTTGGCGATGAGTGGTGGTGACTATCTATTTTCCCTCTAGTCTTACACTGCTAAAGTAAGGACGGCTAGTGCAGGTAGTTCTCGTGTAGTCTGGCGCGAAATTTAAAAATAAGCACTATACAGAATGTTCTACAACCTTTGAAGGAAACCATCACTCTTCACCCGACAACCTTCCACGAAACCTTTAACTTGACGACTTTATAGACCAAAAAGACCCTGAACCTTCTTTCTTTCACTCAAAGCAAAACCCTCTCTTCTCCTTGAAATAAACATTACTCCCAGTGTACTTCCCCTTAAGAGCACTCTGATCTAAACTCTAGCAAGATTTTTAAACTACCCAAGAAACTGAATGAAAATATAGATGACATGTGTCATGCTGATGTATTGGGACAGTCTTTATAGAATCAAACTGTACCTGAACCCTTTAATTTGAATTCAACAGTTACGATAGGCATCAATGACGAACTATTTTGTTCGCAATGGAAAAAAAATATCTTTTATTCCACTTCATTTACACTTACGAAACTGTCACAAGACCTTTGAAAATCTACAGTAGACAATCTTGTAAAGAACATTGTTCTTGTAAATTGAAGATATACTCTAACAGTAAGAATATTGATCGTCAGAGATTATGACTGAAAGAGGGTGTAAACAAAACATTATCACCAACAACTTGACAAAACTGACAATATGACTCGTACTTCGTGAATCTGTCTTGAAACAATCACCTAAAACAAATTATTGTTGTGTTCCACTGGTTATTACCTATCACTAAAAACTACAAAAATCTACCGCGGATACTAAAAAAAAAACACTTTTACCTCCTTAACTTAATGATTCACTAAAATTCATTTTTATAAAAGCTCCTTTTGTTTGTTTCAGAAAAAAATAAAACTTTGCATTCACACTTAGTTCACGTAAACTTTAAGTTGGCACTAGGTGGGGATCATCCTTGCAGTAAATAGCAAGTGATGCTAAACCTACAAGTTCACGAAGAAAACGAACGCATTTGGCGAAAAAAACAGCCAATAACAGTTCAGAATAACTAAACTTATAACTTGATCTACAAAAAAATGTTATTTATCAAATCCAATGTCAAAACTTTAACTTTCAATAAGAAAGTCAAACCGAAACAACTATATGGGAACGTGTTAATAACTACAAGTTACAAGAAACAAAAACAGAAAACAAATAAAAACTTTCTGGTCGTAAATTCTTCAATACACCTGGACACTTCCTTAAAGACATTAAACTGACGTGTATAGTGACAAATTTTACATCTAGCAGAAACAGGAAACTTTAAGAAGCTTATTGGATAGCACTGTTAAATACCGTAACACCAAATGGTATCAGCCTTGATCACAGAATTATTGACTTTTGTATTTGTCTGAAAGCATTTTCAGAACTAAATTCACAATTTAACTTTACATTATTTGAATTATTGTTGCTTTAATTTATATATATTGATGTTATTTCCGATATATTGTGTAACCTTATCTTTTTTCCCACCACCTTCAACCGTTATTTAATTTTTATTTTAAATTTTATTTGTATAAAAAAAGTTGGTTAACACTTTTTATAACTATCATCGCTCTTAAGTCTTTTATGTACAACACACACCTCTTTTATACAAACTAAGCCTGATACAAACAATTCTAGATCATGAAAAAATACGTACAAATACTCTAAACAAACGTTTACGTTATAGCTCGGGTATATATGCAAAACTACTTTTGTTTTGCATGCGGATAACATGAGATAGGTTTAGGCTTAATCATGTATTTTGCTTCTGGTTTAGACTTTCCATGTATTTTAATTTCGACTTAATCTTACCTAGTATTTTGTTACCGGTTTAGACTTACCACTTATTTTACTTTCAGTTTAGGCTTAATCACGTGTTTTACTTTTGGTTTAGACTTACCAGGTATTTTACTTTAGGCTTAACCATATATTTTACTTCCGGTTTAGTCTTACCAGGCATTTTACTTTTGGACCAGGAATATAAACGCCAGAGCTACCAAATTCTTGAAGAGTAGTTCCACGGTGACTACAAAAAAATAAAACACAACAAAATTAGAACTTATATTAATCTAAAGATACCACTCACGCAACAGTAAATAATGACGATTTTATGTTGTAAATTCTCAAACAAAGGAGAGACTTGAGCTCTACCAACTTTTTAAACAACAAGCATTTCTATAAAGGCATTTCATAACCGTGCCTTAAATAAATAAAACTGAATTTTATCAAACAACATGTCTCCGCTGGGACAGTGATAAGTCTTCGGACTTGCAACGTTAAAATCAGGGGTTAAATTCCCCTCGGTGGACACAATAGATAGCCTAATGTGGCTTTCCTATAAGAAAAACACACACTCAAACAACATAAGCAAAACATTAAGTAAAAAAAAAGTTAAGTCGCATGTTATTCTAATCGTCTGTTCTTTTTGTTTTCACAATTGAATAGTTTTCTACAAACCTTTGCATCCTCCATACGACGGTAAACAGGGACACAATAACACCAATGATTAATCCGTAAGTTACGTCCAGTAAAACGACGGAGGCAAATGTTACAAACCATATACACTGTAAAAACAGAAGGAAGGTTTATGTGATTACTAGAGCCAGTATAAAAACAAAATTTAAAATTAGATCAGTAAATTTTCTATCGTTCTGTAACGGGACGAAAAGCTTGCTAATCCTAAGGACAAACGTAGGGATTTTATTTTTATTTTGGTTTCATATAGTAACAATAAAAAAAGCTAAAGGAGTTTGGAACTCTGATTTTTTTATTAAAATAAATTTATTCTTCCCAAATAAAAAATAAGACCATAGGTTAAAAAATAACGAACGTATTGTAATTCAGTGACGTCATGCCCAGAGGTCCTACCCCAGTTTCAATAATTTCAAATTCATGAATGAGGGCTGTTCAAAAAATACGCGGACTGACGTCATAAAACAAAATGTACTTTATTTAGAAGTCACAGGTCTGAAACCCCTTCAAAGTACTCTTCTCTCCAACGCACACACTTATCCCAACGGTGTTTCCACTTGTTGAAACAGTCCTGGTACGCTTCTTTTGTAATGTCCTCCAGCTCCTTCGTCGCATTTGCCTTAATCTCGGGAATCGTCTCAAATCTTCTTCCTTTCAAGGGTCTTTTGAGTTTGGGGAACAAGAAAAAATCGCAAGGAGCAAGGTCAGATGAGTAGGGGTGTGTGGGTTGAGAAGAACAGTGACAGAGTGTTTGGCCAAAAACTCACGAGTTCTGAGGCACAAATTTCGCAGCAACACGATGCATCTTCAATTTTTTCGATCAAAATCTCGTAACAAGGTCCAACTGATTTCCAACACTCTTCAGCAAGCTCTCTGACAGTCAGACGTCGATTTGCCCGCACCATGGTGTTAATTTTGTCGACGTGGAAGGACGTCCAGAACACTCATAATCTTCAATGGACTCTCGATCATCCTTAAAATGTTCATGCCACTTGAAACATGCCGTACGCTTCATAGCAACATCACCGTAAGCCGTGTTAAGCATAGCAAAAGTTTCAGTTGCAGACTTTCCAAGTTTAACACAAAATTTCACAGCAAGTCGTTGCTCCTTCAGGTCATTCATTCTGAAATCCGCCAAACAAAAAAATCGCACTTCACTTAGATCCGCGTAGCTAATACACAAATAAAGATATCTGCAATCGGTAAATGGCGTCGTAATCAGCTGATCTGTGCGAACCTAGCGACACCAAGCGGATTCCCCTGGAACCAACTGGAACCGCGAAATTCAAACAGTCCGTGAATTTTTTGAACAGACCTCGTATAAACACTAGATATGTCCAAGTATTTGAAACCAAATTAAGGTATAAAAACAAGCTATATATACACAGTCACTTGACGCAACTGTCCCAGATGTAACACTGAATGAGGTAATTAATTGTTTGAACTTTATATGCTTTACTATATTTGTTATCAAAACTCATATTTTAAACATAGTCCAAAGCGGTTGCACTACTGGTTTCAGGTCGCTTTGTTATAACAATAATCAAACTTTCACAGTATGAATTAGAAAGTTTTTTGAAAGTTAAGTCAGAGGTAAAAACACAATTATGTTTAACCATTAAAAGTGTAATTACAATACTTAGATATACAAGAATTTCTTCTAGTTTCTACACAACGAGATTACCCTGGGAAACGAGATTAAAACAAAACAAAACAAAACAAAATAAGCTGACTCAAAAAGTTTCTTCCCAAATACAGATTTAATAAGAAGAAGCATCTTCCTCTCAGTGTAATGACACTCAATGTAATACACAAAATCTTGTAACTGTTACACAAGGCTCTAGAGATGAGGAATTAACTTACAGCATCAACTTTTGAGATTCGTCCCAGACGTTTAAGTTCTGTGAGCTGCTTCAGAAGATCCTTTAGTGCTATTATGGTGATGGAAGCTAACACACACTATAAAGAAAAAATATATGTATAAAACAGCAAAATCGGATGAAACACTCTCTATTGGAGAGAATATCCAATTTAATTATTACAACGTTGTAGGTAATAAAATTAGAACTTATCGACAGAAAAACTTCTGAAAGTAGCGTCCTCTAGTGGAGGAAATATCAGATTTAGTGATTATAACGTTGTAATCGATAAACTTAGGAATTATCGACTACAAAAGCTCGAAGAGTATCGTTCTCTAGTGTATAATATATGAGATTTAATAATTACATCGTTGTAACCATTAAAATTAAAATGTGTCGACTGTAAAAGTTGCTGATACTATTGTTTTGAAATAAGGATATTGTTCTCATAATAGAGGTTTTACTAAAATGTTGGTAGATATTTGTCCTAACTCGAAATTTTCAGTGCTATACAATAAAGCGTTTATCTTCCAAGACACATTTATAAGTATCCTAGACTCGTTATAATCGTTTTATATCAAGTCATTCCATAAGTAACGTCCGAAAATTTAATACAGAAAGTTCATCATCATTTCTGTCTTTGAAGAAGACTTTAATGACTAAAATATGTAGTAGGACGTGTATAAAAATGTTCAGACAAATAAAAGAAACTAACCCAACTCCACTTTTTCAGATAATTAATCAAATAAACCCTTATGAAGATGGATGTGTCTGAGAAGCACATTAAACACATAATGCTTTATGAGTTTTAAAAAGGCAATAGTGCAGCAGAAACTACACAAAATATTCAAGATGTTTATAGTGCAGAGTCTCTCAGCGAAAGAAGACGTCGAAGGTTGTTTCAAAAGTTCAGATCAGGTGACTACAGCTTAAGTGACGCACCATGTTTAGGTTGCCCTGTTGAGTTTAATGATGACTTGCTGCTGGCTGCACTTGATGAAGATCGTGCTGTAACAGTTGAAAAACTAACACAGAAGCTTAATTCAACCCATTCAATAGTTTACCGTCATCTGCAACAGCATGGAAAGATCAAAACTTGGAAACTGGGTTCCCCATGATTTGAGAGAAGCCAACCTAAGAGCAAGAGAAAACATTTGCACTTCACTGTACTCTCGTGGACGTAACTCGCCTTTTATGGGCAGATTAGTGACTTGAGATGAAAAATGGATACATTATAAACATGCTAAGCGCCGCAGACAATGGCTCAGTGCAGGTAAACTTATTAAAGCAGAGTCCAAAATGGACCTCCATCCCAGGAAAGTCTTGTTAAGTGTTTGGTGGGGTATTGTTGGTATGATCCACTTTGAGTTGTTGCCACTCAATGTGACGATTATATCAGATTTCTATTGTCAACAGTTAGAGAGTCTGAATATTGTACTGAAAGAAAAGAGGCCTGCTTTGATCAATCGTAAAGGTGTTGTGTTACACCAGGATAATGTACGGCCTCATACAGCAAGGATCACATCTGTAAAGACTGAAAAGCTAGACTGGGAAAACTTCCACATCCTCCTTATTACCCAGACTTTACCCCCATCTGATTATCATCAATTTCAAAGTTTACAGAGCTATCTTAATGAAAAAGAGCTTGGAACACATGAATAAGTGAAAACTACTCTCTCTACATTCTTTTACTTCAAACCCCAATAATTTTATAGAAGTATCATTGGACAGCTTGTAAATCATTGCCAGGAAGAAATTAATAATGATGGAACATATATTATTGATTAAATAACATTTTAAAAAATTGAAATTATTTTTCTTTTTCTGAATCTAAAATCGGACATTACTTAAGGGATGACCTGATAGTAACAGGACAAAGAAAGCTATATATATGTATTTACTTACTGTTGGTAAAGAATGAAGAAGAGGAGCCAGAAGCAGAAGAACAATCAATAAAACGACACAGGATATCAAACCGTTCAACTGTAAACAAACCATAAAGTGTAAAAAATTAAGTAACAATAACTATGTCTAACGTAAACCATCATAGCATTCTTAACTTTTCATCTGAAATGTCTTTTTGACGTAGGGCTAACAGCTTCTTTTCTGTCTTTCAGTCATGTTCGATATTAGCTGTTTAAGTAAATAATATTACGCGAGGTTATGATAACAAATAGAATTCACATCTCTCTATTGTGACTCCCAGAATTAACAAACATCTCTAGTATTTTCTCGCGTGTCATAAACCAAAACATGTTTACAGTTAGAGTTCATTGGACACGAAAAATCCACAGACTGATATTCACAAGAACCTTCTTTTAGTAAGTCGTGTACAAAACTATTTAATGGTACCTTCTATTGGTAAGTTGTGTACAAAACAATTTAAAGGAACCTTCTTTTTGTGAGCCGTGCACAAAAAGTAAAACAGAGGTTGCTGTTGGCTTTCTATAGTTTCTTAACATTAAGTGTTTCCGCTCTACCGGTAGGGCCACTGTCTCTTGTGGATTTGCAACGCGAAAATTCAGAATTTTATTTTTAGCAGCGGACACAGCAAATAGCTCAATTTGCTCTAAAATAGGCATGTTTTTTTCTCAATCTTAAAATTAATTTTGTAACAGCATTTATACAGTAACACGGAAGAGTATTTGTTTATAATTCAGCATAAAGCTATTCAACCGAATATCTGTGCTCTGCCCACTATGGGTATCAAAACCTTGGTTTTAGCGTTATAAGTCTACAAACTTCCGGCTGTGCCGCTGAAAACGTTAATTATTTAATAACGACAGACGTTAAACGTATATAACAAAATAGATGAAAGACTCAGCAATGATCGTACATTATTATACATATATATAATATATTATAACAATATTTTTAAAAGCCAAAACATTACACATTAAAATTAAAAAATAAACAAAATACGCTACATTAAAAAAATATCCCAAGTTACAAGCTACAATGTAGGGTTATAAGGTGTATCCTAGGTTTTGTAGGTGACTGAATAAGTAGGACCCATATTGCGATTGGGATACATCGTTTAGCAGTCTTAACCTCCAATTCACTTATCCCACACAAGAAATAGACAAAATTAGAATATAAATTCGGAGAGCGAAATTTGGGTGCTCAAGTGATATATGTAATATATATATACATATTGTTTGTCTTCCTGGATTGTGCTAACCTTCAGCGTGGTTATCAGACAGATAACCCATACTCAGTCGTTGTGGTTGTGTATTCAGACAAACGGTGGAACACAAGACAAATCCACAAATACTACACATGAAACTAAGCCTTGTTACAGTGTTTCACTGTCGACTTACCCAACTCGTGTAAAATGTTAGACAGTATGAACTTTAATAAATTAATAACTTATCAGATAAAACACCAAGACAGTGATTAGCGCCTTCTGACGGAAATATTATATTATATTCTCTCTACAATAGTAGTCTCTATGAAAATTTAATAAATTAGTAATGTATCAGATACACACTACAGCAGTGAATAGCGTCCTCTGGCGGAAAACAAACTTATAATATCCTTTCTACAATAATAGTCTGTATGAACTTTAATAAGTCAATAACCTATTAGATACGCATCACGGCAGTGATTGGCGGCATCTGTCAGAAATAAATATATAATACACGTGTCAGTGATTAGCGCTCTCTTGTGAAGAAAATACTGGTATGTGTTTGATTAAAATAAAATCGTCGGTTTATTTTACCTGAGTTCTTGCACCTATACTGTCCATCACTGCACTTCGGGCCAGTGCACCACCAGAAGGTATACATGAAAAAAAACCACCAAGAATATTTCCTGCTCCGATTGCCAGCAGTTCCTAGCGAATAAAGAAATCTACCAGTTAGAAAAAAATCGAACCTGTAATAATTGAATAACTAAATTAAACAACAGTTGACGTAGACATTGTATTTTTTATAATTTAGATTTTACTGGTTAAAACTTAATAAGAATAAAAGTTTCCTTATAACGTTTTGATATTATAAATAAGTAACTATTAAAGTAGAGCAGAAAGGCCCAATATGAAGCATGGTCAGGTTAGACAATGACGAATGTATTTATGTTATTGTCAAATAAAACAAAGACGTTTAGAAAGACGTTAACCTGAAATAACCCAACGTGATACAGATTTACATTCACGTGATTTGGTTGTTAAGCTCCCATTACATAACAAGAGAAACAAGAGAACTGAAATGTTTCCTCATAAAATAAAGAGTTATTTAACATTTTAAAGACTAACTAGGCCATTTGTGTTAGTTACAGAGAATGTACATCCTGTTGTCTTGCAAACTTCGACAAACTTGACTTATCAAGTGTGTTATTAAACTCTCCAACACACCTGGTTAGCATCTATTTTATAACTATGGCGTTTTGCATACATAGCAGCAAGGGAAAGAGATGATGCAAAACCAACAAGAGCAATGGCGACGCTATCTCCGGCTACTTCCGGAAAGAGGCGTGCAGGTGGAAGGGTAGGTGGAGGAAGTCTGAAAACAGAAAAGGAAATGATTAATAATTTTTTATCGGAAAAATAGCAATGATTATTAAATGATATTGTACTATAAAGTTAGTAAATATCCTGGATATCTTATAATCTTAAGGATATTTCGAGATTTTTTTTTTACTTTCTTGACCCTCATTGTTCGAGATGTTTTTTTTTACTTTCTTGACCTTCATTGTTCGAGGTGTTGTTTTTTACTTTCTTAATCCTCATTGTTCGAGGTGTGGTTTTTTTAATTTCTTACCCACACCTTCATTGCTCTTTAGAATACTGTTTTTCTTGTAATAATGTGAGGCTTTCACGAACCATTTAAAATTGTTATGAGAGCAACTCCTTCGACACGTGGTCAAGTGAAGAAGATATTGTTTGTTTATTTTTGAATTTCGCGCAAAGCTACTCGAGGGCTATCTGCGCAAGTCGTCTCTAATTTAGCAGTGTAAGACAAGAGGGAAGACAGCCAGTCATTACCACCCCTCACAAACTCTTAGACTTCTTTTTTACCAACGAATAGTGGGATTGACCGTCACATTATAACGTCCCCATGGCTGATAGGGCGAGCATTTTCGGTGTGAGAAGGATTGAACCTGTGAAACTCGGATTACGAGTCGAGTGCCTTAACCACCTGGCCAGAAGAATATATAACAAGCCACAATCAGTTGCATCATTATGAAGAGTTTTGACATCGAAAAAAGTAATTTATTATTAATTTCAGAAAAAAATATGTTTACAACAGAAATAAAAACAAACAAACAAATAATTCCAGTAGATATTTCAATATTTCTATTAATATAATATGAGAGAAGTGTCACTATTTGTAGCATTCGTGTAGAAATTGTTTTTACTTTGTATCCTGTTTACCACTAGGAATTGAATCCCGGATCTAATTCGTATATTTACCACCGACCGATGTTGGAACCTATTGGTTACCGACAGCCTAACATTTGAACCTTTTTCATATATATATGTACTTGGATTCTTCAATATTATCACAAAATAATCCCTATCCATCTCACATAAATGTCCCACGCTGGGAGAGCGGTAAGTCTTTGAATTTACAACGTTAACATTAGAGGTTCGATTCCCCTCGGTGTACAGAGAAAATAGCCCCATGTGGCTTTGCAATAAGAAAACACGCACACACCCTTGTGATTGTAGTCCTACTAATGTTTTGTTGTTTTCAACGTTTGTGACACGTAAAATAACTGAAACATGAGACATATAAAGTAAGAACATACATTCTTTAAACCTAAGAATGTCATCAAACGAGTTTCTAAGGTTATATATATACATATATATATATAATTCAAAAATATTAACTGTCTATGAATATGTATCTTGCTACGATAATTTCCAACTAATTACTCTATTGTTACGGTTTTGAAATAAATTGTCGACAAACATTAAGATGTTTTTATGAGGTATTTAGAAACAGACAAAAATGCTTACTGTTTTTTTTTCGTATCAATAAATTCATAATTTATCATTATTGGATGAACTTTAACCGGCATAAGTTTGTTTATTTTGAATTAAGTACAAAACAACAAAGTGCGCTGTCTGTGAGCTACCTATCAAGGATATTGAAACCCGGTTATTAGCGATGTGAGTCCGCATATATATCACTTTCTCACTGGGGTCACCACTGCAATTCCAGACAACTTTATAAGATTAAAAACTACACGTGTCTTCAATTCTAGTGGCTCACTGATTAGTCTGAGAGATTATAATGCTAAGAGGCCAGGTGATTAGGGCACTCGACTCGTAATCTGAGGGTTCGCGGGTTCGAATCCCGGTCGCACTAAATATGCTCGCCATTTCAGCTGTGGAGACGTTATAATGTGACGGTCAATCCCACTGTTCGTTTGTAAAAGAGTAGCCCAAGAATTGGCGGTGGGTGGTGATGGCTAACTGCCTTCCCTCAAGTCTTACAGTGCTAAATTAGGGACGGTAAGGGCAAATAGTCCTCGTATAGCTTCGTGCGAAACTCGAAACAGTCAAATATAACGCTAAAAGTCGGATATCAGTATCTGTGGTGAAAGCACCCAAAGTAGTCCACCATATAAATATGTGATTAATAAGAAATTAAAAATCTAGATGTAGTTCAAACAATTATATGAACATTTATGACATAAATAATTTTAATGAAATTCAAAAATTACATCCTAATCGTAACAATATTATAATACACAACCAGATATGCAATACTTTTATCTGAAGCAAAAGAAAGTTTTTAATATTTGAAGTATAAACAAATAAATATGAAGCAAAGCTACATTGGACTATATGTTGTGTCCATCGCGAGGAATTTAACCCCGGATTTTAGTATTGCAAGCTACGTAGAGTTATAGCTATCCAACTAGGGTACACCAGATAAATAAACATTAAAAAGAAAATGCTCGCCAGGTGGTGTCGTTTAAAAATTATTAAAAGACTTACCCCGTCGGAATTGCTCCAATTATTGGAACGCCGTAGTTCGGGTTCAGGCTCAAGAAATGCGACACTACAGTTCCTAGAACAACCTGTAGGGAAACGTACAAGTATGAATTTTGAGACTCATGACAAGCAAAAACACAGTAATTTACTTTATTATTCAAATGCTTTACGTAATATATTAAACGTAACGAATTATACGATACGAAAATTTTCTAGTGGTGTGTTTTCTTCTAGGCAACTTTTGTGACAAGTAGACGATATGATACGTGAACGTTGTGGACTTAATGTTAATTGTATTAACATCGAATCAGTCTTCACCGCGATTCGATGGTTTTAAAAATAGTAATTATGTTAACAGTGTTATTTATTACCTTGAGAGTCCCTTAAGGAAAAGGAACTTTGTAAGAAGCCAAGATGTAATTTTAAATAAATCAACATTTCGAATCTCACTGAACCACATTAATAAAAATCAAACGTACTACGATAAGATCGATTGGTATCGGGATCTTTAGTTTCTCTCGGAACTTGGCATTGATGAAGTCCTTGAAGAAGACTAAAATAACGATGACACACAGCGACAGAACCAAGGAGACAATGTTCGTCTTGTGGATGTTCTTAAAAATTGAAATGTATACCTAGATGCAGAAACGGGAAGATATGCATTTAAAACATTTCCACACAAGAAGCAATACGAGTCTACTGTTTGTAAATGTTTTCGCGATATTTTATCTCCACAAGTCATAAGACAAAATGACAACACAGGATTAATTTTACAAATGTTTTGGTTGTATTAATACGTTTGTGTGGTTTCATACTTTTTTATTTTTATTTTGCGCAAATTTATACGAGGGATATCTGCACTGAAAGACTTGAGGGAAGGCAGCTAGTTATCACCAACTACCGCCAACTTTTAAGCTACTCTTTCACCAACAAATATATATATATATAGTGGAATAGACCTTCACTTAAAACGCCCCCACGGCTGAAAGAGCGAGCATGTTTTGTGTGACGGGGATTCGAACTCGCGACCCTCAGATTACGAGTCGAATACCTGAATTACCTGAACACGCTCGGGCCTTGGCTCGATGCATGGATGATTGTTAGTTTTCAATTTCGTGCAAATCTACACAAGGGCTATCTGGGATAGCCGTCCACAATTTAGCAGTGTAAGACTAAAGCAAATGCAGCTAGTCATCACTACCTACCACCAGCTCTTGGGCTACTTTTTAACCAACGAATAGTGGGATTGACCATAAAATTATAACGCCCTCACAAATGAAAACGCAAGCATGTTTGATGACACGTGAATTCGATCTCGCGACTGGCGAGTCAAGAGCTCTAACCACCAGGCCGTGTCGGGCACCACGACAGAAGAATGAATGAAAATGATCATGAAGTAGAAATCATGTATTTTTTCCGTGTGAAAGATAATATGTAATATACTTGCCTGGCCCGGAATTGCCAGGTGATTGGAGCACTCAACCTGTAATTCGAAGATCACATGTTCGAATCTCCGTCTCATCAAACATGCTTCCCCTTATTTCAGCCGTGGGGGTGTTATCATACGACGGTCAATCCCATTATTCGTTGGCAGCTCAAGAATTGGCGATGGGTGGTGATGACTAGCTGCCTTCCCTCTGGTCTTACACTGCTAAATGAGGGACGTCTAATGTGGATAGTACCGAGTAACAGACTGAGGTCTGTTAAACCTCCCCAGGTCTTAAATGACAAAATTCCGATGTCGAGACAAGATTAGATTTGAATGTTAGCTGCACAGGTAACAGCTAGAAATAAGAATATTGACTTTATTTTCACATATGTCGTTCATATTCAGTTATAGCGTAAATATTGTAGAATGTACGTTATAACAGATTTTGTTCATACTTGTCCATTAAGAGAAAACGACAACAAATCAATAAATACACGTGTGTTTTCTGAAAAACCAGTTAAAGGAAAGCAGACTTCAACACTAAGCTATGTTTATGATCACAGTTCAGTAGTTTAATAAAAGATTGTTTACAACTACTATCATTAATACTCAGCTTCTGGCTACTTGGTATACCGATATGACTTTATAATATATCACTTCTGGAACAGTTATATTACAGAACGTTTTTGCTGACACGATGGTGTAAAAAAGTGCAAGTCACGGAGATTTAGCGTTTGGAAAAAAAGTGGGTTTTTTAAGGTTGAACTGTATCGGTGAAGAAGTAAACATCGTGTATCCAGTTGGAATAAACCAACGTGGAAATTCACAACTGACGTATACCGAAAGAAAGTGAAATAATTTATCACCGGAACCAACAATTTACCATTTCAGTCGAAACTTTTCTCGGAACTTGTAAACAGCATAATTCCACAGATTTAGATCCACTAACGTTGTGTCTATAAGAGTTCCACAAGCGAAACTTAAAACTAATCTTGAAAACTGTTCCAGTTTTGGTATACGTCGAATGAAATCATTAAAATATTGCATCACACGGTTTGTTTGTTTGTTTTTGAATTAAGCACAAAGCTACACAATGGGCTATCTTTGCTCTGCCCACCACGGGTATCGAAACCCGGATTTTAGCATGTAAGTCCGCAGACGTACCGCTGAGCCACTGGGGGGCGCATCACACGGACAAAGTATATTTCTACTTAAGTCTTAGCGAAATGCTACGTAATTTATCATCATCCTACTAGCATGGCCTGGCGGTTAAGGCGTTCGACAGATAGCCCTCGTGTAGCCTTACGCAAAATTCCAAAACAAACAAACAATCCTACCGGCGACAGCACATTTGAAGCATGACGGGAAGGTCTTTTTTAACCAAGAGATTTATCATTATTACAAAATACAGTTGTAATGGTATGTTAACGACTTGATAGTTGAGAAAAATGCTAAGGTTATGTTGTGCATATAATCAGACTAGCCTGATTACGTCATTCGACCGTGAAGAAATATCATATTTCTATATACTGATTGCTGGTAAACAATGACAACATTAGAACAAAGCTTGTAGAAGATGATGTCGGTTTTTGTTTGGTTTTAAGCACAAAGTTACACAAGACGCTATCCGTGCTCTTCTCACCACGGGTATCGAAGCCCGATTTTAGCATTATAAGCCTACAGCAGACTTTCTGCTGATTCTTTGGTAGGTTAGAGAGATAGTATAAGGTTGAATGAACTTTGAAAAGCGAGAGGTGGGGAAAAGAAAGATAGGTTTGGTGCAGTGCAATATCTACAGTATATCAAGTAAAGATTTCGTTAAACGGTTCAGTAAATGTCCAGGGTCATCACACAGGAGATCAACGGTACGAAAGAAAACGTTGTTAAGCCTAGGTATTTATTTCTGTTTTGTTATTACAAATCACGGAAATTCTTTGATAAAAAAACGTTACTATTATTTTAGTAAATAAGTTACGCAAACGCACGGTTAAGGCGACAAGAATTTTTTAAGAATTTCGCGCAAAACTACGTGAGGGCTGTATGCGCTAGCTGTTCCTAATCTAGCAGAATAAGACTAGACTAGAGGGAAGGTAACTAATCAACTCTTGGGCTACTCTTTTATCAAAGAATAGGGGATTGAGCGTCACTTATAATGCTCCCACAGCTGAAAGGGCGAATATCTTTGGTGTGACAGGGATTAGAACTTGTGACCCTAGTACCGAGTAGCTTTGCGTGAAATAAAAAAAATAATTTACATCAATATCGATAGATCAGTTCCCCGGTGAGAACTATTACTGTTCCAGGGCTCATATTACACTGTTGGGCTTAGTGATTTAAAGTATGTTGAAAAAGGTTTTTGGAGTCCAGGTCAACGGTCTACCTATCAGGTTTTCTCAACCGACAAAATATTTGCCCTTTTAGTCGTCTCTTGTGTGACTGGTGAAAAAAGAAGTCCAAAAGTTGGCGGTGAGTGATATTAACAAGCTGCCTTCTCTCTTGTCTATTATTCCAAAATAAGGAACGGATAGTACAGGTAGCTTTTCAGTAGTTTTGCGTGAAATTCAACAAAACAAGTGAACCAACAAAATCAAATCAAATCTACTTACTGATGTTTTTGAACGACTGGTATTCTTGCATCAACTTCAGTGTAAACAAAACGTACCATTTGTATAGAATACAATTTAGATTATCTAACGTCATGAATGTCCTCAAACTGGTAACTTGCTTATGGTGAAACAAAAATATGACTTCGACCGCGAGTTCATATAAAACCCAATATATCAGTTTGTATCTGATATTCAGTTCATTAATATGTTTTAGCATAGGAAAAGTTTAACCCATAAAACAGATTGTAAATCTTACCCAAACACGTTATTTTATTATTTTTCACAATATATATGAGCTTTAAAAGTACAGAGTTTGTTCATATTACTGTCCTTCTTACCAATACTTACGTAGATTATGTTTAGAGGACCACTGAATCGGGGCAGTTTGAGACTGAGAACATATTGGATCTGACTGGTCGTGACATGAACAGCTGCCCCTGTTGTAAAGCCACTGGCCAGTGGTGGAGACATTAGCACACCCACCTTTCCCAATCTTAGTATGCCCATCAGTGTCTGAAAAATAGAGTCATTTATTTAGTATTTCATAAAGACATTTAAACAAAAATACTTTCCATACATGACCTACACAGTGTCTGGTGCAGCCAGGCGTGTGATTTATAACTTCACTAACTTCTCTTACAGTTATGTTCGATGCAGGAATATTAATTCATCTGTAAAGCAACAACGACTGTTTTTAAGTCATGCTGACATGTGACGAAAATGCTAAGAAACCGAATGTGCTTGATGTATATAAAACATGTCAGTTATTATTAACCTACTAAACAATTTACATTTCAAAAATATCAACTACTCTATTATTTCCCATTGGTACATGTACAAACACGAATGTTTATGAGATGATTAAATATACACTACTATAAAAACTATGAACTGGTGTGTTATTACAACACGTCTGTCATTTCTCCTCGGTTTCATTTCTAAACTGGTTTCCACTCAAATACTCGATTCCTCAGCTAAACAACAGTAACGCGTAATCTGGTAATTTATCTCAGTTGTTAGGTTCCTCTGAAGTTGCACTGTTAGAACTGTTTGAAGGGTTTTTTTGTTATGTTATTTTGTTTAGATTTCCTTACCATCTTGTTTTTGTCTACATCAACATATTTTATTTATTAAGGGGACTTTTTACGTTTTTCCACGTGTGTATCTACAAAAATAACGATAATTTTGTTATTTTTCAAGACGAATCAACTACTTCAAGTAGTGTTATATATGTTCTGGTCCATGGTAATAATTATAATATATTCATATTTAAACCAACTGATGAAAGTAACATTTATCAGTGTTTATCTTATAAGTAAAAATACGCTAAGACAAGTATTAATTTTAAATAAGTCTATTCTTCGCAAAATAGCTACCTACCAAACAGTTTTATTTTAGACTAGAAATCCGAAACGCTTTTTACTGGATATGATTTTATTACCTGAATTATTCCACTTAGAAAAGTTATCGCTACAGCGACCTCTATCGCTGTTATGACAGTAACTGGAGTAGTCTGGACATCAGATGCATCTGTAAGATTTACAGTTTCCGTTAAGTTGGTTAAATTACTAGTTGCAGTGTCAACTCCTTTCGGGACTGAAGTAGCAAGACGTCCAACAACAGAAGAGGTCATCAAAGACAGGACAGCATAGGTCCCTAAGTATCAAAAGTACCATAAACACGCATTAACCAAAATTATCAAATTTAAGTAGCATGGGGTGTTTAATTTTAAATATGATTTATGATGAACATCGTCAAATATATTCCATAAGTGACGAAAGGATAGTTTAAAATTATTCTCATATTTTTATGAAACCAACAAGGTAACATTTTCTCCGTTTTCAAAACTATCCAACAACCCAAATCCTTTTGTTTAACTTTTAATTATTCAAAATATAAGCAATAAAAATATTTTCATTCCTGAAAAACTTTTAAGTAGGTAAATAAAAAATTGATTTATAAAATACAAACTAAAGTATCCTTCCTTTGTACGGATTATGAACCTGAAACAAGAGGGAATCCTCAATAGCTGCGGCACTTGAAAATTTGTTTTATACATAATTAGAGAAGATTACTCCACAAGACAATTTTCCTCCTGTTCAATAGCTACGTTTTTGTGAATTGGCAATACCAAGCGTGAGTCACGCATATACCTGATTTAATTTTAATACTCATCAGAAAACTGATTTGAGGACTAACCACAGTTTTGAGTGAAAGAGATCAAACTCATTAGACTGAGGTATTTGACCACGTCTGAGGTCTCATAGATAAATTTGCTCTAATCGGTCAGGAGAAAAATAAGCAAACAACAAAAAATCTAAAACCATTTTATGAGTTGTTATGCCGCAACAAAAATGTCGACAACACAATGTTTGACAACACAAAAATTCCAACTTTCACGCAATTACATATAACATAACGTTACAAGATTTGTTATTACCTTCTCAAAACTTTGTTTTAAGAACTCAATATGTATGCATTGCAAAAGTATTCATCCCGATTAATAATATCACCCTTTTATGAAATACAGATCATGTAAACATTTTGTTAATTAACTTGTATTAATTTAAAACTCTAATGATATAATATCAGTGTTTTTTTAGCTTTATAAGTTTGTAGTAGTTTACGTAAATTTAAAATATATATTCCCATTTGAAAACTTCATAATTCAAAGGTCAGACGGCAACAAAATATGAACACTTCGCAAGGTGGAACATTTTGGAAGTCAGTGTACGCCATGGTATAACACAATGTAAATTAATCAAGATTATTTCGGACGTCACGCCATCTATGATTGTAGCTAGCGTTAACTTGTATCAAAGAGAAAAGATGTCCAATAACAATGATAATAAGGAGAAGGAGTTGTAAATCCATTGTTTCAAACTATTAAACTTTTTGAGACTGGCTGAACAACTAGAAGTAGTAAAATAATGAACAGACAAACAGACAAAAACATACAGTTGTGTGCTTCGTATATAGATATTTAAATGAATAGTTTGTTGATTTGTTGTAAAACAGAAAGCTACTCAATAGACCATCTGTGTTATGTTTAACACTGACATTGAAACCTGAACTTTAGTATTTTAAACCATCAGACCTGCTGCTGAGCCACTGAGGGACTAAAATAAGTTAAAGTTTAAAGTTCAGTTTGAAGAGTAAGAGGACTTACTCAATTTTGTAATTATAAAATTCTTTTAGAATAAATTATTATTAACAATGCATGATTCTAATTATTTTTTGTTTCTTGTTGTTGTTTTTGGATTCAACTATCAACCACTAAGAGATATTTAGAGCACTGATTCTTAAAGTATCTTGGGTCAGAACTCATTTGTAAATACTGATGGCCAATTGCCACCTAGTCAGTACATCTGGCCCAGTTCATAAATGTGGCTCTAAATATCTTTTGGCTCAAGACCCATTTGTAAACACTCATTGGCAGTTGCAATTTAGTCAATAAATCTGGCCTATTAAATGAATGTGATTCTAAATACCTTTTGGCTGAAGACCAATTTGTAAAAACTGATGGCTCGTTGCAACCCAGTAAATGCATCGGTTCAACTAAATAAATGTTATTCTCAACGTTTTTTGACCAGGGACTCATTTGTAAATACTGATAACTAGTTGCAATCCAGACAATACATTAAGCCGACTAAGCAAATGTGATTCTCAACGTCTTTTGGCTCGGGACTCGTTTGTAAACATTGATATTCTGTTACAACCCAGTCAATACAGCTTGCCTACTAAATATGTACTAAATTAATAAACAAACTATTGCCTATTTGCAAAGTTTATTTGTGATTTTTTCACACATTTTGACGATCTAATTGTTGGACGTAACGAATGGATTAGGAGACACTAATATAGAGTCGTTTATAGAAAAATCATCATGGTATATAATGGAGAAAATTCCCATTCATTATCTCCCTTCTAAAATGCATAACCAGGATATGGTGCTCTGAAAAACAACAAACTCCTAAATAAATGAAAATTATTTTTTTTGTCAGCATTATCTTCAAACACTTACCAACAGACAATTGCATAGACGTTCCCATAAAACTGTACAACAAAACAGGGAAGAAGGACGTGTATAATCCATACACAGGCAGGACGGCGGCTAACAGGGCAAAGGCCATCCCTAAATGGAAGAAGTTACAAATTTATAAAGTTTCTGAAAATACTCTCAAAAGTATTATGTCAGTTAACTTGCCTCTTATCAAAATTTAATTATATTAGCCAAAACAACAATGACAATAAGAGTTTTTTGAAGTATAAAAAATTAAGAAATACTGTCTTAAAAATAGCTCCGCATATGAAATAATAATATTAATAGTAAACCACATGATTAAATAATGCTAATAATGATTTGAGATTAAAGGTAAGTAGCTTTCGTCGGTTGTACGTAAGCACAAAATTGGACAAAAGGGTCTATATATTCTGGCCATCACGGGAATCGAAACCCGAATTTTATCGTTGCAAGCCTAAAGACTTATTACTGAGCCATTAAAGGGAGAAAGCTCACATTAAAGAAATTAAACTAGAAACACAAAAAGTTGTAATAAAATGTTAATATTTCAGTACTGTTACATTCTCCGTAAATTTTGCACCCCCAGTGACACAGCTGTAGGTCTGTGGACTCGCACTGCTAGAAACCAGGTTTCGATACTCGTGACGGACAGAACACAGAGACCATACTGTCCAGTTTAGTGCTTAATTCCAAATAATCAACCAATCACCTGTTAATGTTTCGTACTCACCCTGGGGTACATGAAGAACTGCACAAGTACAACCAGACACAATATCATAGACAAGGTCTCGTTTTATGTTGTAGTTACGTAACCAGTTTATCATGGGAAATAACGACATCACAGACTTTCCAACTTTCACAAGGGAGCACTGACGACGACAGTTGCCACGAAAGCATCGTTTTAATCTTTCCATGTAAGCGCCAGAGACTTCGTCCATGTCGTCAAGACCTAAGGTAGAGTCGTCCACACCACTAAGTTGGTAATCTGCTATGGTCAACACGGGTCGATCCACCAATAATCTGGGCTTATCATCGTCTTTCATGGTGACGTTGATGAGTTCTTGTGCGGAGAGCTGGAATTTTTTAAGGACATTAAAAAAACACGTTTGTTCCTCATGCGTGTTATTAATATTATATCTCTATCTAAATTTGCACACTAGCACGATGTTTAATCGGTGTGAGAGCAAGGACACCTACAAGTTTAAAGAATTTAAGACAATTATTTTCCCACAATTTATCGTTGTAAGTTTGATCTACATTGATGTACTTCTCAAATCGGGAAGTGCTTAGCACTTCTTACATCTTACTCTAAAGCTGTTTCAGCTTAAAATTACTGCATGATCTTTGTCCATTACAAAAAAGTTTGGTTTGTTTTGAATTTCGCGCAAAACCACACGAGGGCTATCTGCGCTAACCATCCCTAATTTAGCAGTGTAAGACTAGTGGGAAGGCAGCTAGTCATCACCACTCACCGCCAACGCTTGGACTTCTCATTTACCAACAAAAAGTGGGATTGACCGTCCCATTATAACGCTCCAACGACTAAAATGGCGAGTATGTTTGGTGAATACAAGAAGTAAAAATGACTAAATATTGAATTGTGTAATATTTAGACCTCTCAAAGTATTGCTCTTTGTGTATGTATGTTTTTAAAGCTCATCAGTTGTTTGCCTTGATATATAAGTTACCACGACCGCATAAATTGTTTTAAAAATTAATGTTTTTCAGCTTTTGGAAAGAGATTTATAAGCATGACATACGTAATCAACATTCTGTACAGCTCCATGTCACGAGAGCTACAAATACAATCTACTGAATAACCGTCCAGTTTTCCTTTTGTGATTTTCCTTCCAAGTGAATTTCAAAAAAGTGATTAATTCAGCTGTTACTACGTCCACGAACTTCAGTGTGCCATGAACTTAGCCACGTGGCATTGGCTTAGAACACTTTTCAGTACTACAGAATCTCATATCGTGGGAACATTTTTCCGCAATGCTTTAAGACCAAACGAGTGAATTTGCCATTAACATGTATTTGGTTGTTTGTTGATATCTGTAATGCAATTTCCATACAATAAATGGCTCGAACTCAATTATGAAGCTGAATGAGGACCTTGTAGGTTTGTTTTTATACTTAAATAAACTATGACAACTTTAATATTTAAGAGTTTGGTATCCTAAAGAATAGTTATAACTCCTCAATCGGTGTTATTACGGTGAGAACCAAATATCTTTAATAGCACGTGCTAAAGAGCTAATAAGACATTATAAACACATGTAGATGAGTGACCAAAGCTGTTTTCTTAAAAGAACAGGAAGAACTACATTCAACTTCTGTAAGGACATCCTAACTACATGTCTATGCTTGATGTCAAGTCATACTCAAAATAAAACAAGAAAGAATTTATTGGAAAAACGTATTTTAATGATATAAAATAACAACGAAAGTCGTCTAACTGTCGTATGAAATTTAAAATAACCTAAACACTTCAACATCCTCATTAAATACTGTATCAAAGCACATGGAAACTAAAAATAATGATGTTTTCTATCATTTATTAAACTGCATGTAGCATCATAAACTCAGTAACCTCTAATACTATACGGCCTGGTATAACCAAGCGTGTTAAGACGTGTGACTCATAATCTGAGAGTCGCGGCTTCGCATCCCCGTCGTACCAAACACGCTTTCCCTGTCAGCTGTGGGGGCGTTATAATGTGACAGTCAATCCCACTATTCATTGGTAAAAGAGCAGCCCAAGAGTTGGCGGTGGGTGATGATGACTAGGCTGCCTTCCCTCTAGTCTTACACTGCTAGCACAGATAGCCTTCGAGTAGCTTTGTGCGAAATTTAAAAACAAATACTATATTAAACCACTATGGGGAATTTTTTGAAAAAAATATGATACCATAACTTTCTAAAATTCTTAAACACTAATCATAATTAATAACAAGTATTGTTAATTATGAGTAACAAACAAAAAAGGACAAAAACTTTCATGACCCTCACGAATTGAGCCGTCATTTGGGTATCTTTACTGCTAGCGGTGTTTTCGGTCCTTAACCTTAGGCTGAATAAAACTAAGCAGCTAATGAAATCTTATCATAAAGCCGAAACTAGATACTATTTGCTGTATGTTTCATGGAAATTGGACAAGTATCTCCGCTATTCCAAGGAAAGATAAAGGGGTATCAGTCATACCTCTTCAACCTGGATGTGTTCCAAGAGTAGAAGCGAGGACTGAGACTGGAACTACAAATGGCATGTTTCCAATTTTTTTTCGATGAAATTTTAAAAACTGTTTGTTTTTAATTGTTTCAAACCAATGCGCATTCATGACATTTAACTTAAAATTCATTCAGAGACGGCCTAAGACAACGTCGTATGTTTCATAATTGTATCAGTGGGTTGATTTTAGAATAATTTGGTAGCAAGCATTTGTTGTTTAGAGTTAGGGAGACGCGGACTGTAAACAAGGGGATATAGTTCGCGTCTCTTGGCTGCAAAAATACGTTCCCACACTATTAGGCTGTGAAGAAGTTATAAGTACGACTGTCAGATGTTCCTACTCGGTCAAAGAACAGTAGCCAAAAGGTTGTGAGTGAGTACTGTTAACTAGTGTTCCCTAGTGACACAGTGATATCTCTGCAGACGCATACCACCAGAAACCGGATTTCGATACTCGTGGTGGCCAGAGCACAGGTAGCCCATTGTGTAACTTTGTGCTTAATTCAAAACAACCAAAATGTCTGAAGACAAACAAAAATGACAGACACCATCAAAAAGTAACAGGCCCAGAACTTTAAATTAATCACACCTGGGAAAGCTCTGTTACATCATGTTGCTGATTAAATTAACATAACAAAATTGTGTGAAGGATGTTTACTTGGCAGCGTTTAAATCTTTGTCATCTTTTATGTTGAAGCGTCATCTCTTCTGGAAAATAATCTCAAATTAAATGGACAGCATCCAGCCCACGGGTTGAGACCAAAAGCTTTCTCAATATCAAGAGTCATGATACTTGAATATTTAGCTGTTATTTTTCCGTATCATGACATGAGTTGTGTCCTTATATTAAGGCCAAGGATTTTACTAAGGCTCATAGGTGAAACTTCGGAGTGTTGGGATGATCCACACTTACTCCAACTTCATCTTCCCAACTGTTGCAAGATATACAACATTATACTCAATAGAGCAAAAATATTTCAACGTTAAAACATTGTTATACAAAGTGCAATACACGTAGCACAGACATATCTTTTAATTTGGTTTGAATTTTGCGCAAAACTATATGAGGGCTATCTGTGCTAGCCGTCCCTAATTTAGCAGTGTAAGACTAGAGGGAAGGTAACTAGTCATCATCAGCTCCGCCAACTCTTTTACGAACTGTTAGTGGGATTGATCATGAAATAATAACGTCTCTACGCTCACAGAGCAAGCCCCTTTGGTGTGATGGGGATTCGAACCGGCGATCCTCAGATTACAAGTTAAGTGTCCAAACCACAAAGCCATGCCGGGCCCGGATGCTTTATTACATGGATGATATCAACAAGTTACAAATGACCTTACATCCTTCCAGGAAGGCCTGACATCGTCAGGTGGTTAAGGCACTCGACTCGTTATCCGAGAGTAGCGGGTTCGAATCCCCATCACACCAAACATGCTCGCGCTTTCAGCCGTAGGGACGTTATAATGTGACAGTAAATTCCATTATTCGTTGATAAAAGAGTAGCCCAATAGTTGGCGGAGGGTGGTGATGACTAGCTGCCTTCCCTAGTCTTATACTGCTAGATTAGGGACGGCTAGAGGAGATAGCCCTCGTGTAGCTTTGCGCGAAATTCAAAAGCAAACAAACTTTCTAGGAAACATGAAATCTCTCTAACTTATTTGATAACTTAACAAGCTGTAACAGAGAGCGCGTTCTTAAGAACGTATTAGATAAATTACATTCACACTTAATCATTTTTTTACCCAATTACCTCCCCTGCCATGCTGAATAAACTAATAATCTATATTTAGAGATATTGTAAAATTAATTTATCTTCTATCGCAGTGTTGGGACCCGTCAATTTTCCAGTTATTTATTTCACATTTTTACTCAACAAGCACAGTGGATGTGACATATCATTTTATACAATTTTGTTTTAATTTTATACGTGTGTTATTATAATTAAAAATACCTGTCGTGCAGGATACAATCTTGTTAGTTACTCGACTGTGTTATTAGAATTAAAATTACTTGTCGTGCAGGATACAATTTTGTGAGTTACTCGACTGTGTTATTAGAATTAAGGCCTGGCATGGCCAAGGGCGTAAGCCGTGCGACTCGCAATCCGAGGGTCGCGGGTTCGCGCCCACGTCGCGCTAAAACGTGCTCGCCCTCCCAGCCGTGGGGGCGTATAATGTTCGGTCAATCCCACTATTCGCTTGTAAAAGAATAGCCCAAGAGTTGGCGGTGGGTGGTGATGACTAGCTGCCTTCCCTCTAGTCTTACACTGCTAAATTAGGGACGGCGAGCACAGATAGCCCTCGAGTAGCTTTGTGCGAAATTCCAAAACAAACAAATATTAGAATTAAAATTACTTGTCGTGCAGGATACAATTTTGTGAGTTACTCGACTGTGTTATTAAAATTAAAAGTACCTGTCGTGCAGAATACAATGTTGTGAGTTATTCGATGTGTTAATATAATTAAAAATACCTGTCGTGCAGGATACAATCTTGTGAGTTATTCAATGTGTTATTATAATAAAAATTACTTGACCTGCAGGATACAATCTTATCAGTTACTCGACCTTATTATTAGAATTAAAATTACTTGTCGTGCAGGATACAATCTTATCAGCTACTGATTGGAACTCTAGTGGCCACAAGAAATAAGAACTATAATTAAGTTCAATCATTCAAAAAATAAAAACCTTGGCGAGTTGATGATTATGAAGAATGGCCCCCACAGTCCAAGGCTCACCAGTTTCGGTTTCAGCCACGACCTCGGTCTCGTAAACGATTTTGTTTTAATTTCATGGAATCAAAATGCCATGCACTTTATAGAACTGTTTTATAGTTGCTACACAAATTCTGGAAAAACCTTGATTTATGAACAAACCTGTAGTCGTGGTTGGGTGGGGTACAAATAAATTTATTCTATCAAAACAATAAATTAAATTACACACGTAACCGGACGCGTAGACTCATTTTTATCTAATTAAACAATAATGTCATTTTGAAGTATGTATAACTTGTCACGGAAACTAATTTACATTGATTTTTTTCGGTTTTCACGAGAGTTATTTATTTGATTTCAACAAATGAGAGTTCAGCCTGTAGGTGGTTCATTATTATGTAATTTAACCACAGACACTGTTTTCTAAAGGTATCTAATTAATTAGTTTTACATATCTACGTATGCGTCAGTACCATACCTGCATGTTATACATTGTTTTATGTTTGACGGTATTAGATTTACTACATTTAACTGGTTCAGACTGATTTCTACTAGGTTCATTTTAATTGGTCGGGGTAATTGACCAAACGACTTACACATCTTAGAAATCAGTGGAAAGCCAAATTTCATTTTATAAAAAAGTGTAAGATACAGTAAGAAGTGTGCAACACCTCTTACGTGTAGGTGTTTCGTAACAAATACACTACAGTGCAGGTTATCCACCTCGTGTTGTCATGATGTTCAAAGTGGAAATGAGTTCAAGTTATTCTTAATTTTTGGTTTACCGTCAACCTTTTAAGATTTTAAGTTTTTCTCTCGAGGAAAACTTATACAAAGTGCTGTAAATATTTACGCTATTAAAATGTTGGTTTTGTTACACCAGTTTCTTTTTTCAACATATTTTTAAACGTTTAAACTCGTTTGCGAATAATCTACGAGAGTAAATCTCTAACAGGATTACGAAACAACAGAACAATCAGATCTGGTCTCAGCCTGCCAAGGTCGGGGGAAGGGGGAAGCAGAGTAATGAATACAGGAACAAAGAATAACAATAACTCTCACCACATTTGGACTCAAAATCAGTGTAAAGACATTAATTTTATATGTTAATATGAATGTAAACGCTGGAAAAGCTTCTAGGGGCATCGTTTTGTTTATCTTTTAATAACTTTTAGAGCATGCGCATACAGACGTATCACAGATCATTAATCCCGGTTTTTTAAATGAAACAGCACAAGGTCTACAAATGATAAATGTGGGAGCGAAGATATTTTTGGTTTGGTTATGAAATTTGCGCGAAGCTACACGAGGGATCTCTGCGCGAGATTTTTGGATAGTTTGCCTCACGGGAGCCTCCTTCCATAGTTATGATAAGAATATATGCAAGCTACTTGTAGTTTCTGTGATATATATACACTTTTATAAATATCGCTTCAGGTAAAATAAGTAACAATATGATAGGGCGAGTTTGGTGTGACGGAGATTCAAACCCATCACCTTCAGAGTGGGAGTCGAGCGCTCTAACCACCTGACCATGCTGCGCCACACCTTGCCAGAACTCGTCATTCGGCCCTGGATACAGTCAGACAAATCTTTATTACAAATGTTTAGTCTGTTAAATTCCAGAAAATTAAACATTATTTTGACACATACGAAAAAATTTCTTCTTTCTAAAATAATTAAAAAACTCTCATCCCATGAGAATGAAAGACCAGTTGTACTAAGAAAGTAAAGAAAATTTCTTGAACCCAAAATATTTGGTAATGTTATTAAAATAGAAGATTCTCTCATTACATTTATTTATTTTATAAATAAAATACATCCGATTTTCATTTCAAAAGTGAACATTTTTTTTGGTTATCAAACATAAGTCTTTTACTGACCTCAGTATGCATTATAAAATACACTTAGTTATCGATTAAATATTAATATTTATGTTTGAGGTGAAAACGTTCGATTTTTAAGTATCTAGACCCAAATCATTTATTAAAACCTTTTATCACCACTATGAAAGAAAAGTATAAATTAAACGAGAAAATATTTTTATTTTATTTCTAAATATTTTAAATTTTAAATAATAAATTAATATTTAAAAAATGGAAATATTAGTATAAATTTCAAATTTAACAAGTGGTAACAAATAAAATAAATTATTCATTTACCCTACCAAGCAGAACTTGAACTAAAATTTGATTTTTTTTTTAATGGGATTTTCAAATTTTGTTTTCACTTATGAAGATGTTGGCGCCAAGATTAAAACAAACGTAACTTTAAAGTTATCGTCACGTAAAAATCTTTGATAAAAAACAGCTATAGCTGAAAAATACATTTATCGATTGTTACAAACCACACTTAAACAACAAAAAACAAAAACAGGTCACGAAACATTGACTGTTGATAACAGTAACAACATATTCGAAATTATAGTCTGGCATAAATTTTTCTAATATTTATGCTGAAAGTATTCGAAATATTTTGATGTTTATTTTTACCTTCGAAGACAGACATATGGGTAACATGTAAACAGTTAACTTGATTTGTATTAATTCCATTAATTTTAAGAAAAAAATCACAAACAACAAAAAAGGTTGAAAGATCGTCTCGTTTCGGAAAAATACTAGCTCGTGAATGTGTTAAATTATCCATATTAATTACACACTTTCCAGGACGTAGTTATAATATTCATCATATATGTTTCGTTTATCCAAACAAAAACATCTTACCTTTTCGTAACTAAACTCCGGCACTCAACTAAAGAAGTCGTGAATGTAGAGTTTTGACTGTAAAATAGTGTTTATTCTTAACCAGGCGATGTGAAATAGACTAGCTTCTCAAAAGACCCATTATATATACCACTCGTGATTTACCACTAAGTAAAATGACCTGGTTGGATAACCAATGAAATATAGTAACACATAGTGAGAGACTTGAAACGGTGACCATGCGCGTTGGACAATATGGAAGTGCGCATACTCTAAACTGTTTCTAGGTGTTTATATGTATGTCTATATACTTGTTAGCATATCAAGTCATCTCACGAGAATGCTAAAATTATTAAATGTTGTAATATACGTCAATGTTGGATACAGAACCGATTTTACCTGCAGTATTTAATATCTCTCACATCACGTGCATATAAAGTCAACGCTGAGACTTATTTCGTCAGTTTCGTGATCTATCAAAAACAGAAGTTGTTACAACGCTTATTATGCTTGTTTGTTGTTTTTTATTAATTTCGCGCAAAGCTACATGAGAGCTATCTGTGCTAGCTGTCTCTAATTTTGCAGTGTAAGACGAGAGGGTTTGTTTGTTTTAAATTTCGCGTAAAGCTACATGAGGACTATCTGCTCTAGCCGTCCCTAATATAGTAGTGGAAGACTAGATGGAAGGCAGCTAGTCCTCACCACCCACCGCCAACTCTTGGGCTACTCTTTTACCAACGAATAGTGGGATTGAATGTCACATTATAACGCCCCCACGTCTGAAAGGGCGAGCTTGTTTGGTGTAACGAGGATTCGAACCCGGGACTTTCAAATTACAAGTCAAGTGCTTTAACCATCTGGCCATGTCGGGCTCAGTTTCTTGATCTATTAAAACAAAAGTTGTTATGTCGTTTATTACATATCTAAATATTGATTATCTTTTGAAGGCCTTACAGCCATTTACTTGATAAACGTATTATATTATATTATTCAGTTTTAATCTTTTGATCACAACCTATTTTAACAAGATATTAACATTCAATATATATTAAAATCCTTATTTTAGTTCATACATTTTTTTCCATTCAATTTATTACGTACAAGCAGAAACAAACGTGGCCATATTGGAAAAATGTTTGTTTGATTTCTAAATTTCGCACAAAGCTACTCGAGGACTATCTATGCTAGCCGTCCCTAATTTAGCAGTGTAAGACTAGAGTGAAGGCAGCTAGTCATTACCACCCACCGCCAACTCTTGGGCTACTCTTTTACCAACGAACAGTGGGATTGACCGTTACATTATAACGCTCCTACGGCTGAAAGGGCGAGCACGTTTGGCGCGACGGGGATGCGAACCCGCGACCCTGAGATTACGGGTCGCACGGCTTAACACGCTTGGGACGGGTAGGTCATATAGGCCTTGAGTAGCTTTGCACAAAATTCAGAAACAAATAAATAAACAATGCTTCCACAAAATGTGGTCTTACTATTATAATACACTTCCTGGTGAAGGCATTATTCTGGATTTTCTTAAAACATTGTAACAATCTAAGCTACTGCAGTGCTTATGTCTGTGTACGGCAATCGTATACAAAAATTTTGACATACATGAAAATCAATTTTCTTTTCCGTGTTATTTTATATTATGTAATAACTAGTTACCTAGTTTAAGTGCTTAATTGCACAGGCAGTGTTCACACTATTATTTGAAAAACAATTTCACACGAAACTTTTTTAACATTTTGTATTACTGATAAAGTAAATACGTGTTCATTGATCGTTGTGAGTTTGGGTAATACTAACCAACAAGTAAGAAACATTAGAATTCGTGGAGGTTCGAAGTAACTCGTAATTCTTTTTCGTAGAATAATCGCACTTTTTTAGAATGTTTTGCATATTCTAACATTCCCTGTCACACCAAATATGCTCGTCCTTTCAGCTATGGGGACAACAATGCGAACAGCCAGGTCTAGTGATATAGTTTATAACATTAAAAGTATGAACAGCCAGGTCTAGTGATACAGTTTATAACATTAAAAGTAGGAACAGCCAGGTCTAGTGATATAGTTTATAACATTAAAAGTAGGAATAGCCAGGTCTAGTGATATAGTTTATAACATTAAAAGTAGGAACATCCAGGTCTAGTGATATAGTTTATAACATTAAAAGTAGGAACATCCAGGTCTAGTGATATAGTTTATGACATTAAAAGTAGGAACAGCCAGGTCTAGTGATATAGTTTAAGACATTAAAAGTAGGAACAGCCAGGTCTAGTGATATAGTTTATGACATTAAAAGTAGAAACAGCCAGGTCTAGTGATATAGTTTATAACAATAAAAGTAGGAATAGCCAGGTCTAGTGATACAGTTTATAACATTAAAAGTAGGAACAGCAAGGTCTAGTGATATAGTTTATAACATTAAAAGTAGGAATAGCCAGGTCTAGTGATACAGTTTATAACATTAAAAGTAGGAACATCCAGGTCTAGTGACATAGTTTATAACACTAAAAGTAGGAACAGCCAGGTCTAGTGATACAGTTTATAACATTAAAAGTAGGAACAGCCAGGTCTAATGACATAGTTTATAACACTAAAAGTAGGAACAGCCTGGTCTAGTGATATAGTTTATGACATTAAAAGTAGGAACAGCCAGGTCTAGTGATACAGTTTATAATATTAAAAGTAGGAACATCCAGGTCTAGTGACATAGTTTATAACACTAAAAGTAGGAACATCCAGGTCTAGTGATATAGTTTATAACATTAAAAGTAGGAACAGCCAAGTCTAGTGATATAGTTTATGACATTAAAAGTAGGAACAGCCAGGTCTAGTGATACAGTTTATAACATTAAAAGTAGGAACATCCAGGTCTAGTGACATAGTTTATAACACTAAAAGTAGGAACATCCAGGTCTAGTGATATAGTTTAAGACATTAAAAGTAGGAACACCCAGGTCTAGTGATATAGTTTATAACAATAAAAGTAGGAATAGCCAGGTCTAGTGATACAGTTTATTACATTAAAAGTAGGAACATCCAGGTCTAGTGATATAGTTTATGACATTAAAAGTAGGAACATCCAGGTCTAATGACATAGTTTATAACACTAAAAGTAGGAACAGCCAGGTCTAGTGATATAGTTTATAACAATAAAAGTAGGAATAGCCAGGTCTAGTGACATAGTTTATGACATTAAAAGTAGGAACAGCCAGGCCTGGTGACACAGTTTATAACATTAAAAGTAGAAACAGCCAGGTCTAGTGACATAGCTTATAACATTAAAAGTAGGAACAGCCAGGCCTAGTGATACAGTTTATAACATTAAAAGTAGGAACAGCCAGGTCTAGTGATACAGTTTATAACATTAAAAGTAGGAACATCCAGGTCTAGTGATATAGTTTATAACACTAAAAGTAGGAACAGCCAGGTCTAGTGATATAGTTTATGACATTAAAAGTAGGAACAGCCAGGTCTAGTGATATAGTTTATAACAATAAAAGTAGGAATAGCCAGGTCTAGTGACATAGTTTATTACATTAAATGTAGGAACAGCCAGGTCTGGTGACACAGTTTATAACATTGAAAGTAGGAACAGCCAGGTCCAGTGACATAGTTTATAACAATAAAAGTAGGAACAGCCAGGTCTGGTGACAGAGTTTATAACATTAAAAGTAGGAACAGCCCGGTCTAGTGACATAGTTTATAACACTAAAAGTAGGAACAGCCAGGTCTGGTGACATAGCTTATAATAAGACCATCGTATAAAAACATTCATAAGGATGAAATAAAGGATTTGTTATTCGCTGGGTTTCGATACCGCGACCTGCGGGTTGCGAGTTCATAACCCTAACCACCAGAATATGTGAGGCCCTATCTCTCAACCAAGTACTTGTATTTGCAGTTCTTTTAATTAAACAAAAACGATACCTCAAATGGTGACTCTTGAAAGAAAATACAAACAAGTAAGTGACGTAATACGGTTATAATCTACCGAACAGCACAGATAATACTATTTGCAAACCAAAGCGAAAACTTCTTGTAAAATATTATATTTGTTTCTAGATGAAATAAACTGTAAACGTATTTGCTTATTTCGTTTGTTTTGAAATTTGCACAAAGCTACTCGAAGGCTATCTGAGCTAGTTGTCCCTAATTTAGCAGTGTAAAGGTAGAGGGAAGATATCTAGTCATCACTACCCACCTCCAACTCTTGGGCTACTATTTTACCAAGGTATAATGGGAGCGGCTAAAACATTAAAACATCCCCACGGCTGAAAGGGTGAGCAAGTTTGGTATAACGAGGATTCGAACCCACGACCCTCAGATTACGAGTCAAGTGCTTTAATCACTTGGCCATACAGTGGAATAGCTGTACTACGCCCACCACGTGTACAGAAACCTGACTTTTAGAGCTATAAGCTTTAAAATTTAATATTCAGCCACTAGTGGCTAACTTTAGAACTCCTTCACAGCCGTTACCTTAAGGATTATTAAACCATTTTTGGTAACATATTAATTAAGGTAAAATTCTAGTATATTTTGATCAACATTTTAAGTTATTTAAATGTAGATGTTTGTATGAAGCTGGATATTTGAATAAATTTAGATCACTCCTGGTCAGCAAATAGACGCTATTTGGAATGTTTGGTCTCAAGCATTTCCATCCACTGAACAACGAGATGCTGATATCCAGTCATGGCTGCCGTAGCGTGCAACAGTGTGGTAGTGATGACGCTACGAAATGTGATGAAAATGTAGGTTTTAACACTTCTTATCACACGAGTGACAAGAAATGCTTATTCATTGGCCAACAGTAAAAAATGATGAGGCAGAACTACTGGATTGAATTATTACAAATATTTTCAATGTTTTCGATCGATTAACAATAAACAAACTAGTTTTAATATTCTACTTTTTTATTTAACGTGACACAGAATAACATATTGCTTTATATATAACTAACTAAAAATATTACTGAAGATGGAAAAAAGTGTATGTTGGTTGATCTAGACTTTTCCATTCGTGACAAAATTAAAAGAACATGAACATTTGAATACATTTACAGTTACCGGGATTAATTCTTTTTGAATAGATGTGTTCTGGGCTGCCGATCAAAACGCCTGAGGTTCGAGACATAACACTCTCCTCAAAATGTTCCCCTCCGGTAGCACAGCGGTATATCTGAGAACTTACAACATCAAAAACTGGGTTTCAATATCTGTTGTGGACAGAGTATAGCTAGCTAGCCCTTTGTGCTTAACTTCAAAACAAACACTTTCTGCGAGAGAATTTCGTTATTCGGTTAAGATTAACAACGTATATTACAGATATTGCTAACTGGTTGCTCTCACTTTGATTAGAAGTTAGACATTAGTAATGGGTATGTTTAAGCCTTGGGATTTCTGATGTGTGATGTATTGCATAGCTTTGAAAAACAAGTTACTCTTACATCTTCACAGTGTCTTATTTTATATTTCCTTTCATTTTATATGAACTGGGAGAACTGGTCCAGGGATAACTTATAAAACGTATCTTTACAAGAAAATAAATATATTTTCGGGTGATTAATTATTTTCGAAACGTCTGCACTTGTTTCTTAATATTTTTACAAGTACCACAAACACACACATTTCTTATCCTACAACATGTAACATAATTTACTCTAGTATCAAATTTACCTCTTCAGGCTGTTTACACAATCATTTTCAAGCAATCCAGAGAAGCATAGAACAGAACTAGTTAGCATCTCACTTAAGCGAGGCAATGTTTCCAAGTGTTATACATACAATGAACCAAAGTTTTAACTGTAACCTGAATAATGAAATCATGCAGTCTTGAAAACAAACCAATATTTCCAAGTGCTATATAGACAATGAACCAAAGTTTTAACTGTAACCTAGATAGTGAAATCATGTAGTCCTGACAACAAACCAATGTGATCCAAGGTTTCACAAGTACCAAACAAGTAATCTCAAATTTTACATCCTGCGATATTTAACATTCCATCCATGGTCTATTTCTTTAATTTGGATATTATATAACATATTGACAAAAACACCAACTTTATTTTGAATTTGATCAGCTTTGATATTATAACCCATATTATAAGTGATTGAAACTGCCTAAACCGTTGAACATTCTCAAAAGTTAAATACAAATAGCGAACATGTACAATTAACTCCTTCTTTATATTTTACAGAAGAGGCCTTTTGTTAAATCGTACTATTTATTTCATGTCTTAGAATCTCCTGTTGTTTCTTTTTATCTGTTAGAGATAATGAAGCAATGTTTTAGAAATATGTCCATTTGATAATGAAACAATGTTGTAGATGTCCATTTGATAATGAAACAATGTTGTAGATGTCCATTTGATAATGAATCAATGTTCTAGATACAATATTGATAACAAAATAGTTTTCTAGATGTCAATTTAATAAAAAAATATTGTAGATGTCACTTTGATAATGAAAGTTTTTCAGATGTCCATTTGATAAAAAAACAATGTTGTAGATGCCATTTTGATCATGGTATAATGTTCTAAATACAATATTGATAAAGAAGGAGTGTCCTATATGTCCATTTGGTAATTATACAATGTCGTAGACTTAAATTTAATTTTGAGTTTATTGCAGATAAATAAACAAGGCTCTAATATTAATATGAATACAAGAGTAAATTTGTAGTTGTTTTGTGTGAAAAGAATTAATACTTTAATCGTAAAATAAATAACAAACTAATGATTTAAATATATTAAGATGAAGAAGTATTCAATACTTCTCTGATTGTAATCTAAAGGGCAAAACAATATCTCAGTGTGCATAGTCTGCTCAGACAAGAAGTTCAAACTATGTCATATCAAACAATGTTTTAAATGTATTCTAGTAAAAAAAATTATATCATAAAACACCTTAAGAATAGTGCGGATAATTTGAGTTGATTTTGTGTATAAATGAACTTTTGTGGCTTGATAATTAATGTCACGTCTACTAGATTTTCATATATGTTAATTAAAGTACTACATTTATTTTTATCTTGCTGGATAAAAAAATTCCACCTATTTTTAACGTTTTTGGGATGAAACAAATTTCAAAGTAATCCTTGGGTGTTTTTCTTATAGTAAAGCCATCAAGTGTTACTGCTCAGTCCACTGAGAGAAATGGAACCCCTGATTTTGGCGTCGTAAATCCGGAAACATACCGCTGTACAAGCGTGGGGCAGTAATCCTTAAAAAATAGGTTAAATATAAAGTTCACGTTTTTCTATGATGATGGATGAAGATAATTCCACACGTTTTTTTTGTGATGTGGTAGTTGAAGATAATTTCACATTTTTACTGCTGTGGTTAAAGATATTTTCACATGCTTTTCTGATGTGGTGGTTGAAAATAATTTCACATTTTTATTGTGGTAGTTGAATATAATTTCACACGTTTTGCTTATGTGATGGGTGAAGATAATTTTACGTTTTTATTGTGGTAATTGAAGATAATTTCACATTTTTTATTGTCGTGGATGAAAATAATTTTTCGTTTTTATTGTGGTGGTTGAAGATGATTTCACATATTTTTCTTGTGTGGTGATTCAGTGATGACGAGAAAACCCACTTGTAGAGAAATATATATGTAAAAACGGCTAGTTTGAGTTGAGAAATTTTTATGTAAAGGAGCAAACAACGTTTTGACCTTCTTCAAGTTACTCAATTTCGCGACTTTAACCTACTAGTTACGTAACAAAAACAAGCTATCTTCCCTTCTAGTAAAACTTTACCAGTTACAAGTGTTTGTTTTTTCTTTGTGACCTAAAAACTGAAATCCGGGTCAAAAAAAGAGCCGCTGGTACCTCTCTTATAATTTGTAGCCTCAAGGCTTTACTTATTTTCTTTGCTTTCGTTTTCTTCAGCAGAATAACTATAGTGTTGCTGGAGCAAAATGGTATGAAAGCAATCGACCATTCCTGTGTACAAGTAGATCCTGAAAGTTGTAAAAACACACATAAAAGTCTAAATAAAAAGCTCTTATCTGAGTTGAGCGCAAAGGTGCTCTGCTAGTCGTCTTTAATTTAAAAGTGATAAACTTGAGGGACGGCAACTTGTCAACATTATCCTTCCCCCCATATCTATGGCTATTCTTCTAGCAACGGATATTGGAGCTGACAGCTACATCAGCACAACAAAACGTTTCCACAGCCAAAATACTTTTTGTTTATTTTGTCTGTAACTGAGCATAAAGCTATACTACGGGCAATACCTGTCCACCGCAGGTATTGAAACACAAATTCTAGCGTTGGAAATTCGCAAACACGCCGCTATGCCACAAGGGAACTGGCATGGATGAAAGAAATACTATATTTGATGACAGGAATTGGAACACCCATCCTGCAAATTGCGAGTCAAGCGTCCTAACTACAATGCCATGATGTGTTAGTTAATAATAACAATAGTAAATAAAAAGTTATGTATATGCAAAAACGGCTCGTTTGGGTTGAAAAAATATTTTACATAGAAGAGCAAACAACCTTCTTCGGTCATCGTCAGGCTCACAAAGAAAGAGGTAAGTGACCGGAAGCTGACCATATTTGAAAGGGGTTGTGTAAATGAGTGTCGAAATGTAGAGGGCGATGTTAGATGTTTAAATATATAATTTTATTTATTTTATTATATTAATATAGGTATAAAGGTGTTCCTTTATATTGGTTTATTTTGGGTTTCAGTTGTTGTGTAAGTAAAGCTTCTTTAATTTTGCGTTTGTTTATGTTTGTTTCTTTATATACTATATAATATGACATTCCAGTTAATACTGAATTTATTCAAAAACCAGGCACAAAACTAAGATCTACACTATGTAAGAACTACACTGACAAACACCACACCAACATTATTTATAAAATACAATATGATAACTGCCACGACTTCTATATTGGAGAAACAAGTAGAAAAATGGAAACCAGATTCAAAGATCATAAAAAGTCAGCTTCACACGTTTTCGAACACTGCAAGTCAAAAACACAACATTACCATAGAAAACACTGGAATACTAAATAAAGAAACAAACATAAACAAACGCAAAATTAAAGAAGCCTTATTCATACAACAACTAAAACCCAAAGTAAACCAATATAAAGGAACGCCTTTATACATATATTAATATAATAAAATAAATAAAATTATACATTCAAACATCTAACACCGTTCTCTACATTCCGACACTCAGTTACACAACCCCTTTCAAACATGTGGTCAGCTTCTGGTCAGTTACCTCTTTCTTTGTGAACCTGACAATGACTGAAGAAGGTCGAAACGTTGTTCGCTCTTCTATGTAAAATATTTTCTCAACCCAAACGAGCCGTTTTTGCATATATATTTCTCTACAAGTGGGTTTTCTCGACATCACTGAAATAAAAAGTTAGTTTTTCCGTGTGCTACCAACAGTGATTGTTAAAGGTTTGTATGAAAACAGAAATGAAAACATAAATTTTTTAACACAAAAAATAAAAAATATTAAGGGCATACTGAAATATATCTTGTATTTTGAGGGCCAGACGTTTATTTGTTTTGTTTAGAATTTAGCACAAAGCTATCTGAGCTAATCGTCCCTAATTTAACAGTGTAAGACTAGAGGAAACGAAGCTGGTCATCACCACCCACCGCCAACTCTTGGGTTACTCTTTCACCAACAAAGAGTGGGATTGAACGGAACATAATAATGCCCTCACAGGGAACATTGTATGCAGTATGAACATTATCACACACATTGTACGTAGTATGAACATTATCATACACAATTCGTTGAATTGTAACGTTTTAATTTATTGCATTTTTGAGATTTCTTGTTTGTTTGACAGTTTTCGCGCCAACTCCAAAAAGAGCAACATGCTTATAACTATCTGTAATTATAAAATGATAAGGCAGAAAGTCAAATGCACCCACTGCCAACTCTCAAGCTGCCCTTGTCTGATCAAGTAATAGGATTTTGATCGCCACTGTTATAAGGTACGAACTTCTCCAAAGTGCATAGTACGTTTTTGTTGGGTTCTTTTAGCAACAAATGAACGAGAACCATTGGACTCGTAGTCTAAGTATGTTAATCATTAATGAACGTCAGGCCATTTTATAAGGCAAAAGCAGAAAAAAATCACCTGCTACTTGAGTGAACATTTCACAATCTAAGAGAAACTATTGTAATGTTTAAAATAGGTAACACTTACCGTCCATTTGAGCGTCAACTGGAACCCCTCAGGTAGGTAATATGTACCATGAATCTAAGCGTCATCCGAAACACTTCAGGTAGATAACACTTACCGTCAATCTGAGCGTCATCTGGAACACTTCAGGTAGATAACACTTACCGTCAATCTGAGCGTCATCTAGAACACTTCAGACCTCCAGCTTTACACCAAACCAAGCAAATTCGAGGAAGTCTAAGTAGTAAAGTTTGATAAAAGATAGCAGTGGGTTACCAACATCCACCCTTTGATTTTTCAAGTTGTGGATGAATTGTTCCTTGTTTTGTTGATGTTTAAACACCGTTTAAAATCAGACCCCCAAATACGTAAATTTTCATGAAGACCCGTTTATTTTTATGAAGTCAGATTTCAGTACATTCTCTCTATATATAGCCTTAGCCCTCTATAACTATTTTATTATGAGTTCATCATGATTTTCAAAACATCAGTCAATATCTTTGTCATGCTCTCGTCATCTGCATTAACAGATTTTGGGACCGGCATGGTCAAGCGCGTTAAGCCGTACGACACGTAATCTCAGGGTCGCGGGTTCGCATCCCCGTCGGGCCAAACATGCTCGCCCTTTCAGCCGTAGGGACGTTATGATGTGATGGTCAATCCCACTATTCATTGGTAAAAGAGTAGCCCAAGAGTTGGCGGTGGGTGGTGATGACTAGCTGCTTTCCCTCTAGTCTTACACTGCTAAATTAGGGACGGCTAGCACAGATAGCCCTCCAGTAGCTTTGTGCGAAATTAAAAAAACAACCAAAACAAACAAACAAACAGATTTTCATTAGAAAAATCAAGGATGTCGAATGACGCAGTTTGTGGTTTAAGTGCATTCATAACTTCGTTCAATGAATTCCTTTCCACCTTTAAACATAAAACAAATGTTTCTTTCAAGCTAACGTATTTATAGCTCAGGACCAGAAAGACAAAACATATAAAAAGAAACAGGTACTGGTAGCTATTGTACGTAGACGTGAGTTATTTAGATAATGTAAGTAACTGTCAGTTTGACTAACAGGTTGTCCACTTCTTAATTGTGCAAATATATAAATATATATATTAATCCCACAAAATAGTTAATTAGTTTTGCACTGATTTTACATTGACAAAATAGACTAAAAATAGTATTCGACCACTATCTGCAAATATTGGTCGGATATTATTCTGTTTGAGTTTATCTTTGATTCCCCCTCTCTAAACACATTCATACATATATCAGGTCATCCCTTAAGTAATGTCCGATTTTAGGTTTAGAAAAAGAGAAAGGATTTCAAACACTTTTCGTGTTATTTAATTCATAGTGTACGTTCCATTATTATTAATTACTTCCTACCAACGATTCACAAGTTTCTAAATGTCACTTCTTTAACATTCTTGGGATTTGGAGAAAAAGAATGTAGAGGGAGTAATTTGACATCTTCATGTGTCCCAAGCTCTTTTCCATCAAGACAGTTCTGCAAATATCAGAATAGATGATAATCAGATGGAGTAATCTCTGAAGAATAAGGAGGATGTGGAAGTTTTCCCAGTCTTGCTCTTCATCTTCAATCTTTACAGATGTGATCCTTGCTGTATGGGGCCGTGCATTATTCTCCTGTAATACCACACCTTTACGATTGATCAAAGTAGGCCTCTTTTCTTTCGGTGCAACATTCAAGCACTCTAACTGTTAACAGTAGAAGTCTGATATAATCGTTACACTGAGTGGCAAAATCTCAAAGTGGATCACACCAACAATATCCAACCAAAAGCTTAACAAGACTTTCCTTGGATGAAGATCCATTTTTGGCTGTTTACAGCCACTTTACCTGCACTGACCCATTGTCTGCAGCGCATAACATGTTTATAATATATCCATTTTTCATCTCCAGTCACTAACCTGTTCGAAAGGTAAGTTACGTTCACGAGAGTGTAGAAAAGTACAAATGTCCATTCTTGCTTTAACATTGGCTTCTGTCAAATCATATGGAACTTATTTTCCAAGTTTTGATACCTTTTCAAGCTGTTGCAGATGACGTGAACTGTTGAATGGGTTGAATAAAGCTTCTATACTAGGTCTTCAACTGCTACAGCACAATCTTCATCAAGTGCAGCCAGCAGTAAGTCATCATTAAACAAGACAACCTGAACGTGGCGCATCACTTGAGCTATAGTTACCTGATTTGAGCTTCTGAAACAACCTTCGATATTTTCTTTCATTGAGAGACACTGTATCATAAACACCTTGAATGTTTTGTGTAGTTTCTGTTGCACTATTGCCTTTTTTAAACTCAAAGCATTATATGTTTAATGTGCTCCTCAGACACACCGATCTTTATAATGGTTTATTTGATTAATGAACTGAAAAAGTTGAGTTGTGTTAGTTTCTTCTATTTGTCTGAACATTTTTATACATGTTATACTACAAATTTTAGTCATTAAAGCCTTCCATAAAGACAGAAACAATGATGCACCTTTTGTGTTAAGTTTTCAGACATTACTTATTATTACAGCTACACGAGGGCTATCTATACTAGCCATCCTTAATTTAGTAGTGTAAGGCTAGAGAGGAGGCAGCTTGTTATCTTCTGGTTTGTTTCTTTCTTTCCTTTCCTTTCCTGCTGCAGATCAAAACAATAACCAACAAACACACTTTACTTTCAATCTTTTATTACTGTTTGTTTGAATTTAAGCACAGATCTACACAAAGAGCTATCTGTGCTATGCCTAACATTGGTATCAAAACCTAGATTTCGAGTTCGTATTACTCGCTATTAATGAATTACATTCGATAGTCACTTATTCTGCAACTCCAATGCTTTTGTATGTTTTTTATGTTTTCTTTGTGTTACACAATTTTCTTCTCGAATTCAAACTAATTCACAATGTTCATGCACGAAAAACTTTTAAAATGAAGAAATGTCATGACATCTTCAACGTTTAGGTAAGAAATATTGCTTCATAAACCTATTAATTTATATTTAGAACTGTTTATAATCATTATATATATATATATATATTATCGTTAAATAACAGTTTACACTTGAGAAAACTACTATATAACATCTACCTAGTCAGCACATCCTTGAACAAATGGTGTCAAAGCTGTGGAAACGTGCCATACCGTTCTTCTAAAGCTTACAAAGTAACCAGGTCAGTGGATGAGCAAAGCATATTACATGATAACCTCCAAAAGTCACAGTAAAGCAAGCTAGTTTTATCTGAAGCAAACAACGTAAGATAGAAATACGTTTATTAAGTAATAGTTGTTCATTTAAAGAAAATCATAACGTCTGATAATTTTAGACTTATTTCCTGAAATGGAGCGGAGGAATTCCCTGAGGGGCAACCTGATTTAATGACTAGCACCATTATACACTAGTGTGTTGATTGTTAGTCAGTAGACACTAAAATAACACCACATAAGGGACCCTTAACGTTGTAATTTGTACTGTTGTGGCGTCAGTAAAGCGTGCGCATGTCATGAATCACGAGAAGAATTATGAACGCTGTAGCTAACAACACAGCATAACATATGGACATCAAAAAGCAAAAATACTTTTTACTCTTAATTTTGATTTTATTTACTCTTGTAACAGAATTTTTTCTGGGATCATGCAGAAGTATATGTAGTTATATATATATATAATCACTACAATACACGAGGGTTTTCTCTTTCTTTTTTCATTTCATTAATTTCTTGTACTAGTTGACTTCAAATTTCACTCTTCAAGAAATAATTTTACAAAATATCTATAACAGACAAATATCAATTTCCAACTAAACATAAATCACTTAAATTAAATATATATTTTTTGAAATAAAAAAACATAAAATAATGTCCTTGTATAACTCAAGTAGATTAAAATATATCCAACTGTAATTTAATTTACATTTATCAAGTAAATTTATTTCGTTATTAGAGAAAAGCAATTTATTTCCATTACGTTTCGTCCTCCAGTGACACAGCGGCACATATGGTAAAATGCACATATGCAGTGTTAGACTAGAGGGAAGGCAACTAGTCATCACCACCCACCGCCAACTTTTGGGCTACTCTTTACCAACGAATAATGGGATTAAACGTCACATATAACGCCCCCACAGCTGAAAGAGCAAGCATGTTTGGTACGACGGGGATTCGAACCCGCGACCCTCAGATTACAAGTCGAACGTCTTAACCCACCTGGTCATGCCGGGCCTGTAAAAAAGTGGAAGAGCATAAATAGTCTAATATTTTGTTATTTGTTTCCCAAGGAGGAAAATTCGACTGTGTTTTATTATATCTGTATACACACGTGTACATTCAGGCATCTCTGGCCCGGCACTAAGCTGATGGTTAGGGCGCTGGACTCGTAATTTGAGGGTCGCTGGTTCAAATCTCTGTAAGACCAAAGATGGTTGCCCTTTAAGTCCCACGGGCGTTATAATGTGACGGTCAATTTCCCCAATCATTGGTAAAAGAGCAGCATAAGTGTTGGCGGTGGGTAGTGATGACTAGCTACCTTTGCTATAGTTTTTTTACTGCTAAATTAGAGACGACTAGTGCTTTCGGATAGCTTTGCGCAAAATTCAAACCAATTTTTTTTTTTCCTGTTGTATCAGATGAATCGGAGATGCGAATTAATTTTTCAAGTATTTTCTAAGTTTTATCTGAACACCGTTGAAGAAACCAAATTCTCAAATGGTATTACAGTTGTGAAACATTCTTAAAGCAATTATTTCTTTAAAATGACCAATATATATTTGGGGGGGGCGGAATGGGTTTAGGGTTTAAACCACTCCTTCCGCACTTTCTCGCCAAGCTCGCTACTGGTTTTCGTCAAGGACAGCACCTCAGTGATAACAACCACTTTCTATTTCGCTGTTACCCACTCTTCTTGAGGCCTCTACTCTCAACACCAGAATCCACAGGATAAGTAAAAAACGTGGAATGACGTTACAAAATATATATACAGCAGCGAAGAGCTTAAAATTAGGGAAAGGGGGTCGTGTGAGAGCATTCAAATATATTTATTCCTACTTTTATAAAACTTTCATTCACGTTTCGTGAAAGGAAAAATAAGAACACATTTTCTTTATCATAAGCAAGTTATTTTTAATTTTCTATCAATATATAAATGCACGAATAATAAAAATACATATTTTAGTAAGTTTTTAGTAAAAGTTATCTTGTTTCCAACATTTTGCAATGAAAAGTACCTCACCCTCGTGGCGCTTTGCAGTGAGTCTAAGGATGTATAAGGTTAAAAGCCTGAATTTCGATACCATCGATTGGCAGAGCGCTATTAGACAGTGCATTGTGTAAACGTGCGCGTAACAACAAGCTGAAACAATAAGAGTTTCATTACTTGATTTACATTTTTAGGTCCGACCTTCCTCGAAACACTTACAAATGTTAAAAATTTAAATATAGTTAAAACGAGATAGAAATGCACCACTTGATAAACAATATTTGGCCACTATTAAGAAGGAAGAATCTAGTATTTTCTACAATTGTACATAACACATAAGTACACCCAGCTGGTGACGTCCACCACACGACCTTGATCTATTCCTTGTGTTTCATTTTATTACAGGTCAGTCTTCCTTTATTTAAACGGCTTATTATATTTTATTTGTCGTTTATTAACATTACGCTCTTAACAAATAATTTTAACACCTTTATTTTTATTACACTATTTTGTATATTTAAAGTGTTGACAGGCATGTGACTGAGCGTAGTATGTCCATGTTCTGCTATTCCAACACACCAATTTCTACCAGTCTCCCGTATTACAGATTATTGCATCCCGTATATTCTACATTGTAAACTTCTTTCTCGCCTGGCATGGCCAGGTGGTTAAGGACCTCGATTCGTAATCTGAGAGTCGCGGATTGAAATCCCCATCGCACCAAACATGCTCGCTCTTTCAGCCGAGGAAGCGTTATATGTGAAGATCAATCCCAATATTCGTTGGTGAAAAAGCAGCCCAAGAGTTGGCGGTGGGTGGTGATAACTAGCTGCCTTCCCTCTAGGCTTACACTGCTAAATTAGGGACAGCTAGTCCAGATAGCCCTCGTGTAGCTTTGCGCGAAATTCAAAATTCAAATAAACTCGATAAGTGTATCGTTAACATACCTGACAAAATAAATCATGAAATAACCTTACTCTTTTAACTTTATAATCCGTGTTTTTGTATGTTTTTCATTTGGCAAAGCCACCTCGGATTATTCCACCGAGGAGAATCGACTCCCCCTGATTTTAACGTTGTAAATCCGTAGACTTACCGCTGTACTAACGGGAGGCGTTTATAACACCTTATATTTATAAATATGAACAGGTGCTAATGGACTGCTCATACTTGTTTCCTCAATCTGATAATAAAATTCGTCATTGAAGTGAAAAACCGTTTATGTTGTTAGAAAATGAACACTCAATCTCAACTTCTGAAGTAAGTGTTGTTCTTTGATTTTCAGCTTGTATAAGACAAGAAAAATCACAACCAATAGATTCATTGATTAGTACTTGTCAAATAATGAAATAACTGAACAAACTAAAAGACTACAAGAATTGAACGTACCTAATAACTTGGTAAAATGTTCTATATTTTATATGACACATTCGTTCAGTAATGCATAAAGTGTAAATATCTAGGTTATGGTGAATATAATAAAGTACGAATGTTATTGGCATTCAGAACACGTGCTACTTGTACGTCCTTGCATTGAACCTGGATAAATTTCCTGTTTTTTCCCCCAAGTTTTACAAGGTTTTGTTAAGTTAGGCACGTTTATGTAAATCACGTGTTTTACATCTAAATTCTCCATCATTTAGAAATATTCCGCTAAATGTACATTTCGGAATTAACATTAAGTTAATATGTATTCCAGAATTAATATTCCACAAAATATACTTATCAGAATTAATATTCCACGAAATATACTTATCAGAATTAATATTCCATTAAAGATATTGATCAAAATTAATATTTCACTGAATTTATCTATCAGAATTAATATTTCACTGAATGTATCCATCAGAATTAATATTTCATTGAATGTGTCTATGAGAATTAATATTTCACTGAATGTATCCATCAAAATTAATATTTCATTGAATGTGTCTATGAGAATTAATATTCCACTGAATGTATCCATCAGAATTAATACTCCACTGAATGTATCTGTCACAATTAATATTCCACTGAATTTGTCCATCAGAATTAATATTTCACTGAATTTATACGTTACAATGAACTATAAACTTTAAACAAAGAATGGTTGTGATAGTTTGAAAAACACTTCATAATTTTTGCATTGTTTGTATTTGACTAATTTGGGTATGTTGAACTAGATTTGCCCAATTTCCAACCGATAGACTGGAAGGAAAATAGCAAATTAAAAGCACTAATCGCCGACTTTTGGGTCACTGTAATCAAATAGTGGGAGTTGATTGTTACTATTATAACATATCTGCAGCTCCAGAGGGCAGAATACGATTTCATTTTTCTATTTTTTATCGACAATGGGATGTGAACCACAGAATCTCGTATTTACAGAATCCAGCAAGCTGATATTAGGCCACTATCGGTCCTTTAAATAACTGTTCTATCCCTACTGTTACTGTCAGCGAAACTTTGCTCTAAACAGCAACTAAACATACCAATTAAATACACTAGGGCACTTAAAGTGCCATGAACTGATAATACAAGTGATCAGAGCACAAAATGGCCCAGCATGTCCAGGTGGTTAAGGTACTCGACTCGTAATCCGAGGGTCGCGGGTTCAAATCCTTGTCACATTAAACATGCTCACTCTTTCAGCCGTGGGGGTCAATTACACTATTCGTTGGTAAAAGAGTAACCCAAGAGTTGGCGGTGGGTGGTGATGACCAGCTACCTTTTCTCTAGTCTTGCACTGCTAACTTAGGAACGGCTAGCGTAGATAGCCCTCGAGTAGCTTTACGCGAAATTCAAAGTAAGGAATATAACACAAAATGAACTTTTCTTAGAAATGTATATCATTTCGAAAAGTGGATGCAAAGGAATTTTATCTTTCTCCTCAGAATATTTTGTATACGTTTTATTTCAAAAGACACCACTATTATTTTTATTCGTGTTGATGGTTAACAACCTTAATTGAAAGATAAATATGGGTTGAGTCTTAGCAGTAATATCAAAACAATGAAAAAATTCGATCTAGATAATAAAACAGTGGCCTTGACAGATACAAACTGTGGTTATGTATATGTAAGCTACAAAATTATAGCTTCTCGTATCTAGCTAGAATGGTTGTATGTTAAGCAAACATTTATTTTTTCTCCAATACCCCTGTAGGTGATGTTTTATTCTACTTTAACTTCTAGTAGGTCAATTTCTTGCAACGTCAAATCTTTTCTATCTTAAGAGAACCTAGAAATTTAGAACCAGCTGTAATTGATCTAAAAAAAACAAAATGTACTTGTTACACTAAACATGAACGACGAAGTGTACAAATTATTATATGAATGTTACATAAACAAGGATCAGGGGAGGCAGTACGTTTTCTCCAAACGCATGAGGTTTACATCTTAGTTCCAACTCTGTTCTGTATCTTTATAGACCGTTATGCAAGTTATTTCAGTCTTCAAGGCCAGATTTACACTTTAATTTGTAATTAGTATCCATCAAATAGTGGAGAAAAGCTATATTTACGGGCTTACAAAGCTAAAATTTGGAATTCGATTCCCTGCGATGAATACATTTTGCTCTAAATATACTATTTTCTAAGCCTTAAATAGCGGCACGCTCCGTAACTCAGCGAAATTTTCGTTGCGCCCCTCCCTTCACATTGAAATAACTTTTGCAAGTAATAACAACAAAATTAACATTTTCTTTACCAGTGATGACGAGAAAATCCACTTGTAGAGAAATATATATGTAAAAACGACTGGTTTGGGTTGAGAAATTTTTATGTAGAGGAGTGAACAACGTTTCGACTTTCTTCAGTCATCGTCAGGTTCACAAAGAAAGAAAGAGGTAATTGACCGATAGCTGACCACATGTTTGGAAGGGGCTTGTGTAATTGAGTGTATGAATTTAGAGGGTGTGCTTAGATGTTTGATTATATTTATTAATATAGGTATAAAGGTGTTCTTTTGTATTGGTTTATGTTGGGCTTGACTTGTTGTATAAGTAAGGCTTCTTTAATTTTGCGTTTGTTTATGTTTATTTCTTTGTTTAGTATTTGAGTGTTTTCTATGGTTATGTTGTGTTTATTTGACTTGCAGTGTTCGAAAACATGTGAAGGTGACTTTTTGTGTTCTTTGAATCTGATTTTTCTACTTGTTTCTCTAGTATAGAAGACGTGGCAGTTATCACATTGTAATTTATAAATAATGTTGGTGTGGTGTTTGTCAGTGAAACTTTTACATAGTATAGACTTTAGTCTTGTGCCTAGTTTTTGAATAATTGCCCCCCAGTGGCTCAGCAGTATGTCTGCGGACTTGCACGTTAAAATCCGGGTTTCGATACCCGTGGTGGGCAGAGCACAGATAGCCCATTGTGTAGCTTTGTGCTTAATTCTAAATAACAATAACAAGGTTTTTGAATAAATTTGGTATTAACTGAAATGTCATATTTTGTTATTAGTTTTTGCTAAATGTTGGTTATTTTTCCGCTGATGTCGGGAATATATGTGGTTTCGTGATTTTTTCGTGGAATATATTTACTTTCGCTAGTTGATTTTGTTTTGTGTCTAGGTGTGTGCGTATAATGTTTTCTACGGTTTGTGGAGGAAACTTATTGATGTTGATGAAGTATTGTTTTATTTTGTCTAATTCATCGTTAATTTTATCTGGTGAGCATAGTTTTATGGTTGTGTTTTTTTGGTTTCTTAATATGTTGAGTTTTTGTTTTGTTTCATGTGCTGAGTGCCAAGAAATGCATAGTCCAGTATAAGTGATTTTTCTGTAGATTTCTGTTTTAAATTGTGTGTCGGTTCTTGTAGGTTTGAGGTTAAGAAATGATATTTGATTGCTTCCTTCTTGTTCACATGTGAAGTTAATGTCGGGATGTGTAGCGTTAATGTGATTGAAAAAATTAAGTGTGTATTCTGTAGATGTGAATTCCGCAATAATGTCTACATATCTGTACCACTACATTGGTGGATGTAATGCTGTATTAATTGCTTATGTTTCAACTTGTATCATAAAAATATTGGCTAGAACTGATGATATTGGTTGCCCATGCTTAGGCCATTTATTTGTACATAGTTGTGGTTGTTGAACGTGAAGTTTGTCTTCATCGTGGTGTTACGTTTTTTATATAGACTAAACGCAACAGAAAAACAAAGATAACAGCTTGTATAATTTATTACAACAAATTATCATATATGTGACAGATATAAAATAAATTATATAATAACAATGACAGATGTTCAGTTTCAACCTTCAAAATTAATTACAATACAAAATGGTACTGGCCTGTGTCCAATATAATGATCCAGAATGAAAGTCTAAAAGTCCAGTTCAGAAATCCAAAATTCCAGTCTAGGGGGTGAATTTGGTCCCACGAAGAAATTACGAAGTTTGAATGGAGAAGTCCAGAAACAATTCACAGTCCAATAAATTTGACGAAGTTCTTTTTACGATGTTTTTGATGAATGTCTCAAATTTGTCGTTTTCCAACTTGCCCCGGTCTCTCTTAAACAGTCCTATACGTGTTGACCTTCAGTACAACCAGTAATTCGAATGAATCGTAAATATTGACGAAATAAAATCACAGCTTTTGTAGATCTAGCTCCAGTCACAAATCCAAGTTGGATAAACACACAGCAAACGTTGAAAAATTCTCAAACGAAGATAACATCTCTTGAATCGAATAAAAACGAATGACTGACTGACTCTCCTCGCATCGCCGTCTGTTTATATACTAGTAGGCCAACTGTGTTCTCGAACAATCGCGCAACTTCCCAGAATTCCAGAGTAATCTGCGCATGCCTGTTTTTGCACGAGGCTCGTATAGACACCAGGCCAAAATACATTCTATTTATAGACAAATGATCGATCTACCTAATTCTAGAAATTTCTACATGAATAACAACACATTTTATTGGTTTGAACTTCGAAACAATAATATAAACAACAACATGGCATTCCAAACGCTTTACACATAACACGTGGTGAATTCTACGAGGGTTGCTAATTGGCTGCTTGGAATGTCTATTGATGGGTTAGGGTCTCAGATATAGAGCTTTAAGGCTATCTTGCAGGTTTCAGCAGTTTGAACTTCTGTAAAGAGGAATATAATATTGAAATTGGCCATTAAGGTTGTATGACTAAATTGATTAAGATTAGACATGAAATTAAAAGAGTCTTTAATGATGTTGCATATTTGGAGAATGACCATGCTATGTATTTACCAAGATTGTATTTAATACATTAATTTGTGGACATTATTGGTCTTAATGAACAATCTGGTTTATGAGGTTTGGGGATGCCGTATATTTGTGGTGTTTGAGAGTCGGTCTTGCGTAGGTAAAAATAAAGTGTTTTTGAAATTGTGTTGGCTTTTTAATTTTTATTAGTGTTATGTTTAGTTGCGTTTCGTGTCTTTGATGGATTTGTGTGTATTGGTTTAAATTGCTTGTCTGATAGGATGTTCTTCATTTTTTGGATGTATTCACTCGTGTTTGTTATGACTATAGCGTTTCCTTTATCTGCTTTTAGAATTTTTATGTGTATGTCTTGTTTCAGATTTTTAATGGAATTAATGTCTCTTTTTGTAAGATTGTTTTTTAGCTTTCTGTTTTGAGAAATTATGTTGGTGGTTTTGTGAAAAAATTCTTTCAAAAAATCGTTCAAGGTGTTGTTTTTAGGTGTTTCTAAAAATATAAATTTTAATTTTTTCTGGGAAGTTTGGCTGTTGAATGTCAATAAAAATGTTGAAGTTGTCTTCTTTCTGTGGTTGTTTTTGTTTTTTGTGGAAACTATCACAAGTCTCATGGCTAGGTCTAGTAAACATGTTTTAATTTCTTAGGTGCTATTGTGAAGTTGAGTCCTTTATTTAGTAGATGTATCCCGCCTGTGTTGAATTTTCGTTCGGATCTGTTAATTATTAGGTTAGTCAACGGTAGTCTTGTCTTTTCTGTTGTTTACATCTTAGTTTTTCTAGTTTTTTGTTGTGGCAGATCTTTTTATTCCTGTCATTCCTAATGTTTATTTGGTTTATGTTTCGTTGTATAAGCCAGTAAATTTCTGGTTTAATGCAGTATGCCAGTTGATGGTCTAGGCTCATTTTTCTTAACTCAAACCAGTCGTTTTTACATATGTATTTTGTTTACCAGAAATGAACTAATGTTTGTAAGGAACGAGTAAATGATACAGCGAAATCAACAACAACAATAAACTTTGAGAGCAAAATGTTTGTTTTCTTAGGTTATCGTCGCTTCTAATCTTCCTGTTTTTTTTCCATTATTATTTTTGATTTTCACCCAAGAAGGCCGGCTCCCTGGGGTGGGTGCGCACTATTATTTGTAGAGCAATGCTCTAAAACAACCTTAAAATGGTTTTTATACGGTTTGTGTGGGTTAGTTATGAATGTAGATGATGCGATTTTGGTATCCTTCAACGTTTCAAGATATTCAACATGGCTGCTAAAACGCACATTTACATATAACTCATTTTCCCTGATAGATAACACAGCCACATTTTTTGTCTAAACCTAGTTGTTGTTGTTTTTTAGGTTTGCAATTTCAAAGTTTAACTTATTTTGTTGCTGAATTAATCCTTTATCTACTGTGACAGCCAAGATGGCGGGAAAAGTTATAATTAACACTTGTAGCTTATAACCATCACGTGAAAGTAACTGTGGCATATCCTTTGTAAATATATAGCACCACCATATTCATTATTTGAACACTAAGTGAGATATATTAAACAGCGATTTAATTCTTACGTAAATTTAGTCCTGAAAGTATAAAGAAACATATCTCTACAGCTAAGACTACTGTATGATATATATACTCACACTGGAAAAATTCTGTCTTCAACTTTTACTTTAACAAAGCTTTGTTAAAACCGAACATTTAGTTTGAAAAAATAAGACATCAGTGTTATTCATCATTCATTTTTAGAAGTAAGTTAGGCCTCATTAAAAAGGTGGTTTCATCCATGCTTACAGTTCAATATTATTCTCTTAATTAGGCCTATACCCGGATTTCATATTTAACTTACCTGCTGTGACAATTTAGCGAAAAATGCAAATATATTCGAAATCTTCCCCAAATGTTTAAGTTGTTTTTGCTGGTATACACATGAATCTATTTTAAATTATTTTATTCGTTCGACCATACTGGTAAAATCTACTATGAGTAGTGCCATCTTCTGTTTTACTGTTATAAACTGTAGATTCAAATAACATTGTTGATACGAGGGCTGTTTAAAAAATACGCGGACTGACGTCATAAAACAAAATGTACTTTATTTAGAAGTTACAGGTCTAAGACTCCTTCAATGTACTCTCCTCCCCAACGCACACACTTATCCTAACAGTGTTTCCACTTGTTGAAACAGTCCTGGTACGCTTCTTTTGTAATGTCCTCCAGCTCCTTCGTCGCATTTGCCTTAATCTTGGAAATCATCTCAAATCTTCTTCCTTTCAAGAGTCTTTTGAGTTTGGGGAACAAGAAAAAATCGCAAGGAGCAAGGTCAGATGAGTAGGGGTGTGTGGGTTGAGAAGAACAGTGATAGAGTGTTTGGCCAAAAACTCACGAGTTCTGAGGCACAAATTTCGCAGCAACACGATGCATCTTCAATTTTTCGATCAAAATCTCGTAACAAGGTCCAACTGATTTCCAACACTCTTCAGCAAGCTCTCTGACAGTCAGACGTCGATTTGCCCGCACCATGGTGTTAATTTTGTCGACGTGGAAGGACGTCCAGAACACTCATAATCTTCAATGGACTCTCGATCATCCTTAAAATGTTCATGCCACTTGAAACATGCCGTACGCTTCATAGCAACATTACCGTAAGCCGTGTTAAGCATAGCAAAAGTTTCAGTTGCAGATTTTCCAAATTTAACACAAAATTTCACAGCAAGTCGTTGCTCCTTCAGGTCATTCATTCTGAAATCCGCCAAACGAAAAAAATCGCACTTCACTTAAAACCGCGTAGCTAATACACAAATGAAGATATCTGCAATCGGGAAATGGCGTCGTAATCAGCTGATCTGTGCAAACCTAGCGACACCAAGCGAATTCCCTTGAAACCAACTGGAGCTGCGCAATTTAAACAGTCCGCGTATTTTTTGAACAGACCTCGTATTTCTCACGCACGCATATATCTGCATATATAGACTGGAGGTGGCAAAATGTGCGTTAAGCAACTGGAAAAAAATTATTTTAACTTTCAGACTTATGATTGATTACAATTAGATGTTAAAATTGAACAGTAATGCTAAGAAAATGTCGGCCTAGAAACCGACCTTTTACAAAGTTCTAACAACCTGACTTGTATCTTGTCTTTAACCGCTATTATGATCTTAGCACCAACAGCATCACAAGACAATGTCGGACAGGACTACAAACAAGCAGAAATAATTTGTTGCAGTCAATTTCTCCACGTCCTTGTCAATACGTTGTGTTTTATATTACTAACAATAAGGACTTGGTATGGCCTTGGTGGTTAGGGCATTCCACTTGCAATTTTCTCTCCTCGGGTTAGAATCCCTTTAACGAACTTTCTTGCACTTTTAGCAGCTGGAGCGTTATGATGTCATAGTTAATCCGATTTTTACAAGAGTTGGCAGTAGATGGTGTTAACTAGCTATTTCTCTCTACTTTATTTCTTCTAAATTATGGACAAATAACTCAAATAGCCATCGAGTACCCTTGCACGAAATTTACGAACAAACAATGGCCTACGCTTACAGGCTGGTTGTCATTGACAAGAAGAAGTTCAACTTGAAGGTGTCACGAAGGACGACTTGTAATCAACACACGAAGAAGCAGACGTTGTAATGATACAACAAATGATACAGATGGCTGCACAAGGTGTAATTTCACAAGGCACAGTATCTGCATGTGTCTTATCTTTGTACAACTAATTAACCAAACAATCTCCCATGCACGTTTTACATCAAGACCAGTTGGTTTACAATGTCAAATGTCCGCTGTGATATCAGGTTAAAGAAAACTCCCAAAAACAACATAAAGGTCAATTCAAAGTTAAAATAATTTATATCTACATCAGAATCCTCTGCAAAGAATGTAAAGACAACTATTTTTCAGACCTGTATATGGACCCTCTGGATCTTCACATAACTAAGTTTGGACGGGAACGTGATAAGATGGCAAAGACTTTTGTCCCCGTTATGTTTCCTTTTGATAATCCAGTAGCACTACCTGAGATATATCAAATCATTGATTGTTCAAGTGGGCTACGAAGCTCAACACATGCTAGGTGTAGCTGTGCAGAAAACCAGTTCACTCGTTATACCTAATATTGCATTTACTGTCGAAAACCATGCTCAGAAATAAATGACGTATTTGCGGAACATACAATTGTCTTGTTTTTCATAACTTTTGTATTTTGACAATGACGTGGTGAACTACACTGATAAGAGTGAAGGGGAACCTGACAATGAAGTGGTGAACCTCACTAGCGAGATTGAAGTAGGGTCTGACAATGAAGTGGTGACCCACACTGAAGAAAGCGAAGGAGGGTCTGACTATGAGGTAGTGAACCACACTGACGAGAGTGAAGCCAGTGAATAAATTGTGGAGTGACAGACTTTTGTCTGTTTGTGAAGGAGAGCCTAACAATGAAGTGGTGAACCACACTAAACAGAGTGAAGGAAGGCCTAACAGTGAAGTGGTGAACCCCACTGAAGAGAGTCAAGGAGGACCTGACAGTGAAGTGATGAATCACAATGAAGGGAATGAATGTGAGCCTGACAATGAGGTGGTGAATCACACTGAAGAGAGAGAAGGAGGGCTTGACAGAGAAGTGATGAACCACACTGAAGAGAGTGAAGGAAGGCCTGGCTATGAGGTGATGAACTACTTTGAAAAGAGTAAAGGAGAGTCTGATAGTAAAGTAATGAACCACACTGAAGAGAGCGAAGGAGGGTCTGACAATGACGTAATGAACCACACTGACAAGAGTGAAGCCAGTGAATAAATTGTGGAGTGACAGACTTTTGTCATTTATTTTCTTTTATTCACAGGTTTCAGTTTTACACTCATTGTTAGTTAGTGCTTAGCATGTAGTTGTGTTTTATGAATTTTATATTTAAATCGATTTGTTTTAAAAATGATGTTTTATCTGAAAGATGAAACAAAACTGTTGCAATTTTGGCTAGGTTGTTTTCTTTTATTTACAGATTGATACGTTAGGGTCGTAATAATGCTAAATATAGGGCACTAAGAAATAGGCGTAATATAATTTGGTTTAAGTGTATTTCGTATAGGTAAAATAGATTATATAGATTTATAAAATAGTTGATTATCGACTATTACGAATAATAGTATGCTTAGTTCCTGCTTTAGTGATGAAAGTTTTTTTTATAATTGAATTAATTAAAAATAACATTTAACATTAAACCATAATAAGTAAGTATGGAATGAAATCATACCTAATACGTAAACTGTTTTAGTTTAATTCATATGTCGCTAAATGAATTCCTCACTCCTGAAAACCTCATAATAGACGTCAATATCATCATAAAAATATGTCGATTTTATGCTACGATAGTGATACAATATGTTTTCCGCAATCTTGGCCACCATATTTAACTAAGGATTGATTGAGAAGTATTAAAGTAAGCTGAAATATGAAATATTGAAAAAACAACAACAACAACAAGAGAAAGTCTAGGTTTGCGTACAAAGATTCGTTGTGCTTCCACTCGTGCAGATTGAGATAAGAGCAAATATGTGTTTCAGCAGCCATCTTGGTTGTTACCTTATTGGAATTCCAACCTATATGCTTCTGAACTATGAAATCAGTACTGGTCCTTCACTTCATGAATTTTGAAATAACCTATTAGCACTCTGAAACTTAGTATCTTAATTTGAGAATGGAGTTATTTTTATAGGTTAAAACAGAGAACTGGTTGTTTAACAGAAACTGCTCATCAAATTAACATTGGATCGTAACTGATACTCAGCAACGGAGTGGAGGATTTTCATGGTAAATAACCAGATGGATTTCTATTAAGCAGAATTTAATTTGGACAACTGAACATCTGCGACCGAAAAGAAAGAAATTCCGAAAGGTGTGCCAAATTTTCTTAGCAAAATAACGTGTTTTCTAAATAAATTTAATTTTGATAGCTTTTTTCCAAGACTTTTATTATTTGCAGAAACAAGTTGCTCTTTCTATGTTGTTAAGCGAAACGATACTACACAATGGATTATCTGAGCTGTGCCAATCACATGTATTGAAACCTATGTTTTAGTGTTATAAATTTTTGGACTTATGTCTGAGCCTGGTTCAGCATTGCCAGGTGGTTAAAGGACTCGACTTGTAATCCGAGGGTCACAGGTTCTAATCCCCGTCACAAAATGGTCCCCGTGAAATACCGTGGAGGCGTTATAATGTGATGGTCAATCCCACTATCTGCTGGTAACAGAGTAGCCCAAGAATTGGTGGCAGGTGGTGATAACTAACTGCCTTCTCTCTAGTCTCACACTGCTAAATCAGCAACGGCTAGCGCAGATAGCCCTCGAGTATCTTTGCGCCAAATTTTAAAACGTGCGAAAAGGTTGAATATCTTGAATCATACTTGTCCTAAAAACTGCACGTGCTAGTTATGATACATGAACAGCTGGATTTTGCCAAGTCAGTCTATTAAATAACCAAATTCATTGATTAAAGTTATTTTAAGAGATGTTTATATCTTACATAAAATGTGATAGTAAGCAGTTTAATAAAGTCTACTTCATCAAGTAACATGAATTTTTATTTTATTATTCTTTTATTAATTCTGTTGTTTCTGTTTTTGATCTCAATAATATTTAGTGTATTATTTCCAAAAAGCGAAAAAACAAAAATTTATGACTTTATTAAAAAGAATTGTATACATATAGAGTTTTCGAATTTAACCTTTTCTCACATGTAATGGTGACTAACACTGAAAGTTATCTGAGATGAATTCTACAAGTTTTGTTACGGAATAAAAAAATAACCAATGAAAGGTCTCCACCAATGATTAACAAGTATACATATTCAGGTAACTATAATGTGAGATACCGTCATGATAAAGCTTTGCTATCTCGTTTTGTTTCCTGTTCAAAAAAGTATATCGTATTCGTAAATATTAGAAAACAATAAGCTGGTTGTAACCTAGCGTTATCGAAGTGAGAAATAATGCGTGCACACGTTGTAAAAGTGATAGACAATCTGTGGACGCGTTATCAAGGTGAGGAACAATGTATGTATGCGTTATCAAAATGACGAGCAACGTATGGACGAGTTATCAAGATGAGAAACAACGTATGGATGCGTTATCCAGGTGAGGAGAACAATATATGGATGCGTTATCAAAATGACGAGCAACGTATGGACGCGTTATCAAAAGGATAGACAATCTCCAGATACGTTATCAAAATGATAGACAATCCTTGATTCGGCTCAAAAAACTGGGCCCACTAACTGGCTATTCCTTTTAGAACAAATAATTACAGGATATCAGATAAGTTTAGATCAGAAAATAAAAATGATATACAATATACTTTTGATTCCAGTGTACAAATCTGCTGATCTTTTAACCCATATAGATGAAGTTAACAAGATTCTTCTTTATTAGCACGTTAAGTAACTATAATCAGTGTTTCCTATTTCACGCGATATACACTGTCAGCATGTTCAACTATGTAAACATCTGTCAACATTAGTCCTAACGTTTATATACAGAAAATGTTTACTCATCAATGTAAACTATGTGAGAAAAGACACGAAGGATAGACGTCACATCCTGAAAATAAACTGTCATAGTTTATTCATATATATATATAAAATACGTACATGTTAATTTTTAGGTAGCCATATTTTAATCGAGAGGCCATGACTTAACGATTAGCGTGTTTAGAATGTGAATTTGAGGGTTCATGTTCGCGTTCTAATGCCAGATTAACGCGTTACAGGCCTTGAGTCTGTAATCTAATCCAAATCTTCGTTTGATTGTTGAAGAGTAACCCAGCATGTTGTGGCAGATAGTGTTGTGTAGCTCACTTCCTTCTCTGTGATGATTTTTGAAAAACGTTTTCCATACAATATTAAAACTTATTCATTCAAACTCATATTCTCAACCGATAAACTATAAAACAAAACAGCTTGTCAAAACTGGAGAGCACGTTTATGTGTCAGTAGGACGCGAACAGTTAACGTGTGTTTTTGCTGAATGGTTACCTTCAAGATACGTAACAACATAATAACTGAAATTATAACATCTTACTACAATTATGTAGTTTGAAAACATCTCGAAGTTGCGGGCGGCTGACCCAGGTTTTTCTTTACGGGCAGATCTTCGTAGCACTAGTCACATTAAGGTAAAACATTGTGTCCTTTAAGGTGCAAATACAGAAAATGGTGTTTGTAAACAGCTTGTCAGATATAAATTCGATAGTTTTTAATTTTAAACCGTGGCTTCAAATGCCTAAACTTTACATACATATTTTCGAATTTCGACAGGTTTTAAAAGCTAGATAATATGATTTGTGAAAACAAATTATGTAATTTATGAATGAATAAATCCTTCAGGGGGACAGCGGCGTGTCTGCGGACTTACAACGCCAGAAACTGAACTTCAATATCAGTGGTAGATCGCCCATTTTTGGGCTTAAGGAATAAACAACAACAACTGCGTATGGATATAAAGAAGAAGAAAAAGCTAATTACACCATAAAAATGAATGCGAAGATGTAACAGCAACTCTTGTGAATGCATGTTAATTTCTGTGTGTGTATGGGTTTGACAGAAAACCGTTTTATCATGCACACTTTTATATAAAAATTCAAACGTAATGTTGCAACATTAAAAATAATTCGAAAGGCCAGTTTTCAGAATATGATTTACAATGGTGTATTTAGTTGGGGCTGGAGGGGCTCAGCCTCAGGACCGATGGTATTAATGGGTTCGGTTTGTTTTGAATTAAGCACAAAGTTACACATATTTTATCACTATGTTAGACACAATAATTGTATTAGTTCACAGGCCTTCTGTTACTAGGAAACATTTCTTGCTTTTGAATATATCCTCCAAAATATAACATGTGCTAAGCCTGACAAATCAAATTAACTAGATGAAATTAATAAGAAAGTAAAGTTCGTAACAGTATTCTACGAGTACAGTTTTAAAAACTGTCTCTACACTAACTGCAGCACATAAATGCCCGATAAGCCTAAAATAAAGTGAAATATCCTCTAAACTGAAGGCTGTTTCAATTACAGTTCAAAAATCACGTGATCACATAAAAAAGGAGAGGGACATCTAGCTACTTACACAAATTAGGCTTACTTTATTTATCAACTCCCTATTTCTTCTGAAGTGTCCTCTCAAAAATTTTGAATAATGATGATTTTTTCAAGATTGAGTTATTGATAACAAAGAAAAAAAAGTGCTACTGTTTCTATAGTTATTACAAATTTCTGTAGAACATCGTTATTACGTTCTGCTATTTTCCAGATGGCAGACATTCAACTCTTTGGCTTCAATCATGATTATGTTGTTGTAAAACGTTTTTCATAGGGCTTATAACCACAAAACGTAGATGTTTGTTTCTTAAAACAGAAGCTTTATGTCGTCAGAACAATTTTGAAAAGAGGCATGTGACAATTACTTTAAAGCTTTGAAAATATCACCTGATAATGAAACTGTACAAGATAGGTTGTATATCCACAGAGGTGGATATCGATGAATAATTTTTGATCGATGAATGTATCGATCAAAAACAGCAAAAACAAACTTTGATAGATATCAGAGAGTCTGAAAGACTATTGCGTAGCTTATGAAGAATATTCAAAGAGTTAAATTATCTAGATCAATCTAAAAAAATAATCAAACTGGGAAAGGTTATTTTTATTTAATTTATACTTTAACATCAAGACATCAACATCAATACTGTTGTACTTAAAGTGAAGTCATGGCTTCTTCAAAAGTCAACATTCCATCTAATTAAAGCAAGCAATATTTCAGTTTGGACACTCCAGTGGCACAGCGGGATGTCTGCGGACTTAAAACATGAGAATTCTTGTTTGTCTGTAGTTAGTAATATAGTTGTAACATATATAGTGTATCCAGACATTTATAAACTCCTTGATTAACGTATATAATTTCCAGATCTACACAATGCACTATCTTTGCTGTATCCACCACTCGTATCGAAGCTCAGATTTTAGCTTTATAAGCTTTCAAGCTTATTTCTGAGCCATGAAGGGTCTGTTTCCCATTATGGGAAATGTTTAAAACGTCTATGTTCCAATGTTACTTTACTGATGCAACTAAATTCTATTACTCGCCTTATGTACAGATATCCTATGATTACTATACTTATGTACTAATATCCTATGATTCCTTTACTTACGTACAAATATCCTACGATTACTTTAGTTACGTACAAATATCCTACAGTTACTTTACTTACGTAATATATCCAATGATTACTTTACTTATGTCCTGATATCCTATGACTTTACTGGACAGACTTTTTCTACAACATTGTAAAAGCATAAAGAGCACGTAATCATTGTAAATCAGCAAAAGAAAAATAAAGATATAACAATGGTAGGAAAATTTAAGAATATTTTTTTAAGTTCTGTATTTTAGTGATGTCATCACTAGTTACGTATCTTTAACAGAAAATGTTTCAACAAATTTTGGTTTTAAAAATATTCCAATTTTTGAATTAGGTTCTCTGGTATTTTATATAAAAAAGGAGTTTTCTAAAATATGCTGCTAATTCTTTTTACAAACATTAAGGATTCCTTTTTTATTATAATGTTAAATGACTAATACAATTACTGTTTAATTAAAATTATAGGAAAAGTCTAAATCGATGGCAGTAAAGGGGTGAAATAATGTATATTATGAGCTGTACGTTACTGTTTTAATTGTTGTTAAATCAACAGTACGTCCCACACTATAAAATGAAACATTTTAACGTCGACCTGAAACAGTCTTCAGGTAAATGTTGTCGTGGTTACATAGTACAAAGACGATCTGAAACACTCTTCAGTTAAATCTTGTCTTCGTTACAGAAAACGAGAACGACCTGAAACTGTGTTGAGTTAAATTTTGCCTTGGTTACATAACACGACGTCGACTTGAAACAGTCTTCAGAAAAATCTTGTCTTGATTACAGAACAAACGTCGACCTGGAACAGTCTTCAGTTAAATGTTGTTTTGATTACAGAACAAACGTCAACCTGAAACAGTCTCCAAGTAAATGTTGTCTTGGTTACAGAACACCACGACAACAACGTATGATATTCTACAGCAGTAACACACTTAAAAACTGCTACATTTTACTCTTGTGCACAAGAAAAAATATGTTATTATTCAAGTTTATTCAGGAATGTTTTTTTAAGACTCTTACTTAACACTCCTGTAAAGAAGACATGACTGGTTGTAAATGTGCTTCAATGATTTGTTCTGGTTAAAGCCTTACACCATTGTGGTTATGCAAGATAACTTCTTATCACTCCGTCAAGCTCCTGTATTGTCCCTTCCTCGGGTGTGAAACATACCCAAGGGTGATGCAGCTTTACAAGTAAGACTTAAGTAAGATAAGTAATAATTCAATTTTATTTTGTGCGTGGTTGTTTGAATTTTTTCTTTTCATTTCGCGTGCTGATTATTTTATTACCCTTTATATCTGTTTTTACCTGAAATTATCATACCCTTTTATCTCTATATCTACCTGAAACTACCATACCCTTTTATCTCTGTTTTTACCTAAAACTATCATACTCTTTTTATATCTATATTTACCTGAAACTCCCATACCCTTTTATCTCTATTATTACCTGAAATTATCATACCCTTTTATCTCTGTATTTAATATGGAAAATGTGAACAATATGAAATTAGTTTAGATACTAGCTGGCCAAAGTTTAAGACCATACTTAAACGAAGGGTTAATCGGTAAACACGTAACAAAATTTAGTCATCTATGTTCAAGCATAAGCATTGTCAACATCTTCTACTGACATCTCCTGTGTTACATAATGTAAAAACATGGCAAAAGATAAAAAGTTGACAGAGTTTGAACGTGGTAGAATTGTTAAGCTGCAAAAACAAGGTATCTCTCAACGTGCCATCACTGGTGAGATTGGGCATTGTAAAACTGCTGTTGCAAAGTTCTTAAAAGACCATGAGGGATAAGGAACAAGAATTTCATGTGGTCGGCCCAAAACAATTTCGCCGACATTGAGCAGGAGGATTCGACGGGTTGTCCAGCAAGACACTAGCCAATCGTCGAACCAGAATAAGGCCCTTACGGATGCAAAAAGCACCTCGAAAACAATAAGACGGTATATACGAGAGAAAGGCTTTAAAAACCGTAAACGTCTTCAAAGGCCACACCACAAAACAGTTCGGTTAAACTTTGCTGAGAAGCACCAAAGATGGGACGTAAAAAAGTGGAATAAGGTTTTGTTCTTTTATGAGAAAAAAATTTAACCTGGATGGTTCAGATAGCTTCCAACGTTACTGGCACGATAAAGATATCCCACCGGAGACATTTTCTACACGATATAGTGAAGGAGGTTCCATCATAATCTGGGGTGCTTTCTCCATCCATGGAACAATGGAGCTTCAGGTTATAGAGGGGCGTCAAACAGCGGCTGGTTACATTGGCATGTTGGAGAGAGCATCCTTATTGACTGAATGCCCTCGCTTGTGTGGAAATGACTGGATCTTTAAGCAGGGTAATGCTCCAATCCACAATGCCCGCAGGACAAAGAACTTTTTCATGGTGAATAACGTGATACTTTTGTTTGCCCGACTAAACCCCATTGAAAATATTTGGGGGTGGAAGGCATGGGAAGTCTATAGATATGGACGTCAATTCCAAACAGTTCATGATCTTCGTGAATCCATCATCACCACTTGGAATAACATTCCAGCCAGCCTTCTGCAAACGTTTATATCGACCATGCCAAAGGGAATATTTATAATTATTTGCAATGACGGCCGTGAAACTCACTACTGAGACCTCTTGTTGGGAATTTCCTACCCTGTTTAGGACTTCTTTTTGATATGGTCTTAAACTTTTGACCAGCTAGTATTTAGGCTAATTTCATAGTTGTCACATTATCCCTATTAAATGCAAAAAATTTTTTTCTTATTTTTATTTACCCTTTTCTTATTTTCATCTTTCAAATCTCTGCTCAAATAAGTGGTTGAGTCTAACAACACAAAATGCATATTTTATCTTTATGTTCATTAGCCTTAAGATTTCGGCCAGCAGTGTATACTCGTATATATTGACAGACTGCTTAGACAGAATGGTTAAACTAGACACTCTGTATAGAACAGGCACTTGTGTGATGAGAAAACTCTTGATATTCTGTTCTCAGAGAAAATTGTCATGAAATGTAAGTTAAGAAAGTTAAAAAAGACACTTGTTATTAAAAAACATGTAATAATATACTGAATAAACATGACAAACTAGGACTTATCTTAACAAAACGAACACTTGTGGACATAACCTTTAACTACACAATCATATTGATATGATAAGGAAGTTAGGATTACAAGCACGAGTATTCAAAAAATGAAGATAAACAACTCAAACTCATGTCAGTGGCTTATCTATACAAGACACGAAAGGAATTCTGGGATATGCACCCAGCGAGATAATAATCCGAATTATATTTTAATTGGTTCTAAAGCTTGCTTGAAATAGGTTAAATACTTGTCCTGTTTTTATCCGTACAAAACAGAGATAGAATCACACGCCTGAAGTGGAAATGACAGTCCCATTATAACGCCCACACAGCTGAAAGGGTCAAGCATATTTAATGTGACGGGGATTGGAGCCCTCGTCCTTGAAATTACAAGTCGAGTGCCTTAAACACCTGGCCACGCCGGGCTTTAAAACATTGACTAATAATCTGAAGGTCGCAGGTTCGAATTCCCATCACACCAAACATGCTCGCCCTTTCAGCCGTGGAGGCGTTATAATGTGACGGTTATTTCCACTATTCGTTGGTAAAAGAGTAGCCCAAATGTTTACGGTGGGTGGGGATGAATGGCTGCCTTCACACTAGTCTTACACTGCAAAATTAGGAAAGGCTAGCGCAGATAGCCCTCTTATAGATATGCGCAAAATTCAAAACAAACAAATCAGTGGTTCAGACTCTATCTACTAAAACATGTTTAACCTACGTTAGATGCTTGCACTGTTCCGAGTTTAGAACATTATAATTTTGATCACAGAAATTTAACTTTTTATTACCATGAATCTAATCGGTGTTGTTTTTGTAGTTAAGCACAAAACTATACAGTGGACTATCTATACATTGTCTACCACAGATATCGAAACCCGGTTTCTAGCGTTGTAAAACCGCAGGGCTACTGGGAGGCCGTATAAATTGTAACAAAGCTAAATTAATAAATAATAGTTCCAGAAAATGGGATGACACCCGCGAGTAGTGATTAACTACTGCCATCTCTCGATAGGTTCGTAAATTATATTACATTAACTGACGTTCGGGAGATTGTATACTACGGATAAAAGGTTGGTTCTGTTCAAAGCTTTTGGATCACAAAGCTGGAAAGCCGGGTTCGAAGTTTTGTGATACTGCAAAACATTTCCCATATTTGAGCTGTGGGTACATTATAAAATAAGTACACAATTCAAGAATAGATAAAAGATTGGGTACAAAATGCAACGACGCGTAAAAGACAAGGTACAAAATTCAACAATACGTAAGAGACTAAGTACAAAACACGACAATACAAAAAATTCACACAACAGTCAAAGACTCGGTACAAAATTCGATAATATTAAAACACTATGTAAAAAATTCACACAATTGTCAAAGACTAGGTACAAAATTCGATAACATTAAAACATAAGGTACAAAATTTAACAATACGTAAAAGACTAGGTAGAAAATGCAACAATACAAAAAATACGAAGTACGAAATTTAATAATACGTGAAAGGCTAGGTACAAAATGCAAGAATACGTAAAAGACTGGGTGTAAAATTCAACAATACGTGAAAGACTAGGTACAAAATTGAACAATACGAAAAAGACTAGGTACAAAATGAAAAGATACATAAAAGACTAGGAACAAAATTAAACAATATATGAAAGACAAGGTATAAAATTCACACAATACTTAAGAGACCGGTACAAAATCCATCAATATGAAAAGACTAGGTACCAAATGCCACAATATGTAAAAGATTAGGCACAAAATTCAACAATATCTAAAAGACTGGGTACAAAATCCAACAATAAATAAAATACTATGTGCAAAATGGCAACAATACGTGAAAGACTAGGTACAACATTCAACAATACATATAAGACTGGGAACAAAATTCAAGAATACTTAAAACTCTATATACAAAATTCAAGAATACGTAAAAGACTAATTATAAAATTCAACAGTACGTAAAGTTTCGTAGTTGATTGAATATATTATAATTATGAAGTATTTAATGATCAGAAACTTCGACTGAAAGTGTACAAGAATGTATTATAATACTTTCGTTATTTTTTATACTGACAACAGGTAGTCTTAGATAAGATAAAGTGAGAGTGAATTGCTACCTGCTTTTAAAAACTTTGACGGCGACTGTATTTACTCATTTAGATTTTTATATATTACTAATTATTATTTTATTTTAATGTATAAACGTTGTATTACGTCATTTCAGTCGCATACTTTATATCATTAAACGTTTCATAATTTCATTTTAATAGAAATGCATAAAAATAGTTAAACATACCTATATTAATTTTATGCTGTTTGATTTAATAAAAAAAATGCTTTAAAGATGCTGTCACTTTTAGTAATTAAGTATCGCCATCTGATGGTGTTAACACACACGTTTTAATTAATATTTGTATTACGGACACTGCAAATTAATATTTTTCCATTTTAAAATCATAAACTGTTTTTTGTAATTTTCTCAGTGACTAAAAGAACGACAAAGCTTTATAAATTTAAAATTTATTAACAAAATTGTTTATCGTTTGATTGGTACAGAAATTAACCTTTAAACTTTTGAATTAACTTTGTTAATTACGTATTAATTACATTTTTTTTTATTACAGAGTGCTATACATAGTAGAGAAATCCTAGAAAATACAAGTGTGTAATTAATATTAGTTGGGTTTTTTGTACCTGGTCCTCAATATCATAATTTGGTCTAACAAAACTCAACTGAAAATTAAAGACTAGCGCAGTTGGTTAGAGTGTACATATACATAAATATATACTGAAAGGAAGAGAGAATTATGTTTTCATATATATATATATATATGTACTAAAGTCAACGAAAGTGGTTTTTCAGGGAGCTGGTTTATAATTAAACAGAAAGCTACATAATGGACTATCGGTACTCTGCCCACCCTAGGTATCGAAACCCATTTTTTAGCGTTGCAAGTCCATAAACATACCGCTGCGCTGCGGATGAGTTTTTTAGAGAAATTTCATCATTATGAATTGTAAATGGTTTGGTATGTTTTACATTTTGCAAAAGGCTACACGAGTACTATCTGCACTGGCCATTCATAATTTAGCAGGGTAAGACTAGAAGGAAGGCACCTAGTCATCACCACTCACCGCCAACTCTTGGCTACTCTTTTGGCGAGCATGTTTGATGAAATCAATTTTAACAGAGTCTGATATAAAATATCATACACTCATTCACAGGCCATGTCTGGTAAGGTGGTCAAGGCGCTCGACTGGTAATCTGAGGGTGAAGGGTTTGAATCCTCGTCACACCAAATATGCTCGCCCTTTCAATCATGGGATCGTTATGATGAAATTACAATCAATCCCACTATGAGTTGGTTAAATAATAGCATAAGAGTTGGCGGTGAGTAGTAATGACTAGCTGCCTTATGGACACAACATAATCATAGAAAACACTAAAATACTAAATAAAGAAACAAACATAAACAAACGAAAAATTAAAGAAGCCTTACTTATACAACAACTTAAACCCAAAATAAACCAATATAAAGGAACGCCATTATACCTATATTAATATTATAGATTATTATATATTCAAACATCTAACCGGGCCCTCTACATTGCGACACTCAGTTATACAACCCCTTCCAAACATGTGGTCAGCTTCCGGTCAGTTACCTCTTTCTTTGTGAACCTGACGATGACCGAAGAAGGTCGAAACGTTGTTCGCTCTTCTATTTAAAATATTTTCTGAACCCAAAACGAGCCGTTTTTGCATATAAAATTCTCAACAAGTGGGTTTCTCGACATCACTGATAGCTGCCTTCCCTCTTGTGTTACACTACTAAATTAGGGACGGCCTGCGCAGATAGCTCTCGTGTAGCTTTGTGCAAAATTAAAAAAAGAAACACTCTTTCACTAAGTATAACAATGAAACTACAAGGTTATGCAAAGTTAATAAGACTTCCCTTTTAGATCAGTTATCATTATCACTAGTAAATTTGATGATTTTGATTTAGTTGAGAAACAAGCCAGGCGTATAAGATATTGTTATTATTTTTCTAAATTTCCTGGTTTATTTTGACAGTCAAATTGTTCACTAATAATAAGTATCAATGAGTTAGGTTAATTCCATAATAATTATTTTTAAAATTTAGTCATAAATTTAATCATTTGTCGTAGGATCAGTTAGAAATATGTTTTAAAACAACAAATCGAAGGTTACATAGAACCTTTTCTGAATTACTTGATTTGTGAGATGTAACATTTACTTAATACAATGTACTTGAAGGAAATGATATAATGTAGGATGCCTAAAGATTGTGAGTTGTTTAAGCCCAAAGCCACACTATGAGTTATCTTATCTCTGTCCAGTACGGGGAATCGACCTTCGAATTTTAGCGTTGGAAGACTATAAACTTTTTTCTGACCCACCAGCAGTTTGGGAGAAATCATACTTACCTTTACAAAGTGTCTGATCTGTTTCAATCAGTCGCAGCACTATTTCCAGTAGTGTGTTGTTTTTCAGTCAGTCAGTAGACACTAAAATGACATCACGGAATGGACGTTTAATGTTGCAATTTGTGCTGTCGTGACGTCACTAAAACGTTCAAATGCTATGAATAACAAAAAAGGTTATGCACTCTGTAGACTGTAAAACAGCATGACATACGAACTACAAAGCAACAAATAAACATATTTGTCAGTTTTTGCAAAAAACAGGACACTCTCTGGGACCCTGTGGTATATCTGGTAAGCATACACAGGTTTAAGTACGTTCTATTAATGCGATTTTAACATGCAAATCAGCAAGTCACGTGACAACTACAGCCGAAAAAACATCTTCCAGTCTTCTCATCATATGCTCATATAGTTTTGGAACTAGCAGTATCAAACTTGAAAACCAAGTCAAAATCACATGTAGTGTAAATCCCTATATGTTAAAGGAGACTGAAACATTTTCGAAAGGCATTGTGGGTAAGTATATATATATATATTTGGAAGGTGGAAGGGAAGAAGGGTATATACATAGATGGAAGCAAAGAGGATATAAATATAATCACACACAACTGGAAGAAAGAGGCTATATATACTTATACTATATATATATACGCTGCTGGCCAAAATCTTAAGGCCAATAAACAGAAAGAAAAAAATATCCATTTTGCGTTGTAAGACTCAACCACTTACTTGAATACAGTTTCGGAAGATGAAAATAAGAAAAGGGAAAATAAAAAAAATTAACATTTAATAGGGAAAATGTGAACAATATGCAATTAGCCTAAATATTAGCTGGTCAAAAGTTTAAGACCATACCAAAAAAAGTCCTAAACAGAGCAGGAAATGCCCAACAAGAGGTCTCAGTAGTGAGCTGCACGGCCGTCATTGCGAATAACTTCAAAAATTCGCTTTGGCATGGTCGATATAAGCGTTTACAGAAGACTGGCTGGAATGTTATTCCAATTGGTGAAGATGGCTACACGAAGATCATGCATTGTTTGGAATTGATGTTCATTTCTATAGACTTCCCATGCCATACACCCCCAAACATTTTCAATGGGGTTCAGTTCCGGCGAACACACTGAATGATCCAAAATAATGACGTTATTCAGCATGAAAAAGTCCTTTGTCCTGCGGGCATTGTGGATTGCAGCATTGCCCTGCTTAAAAATCCAGTCATTTCCACACAAGCGAGGGCATTCAGTCAATAAGGATGCTCTCTCCAACATGCCAATGTAACCAGCTGTTGTTTGACGCCCCTCTATAACCTGAAGCTCCATTGTTCCATGGATGGATAAAACACCCCAGATTATGATGGAACCTTCTCCACTGTGTCGTGTAGAAAATGTCTCCACTGGGATATCTTTATTGTGTCAGTAACGTTGGAAGCCATCTGGACAATTCAGGTTACATTTTTTTTCTCATAAGAGAACAAAACCTTATTCCACTTTTTTACGTCCCATGTTTGGTGCTTCTCACAAAGTTTAACCGAACTGTTTTGTGGTGTGGCCTTTGAAGACGTTTACGGTTTTTAAAGCCTTTCTCTCGTAGATACCATCTTATTGTTCTTGAGCTGCATTCTGCGTCTGTAAGAGCCTTAATTTGGTTTGATGATCGTCTGGTGTCTTGCCGGACATCGAATTATCCTGCTTAACGCCGGCGAAATTTTCTTGGGAAGACCAATTGAAATATCATTCTGTTTCCCTCATGGTCTTTTAAGAAATTTGCAACAGCAGTTTTACTACTCCCAAATTTTACTACTACCAGCGATGGCACGTTGAGAGAGACCTTGCTTTCGCAACTCGAAAATTCTGCCACATTCCAAGTCTGTCAACTTTTTAGCCTTTGCCATGTTTTTTATTTATATTTTCCCTTTTCTTACTTTCATCTTTCGAAGCTCAAATAAGTAGTTGGTTCTAACAACGCAAAATGCATATTAGTTGGCCTTAATATTTTGGCCAGCAGTGTATATAAATATATAAAGTTAGAAAGGAAGAAAGATGGGTGGAAGGTGTGCTTTTTTAGTAAAAAATATGAATAGTACCCTCTGGAAAAGCAAGAATACATGATTTATGTCCAACTATGTTGTTGTTGTTTTCTACCGTCTGTAAATTTTATAATACAACCAGAGTGGCTTGCCTTATTCTTAACTTAATTCTAGCGCGTAAAGTTATTATATGACTGATAAGACAACTTATTACAAAAACACCCACCTTGTATAAAATGTAAGTCTCTTATCCCAATACTGTAAACTAGGTGAACTGTAGAGGGGCTTCCCAAAATGCCATCAATATGAAGTATAGATGGTAAATTATAATAATGTAAATACCAAGGTACATTTCAGAAAGGTGTGCTATTTTGAACTGCGTTTTCAATTCAGTTTTCATTGGAAACTCATAATCTGATTAATAATTCATTATTACAAATTAGAAATAATCTGTTTATGAAAATATGCGTACATGTAAAAGAGAAAACTCATCTAAATTCCACCCAAGGTAATACATAATAATAAAGAAAATCAAGATTAGCTTAGATTTAATATTTAATATACCATTAAGAGTAAAGCTACAAATCAAAAGAAATATAACATAAAGACATTTTGTTTTGAATTTTCGCACAAAGCTACTCGAGGGCTATCTGTGCTAGCCGTCCCTAATTTAGCAGTGTAAGACTAGAGGGAAGGCAGCTAGTCATCACTACCCACCGCCAACTCTTGGGTTACTCTTTTACCAACGAAAAGTGGGATTGACCGTCACGTTATGACGCCCCCACGGCTGGGAGGGCCAGCATGTTTAGCGCGACTCGGGTGCGAACCCGCGACCCTCAGATTACGAGCGCATGCCTTAACGCGCTCGGCCATGCCGGGCCACATAAAGACATAGTCCACATAGCAGAAACGAATTAATTATCCTATGTGAAGTTACAACACTCTGAGGAAAAGTAAGGCTAGCTGTCTTTCATCTTAATGTAGACGTTGAATTCTACAGATCTATGTCTCATTGATGTTAATTGTTAAGCAACAACGATGATTGCGTTTTCCATATTTTATGAATATATGTAGGTAACAATATTGGTTGAGCTGAGGTGGGCTTGGCTCATTTTTGGGGGGCTCAAGCCCCCCCCCCTGGCGCCGCCATTGTTGAGATCCTCACCAACAAACTGTTATACACGTGATCGCAAAGAACGACTCTTTATTTATACCCTAGTTTAAAAGATAAGTTTTCATTTTTATAACTTTACTTTTAACATCATCTGACTTTTTATTTGTTGTCCCTCACTTATCAGTTTTATATTTCTTTCATTTTCATTCTGTTTTGCTTACGACATTTCGTTACAACAGTATTGATACACTTCTAACTGTGAAATACATTATTAAAATCGAACAAAAATATTAATGAAAATTTGCATATAGTAACTAAGGTGACAATATATTAAAGTAGAAATCAAACTGTGAGGAAACAATATGTTTTTTTCGAAAGTTTCTCATCTTACATCCCATGGATACTTCGACCAGTACAATTTTTATACATTTCTCATCTTACATTCCATGGATACTTCGACCAGCACAATTTGTATAAATCTTTGTTTGGGTATTTTAATTGTATATTCATAGAAGCTCATTTTATAAATTTGAATTAAATTCTTGAAATGAAAAACAGAACTTGGACAATCAGTAAGATTCACGTTACCCTAAAATCTGCGAGAAGCTAAGTAATTAGTGTCAGCAAACACTGGGCTGTTTTAGATAGTGTCGTGCTGAAATATTTAGAAAAAGTGAACATTTTTTGAGAAAAAAGAAATATTCTTTTTACATGAAGTATTGCAGGGGAAAGTGTTCGGATTGTGCTGATATAAACTGTATTTTTTTACCAATTAAATGTGGTACCGTTTATTGAAAACAACAATAGTGTTTTTTATTTTAAACTCCATTTCTTATAATTATATGCATACACTGTGTTCAACAGATGAAAGAGATAAATGAAGACCTCTAGCTTGGACTGATTTATACTGATTATATATATTACAGTTATGTAGGTTAACAATGTGGCCACGAGGATTGAATGCTGTTAGTCAGTCAATTCAGCCTCAAATTTTAAACATGTTCATTTCGAGCAATTTGTCTTCGTTCTATTGGTTCCACTTGTTCAGTACATCGGTATAACCAATAATGCTAACAACTATTCTTAGGTTAGTAGAGTAAACATTGAACTTTAGTAAGTCATCTGTTCTGTCGACGTTTCGTTCGAAATGCTTCATATAACTTTGGCTCCATCAAACATGCTACCCTTTATCACGCGTGACTGGAGGATATATTGTTACATTCAATCCAACTATTACTGGTTGGTGAGTGATAATCACGAGATGCCTTTCCTCTGTTCTTTCACTGCTAAATTACCGACGACTAGGGCAGATAGCCCTTGTATGGCTTTAAGCCAAATTCAAAACAAACCAACAGTCTTTTCTGACAAATTTGATAAGCTAACGAATTTTGCAAATTTCATTTTGGTTCTTTAAATTGGAGAAACTTTGGAATAATGTGTCGTAGCTTACATTTTTCAGATTTCAGAGGCATATCATGCAGGAAACAGTTCATTTATATATGGTCATATCAAGACATTAGCAATCGGTGTGCTCAAAGGAAAACGATGTTTGAAAATTAATTGCATAACTATGTTAAATATGAAGAAAAAGATTCGTGTAACAGAAGGGAACAGAGATAAAGTTTTCAATGTTTTACAGATTCCATCTTCAGTGTTTATAGCAAAACAAAAATAATACATTATTTCTAAATAAATAACTAAAATACATTGCTGAAATAACAATAATTTAATCAAAACTAAAATACATAAAAGTAAATTATTAACAATAAAAGTACTTTACATATTTTAAATAGTACTGTGTGTTTTCTTATAGCAAAGCTACGTCGGGCTATCTGCTGAGACCACCGAAGGGAATCAAACCCCTGATTTTAGCGTTGTAAATCCGTCGACATACCGCTGTACTAGCGAGGAGAGTTTAAACTGTACAGTTTTAATCAATACTACATGATATTCGGTGTTGTTCAAAGTTGTTTGACGAGGATGATTTCTTTAAGTACTAATTCTGAATTAGTGTATGCCCAAGAAAGAAAATTTATATTTTACAGTTTGTGTCCTATTTCTTCTCTATGCTGGTGTATAAACAAAAACCATGAGATACTGAACTTTTCTGTGTATTTTCATGAACAATACCATATTTAATTAACTCTTAATACTGGATGGCGATCGGTTTTTGTCAATACAACAGGCCCTGCAGTCTTCTTATGCGGAAATACGGACAATTCATGAAGATAAATTCGATTATCTTTTGTGAAAAAAAATTCCAGGTATATGATATGAGGTTCAAACTAATCTGGAACTAAAACATTATTTGTAAATTATTAAAACGCAATTACCTATCATCATATTGCTCTGTGCTTTTTGTTTTTTAACCTATTTTTTAACTTGCCTGTTTTTTATCCAATACCATCTTGTGAGCACCTTCCACATGTTGAGTGCACACCCAGATATCATATTTTAAACTTTAAGTAAAGCATAATTCTAAATGCATAAGAACTTTTTTACTCAGAAATACTTCAAACTTTATAGTTTTGTAACATACATTCAGTGTATGTCACAAATAAGAATGAAAACGAATCCAGACTTTCATGTTTGTTTACATGTGAATTCTGACGAGTTTCTCAGGTGGACATTCTACTTATTGATTTATAATTCCTGATACCAAATCCTATTGCTGTATTTATTAACAAATTTAAATTTCTTCTCATACTAATTAATCATGTCTCGTTTTTCTTAATGATTTACTTACTGCAACCTTATTATCTTATCCTTTCATGATATAGAATTTGATCTGAACAACGACCACAACTTGTGAATATTTAGTGCACACCTTTATATTAAATTTTAAAGTTTAAGTAAAATATAATTTTAAACTATATTAACAGTTTTACTCAGAAATACTTTGTAATTTTTAATTTTATGACATTCATTAAGAGTTAAGTCACAAAGAAAACTGAAATTCAATCCATATTGAACAGAGGACTTTATGTGCTATTTGTTTTATATATATCAGAACCGTGGTGTCTGACCCTCTAATGAAATAATAACACTGTGATTCACTTATCAAAATGTTATTTTTGAATAGTTCTTAGCAAAACACTTCCTATACACACATGGAAAACCAAAACCCATTTACCACACTTACTCCAGAGTATCACACAATCTCACAGTTTGTTTTTATCACTGTTAGTAAATTATGTATCCTTTCAACTTTAAATGTTTCTTTCTGAGAAGTATCTATTTGCGTCTTTAATCATAAAACATTTTGCGGTTCTTTCTGTATTTATATTTTATATAATACAAATATATATATATTAATATATATATATATATAAATCTAGAGACAACAGAGAAACGATCCTTTATTTATACTCTAGGTACTATTTCTTAACTAAAGGAGAAATTTTCTTTTTTTATAACTTTTAACACCTGACGTTTCATACTGTTAACCCTGACTTAGTTTTATATTTCTGTCATTTTCCTTTTGTTTTGCTTACGTCATTTCACTACAATTAATTCACCAGTATTCTAATACCTCCAACCAACACAAACCGTGAAACCACAATATTATTGAATATTTGCCCATAGTAACGAATGTTATAAGATCACACAGTAGCATGTAACAACACCGATGAAGCTGAAAAGTTAAAAATATTTTATAATTATGTGAAGAATAAAATATTTCCTTCACTCTTTTATCAAAAAGTGTAAATATCTCCAATATGCACTACATGTTCTTGATTCACCAGTATTGTTGGACTTTCAACTATATACGTATATACAAACAGTGAAAGACAACAAAGCTGAACAACAATAATATTAAATATTTACATACAGTAACTAAGATGGCAAGACATTAAAATAAAAACCAAACTGTACGAAGAAAGAACGTTTTAGAGGAAAACGTTTTATCACCTTGCATTCCACGGATACTTCGACCAGTACAATTTGTAGGTATAAAGTTTTGTATAAATATTTTAATTGTATATTCACATAAGCTCATTCTATAAATGTGAATTCAATTATTGAAATGAGAAACAAAAGTTAGACAACATGTGGGTAACATTCACTTTACAACCTATGAGAGGCTTAGGAAATAGTGTCAGCGAACACTCGGCTGTTTTAAAGTGTCGTATTTAAAAATTTAGAAAAAAGTGAACATTTTATAAGAAAAGAAGAGATTCGTTTTACAGCAAGTATTGCAGTGGAAAAGTGTTTGGATTGTGTTGATACAAATTATAATTTTTAAACTATTAAACGTGGTACCGTTTATTGAAAAATATTTTAAATTCCATTTATTAATACTATATTTATAAATTACGTCAATAAAGATACAATCAAACCTTGTGGCTCAGTTCTAGTGAAAGTTGGGTTCATGTTATACGAAGAGTACTTAATGGTCTTTTCTATAATAAACAGTCTTGTTGTTTGTATCGTAGCTATTTTGATAAATTAATGTAAAATACCAAAGTGGGAATTTTTAGAGAATTTTGTTTGTGGTGCCATCAAATAGATAGTGACGCAGTTTATTTATTATTTCGGTCACATGGTCGTAGATATAGTCACCGTGTCCTTTATATAAATAGTAAGATTAGAAATAATGGTGTAATAAATTCTTTGAATTGGATTTACCATCAACATATATCTAGAACACTATACAATGCTGCAATTGTTAATACATAGCGTGTACAATGTTGTTTGTTGTATTATTAACTAATTTTGCTTTTAGTTCGTGATTTTAGTGAATTTTGGATAATTATAATATATAACACACAATAGCAACGTAATGTACTATGATGGTTTACCTGGTGTCATCTTGTCAATTGACTACGACATTTTTAATTCAGGTATCTTTGGAATGCTTCTCACGTTGGATGATAATTATCTTAGAGTTGTTGTTTAGAATTAAGCACAAAGCTCCACAATGGGTATCGAAACCCAGATTTTAGCGTGTAAGTCCGCAGACATACCGCTGAGCCACTGGGGGGCTTATCTAAGAGGCACTGATAATGTGTAGAGTTCTCAAGAATAACAAATATTTTGATCAAGTAGTTAATTTATTTATATTGTGAGACTGTAATATGAATATTTTTAATTATTGATACTCTTTTAAAATATTTCTTCAGGGCTTGGATAGTGAGGATGAATATCAGACATAAGTTTATAGGAAGTGGAAAAGGCAGAATTTTTTATTTTCGTGATGAAAAAATTGCTGAGTCGTTTTTTTTATCTTCCATTGAAAGGTCTTTTAGATATCTGTATGGTGATTTGATAGTGCTAACTAAATTAAGGACATTGAGTTTACGTGATGGAATAGAGAAGTTAAGAGCTTTAGCTAGGATTGATTTACACTGATTATTTACGTTACAGTTACTTAGGTTAATAATCTGGTCACCAGGGTGAAACTAGGATTAAATGCTGTCAGTCAGTCAATTCAGCCTCAAAATTTTGGACATATTCACGTCGAGGAATTTGTCTTCGGTCCATTAGTTCCACTTGTTTAATACATTGGTGTAGTCACATTGAACTTTTTAGTAAGTTGTCTGTTCTGTCGATGTTTCGTTTGAAGTGCTTGATACAACGTTTGTTCCACCAAACATGCTCACCCACTGTTTGTTTTTGAACGGGGGTTGGTAGGTGGTGTTGACTAGCTGTCTCTATCCTTTTACTACTTGACGGACGGCTAGAGTAAGTAACCCTAGTGTAGCTTTGAGCCAAATTCAAAATAAACCAGTAGTATTTTTTGATAAATTTGATAAGTTAACGTATTTTCCAAATTTCGTTTTGGTTCTTTAAAATGAAGAAAATTTGGAATAACGTGTCGAATCTTGTATTCTGAGGAAAGCAAATTTCAAGGTTGAAAAAGTCCCGCTTTTCAGAGGCACATCATACAGACAACAATTCATTTACGTATAGTCATATCAAGACATTAGCAATCGGTGTGATCTGAGAAAAACGATGTTTGACATAGCATAACAATGTTAAAGATGAAGAAATAGATTCATATAACAGAAGGGAAAAGAGATAAAGTTTTTATTATTTTACAGATTCCATCTTCATTTGTCATGTTATATTGCGAGTTTTGTTTACATAGTTGTATTTAATGGATTGTTTTGATTTTCAGAATTCTACCAAATGTACTACAACATAATTAGCTGAGATAAATTGAAATTTACCTGCTAAGTGTTAGTGGAAACAATAAAAAGATACAAAGGAGAAAAATGATTTTTGTTTGTCTGTCAGTTTTATTTGATGAATCCCGAATATTGGAAATGTTTGATTAGTTGACACAAACTTTATTTTGAAAAAAACAATGTAACATGATTCCCAAAACTGTTATTTAGGCACCGTTTTGAAACACATTTAAGACTATACACATATGGAAAGTTATACCAGGTTATTGTACACAGTCTAAAATATCTGGTTTCATACTATTTTCGATAGAATAACTTTTTGTTTTCACGTGACAGCTATTCTTGTTCAGTGCAACCTCCAATACGCGCAAATATTTTTGGTCGTAGAAGCCTTAAAATGGTTATTTACCCAATGTTTCAACTTGGTTCATCTGCGTTGTAGCATGTAAATAAGCAAGCACAACGCTTCACTGATACATACTCTACTATCAAAGCTGGCAGCTGACTTCCTATCTACTGTAGAACTTAACCTTCAACGCTGACAGAAAAGAAGCACCAGAAATGGGAAGTGTGAGGAGAGTAAAGTATCTATCAGAAATATATTTTCAGTATGAGAAAACATCAACTTTGATACGATATCTTACCCCAAAACACATAATAACAGGAATCTTATTGAGAATCTCACATTGACTTAGTAGAGGAACATAGACGAGCACCCCTCGGAATGTGCCCTCAGGATGTTCTTGAAGTGTGACTTCTCTTCTTGGAGAAACACACTAGTTAGATAACGTATGAACTAAGGTATACTCTTTTCCCCATCCTGAAAGTACGGGTCACTACGTTGAGTGTAAAATGACATTTTTAATTGTACATATCCTGGCTGGTCCACCTTCTTTTCCATGTTGGGGGAGGGATATCTTAGCAAATACAGTACATATAAATTATTCCACCTTTCTTCCCATAGTAGAGAGGGGAGCATCTCAGCAAACACAGTACATATAAATTAATCCACCTTCTTTCCCAGTATAGGGTGGGAAACATCATTGTCAATACAATACATTTAAACGGGTCCATCTTCTTTTCCATGATAGCGAGGGAAGCATTTTATAAAACACAATACACAAATATTAGTCCGCCTTCTTTTCCAGGATAGGGTGGGGACCATCCTTACCAACACAATATGTCTAAACGGGTCAATCTTGTCTCTAATGATAGGGTAGATAACACCCTTGTCAACACAATATATCTAAACGGGTACACCTTCTCTCCCATGACAGGGTGGGGAGCATTCTAGCGTGCACAATGCATCATTTTCCCATGATACGATGGGAATCATCGTAGGTAAAACATTACGTCCATGGTGGTCTACCTTCTTTCCCATGATTGGGAGGGGGCATCCTAGCCAACACAACACATCTAAACTGGTCCACCTCCTTTCCATACCAGATCTCCAAAGAACCAGCCTGCAGGAAATGGTATGAAAGGAGTTTCTTAGCTGACTGGTATATTCTTTGGCTGGTATAGCTTCTTCGAAAACAAGACAAATCTTTTAACACGGTTAAGATACCTTCTCTGTTCGTTTGCCTTAGATATTTGCTCCTTCAGGTAATTGTCATCTTAACTCATAAAATTCCTTATAATGCAACATATGTCTTCCAACAATTTGAGAAGACACCACTTCCTATTTTCTAGCTCTCTCTATAGTTTAGCTATTATTAAACTTAAAATATTGTGTTTTGGAAATTGACTACCTTTAAAGAGAGATTTGTTTTGGTTCTGGAAAGGAAAGCTACCTGTTGATGACGTAACAGCCACTTTTCATATATCAGTGAGCACCGTTATGTAGAATGCAACTTCATTCCCATCTAGTTGACTCTCTTTCATTCCTTCGATTTCAAAAGGAAATTTATGAGAAGGTCAGCTTGTTTATTTATATCCATCTACTATACATTTTGTATTCTCTACACTCATTTAACTAATTTGTAATTAGAACTTCTTGTTTCGTTGCTGAGATCATTTGCTCGTTACATTTCTGTACAATGACATTTTGGGGACGTTCTACATACTGTTGATCTAGGGAAGAAGCTATATGTCAACAATTTAAGAGATGTTTTTTGTAGGAAAGACAAATTGAAAGTTCACTAATATAAGTTTCAGTATTAAATGATAAAGAGAAAAAAACAAACAAACATGCAAATCAGGTACATATTGTAATAATGTAAGGAAAACACTAGGTAAAAAAAATTAATTAACGAAAAAACAAAATATAAGAGTTCAAAAGTGTTTACAAGAGGATAGCTCATTGTTTAATTTTAAAAGTATAACAAAAAAAACAGACTACTAATATTCATCACTGGTACAGCTCACTTACCATTTCAAACAATACAATAGTCCTCTTTCACTGGATGGTTTGTGTTTAAACTTCCAGTCCTCTTTACCTCAAAATTGATATCTCTAATGCTAAACATCTTTTTTCTTGATCATTAAGTGGAAGTGTGTACAAAAAAAGCATACTCATATCAAGAATTTCAACATACATTCTTTGTCCAATGAATAGTGTCACTCCATGACCTTTGTTCACTGACAGCATTGGTCATCAGACATTTTCAATCATTATCATACTTGGTCAACCAGGAATATTTTAGCAATAACCCATTTAACCTGGACTTTATATGCAGTACTAAAATATACCTAGGAGTGGATTAACTGAGATCTTACTGTACCAGTTAAGTGTCTCCTTTATTTTAATTACTTCTATAGCTACCCCAATGTGCTAATTCTTTAATGATTTTTATTTTACGATTTTACAATCTTAATTCAGTCCAACCCTTTTTAAAAACAAATAGATTTACTTTAGTTTATCATATTTGATTATTTTATTACTGTGATTTTATCTGAATCTTTTTCAGTCTTCGAATTCTGTAGTATTCACTGTTTCTGTTTCCAAAATTAGTTTACTTCAAATGTTTAGTTCCCAAGTTTATGTTGAAAATAGTGTACTGAGTAAGACAGAGAAAAAAATGATACTTTTCTTTAGACCTTTACAAAGCAGAATAATTAGGATAAAGAACATTTTTGAGTCAAAAATGTGTACCTCGGTACACACCCACACTATCCCCTAAGTATGTGTGCAAAGTTTTAGGTTCTCTTCACTTGGATGCATTGCAGTCAGATATACAACTCATCATAATGTTAATGGTTAACTCTGTGTAACCAAGTTATCCAGCTCGACAGTCCTTCCTTTAGTTTGGCTCTTAAAACGTGTAAACAGATAAACTGTTGTGTCATGAACCAAAATCAGAAGTGTGTTAGTCATTAGTTTGTTATACCACATTCTATTGGTTAATAAAATTTAAAGTACATACCATACTTCATGGCTTAGGATCCGTATGGTGCCCTCCCTATTAATTGCTGTGGCCCTGGGGCTATTAATTGTGTCCACACACAGGGAGTTGGGGCAGAGGTAGAAAACGTGGGTTGTCGAAAGCAACCTAAATATAGAATTAAAACATTCTTTCAATCACTAGAGATATTTGTTGCATGTTCAAATAACATGCCTGTGGTTAAACTTCGTATATTAGGACTTTCTTTATACGTCAAAAGAAGAAACTATTTTCTCTTTCTAATTAAAATGCAATGAGCTGGTTTTCAAAAAATTGCTTTCCTACAAGAGAGTCTCAATAAGCTGGTAAAATGTGCCACAATTACATATCGTACTTCAACCAATGGACAAAAAGTAAAAGTTTATTACAGGAATGAGTAATCTCCTTAAACAAATTTTATATTTCTTCTTTTCTACAAATTCATTGTTATCTTTCTTTGATTACAAATTAAACATGATACTTTCACCATTCTAGTCACCTAGATATTACAAAATGAAACTTAGTGGCTTATGTCAAATTTTCTTTAATTCAAAAGAACACTCCTATATCTCTTAATTCACCTCTGATAAAACGAAAAATTAAGAGACAATAGATTAAGGTTGTTAAGAAAATACAAAACTATAAATGACAACAAAGATTCAATTATACCATAAAAACGGAAATAGAACTTAATGAGGTAAATTTAAGAAATCAATGGAAATGTACTATAATTCACAAAAATAATATGTATATTCAGCTTGAAATACATTAAATAAAACAAATAGACATGATGAACCTCATTATCAGCAACAATTTAACTACAGCATTTACTTTGAAAACACCCTTCAGGAACAGTGAGATTAGATTTTGTACTTATGAAACTCAAACGGTAGAATATTCAGAATAATAATCATGGGTTACCTCCTACCTCAAAATGTATTTGTAAAATGTATGGTTTAAACAATTTCTCATGACGAGAAATCTACTGTTTTTGCTTTGTTTTCTGAGTTTCAAATTATCAAGCATAATACCGTATTTTCTCTACTGCCATAAATGTTCCTTTGATATTTATACTATTGTACTGTCTTATTAGTTTAATAATTCTCTCATTACCTAGTTTATCACTGAATTACAATTCTAGTTTACTGTATATTCAGTTTTCGAATATTGTACCATAGTGTTCCATTTCATGAATGTCGTGTGGCTAAATATATTTTTATTCATTCACAAGACTTCTCTAGTGGTTGTTCTTTAATTATGTTTAGCCTAGTTAACTATATTTTGAATTTCTTAGTTCGGTGTTTCCACTGTTCTTTATTTTTTTCTGCTGTGTTGAAGAACAATCGAAACTACTACTTATTAATAACCCCTGGAAAACATTATTTGCACAAAATAATTTACAACTAAATCCAAGTAAACAAAAAGCCTTTTTTACCCACAAAATGATCAAGCGTGACACACCAGAAATGAGATGAAAATTGAATCAAAGGAAGAAAATGTCACGTTTTCAGAAGTAAACTTGTAATGATAAAGTGACATCTATGATCCGTACTATAACTGAACTTATATTTTTTTATTATTAAAGATATATTCGTTTATTTCTTTGTAATATTTTTCATAACTTACATTTATCAAAACAGATTTCCTTTTTATCGATGGCTGACAGCAGATTTTAATGTTTATCAAAAGATTAAAACAAAGTTAAGAAAAAATAAATATAATTGGAAATTTACGACAGATCTTTTGACATTGAAATATAAATGTTAAAATATACTTTATTTTAATTCGTTTCAGGCATAATTTGTAATTGTATACATATTTATTTCTATATAATATTTTGAATTTTCAATGTCTATTTTCTTGAACAATAAATTATCTAAGAGCTTTCATTCATTCAGAAAATAAAATTTCTGTCAATAGAATAAGAAACGTTCCACAGAGCTTTTATTATTACATATGTAATACGTTTAAAAACTTTCCAGTGGCACAGTGGAATGTCTGCTTACTAACAACACAATAAACACGTTTTGATACTCGTGGTGGATAGAGCAAAGATACTACAATGTGAAGTTTTGTGCATAACTACAAACAAACTAAAATTTCTAAAATTTGCAAATGTTTTCACACCACTCTTTATTGGTTATTTTGTGCACTTTGTCGGAATTGTAGAATATAGAAGATAATTATTCGTCCTTGACGTAATATAATTCAAACTAACTCTTCTTCAGTTGATAAACGAATAACAAGAATTGTTGGTATTTGTAGTTCACAGGTTCCATTATTTCTTGTCAATTGATTGAGAAGAAAACAACAATGGCTAATCGAATTACCACTCTAACAGCTATGCATGATACTAAAAAGTATGCAAAAGTGCATACCTTTGATCCAGTGATATTTGTCCTACCTTTGTTGTGTTGCGAACATAAAGTGTGCTTTTTCTAAGAATTGAGAAATATATTTATTGTTTGGTTAGTGTATACTATCATATTATTATTAGTTTTAACACCTCTTCATCGTAATGTAGCTATATTTGAGAAAAAATGAGAAATCACAAAGTTCCTGGGGTTCACTTCTTCTATCTAACACTTTACTGTTTTACTGGTGTTTACGTGCATAGCATATTTAGGTAGCATTTTTAACTTTGTATAGATAGTACTTTAAGGTATTCATATAAAACAATAGTCGGAAATAATATAAATAGTGAGCTTAGTCTAGACAATAGAGTTTTTAATTTGATAGAAAAGATTAAATATTCAAAGGTAATTTCAGAGAAATGATTCAGTTTTACAAGTTATTTCATCAGTAGAAGTGTATTGTTTTTTTTGACATTTTATCACACAGTAATCTTATACTTGCAGGAATTTCTTGGTTTTGTGTTCGTACCCCTGCGTCGTAAATAGTTTTTTCCTCATAAATTAAAAAGGATCATGATTAGAATAATGAAAGTAAGGTATATTATAAATATTATTCTAACGCATATCTACATAAAATTTCTATGTAAATTGAAGGACAAATAGAATTTGTCACTCTGTAGAAGACTATAGAGTGACATACGAACACCTGTAACTATTTATTGTAAGAAAACGTAATTTGAGCATATTTTTAATCAGGCAAGTGCTAAGGATCGTAACACACAACAGTATCTATTCAGGAAAATACTAGCGATCAGAACATAGATAATTGTTTGTCGAAGCAAATACTAGAGATATGAACATAAGTTACTATTTATCCAGACGAGTACTAAAAATCAATAAAACGTACGCATGCCATGAATCACGAGTAGAATTATGCACTCTCTTGGCTAGAACACAGCATGGCATATGAACTATAAAAGCAAGATATGAAAATACTTGTTTCTTTTAATTTCAGTTTGGAAGTACATCAAGTTCACGTGGTGTCATTCATTACTAAGATATAGTTAGTTCTTTACCTTGGTTTTTCTTTAATTTTTGGCTTACTGTGTTTCTCCAAAGAACATTACAAGATGTAGCTTTCAGTAGATCCCGGGAACTATGAGGAAGACAGCACCAATAAAGTTATTGAATGGTGAAGAAGGAAACATTACCGCGTTTTGTAGAAAGACCACAAGACAACCTTTAGAATCTTGACCGTAGGAGTTTGTTTCTGTTGCTGTCATTAGTGAAAATGTACATTCTCTTACCTTACTGGACTTGTTCATTTTCAGGTCAACACTTTAGTTTCATTGGTCAATGGACTTTCAGAATGACCAGTACGTTGGAATTATCATGTGGAGGTAGTGAGAATATATATGTATATATATTTCCAATAGAAGGTGTGCTATAGAGAGCACTACACGTGAGAAAATCTGCATTAGACTGGCTGAGAGAACGTTGGGTCATAGTTACTGTTTTGTACCAGAAAGGTGGATTATAAATCAATGGCAATGTACTATAACTCACAAAATAATATGCATATTCAGCTTAAAATACATTAAATAAAACAGAGTGAGTGCCCTCATTATCAGCAACGTGACAATAGCATTCCAATTGAAGACAAACTCTTTGAGGAACCGTGAGATAAAACTTCGTACTTACAAAACTCAGAAGTGGAATATTCAGAATAATGAACACACGCTATATACCTCAACATGTGTTTGGAAAATGTAAAGCTTAATAAATTTGACATGACTACAACTCTGCTGCTTTTAATTTGCTTTAGAAATTTCTAATTAACACATTGTATTTTTCTACTGCCCTAAATGTCCCTTTGATATTTATGATAGTGTGCAGTTTTCTTTCCTTAATAATTGTTCAATTACCTAGTATACTAAATATTCAGTTTTCGAATCTAGTACCATACTGATCTATTTTATTAATGTAGTGTAGCTAATTATATTTCTGTTCATTCAAAAGACTTCTGTTGTGGTTACTCTTTAATTATGTTTCGCCTAGTTAGTTCTATTTTCATTCTTTAACTTCAGAGCTTCGACTGTTTTTCTTTTCTCTGCTATGATGAAGAACAAACGTTACGACTACCTGTAAAGAACCTCTGAAAAACATTACTCACACAATTATTTACAACTAACGCCAAATATTCAGAAAACCTTATCACCAATAAAACGAACAAACGTGACACACCAGAATTAAAATAATTGAATCAAAAATAAGAAATGTCATCTTTAAGAAGTAAACTTCTAATGTGAAAGTGACATCTGTCATCGATACCGTAACAGTATATCTCAGTTTTATTATTGAAGGTATATCCGTTTATTCCTTTGTAATATTTTCCATTACTTAAATTTATCAATATAGATTTCTTTTTTATCGATAGCTGACAGCAAATTCTAATGTTTTTCAAAAGATTAAAACAAATTAAGAAAAATAAAAATAGAAAATTTACGAAAGATCTTTCAACATTGAAAAAAAAGTTAAAATATATTTTATGATTACTTATCTCGTTTTAGGCATATTTTAATTTTTCATTGAATACAGCTTTATTTCTGTACAATATTTTGAGTTTTCAATGTTTATTTTCTTGAACAATAGATCATAAATTCTATGAAAGCTTTCATTCATTCAGAAAATAAAATTTCTGTCAATCAAATAAAAGGAACGTTACACATATCTCGTATTATTAAAAAGCTTTCCAGGAGCACAGTGAAGATCTGCGTACTAACAACACAGATAAACAGGTTTTGATACTAGAGGTGGAGAGAGCATAAATAGCCCAACCTGAAGCTTTGTGCATAAATAAAAACAAATTAAAAATTAGAAATGTGTCCACACCACTCCGTGCCAGTAATTTTGTGAATTTTAAATGAATTTTGGAATATAAAACATAGTTATTCATCCATGACGTCATCTAATTGGGGTGTTCGTGGAAGTCGACTTTTCCTAATTATTTGTTATTTGCAGTATGACAAAATAGATACTTTTTGGTTATTATGTAACCAGATCTTCTTAATTTTTTTGAAAATTAAGACTTTGCATTTTTCTTTCTCAATAAACTACACCTTACTTCATGACAAAAGGATGAATCGATACGTTGATTGCCATGAACTATACCGAACAGATTCAGTTAATAATAAAAACTGAACCAAAATACTGATTACCATTAGCAGTATCTGACAGGTTAACTTCATAACCAAATATCAAATCTAAATGTTGATTACGTTCATAACGTTTATGCTATTGTTTTAGAACTTGTAGACCCGGCGTGGCCAGGTGGTAAAGGCACTCGACTCCTAATCCAAAAGTCGCAGGTTCAAAATCCCGTCATACCAAAATATGCTTGCCCTTTCAGCCGTGGGGGAATTATAATGTAACTGTCAATACCACTATGCGTTGGTAATCGAGTAGCCCAAGCGTTGGCAGTGCGTGATGATGATTAGTTGCCTTCCCTCCAGTTTTACACTGTTAAATTAGAAATGGTTAGCGCAGATAGTCCTTGTGTTGCTTTGCACGAAATTCAAAAACAAACACAACTTGTAAACATATGATGAGATAATTTTAATATCAACATAAACGTGAATTGTTTGCTGAAGCCATATAAAACTTGCATATTTTATTTATATTGTTAGATTTATATTTTTAAGAACGTTTCGGTCACTACCTTTCTCTATGTTTGTTAGTCATCACCAGCTCTTGGACTACTCTTTTACCAACGAAAGAAAGAGGTAACTCATCGATAATTGACCACATGTTCGAAGGGGGGTGTATAACAGTATAGGAAAGAAGAGGGCGTGCTTATATGCTTCATTATATTTATTAATTTGCGAACCTGACGATGACCGAAGGTCAAAACGTTGTTCGCTCCTTTACATTAAAATTTTTCTCAACCCAAATCAGCCGTTTTTACGTATATATTACTCTATAAATAATCACTAATAAACTGATTGTGATCGAGGAGGTTTTTATACCACAATATTTAATAAATAACGATTGTTATGGTATAAACTAAGTAAGTTATAATGGTTATCAATTTTATTCACATCAATGAAAAATTATATTTAGGGAAGTTTGGATTATTAACTTAAATGACTAAAAACTAAAATTCAATCGACAAAAGGAAGTCTGGTATCGAACACAATGCCTCGTAAGCAGTCCTGTCCACATTCTGTGTTTACGGTTAAAATACTTTAAACCGTCCTCACTTAAAAATCAGCGCAGGACCAAAATGTTTTACGCCAAAAGTTCTGATGTTTTGCAAGTTGTTTTTCAAGGTAAGACCAGTTATGCAGCCAGATCTCGTTCAAACGGTTGTTTGATTACTGACAGCGTTGAATGAAAGACCAATTTCCAGCAAATATCCTTACTCCAATTTTTACTTCTGACACAAAAGTTTGAACATTAATATATCGAGGTCACGTCTAAACTATGTGCGAAAAAGAAAGAAAATAGTGGAAAAAAACAAGGAGGTTCCACATTCACTTTTCTAGTTAGTGATTTATCAATTATACGTCCACGCATGAGCATTCTGGTAAATTGCAGCAAACTTTTGCTAAACACTGCAAAGTTGAAAGTTATTAATAGACTATATAAGGTAACAATCTGACACTTTACACCTAGTAAAAGTTTTACTGTTATTGTTTTAAATATTTCTTAAACTAAAAAAAAAATTAATTTGTTTAAAAAAAGGTCACTTATAAACTCCAGATAAAGTACTGAATTTTATAGAATACACCAACAAATGTAACCGTAGTCCAAATGAAAATAAACATACCGGACTATCTATCTATCTAAACAATTAAAAATTTATTTATTCACATTTATTTTATCAAATTATAACCAAATTATACAAAAAATTTTCCATATTTATCATCATTTTTTGTTTTTTAAATAATTTCCAAACTTCTTAAACCTAAACTTAAAGGCAACTTTGCGTCACATCAAACAAATGTTGTAAGCTACAGTTTGGACTTCTCCACATAATTTCTAACTTGTCGACACACACTTGATGGGCTTCACTGTAGTGAGCAGCCAGATAGTTTTTTACATTCTCAATCAATGCAGCCACGACTGGCTTGTCTTATCTGACAAGTCAAATCCATGCCGCACAAGGCTGCTCCACTTCACAAGATCCCAGCAAATCAGCAATGGTTATCTTCTCTCTCCACAGGAAAGGATGGTTTATCAAAAACACAGCCTCTAGTTGTTTCAAGACTTTCAAGAAACTGCTTCAGTTTTTTCTCGTTAACTGGAGAATCTGTCATCCTTGGTTCAATGACCTGTGAATTTTTCAAAGAATGTTTCTTATTGGTGTATATATATCAACGAGAAATCAATTGTTACATATTTACCTAACATTTTTTGGAAAGGGGTCCTTACAGCTATTCACAGCTAGACAATGAAACTGTTCAGTTAATAATGACTTTCATTTTTTACTGGTACACTTTAAAATATTCGACAGATTAATACTAGTAGATCAAATATCAAACTATGATTTATTTAACAGTTTTTACGTGAGCAAAGATAATTATGTAGGAAAAAATATACATAAAGTTCCAGATAAATGTTTACAACTGAGTGGAAAATTATATGATTTTGTGAATGTGTTTGTGTGAACATATTAAAAAAATAAGAAAGAAAAGAAAATCATCCCAAAATAAATGACTGATTGGACTCCAATATCTTTATTAGAGTTACACATGACAAACTATCAACAGATAATCGGGATAACCAGATACCATACGTATTTCTCTTCGATTTCAGAAGTTCACAGACAAGACAATAAACATCAAGATAAAAATCCACATCTATTTAATGATTAAGTCATGAAATTAGTATGAATATTAACAGCAATTAACTGTTTTATTAAGTTCATATGCGAGGTTAGAACAACAACCTTGATTTTGAAATGTTTGACCTGTAATAAACTTCAATATACTGTTTTTTTCATATAAAAACAATTCCTTCAAAGTAAAAAGTATTAAGTTTCCAAATATCTGTAAAGTTCATAAAACCATAATTATAGGCTCAGCATGACATTTAAATACAGAAAGTTGTTTTATTTCACTTATATGTGTTAAAGAACAATGAATATCCCATGGTTGACTGGATATGAAATGTATAACAAAATGAACTCTTAACTTGGTTTGCCAATTAAATATAAAACAAAATAAGTTGTCTATAATTTTGTTATTATTAATTTACTGTTAAACAGTAGTTCTTAGCTGTTTGTTCCTCAAACACCTGAGAGTTTTTATCATCTTGACTGACAACAAATTAAAACTACTAATATACTAGATAAAGTAATTTGCAACACTTTAGTGGTAATATACAAACTTACAGAACCGCTCTCTTTAAAAGTTACAAAACCAAAAATATTAGAAATAACTGCCTTTCACTTAGCAGTAATTCTTTTTTCACAAAGTAATGAAAACAACTACACACTTTTGTTCAGAAGACCATAGAAGCATTCAGTCTAAGGTTCAGATGCTGCTAAGCTAACAATTTGTCCACTTGAGCCCGAAGCTTATTATCTTGGGGATACCAGTGATAAGGGGTACAAAATTCTCGAGACAAATACTTCAGTATAGCAACAATATAAATAGATAATATGCCCAGTTAAGTATTCATTCTAATTTGTGATAAATCATAAATGTTTTCCCTTCTTGAATGTTAAATTCGGTAAAACGAGGTGTGTACTGTTGGTACAAATCATATTGAACATAACTGTGATTTAATGGTTTAATGATTTGATTTCTGATTATTTTGACAATGCTTATTTGATCAGCTTAAAATCAGATAATACAACACTGTTTAAATTGAGAGAGGCATACCATTCTCATTGCTAAAATAAATATCTATTTCAACACATCATTAACAAAGTTATGCATCTGGAGCAAATATTTTCAGAGTGAGACTTCACTGACTGTATAGCTACTGTTACACTGGTTCCTCTGTTAAATGTTATCTATGTCAAGCATTGGTAAACTTAGTTTTTTAGTTAATTCTTAAAGTTTGATTCACGCAAAAAGTGTGAATGATGTAAGGTTCAAGAAGTAAATTTATTATAAATTCCTGAAGAAAAAGCCACCTTTCAAAACCACACAGATTTTAAAGTATTGTGTTTTTATGTAAAGTTACTGCTACTGATAGTTTAATCTAATTAGTGACTGATCAACAAAGTAATCAACAGTATATTTATACAAGAGAAAGTAGGTTTACAATCTATGCTTCCTTCTTTATGGAGTTATCCTTGTCAACTTAACAGCAAGCATTGAAATATACATACATACATACATACATGGTATTTATTTTTTTAAATAAATCTTTATTATTTTCAAAGTTTCGAAGCAAAACTGTGTATTTTTTACTTAGAATTCTGTGTAGATAATGAAAAAGCCTTATCCCCTGTAACTTTATGTCAAACACCTGTTTAAATGAACTAATGTTTCAAATTTCTGAAAAATATTGGTTATCTTTTACTACAAAAAATGTTTGAAGATAAATTATATACATAAAAAAGGATGCATTTAGAAATATAAAAAGACAAACACATCTGTTCATAATTTCCCAGTGACTACGTGTAGCATAGTTCTAATTGCAATTTATAAACACTAAAGTTGGACATATATTACTTATTTTGCTGATGATAATTAAAAAAAAAACTTTCTCATTCAGGCCTGTAGGTTAATGTGCCTATTTCTGGCTTGAGAGAGAAAGTTTGATTGAAATGTTACTAAGAAAACAAAACACTTTTTTTTTAAAGTGATATCTCCCCACATATCTAATTTTTATTTTATTTTAACCCCTTTTCAATGTTCTACCTATTATTATAAGTGTCTACCTTTCTGTAAAGCAAAACCTGTTGTGGTCAATTACAGGTACACTTTGAAAGGGTTTTATTTTGGTGAACTCTGGGGTGAAGTGCTCACCTAGATTTTACAAAAAAAAAGTTTTATGGTACTTTCAAGTAAAGCATTAAAACAAAAGTGTGAAACTAGTAAGAATATCTTTGAAGATTGTAGAATTTCTAACATCATAAAACAATAAAATTCAAAAACAATCTGATAATTCATGCTTAAATAATATTTTCTGGAAATTTTTCTGATTTAAAAATTAATTTAAGGAATAATAAAAGGTTGTCATTATTAATACTTCAACAGCTGACTTGTGACTGAATTAAAGTTAGGTAGATAACTAACACTGATTAATACTGTAACAGCTGACTTGTGACTGAATTAAAGTTAGGTAGATAACTAACACTGATTAATACTGTAACAGCTGACTTGTGACAGTGAAATAGGGTTAGGTAGATGACACACTGAGAGAACAGGTGTAACAATAACTACATACAGCATTCACAGTTTTCTCATTAAAGAAAAAGATATATCTATTTCTGAATAGGCTTTTTATTTCTCTACTGATTTATATTGATAAAAATATTTCAAAACATGTATCTACTACAAATAAGCTCAATATTTAAGACTACATTAATTCAACAAGAAAAGTGTTTGATAGGAGTCTTACATTATCAGGACCTAACCATGTTAAGCACTGCTTTTGGACTGGGGCTTGCATTTGATGTTGAAGCAAGCTGCAAGGTTAGCCATGGTCAAAAGTTTCTACTTATTCAACGAAAAAGTATTTTTTTTGAGTAGAATTGATTTTATAAACTAATCATAACATCACCTGATGATGTGCTCACAAAGTACAAGATAACTTCATATTTATGGAAAACAAGAGACTTTTTGGTCCATCTTGGATGCCCAATTCTCTGAGCCAAACTAAAACTATTAAATAAAAAAAAATAAAGCCAGTTCCTATCATTCAAATATTTATCAAATTTCTTTCAAGCTTGCCTAAATTCACTACCACAACATCCAAAGACAACTCATTCCCTAGGACAACTACTGTATTTGAAAAATAAATTTCTCATCTGAAGATGGCTTCTGCCTTGCTTAAATCTACATTTGTGTCCACTAGTTCTAAAATTATTGCATTTAAGTATAAATCTTTTACAATCTTAAACACTTCAATCAGAATCCCCCAAACTCTTCTTTTTTCAACAGAAAACAAATTTAAGGATCTTTTCAAATGCTTATTTGTAGCAACACTAGTATCAGAGACCAGAGGTTTCAAAGCTTTCCCCAGTCCCAGCTCAATTTTAAAATTTTCATCCTGTTCCCAATTACCATAAACTATAATTAAACGTAATTTTGGCAGTTGACATCCTGAAAAATCAAGAACTGACACATGGAACCCAAGGTAAGTAAATAAATGGTAGACAGATTTTAATTATAATAAATAAACTGGATTGTTTTAATATGTGGTGGATGCAGTTAATTTAGCTTAAGGCTTGAAAAGCATTTGAATATGGATTGGATTTAAGTATTATAATTTTAATATTTTATTTAATGGATGGAGTGGTAAGTCTCTTGCTATCACGTACATGATATATTGGAATATGCTCTTAAATTTCTTCACGAGCCTAAGCATTCCAAGGGTTGATAAATAGTTAACAAAAATAAATTTACATAAAAAGATAATTCAGTTTACAAAGACAAAGATATAAATCTGTCATTTGTTCATAATAATACTCATAAAAGTCTATTCTGCCTTGATCTTGTATATATTTTTCATGAAATACAAATGTTTTGAAACTTTTTCTCAGACTATTATTATTAGCAGTAATAACAACAGATTTTTGGACAACCTGAACCTACTCCAGAACTCTACCCTAACTTCACCCTCAGTCACTTTTCACTTGCCACTCACTGATCAAACTAATGCCAGAGATGGATAGTTTACCATTCAGAGCAATAGGGCATGGAATGTTGTTTGTTTTTAAAAATAAAATAACACCTTGAGCTGGTTATGACATCAAATCAAAATAAACTTTTAATCCTTCAACATTAAAACTATTAAAATCCAACATGCTTTCCAATTAAACTTTAATAAAAGATCTTTTTTTGGTGGTGCTACTGATACGATCACATAAGCAGCTGAAATAAATAAATTATATTTGCAGATTAAAATAAATTATTCCAAATGTACCACAACCTAACATGTGGTCGTAATAAGTTAAAAGAGAGGTGTTTTGTCTTTTTTAAATGTTGGCAGACTGTTTAACGAGGAATCTACTGACCTTTGTTTTTTATAAAAAAATGGCTTCGTGTACAGAACAGAGCAAATTAACAAAATGAAAAGACCAAGAATATTCATTTAAAATATTTTTTATTTGTACATCTAGTTGAAATAAAAAAGTAGTCTGTTTAATCACTCATTATGAACATCGTTTATGACCACAGAATTATTGCTACACAGTGATGTTGGAAGTAGTCTTGTAGATTTTGTGTGTTAAGTTACCAATCAAAAGGTCCAGAACCTGATACATGATGTCATTGAGCAAGCTTCACATCTTAAGCTGTGGTCATGTAATAAACAAAAGATACACCAATTATTAGGCCCCATGAGTCACACAGAAAACTGTTATGATGGAAGGAAATACTGACTCCATGACTTTCCTTAAAAATACCAAAATGAACCTCCAATATACCTCATCCATACAGGGTCTGCATAAAATGTTGCTCAGATTTAAAATTCAATTCAGTACTTCGTTTTATGCACTTATGAGCTAGTTATATAACTAGAGTGGAGTGAAAACATGTTTTACAAGTTGTAATTAGCTTCAACAGAACTAACTGCCTTAGATGTATTCAAAATAAGATGTGTTTCATAGCAATGACAAACGTACAATTACAGCAAGCTATGGTGATGAGCTTGCTGTCTATTTGCAGATGAACATAAAATATTTCAATTGTTTTATCTTTATTCGATATTCATAAATTTGCTCTCAAATGGTTCATCAGTAAGTCAGAAATTATAATGTTGAAAATTTGGTTTCATTATTCATGATGAGTACAATAAAGAAAGCCTATTGTATGGCTCTGTGATTTAATCAAACAATATTTATAATGAAGAAACTTTGAAGAATGAACGGCAACTACCTGTTGTAAAGAAACAAGTTGCCGTCCAATCCACAAAGTTTCATCATGAATATTCTCCCTAAACAATGTATCAAAGAATATTTATAATCTTGATGACAAAATAATAGCTTTCAATTAATAACAACATATCGATAACTTATTAACTGATTTTATGTGCTATTTTATAATAACTAAATTTAAATTATATATGAGCTTTAGACTCTAACAAATATAAAGAATTCAACATTTATTGATTAGTTACGGATTTTTATAAAAATGATCTCATAAATGACAGATATGCTTCTGCCATCTTTTGGATTGTTATCAACGGAATTTTTTCAGATGTTATACATTTGGAGATATGGGATCTTTCTCTAATTAGGAAGATATTGTATCTGGTTGTCAAATGATTAAAAGTACGAATATTACGATTGAACTAATATAAATCTAAGGTAAGAACACTGAATAACTTAATCGTCTTAAACTCATACAAATGTGTAATAAAAACAATGTATATCTTGATTGTTTTGAACTGATATACATGTGGTATAAAAACATTGTATATCTTGTTGGTCTTGAACTAATATAAATGTTGTATAAAAACATTGTATACCTGGATCGTCTTGTACTGCTATAAAATGTAGTATAAGAACATTTTATATCTTGATTGCTGTGAAGTTGTATAAATTCAAAATAAAAACATTACATACATAATAAGTCTCAACTCGTGTAAATGAAACAAAAGAGCATTATATACCTTGATTGTCTTGTCTGGTGTAAAACATTCCATATCCTTATAGTCTTAAGCTGATATATACGGAGTGAAGGAACACTGTATATCTTGATAGTCTTTAACTCATAAAAATGAATAGTATAAGAACATTTTATATCTTGATAGTTTTGAAGTTTCATAAATTCAACATAAAAACATTGTGAATAATAATTGTTCTTAATTGATGTAAATGAAACAAAAGAGCATTATATATCTCGATTGTCTTGAAACGACAAATCTGGTGTAAAACATTCGATATCTTGAAAGTTTTAAACTCATATAAATGGAGTAAATGAACACTGTATATCCTGATCATATTAACTGACATAAATTTAGTATAAGAACACTGTATCTTGAAACTTTTACACTCATAAAAATTTAGAACAAGAATACTGTATATCGTGATTGTCTTAAACTGATACAAATATTGTTAGAATGACATAAAAACACTGTGGATCTTCAAAGTTTAAATTCATGTAAATCAAACAAAAGAGCATTCCATATCTTGATTCTCTTGAAATTATATAAATGTTTTACAGGTATACTGGGTAACTAATACAAATGTAGTGTAAAAACATCATATATCACAGCCTTGAACCAAAATAAAATTAATATAAATAAGTTACACATCTTCTAGTTTTACCTAATGTAATGTAGTATATAACATGTTAACCTTGCTAGTCTTCAACTAGTATATATTTAATATAAAAACATTCTATATCTTGATCTTCTTAAACTTATAAAAATGTAGCATAAAAATATAACATAACATAATCATCTTCAACTGATACAAATGTAGTGTGAAAACTTGATATAACTCAATCGTTATCAACTGATAAAAATGTAGTATAAAAACACTGTGTATCTGATATAAATGTGGCATAAGAACATGGTATATCTTGATTCTCTTGAACTCGTATATATGAAGTATAAAAATAATGTATGGCTGGATCGTGTTGAACTGATATAAAATATAGTATAAGAACAATTTATATCTTGAAAGTTATGAAGTTGCATAAATTAAATGAAAAACATTTTATGTATTCATAGTTCTGAATTGATGTGAATGAAATTATAAAGCATTATTTGTCTTGAAATCACAAATCTAGTGTAAAACACTCTATATCTTTGAACTCTTAACAGATATAAATGAGGTGAAAGAACACTGTATATCTTCATCATCTTAAAATCATTAAAATTTAGCATAAAAACACTATCTTGACATTTTTAAACTAATAAAAATTTAGAATAAGAACATTGTACAACGTCACAATTTTAAAATAATACCAAGATAGTAATGGAACATTATATATCTTTATACTCTTCAACTGACATAAATGGAGTTAATAAACACTGTATATTTTGATCATCTTCAACTGATATAAATTTAGTATCAGAACACTGTATCTTGACAGTTTTGAACTCATAAAAATTTAGAATAAGAACATTATACAACGTCACAATTTTGAAATAATATCAAGATAGTAACAGAATATTACATATATATCTTTATAGTCTTCAACTCTCATAAATGGAGTAAACGAACACTGTATATCTTGATCATCTTCAACTGATATAAATATAGTATCAGAACACTGTATCTCGACTGTTTTCAAGTCATAAAAATTTAGAATAAGGACATTAAACAAAGACACAATTTTGAAATAATATCAAGAGTAACGGAAGATTATATATCTCTATACTCTTCCACTGACATAAATGGAGTAAACAAACACTGTAAATCTTAATCATCTTACTCTGATATAAATTTAGTATCAGAACACTGTATCTTGACAGTTTTGAACTCAAAACAATTTAGAATAAGGACATTGTACAACATCACAATTTTGATATAATATCAAGAGAGTTACGGAACATAAAATTTCTTTATAGTTTTCAACTGACATAAATGGAGTAAATGAACACTTTATATCTTGATCATCTTCAAGTGAAATAAATTTAGTGTCAGAACACTGTATCTTGACAGTTTTCAACTCATAAAAATTTAGAATAGCAAGAATGTACAACGTCACAATTTTGAAATAATATCAAAACAGTCACGGAAGATTACATATATATCTTTCTAGTCTTCAACTCACATAAATGGTGTAAACGAACACTGTAAATCTTAATGATCTTACTCTGATATAAATTTAGTATCAGAACACTGTATCTTGACTGTTTTCAACTCATAAAAATTTAGAATAAGGACATCGTACAAAGTCACAATTTTGAAATAATATCAAGATTAACGGAACATTATATATCTCTATACTCTTCAACTGACATAAATGGAGTAAATGAACACTGTATATTTTGATCATCTTCAACTACTATAATATTAAATGAGAACACTGTCTGTATATTGACAGTTTTCAACTCTTTAAAATTTAGAAAAAGAACATTGTTCAAAACCACAATTTTGAAATAATAACAAGATAGTAAAGGAAAATTATATATCTTTATTGTCTGAAACTGATATCAATAAATTTAAAAATATCGTATGTCTTGATGGTATTGAACCAATATAAATATGAATATTGTACAACATCTGACACTCGAACTAATATAAATGTACGATAAGAACATTTTATATCTTCAATGACTAGAACTGATGTAAATGATGCAAAACAGCATGGTATATCTTTAACAATTTAAACAATAAAACATTGTATAAATTCATATAGTTTTCAACTGACATAAATGGAAAAAATGAACACTTTATATCTTGATCATCTTCAACTGAAATAAATTTAGTATCAGAACACTGTATCTTTACAGTTTTCAACTCATAAAAATTTAGAATAGGAACATTGTACAACGTCACAATTTTGAAATAATATCAAGATAGTAACGCAAGATTACATACATATCTTTATAGTCTTTAACTCACATAAATGGAGTAAATGAACACTGTATATCTTGATTATCTTCAATTGATGTAAATATAGTATCGGTACACTGTATCTTGACTGTTTTCAACTCATAAAAATTGAGAATACGAACATTGTACAAAGCCACAATATTGAAATAATATCAAGACTAACGGAACATTATATATCTTATCGTCTTCAACTGACATAAGTGGAGTAAATGAACACTGTAAATCTTAATGATCTTACTCCGATATAAATTTAGTATCAGAACACTGTATGTTGACTGTTTTCAACTAATAAAAATTTGGAATAAGGACATTGTACAAAGACACAATTTTGAAATAATATCAAGTGTAACGAAAGATTGTATATCTTTATAGTCTTCAACTGACATCAATGGAGTAAACAAACACTGTATATTTTGATCATCTTCAACTACTAGAAATTTTGAATAAGAACACTGTCTGTATCTTGACAGTTTTCAACTCTTGAAAATTTAGAATAGGAACATTGTAGAAAGCCACAATTTTGAAATAATATCAAGACAGTAAAGGAAAATTATATATCTTTATTGTCTTAAACTGATATAAAAAAAGCATCAGAATATTGTTTGTCTTGATGGAATTGAACCGATATAAATTCGAATATGGGACAACATCTCACACTTGATCTCATATAAATGTACGATAAGAACATTTTATATCTTCAATGACTTGAACTGATGTAAATGAAGCAAAACAGCATTGTATATCTTTAAAAATGTCAATTCATAAATGTAGTATAAAAACAATATGTTCAAAGTCTTGAACTGATAAAATGTAGTGTAAGAATAATGAATAACTTAATCGTCTTCAACTCATACAAATGTGGAATAAGAACACTATCTCATAGATATGTGCTATAAAAACATTGTATATCTTGATCATCTTCCACCGATATAAATATAGCATTAAAGCATAACATAACTTAATCGTTTTCAACTGACAAAAATATAATATAAAATCATCATGTACCTCATATAAATTTTGAATAAAAACATGGTATATATTGATTGTCTTTAACTTGTATAAATGTAGCATGAAAAATTTGTACATCTGAATCGTGTTGAACTGATATAAAATGTTATATAAGAACACTCCATATATTCATAACTGTGAAGTTTTGTAAATTCAACATAAAAACATTTTATAAATTCATACGTCTTACTCGATGTGAATTAAACAAAAGAGCATCATTTAACTTGTCTTGAAATCATATGTAATTCCTATTTTTATTGTCTTAAACTCATATAAATAAAGTAAATGAACACTGTATATCTTGATCATCTTCAACTGATATAAATTTAGTATCAGAACACTGTATCATGAGAGTTTAAAACTCAAAACAATTTAGAATAAAAACATTGTACAACGTCACAATTTTGAAATGATATCAAGATAGTAACGGAAGATTACATACATATCTTTATAGTCTTCAACTCACATAAATGTAGTAAATAAACACTGTATATCTTCATCATCTTCAACTGATATGAATATAGTATCAGAACACTGTATCTTGACTGTTTTCAACTCATAAAAATTTAGAATAAGGACATTGTACAAAGACAAAATTTTGAAATAATATCAAGAGTAACGGAACATTATATATCTTTATAGTCTTCAACTGACATAAATGGAGTAAATGAACACTGTATATTTTGCTCATCTTCAACTACTATAAATTTTGAATGAGAACACTGTCTGTATCTTGACAGTTTTCAACTCTAAAAATTTAGAATACGAACATTGTACAAAGCCACAATTTTGAAATAATATCAAGACAGTAAAGGAAAATTATATATCTTTATTGTCTTAAACTGATATAAATAAATTAAATGAACACTATTTTTCTTGATCATCTTCAACTGATATAAATTCAGTATCAGAACACTGTATCATGAGAGTTTTAAACTCAAAACAATTTAGAATAAGGACATTGTACAACATCACAATTTTGATATAATATCAAGAAAGTAACGGAACATAAAATTTCTTTATAGTTTTCAACTGACATAAATGGAGAAAACGAACACTTTATATCTTGATCATCTTCAAGTGAAATAAATTTAGTGTCAGAACACTGTATCTTGACAGTTTGCAACTTAAAAAATATTTAGAATAGGAACATTGTACAACATCACAATTTTGATATAATATCAAGAGAGTAACGGAACATAAAATTTCTTTATAGTTTTCAACTGACATAAATGGGGTAAATGAACCCTTTATATGTTGATCATCTTCAACTGAAATAAATTTAGTATCATAACATTGTATCTTGACTGTTTTCAACTCATAAAAATTTAGAATAAGGACATTGTACAACGTCACAATTTTGAAATAATATCAAGACAGTAACGGAAGATTACATATATATCTTTATAGTCCTCAACTGACATCAATGGAGTAAACGGACACTAAATCTTAATGATCTTACTCGGATATCAATTTAGTATCAGAACACTGTATCTTGACAGTTTTGAACTCATAAAAATTTAGAATAAGGACATTGTACAAAGACAAAATTTTGAAATAATATCAAGAGTAACGGAACATTATATATCTTTATAGTCTTCAACTGACATAAATGGAGTAAATGAACACTGTATATTTTGCTCATCTTCAACTACTATAAATTTTGAATGAGAACACTGTCTGTATCTTGACAGTTTTCAACTCTAAAAATTTAGAATACGAACATTGTACAAAGCCACAATTTTGAAATAATATCAAGACAGTAAAGGAAAATTATATATCTTTATTGTCTTAAACTGATATAAATAAATTAAATGAACACTATTTTTCTTGATCATCTTCAACTGATATAAATTCAGTATCAGAACACTGTATCATGAGAGTTTTAAACTCAAAACAATTTAGAATAAGGACATTGAACAACATCACAATTTTGATATAATATCAAGAAAGTAACAGAACATAAAATTTCTTTATAGTTTTCAACTGACATAAATGGAGAAAACAAACACTTTATATCTTGATCATCTTCAAGTGAAATAAATTTAGTGTCAGAACACTGTATCTTGACAGTTTGCAACTTAAAAAATATTTAGAATAGGAACATGGTACAACATCACAATTTTGATATAATATCAAGAGAGTAACGGAACATAAAATTTCTTTATAGTTTTCAACTGACATAAATGGGGTAAATGAACCCTTTATATGTTGATCATCTTCAACTGAAATAAATTTAGTATCATAACACTGTATCTTGACAGTTTTCAACTTATAAAAATTTAGAATAAAAACATTGTACAACGTCACAATTTTGAAATAATATCAAGACAGTAACGGAAGATTACATATATATCTTTATAGTCCTCAACTGACATCAATGGAGTAAACGAACACTAAATCTTAATGATCTTACTCGGATATCAATTTAGTATCAGAACACTGTATCTTGACAGTTTTGAACTCATAAAAATTTAGAATAAGGACATTGTACAAAGTCACAATTTTGAAATAACATCAGGGGAGTAACGGAACATTATATATCTTTATACTCTTTAACTGACATAAATGGAGAAAATGAACACTGTGTATTTTGATCATCTTCAACTACTAGAAATTTTGAATGAGAACACTGTCTGTATCTTGACAGTTTTCAACTCTTCAAAATTTAGAATACGAACATTGTAAAAAGCCACAATTTTGAAATAATATCAAGACAGTAAAGGAAAATTATATATCTTTATTGTCTTAAACTGATATAAATAAAGCATAAGAATATTGTATGTTTTGATGGAATTGAACCGATATAAATACGAATATTGGACAACATCTCACACTTGATCTCATATAAATGTACGATAAGAACATTTTATATCTTCAATGACTAGAACAGATGTAAATAATGCAAAACAGCATGGTTTATCTTTAACAATTTCAACATAAAAACATTGTATAAATTCATACGTCTTACTCGATGTGAATGAAACAAAAGAGCATCATTTAACTTGATTGTCATGAAATCATATGTATTTCTTATTTTTATTGTCTTAAACTGATATAGAGTAAATGAACACTGTATATCTTGATCATCTTCAGCTGATATAAATTTAGTATCAGAACACTGTATCATGACAGTTTTACACTCAAAACAATTTAGAACAAGGACATTGTACAAAGTCACAATTTTGAAATAACATCAAGGGAGTAACGGAACATAATATATCTTTATACTCTTCAACTGACATAAATGGAGTAAATGAACACTGTACATTTTGATCATCTTCAACTACTAGAAATTTTCAATGAGAACACTGTCTGTATCTTGACAGTTTTCAACTTTTAAAAATTTAGAATAGGAACATTGTACAAAGCCACAATTTTGAAATAATATCAAGACAGAAAAGGAAAATTATATATTTTTAATGTCTTAAATTGATATAAATAAAGCATAAGAATATTGTATGTCTTGATGGAATTGAACCGATATAAATACGAATATTGGACAACATCTCACACTTGATCTCATATAAATGTACGATAAGAACATTTTATATCTTCAATGACTTGAACTGATGTAAATGAAGCAAAACAGCATTGTATATCTTGAAAAATGTCAACACATAAATGTAGTATAATAACAATATCTTCAAAGTCTTGAACTGATAAAATGTAGTGTAAGAACAATGTATAACTTAATCGTCTTCAACTCATACAAATGTGCAATAAGAATACTGAGTATCTCATAGAAATGTGCTATAAAAACATTGTATATCTTGATCATCTTCCATCGATATACATATAGCATTAAAGTATAACATAACTTAATCGTTTTCAACTGATAAAAATATAATATAAAATCATCATGTACCTCATATAAATGTTGAATAAAAACGTGGTATATATTGATTGTCTTTAACTTGTATAAATGTAGCATGAAAAATTTGTACAGCTATATCTTCTTGAACTCATATAAAATGTTGTATAAGAACACTTTATATCGTCATAGCTGTGAAGTTTTGTAAATTCAACACAAAAAAGTTGTATTAATTCGTACGTCTTCCTCGATGTGAATGAAACAAAAGAGCATCATTTAACTTGATTGTCTTGAAATCATATGTATTTCCTATTTTTATTGTCTTAAACTGATATAAATAGAATAAATGAACACTGTATATCTTGATCATCTTCAACTGATATAAATAGAATAAATGAACACTGTATATCTTGATCATCTTCAACTGATATAAATAGAATAAATGAACACTGTATATCTTGATCATCTTCAACTGATATAAATTTAGTGTCAGAACACTGTATATTGACAGTTTTCAACTCAAAAAAAATTTAGAATAGCAACATTGTACAACGTCACAATTTTGAAATAATATCAAGATAGTAACAGAAGATTACATATATATCTTTATAGTCTTCAACTCACATAAATGGAGTAAACGAACACTGTATATCTTGATCATCTTCAACTGATATAAATATAGTATTAGAACACTGCATCTCGACTGTTTTCAAGTCATAACAATTTAGAATAAGGACATTAAACAAAGACACAATTTTCACATAATATCAAGAGTAACGGAAGATTATATATCTCTATACTCTTCAACTGACATAAATGGAGTAAACAAACACTGTAAATCTTAATCATCTTACTCTTATATAAATTTAGTATCAGAACACTGTATCTTGACAGTTTTCAACTCATAAACATTAAGAAAAAGGACATTGTACAAAGTCACAATTTTGAAAAAAACATCAGGAGAGTAATTGAACATTATATATCTTTATACTCTTCAACTGACATAAATGGAGTAAATGAACAGTGTATATTTTGATCATCTTCAACTACTATAAATTTTGAATGAGAACACTGTCTGTATCTTGACAGTTTTCAACACTTAAAAATTTAGAATACGAACATTGTACAAACACACAATTTTGAAATAATATCAAGAAAGTAAAGGAAAATTATATATCTTTATTGTCTTCAACTGACATAACTGGAGTAAACGAACACTGTAAATCTTAATGATCTTACTCCGATATAAATTTAGTATCAGAACACTGTATGTTGACTGTTTTCAACTAATAAAAATTTAGAATAAGGACATTGTACAAAGACACAATTTTGAAATAATATCAAGTGTAACGGAAGATTGTATATATTTATAGTCTTCAACTGACATCAATGGAGTAAACGAACACTATATTTTGATCATCTTCAACTACTAGAAATTTGGAATGAGAACACTGTCTGTATCTTGACAGTTTTCAACTCTTTAAAATTTAGAGGAAGAACATTGTTCAAAACCACAATTTTCTAATAATATCAAGATAGTAAAGGAACATTATATATCTTTATAATCATAAACTGATATAAATGAGGCATAAGAATATTACATGTCTTGATGGTATTGAACCAATATAAATACGAATATTGTACAATATCTCACCCTTGATCTGATATAAATGTACGATAAGAACATTTTATATCTTCAATGATTTGAACAGCTGTAAATGAAGCAAAACAGCATTGTATATCTTGAAAAATATCAACTGATCAATGTAGTATAAAAACAATATGTTCAAAGTCTTGAACTGATAAATGTAGTGTAAGAATAATGAATAACTTAATCGTCTTCAACTCATACAAATGTTGAATAAGAACACTATCTCATAGAAATATATCTCTATAAAAACATTGTATATCTTGATCATCTTCCACCGATATCAATTTAGTATTAAAACATCATATAACTTAATCGTTTTCAACTGATGAAAATCTAATATAAAATCATCGTGTACCTCATATAAATGTTGAATACAAACATGGTATATATTGATTGTCTTGAACTTGTATTAATGTAGCATGAAAAATTTGTACATCTGAATCGTGTTGAACTGATATAAAATGTTATATAAGAACACTCCATATATTCATAACTGTGAAGTTTTGTAAATTCAACATAAAAACATTTCATAAATTCATACGTCTTACTCGATGTGAATCAAACAAAAGAGCATCATTTAACTTGATTGTCTTGAAATCATATGTATTTCCTATTTTTGACATAAACTGATATAAATAGAGTAAATGAACACTGTATATCTTGATCATCTTCAACTGATATAAATTCAGTATCAGAACACAGTATCTTGACAGTTTTAAACTCATAAAAATTTAGAATAGCAAGAATGTACAATGTCACAATTTTGAAATAATATCAAGATAGTAACGGAAAATTACATACATATCTTTATAGTCTTGAACTCACATAAATGTAGTAAACAAACACTGTATATCTTCATCATCTTCAACTGATATGAATATAGTATCAGAACACTGTATCTTGACTGTTTTCAACTCATAAAAAGTTAGAATAAGGACATTGTACAAAGACAAAATTTTGAAATAATATCAAGAGTAACGGAACATTATATATCTTTATAGTCTTCAACTGACATAAATGGAGTAAATGAACACTGTATATTTTGCTCATCTTCAAGTACTATAAATTTTGAATGAGAACACTGTCTGTATCTTGACAGTTTTCAACTCTAAAAATTTATAATACGAACATTGTACAAAGCCACAATTTTGAAATAATATCAAGACAGTAAAGGAAAATTATATATCTTTATTGTCTTAAACTGATATAAATAAAGTAAATGAACACTATTTTTCTTGATCATCTTCAACTGATATAAATTCAGTATCAGAACACTGTATCATGACAGTTTTACCTCAAAACAATTTAGAATAAGGACATTGTACCAAGACACAATTTTGAAAAACTATGAAGAGTAACGAAATATTATATATCTTATAGTCTTCAACTGACATAAATGGAGTAAACGAACATTGTAAATCTTAATGATCTTACTCTGATATAAATTTAGTATCAGAACACTGTATGTTGACTGTTTTCAACTCATAAAAATTTAGAATAAGAACAATGTACAACATCACAATTTTGAAAAAACATCAGGGGAGTAACGGAACATTATATATCTTTATACTCTTCAACTGACATAAATGGAGTAAATGAACACTGTACATTTTGATCATCTTCAACTACTAGAAATTTTCAATGAGAACAATGTCTGTATCTTGACAGTTTTCAACTTTTAAAAATTTAGAATAGGAACATTGTACAAAGCCACAATTTTGAAATAATATCAAGACAGAAAAGGAAAATTATATATCTTTAATGTCTTAAATTGATATAAATAAAGCATAAGAATATTGTATGTCTTGATGGAATTGAACCGATATAAATACGAATATTGGACAACATCTCACACTTGATCTCATATAAATGTACGATAAGAACATTTTATATCTTCAATGACTTGAACTGATGTAAATGAAGCAAAACAGCATTGTATATCTTTAAAAATGTCAACACATAAATGTAGTATAAAAACAATATGTTCAAAGTCTTGAACTGATAAAATGTAGTGTAAGAATAATGAATAACTTAATCGTCTTCAACTCATACAAATGTGGAATAAGAACACTATCTCATAGATATGTGCTATAAAAACATTGTATATCTTGATCATCTTCCACCGATATAAATATAGCATTAAAGCATAACATAACTTAATCGTTTTCAACTGACAAAAATATAATATAAAATCATCATGTACCTCATATAAATGTTGAATAAAAACGTGGTATATATTGATTGTCTTTAACTTGTATAAATGTAGCATGAAAAATTTGTACAGCTGGATCTTCTTGAACTCATATAAAATGTTGTATAAGAACACTTTATATCTTCATAGCTGTGAAGTTTTGTAAATTCAACACAAAAAAGTTGTATTAATTCGTACGTCTTCCTCGATGTGAATGAAACAAAAGAGCATCATTTAACTTGATTGTCTTGAAATCATATGTATTTCCTATTTTTATTGTCTTAAACTGATATAAATAGAATAAATGAACACTGTATATCTTGATCATCTTCAACTGATATAAATTTAGTATCAGAACACTGTATCACGACAGTTTTAAACTCAAAACAATTTAGAATAAGGACATTGTACAACATCACAATTTTGATATAATATGAAAAGAGTAATGTAACAAAAAATTTCTTTATAGTTTTAAACTGACATAAATGGAGTAAATGAACACTTTATATCTTGATCATCTTCAAGTGAAATAAATTTAGTGTCAGAACACTGTATATTGACAGTTTTCAACTCAAAGAAAATTTAGAATAGCAACATTGTACAACGTCACAATTTTGAAATAATATCAAGATAGTAACAGAAGATTACATATATATCTTTATAGTCTTCAACTCACATAAATGGAGTAAACGAACACTGTATATCTTGATCATCTTCAACTGATATAAATATAGTATCAGAACACTGTATCTTGACTGTTTTCAAGTCATAAAAATTTAGAATAAGGACATTAAAGAAAGACACAATTTTCACATAATATCAAGAGTAACGGAAGATTATATATCTCTATACTCTTCAACTGACATAAATGGAGTAAACAAACACTGTAAATCTTAATCATCTTACTCTTATATAAATTTAGTATCAGAACACTGTATCTTGACAGTTTTCAACTCATAAACTTTAAGAATAAGGACATTGTACAAAGTCACAATTTTGAAAAAAACATCAGGAGAGTAATTGAACATTATATATCTTTATACTCTTCAACTGACATAAATGGAGTAATGAACACTGTATATTTTGATCATCTTCAACTACTATAAATTTTGAATGAGAACACTGTCTGTATCTTGACAGTTTTCAACTCTTAAAAATTTAGAATACGAACATTGTACAAACACACAATTTTGAAATAATATCAAGAAAGTAAAGGAAAATTATATATCTTTATTGTCTTCAACTGACATAACTGGAGTAAACGAACACTGTAAATCTTAATGATCTTACTCCGATATAAATTTAGTATCAGAACACTGTATGTTGACTGTTTTCAACTAATAAAAATTTAGAATAAGGACATTGTACAAAGACACAATTTTGAAATAATATCAAGTGTAACGGAAGATTGTATATATTTATAGTCTTCAACTGACATCAATGGAGTAAACGAACACTATATTTTGATCATCTTCAACTACTAGAAATTTCGAATGAGAACACTGTCTGTATCTTGACAGTTTTCAACTCTTAAAAATTTAGAATACGAACATTGTACAAAGCCACAATTTTGATATAATATCAAGTGTAACGGAAGATTGTATATCTTTATAGTCTTCAACTGACATCAATGGAGTAAACAAACACTGTATATTTTGATCATCTTCAACTACTAGAAATTTTGAATGAGAACACTGTCTGTATCTTGACAGTTTTCAACTCTTAAAAATTTAGAATACGAACATTGTACAAAGCCACAATTTTGATATAATATCAAGAGAGTAACGGAACATAAAATTTCTTTATAGTTTTTAACTGACATAAATGGAGTAAATGAACACTTTATATCTTGATCATCTTAAACTACTATAAATTTTGAATGAGAACACTGTCTGTATCATGACAGTTTTCAACTCATAAAAATTTAGAATAGCAAGAATGTACAACGTCACAATTTTGAAATAATATCAAGACAGTAACGGAAGATTACATATATATCTTTATAGTCTTCAACTCACATAAATGGAGTAAACAAACACTGTAAATCTTCATCATCTTCAACTGATATAAATATAGTATCAGAACACTGTATCTCGACTGTTTTCAAGTCATAAAAATTTAGAATAAGGACATTAAACAAAGACACAATTTTGAAATAATATCAAGAGTAACGGAACATTATATATCTTATAGTCTTCAACTGACATAAATGGAGTAAACAAACACTGTAAATCTTAATGATCTTACTCTGATATAAATTTAGTGAAAGTTTTAACTTTAGAAAATTAGGGGTTAGTTGTTCCTTTCTACATTGTTGAATAAAACTAAACATACTAAGAAACCAGATAAACACAGCCATAAAACTATGCTCACCAGATAAAATTAACGATGAATTAGACAAAATAAAACAATACTTCATCAAAATCAATAAATTTCCTCCACAAACCGTAGAAAACATTATACGCACACACCTAGACAGAAAGCAAAATCAACCAACAAAAGTAAATATATCTCACGAATCAAAAAATCACGAAACCATATACTGCTGTATACCATATATTCCTGACATCAGCAAACAAATAACCAACATTTGGCAAAAACTAGTAACAAAATATAACATTCCAGTTAATACTAAATTTATTCAAAAACCAGGCACAAAACTAAGGTCTATACTATGTAAGAACTACACTGACAAACACCACACCAACATTATTTATAAAATACAATGTGATAACTGCCACGACTTCTATGTTAGAGAAACAAGTAGAAAAATGGAAACCAGATTTAAAGAACATAAAAAGTCACCTTCACACGTTTTCGAACACTGCAAGTCAAATGGACACAACATAACCATAGAAAACACTAAAATACTAAATAAAGAAACAAACATAAACAAACGCAAAATTAAAGAAGCCTTACTTATACAACAACTTAAACCCAAAATAAACCAATATAAAGGAACGCCATTATACCTATATTAATATTATAGATAAAATTATATATTCAAACATCTAACCCCGCCCTCTACATTGTGACACTCAGTTACACAACCCCTTCCAAACATGTGGTCAGCTTCCGGTCAGTTACCTCTTTCTTTGTGAACATGACGATGACCGAAGGTCGAAACGTTGTTCGCTCTTCTATTTAAAATATTTTCTGAACCCAAACGAGCCGTTTTTGCATATAAAATTCTCAACAAGTGGGTTTCTCGACATCACTGATTGTTAATTTTAAAAATGTTAGCACATCCACTTTCAACAGTTTCAGTGCAGCCCAGTAGATGGCACTCTCATATAAATTTATGTATTTTGTCAAATCTAATGCGTTGTAAGAATGAAAGTCAAACACACTATTCGGAGTGATAAGAGTAGCCTAATGGTGAGTGGTGTTGACTAGCTGTCTTCCCTCGATTATTTCAAAATTAAGGACATTAGTGCAGGTAACACTCGTGTAACCTTACGTGAAATTTAAGACACAAAAACTTAACATGATATATTAAATTTTGTTTTTCACAGTTTTCATACCAGTTTTTTCGCGACAGTTTTGTGTTACATAACGACCGTAACGTAACTGATAACTATCAAACACTCTGTTCTAGCATGGCCAGATGGTCAGGGTACTCGACTTGCAATCTGTGGGACGAGGACTCGAATCCCTTCCCACTAAAGATGCTCCTCCTTTCAACCGTGGGGCAATTATAATGTAACGGTCAATTCCATTATTCATTATCGGTAAAAAAAAGTTGCACAACAGTTGGAGGTGGGCACTGATAACTACTTACCTTCTATCTAACCTTACACCGCTAAATTAGGAACAGCTAGTGCATACAGCCCTCGTGTAGCTCGGCACGAAATTCCAAGAAAATTAACCAAACGTTGTACGGTTTTCCTTGCTAAGCGACATCTGCCGACAACAAGGAAACTACAAATTTTCCTACTGTCTTAATTGTTATTTACTCGGACTCTTACAAAACAGAATCTTTACCGACAAAATTAACATTTTATAAACTACGAAAGTCATACTGATAACAACGACTTAGGGCACGTAAGCCATAAAATAATTAATACAAACAAAAGATAGTGTGTTTTTTTTCTAGGGTTTAATTGTAGCCGAAAGATACGTAAATAACAACTCTTAATATTTAATGCAAAATCATATTTGTCATCTTTAAAATTAATTTAAATTATTTTGTTTATCTTCTCGCGCATTATTGACATAAGACTCCTTATTTATTTACAGCGTTCTTCAGCTGAACGACAGTAAAATGATAAAATATTTATTTTTACCTAGAACTAGAGATTTTTTAATCAGTCAACAGATAGCGACACTAAAACTATCTGATAACCTCATAACAATGCGAGGGTCTGATTTTTACTGTAGTATAGCCTAATTTTTAGTTCTATATAAATATAATTTCGGTTTATATTGTTCGATTTTGGAATGGATTTGTTTGATTTTGTTTTTGTATTAATTAAGAAGCTTCACTGTCCTTGACGTTGCATGCATCCTGTTGGATTCTCGTTATTTAAAGGGTTAGAATGGTTCGATGAGGGATGGTAACGTTAAAGGTGATTCAGCTAATGACAGAATATTCACGAGTTTTATTGAGACCACTTTAACTTCATCACTTATTAACCTAAATGAATTTAGCTGCGTAAGAAATATTATTATTATTCGACATTATGCTGCGGATCTACCAGCTAACGATTATATTATAAATTATTTTAGGCGTGGCGTGTTCAGGTAGTTCGGGTGTTTGACTCGTAATCTGAAGAGTCTCGGGTTCAAGTCCCCTTTCCGTCAACACGCTCGTCGTTTCAGCCGTGGGTCGTTATAATGTAACAATCAACCCCATTATTGGTTGGTGAAAGAGTAGCCCATGAGTTGGCGGTGAGAAGTGATTACTAGTTGTCTTCCCTTTAGTCTTACACTGCTAAATTGACGGCTGGCGCTGAAAGCCCTCGTGTGGCTCAGTGCGGAATAAAAAACAACAAAAACTAATTACTTTTCATGTTCACTGAAGGTAAAATGAGAAATAAAATTTGTCCCGTACATATCCATACATAGTCAGCTTTGTTAACAGCGCTTCTCATAATGTTGACAATAACCTTGCCACACTCTTAAAACTTTGAACGAACGACAGCAACTGCAATATAAAATAATTAAAGTTTGTAAAACAAAAGGTTAAAAACTAGCACCAGATCTTATTAGTTTCTGGATTTTATATAAAACATAATCATATATATATATATATACTGATTTTATATAAAACATAATCATATATATACTGATTTTATATAAAACATAATCATATATATTGTAAAATACACTGATTTTACATAAAACATAATCATCATATATATACTGATTTTATATAATACATGATCATCATATATATACTGATTTTAGTAAATTCTAATAAAGTCTATATGTATATAAAGATTATGGATATTTTAAGCATTATACATTATTTTCTCAATCTAGTATATAAATTAAACAAAGATTATTTCGATCCAGGTGAGGCACTGAATATATACATATTTTTCACATGGGTCTAAAATTGTAAGGTGAATTTCCACTCATTACGCTTTATAAAATAACGTAATGTGTCTAAAATTTTATATTCTGTGAAAAATATATTTCAAGATTAAACAATATTATAAAATATTGCTTATTAATACAGTGACTACTGCTTTTGGGGGAGAAAAAAAGAAAAATTGTCACGTGTCCGAGAAAAAACCCGATATTTTCATTGGCTAAGACATCTTTTTTTTTTCTTCTTATTTTTCACTTATACTTTGCTTGATACTGCGTTATCTTTTAACTATACATTTTAGTGTTACTGACATTATTTTGTAATAGTGACCAAGCTGTGCATCCAAGAATTAAATGACTCGCAAAGTGCCTAAAATAAAAAAATGGTTCACAACTACAGGGCCCGGCATGGGTATGTGGTTAGGGCACTTAACTCATAATGTGAGGGTAGATGGTTCGAATCTCCCTCACACCAGATATGCTCGCCCTGTCAGCCGTAAAGGCGTTATAATGTCACCATCAGTTCCATCATTCGTTAGTAAAAGAGTAGCCCAAGAATTAGCAGTGAGTGGTGATGACTAGTTGACTTACAATGCTGAATTAGAGAGGGCTATCGCAGATAGCTGTCGTGCAGCTTTGCGTGATTTCACAAACAAACAAACACAACTACACTTTCACATGGGCTAACGACAGACATATGGTTGTGTTAAGAATCACTATACAAATGTTTCATCTAATCTTTCCCATATGCTAAACTTTCGCTTTAAAATAAACATGTGCTTCGACTAAGTTTTGTTACAAGCCAAGCTAGAGACTTATGAGTGCGTTTATTTAAATTTTGCTCAAAGCTACATGAGGGTTATCTGCGCCAGTCTTCCCTAATTTTACAGTGTAAGTCTAGAAGGAAGGTAGCTAGTCATTATCACCCACTCTTTTTACCGACGAATAGTGGGATGGACCGTCACATTGTAACGCTCCCAAAGGGCGTGTTGCAAAATATTAACGAAAGGCGAAAGTTAAACACACGAGTCAGGAACAACTTATAATAAGCATCGTCTGTATATCAGTTAGAAAATCGTCACGTAAAGTTATTCTAACTTGACAGTTGTGAAAGTCTGAACAAGCGTGTTCAGTGATGTGAAACTCTCCATAAAGTACAAACAATGTAGCAACAAACTTCATCTGTCGGAAAGATGTTCACACAACTCAGAACAGAGAGGATGAGAAACTGTATACACAGGTAACATTTCACGTCATTTGACATCCAGCCCAAAGTCACTTGCCCCAACATTAAATTAAAAAACGAGTCCTCTCTAATTGTGGACCATTCTCCTCAAAGTCTGCCCTAGTGAGTTTGAATGGATTACGCTGCAACATCACATAGAAATTGATTTCTCTGTACCCGCACATTACCACGGCCAGGTGATTAAGGTACTTGATTCGTAATCCGAGGGTTGCGAGTTCGAATCTTCATCATACCAAACATGCTCGCCCTTTCAGCTGTAGGGGTTTTATAATGTGACGCTCAATCCCACTATTCGTTAGTAAAAGAGTAACCATAAAGTTGGCGGTGGGTTGTGATGACTAGCTGCCATCCCTCTTGTCTTGTACCCTTAAATAAGCGATGGATAGTGCAGATAGCCCTCGTGTACCGTATGGCTTTGCGCGAAATTCAAAAAAAGCAAACCAAAAACCAAACTTTGACATCAAAGTGGCTCAGCCTCAAAGTTGCTCCAAAGGATTCTAGGTTTTTCTGTTACTCCAATTCATATAACTAAGTTTCAAATATATATATATATAGAAAGTGACATCCTATCTTTACATACCAGACTTGTACTACACTAACTATAAGTAAGTTGTAATTTCTACTCACCTTTCATTATTAATATTGCCAGATGGAAATAAAATGTGTGATGCAAAAGTTCTTAAAGTAATATAATAATAATAATTAACGTTGATAAGGTTAGAAACACTATAGGTATAATTTACCAATAGTGTAAACATTTATACAATGGATGTTATTGTTTTTCATTCATTATAAAGCTTCATATGTTAGTCATAGTTAATAAAGTGATGTCTTCTGGTGTTGAGTTAGATTCAGTAGCATTTCTTTAATGCTCTAATTATAAATTTCCTCCAGCTGGTTGACTTATGTTATCGTTCGCAACTGCAAACCTCGGTTTTTAAACACAAATTTTGTAACTAGTGTCTTGTTGTTCCACATAACACTCTGTACATACAGCTGCTTATTATATTTAAAACGTATTACTGTAGATCATCGCTTCATACTGTTGAATGTCTGGCATGGCCACGTGATTAGGGCGCTTGACTCGTAGTCTGAGGGTTGCGGGTTCGAATCCACATCACATCATACATGCATAGCCGTGGGAGCATTACAACGTAACGGTCAATACCACTATTCACTGCTGGTTATAAAAGAATAAAAGAAGCACAACAGTTGGTGATAACTAGCTGTCTTCCCTATCATGGTAATGTTGTTGCTCCCGAATGTGGTGTTGATACTCATTGTTGCTTAGTGTTACTGTTGACACTGAATGTGATTGTGTAGTTGTTACTCAGTGTAAAATAGTGTTATAGTTGACACTCAACGTGATGTAGTGTTACAGTTGATATGAACGTGACTGCGTAGTTTATACTCAGTGTGAAATAGTGTTATAGTTGACACTCAATGTGATGTAGTGTTACAGTTGATATGAACGTGACTGCGTTTTCCATGGAAAAAAATATTTAAGTAAGTCTGGTGCTGCAAAGGAGAATGTGTTGAATCAAAAGCAAGGAATCAAACGAAAGTACAAAAACGAATACATTAAATACGGTTTTATCGCTTTGGAATCGGAACATTCTCAATTACCATTCTACCTACTCTGCAATGCAGCTTTATCGAACGAGGCGCTTGTTCCTAGCAAACTGAATAGACACTTAGAAACAAAACATTCAGCTGTGAAGGATAAACCAAAAGATTACTTCGAGAATCTCGCGGCTCAACAACATGAGCTATCAAGGTAGCTTGTGAAATACATGAAGCTGCCCGAAAAAGGATTGATTGCAAGTTATAAGGTTGCACAATTGTTGGCAAAACGTATGAAAGCGCATACGGAGGCCGAATCAGTCATTGTGCCAGCGTTAGCAATCATTGTTGAAACTATGCTTGGAACGGATGCCGCCAAAAAGGTTAAGAAAGTTCCACTGTCTAATGACACATTTTCGCGCAGAATTGAAAACTTATCGTCGGATATGAAGGATCAAGTTTGCGAACACTTGGAAGCGCCTAAAGATGAATTGTCTCTGCTATGGTCTCTTCAAGATGATGAATCTACTGAAATAAGTAAGAAAGCTCAAGTTCTGACTTTTGTTCGATCCATAAAAGATGGAAAAATTGTAAACGAATACTTATTTTGGAAAGATTTAAAAAGTACAGCGAAAGACCAAGAAATTTTCGAGTTGGTGAATAAAAACATTTTGCTCTTAAAATTACATTGGAATAACTGTGTCAGCGTTTGCACCGATGGAAAAAAAATGGATTCGTCAGTCTGATGCGCCAACAAAATCCAAACATTAGGATTGTTCACTGCATGATTCACAGAGGCGCTCGTCTCCAAATCTTTGCCGAAAGATTTGCAGTCTGTTATGAATCAAGTTATTCAAGTGGTAAATTCCATCAAGTCTCGGCCACTTCAATTTCGACTTTTCTCTCTTCTCTATGAGGCGATGGATTCAGACTACAAAAAGCTACTGTATCACACTGAAGTTTGGTGGCTTTCGAAAGGACTGGTTTTAAAGCGTCTTGTCCAACTAAAAATTGAAGTAATTTCTTTCTTGGAGGTTGAGGAAGCAGGTTTTGAATTTTCATGATGAGATCTTGTGGCTGAAGGTTCAATTTCTCTCCGACTTGTTTGACAAATTAAATTCTCTGAACTTAAGTCTCCAAGGACCATCTGGAAACATTATTACTGCAACATCCAAACTGAAGGCCTTCGATGAAAAGTTGACGCTGTGGAAGAATAAGATCTCGAAAAGAGTCCTTGATTGTTTTTCTTCCATTAACGAATGCCCCTCAAATTTTGAACACATTAAGCGATCTACAGTCCGCACTAAAACATTACTTCCCGTCACTTGCTGTTGATGAATATAACTGGGTGACCTATCCATTCTGAATCAACGAGACAACAAATCTTGCAACTGAGGAGGAAGAACAGCTCATTGATTTATGAAACGACAAATTTTATCAGTCATTGTTTCCCGAAAAGAGCTTGGATGAGTTTTGGATCTCCATTAAAAATTCATAACCTGCAGTCAGTGCAAAAGAAGTTGAAGTTCTGCTTTCATTTGCATCTTCGTGGTTTTGCGAAATTGGATTTTCAGCATTGATTGAAATTAAAGCCAGAAAGAGAGAGAGGCTTTTTACAATCGATGATCAAATGCGAACTTGTTTGTCTACGTTAGAGCCTCGCTTCAATTTGATTTTCTTTCGGAAGCAGGCACAAGCGTCACGTTGAAAACGTGTAAAAAGAAAAAGTGTTAAATTTTCTGCTTTACCACAAAATCGTTAAAAAGCCTTAGAACGAAAATCACGGCCAAAGCAAACGATAGTATTGTCAATGTGATTTTCGTTCTAAGGCTTTTTAAGTTCACTCTTCTGTTATACGTGTATTTAAACGTGATGCACAATTACATTATTATAGCTTGCTTTGGCCGTGACTTTTATTCTAAGGCTTTTAACACTTGCTGTATAACGTGTGCCTAAAAAACATCGTTAAGGCTTTCCAGTGTGCCGCGAAAATTTTCAGGTAGTCCTGGTGTGCCACAAGTCAAAAAAGGTTGAGAACTACTGCTTTGTACAATATAAATTCATACTTTCATCTATCTTTCACTGGAAATCAGTTAAAATACATTTTAATCTTGATATAATTTAGTAATATGTTTGTTCGAACTGAGATTTCCTTTTATTTTTGTTTTAATGAAGCAGATAGCAGCAGCTAGAATGCTAGATACATAAAATGCCACAAGTTTTTATGAGTGATCCAAATTAAGTGTGCATGTAAAAGTCATTCATTGGAGTACAAGGTGATTACAAAGAAAGGGCCACAGTTCAGCACATTATTTCTCACAAATAGCATGGTATAGGAAGGTGAAATTGTACAGGGTTGTAATGAGTATCATGTGAAAGGAAGGCCGCTTTGATTTATTTCTGATTGGTGTAAATGGCTCTTTTGATTGCAGTGTAGTTCATTTAACCAACATAAAATTGACAAGTTTGCAGATAGGTGAGCTAGTAAAGTGTAATTACCCTATAGGCTACAACATTAAAGCAGTACCTAGGGAATAGCAGAGTGCATAACATCTGCAGAGGGCTTTATTGCAGTGTTGTTGTGTAATTACAAAAGAAATACAAGGAGATAGGTTGGATTTGTTATAAACCACATAGAGCTCATCAACACCTAGTTAGCTGAAGCTGAGGTCTCAATCAGTATTTGACATAGCATGTTTTTGAATTTATAATTTGTTCTGTGTGTGTGTTCATATATATATATATACAGGTAGGTAATTTGATGTTTAAGTTATCTTTCTTCTCACCATTGTATTGAGCTCACACCTATTCTGCCCATGGTGTAATGGGCCTCTGGATGAATCTGATGTTGCCTGTAATGTGAGAAATATTGAGTTTAAACAGTTTGGTAGATAGTTTAAGCTCAATAATATGATGACACTTATTTTTGTAGAAGAGACTGTTTACTGTTCTTTGGGCAAGTACACACATGCAATGTTTGTGTTAGTGAATTAATAAGGATTGTTTGTTTGTAGTTATTTTGAACCCAGTCTTTTTCTTTCATGAACTCAGTTACTAAGAGATTCTGTACTACTTCATAATATAAATATCTTATAGAATTTTCTATTATTAAGTTTCTGTATCCAATTTTTCTGATACTAATGCAGTTCTACTTGAACATAGTATATTATTAAAGATTCCACATAACTCACTGCATTAGCCTAAATTACACTCTCATAAAGATCTTATTATTAAGTACTGTATGGAAATAAGATCTTATCAGTTGAAAATTATAAATAAGTATTTTTACTGATTGATTAATTAAATCATAATTGTAAGTGTAACTCAAGATAGCTTATACAACTTCATAACTGCCTATTATTTCCAACAGTCTCTTTGTACATTGAAATTTGCATTTTTTCTGTTTTCATTTTAGGTAATATATTAATTTTTTTACAGATGACCTAACTACAATTATGGCTCTTTTGTTTGTTGTTATTTTCAGGAAGTTCAAGTGTCTATCATAGATTCTACTTCTTCACGTGAGAAAAGTACAGCGTTTACTCAAACACACTGCAGTGACTTGTCTAATAATCAAAAGTCTAAAAACATAAAACAAAGGGTATGTATTACCTATACCTGTATATATATTTATATATATTTGATATTTATATATAAAGCAGTTTAAGGCTGTCAATAAAATATTCAGTTCCAGACCACATAGAAGACTGAATATTGTTTGTGAGTTTGTTAAATTTTTGTATACAAATAATTAGTTATATTCACTATTTGTAATCATCATTATTTTAAATTGTATTGTTGTTGTTTTTTTGTATATAAATGTATATTTGTGTTAACAAAGAAAATTGTGTGTATGTCTTGTTGGCATCATAAATTTGATACATATTAATATTTATTTAAGTTCTAAATTAAAATTTCCAGCATATTTTTGAAATCATAATATGTAACAGGAAAACTCCAACGATTGGATTGTAAGAAACAATAAGGAATAAGAAGTCATTCCATTATCATAGAATGGAGAAAGTAATTTATACAGATTTGCAGCATGAAAACAACATACAAAAGATTTATTAATGTGTTCTTGTATAGAAGAAATTTAATTAGAGCTTCAATTCTCAGTAACATACAGATATATTCTAGTAGTTTTATTTTAAGATTTTTTAAAGGTTGTATCCAAATGTTTATGGTTCTAATTCCTTTCGGTATTTGTTACAAATGGTCAGTGCTAGCTGGTGCAGGTATATCTGCTTATCTAAGTGGTGAGTATAGAAGATGAATTATTAATTACTTTTTAATATTATCTGGTATATTGACCCTGTGCATAACTTTGCACATAGGAAACATTCCCGTTTTTGTAGTAATGAGATTTGTCTGTATCCAACCTCTTTCTTTTGTATCAACTTTAACTTGTATCAGTTCTTCCAATGTTTCCAATTCTGGCTCTGGTTCTTACTTGTTGTGGTGTATTTCACCTGAGAATAATACAAAAGTAGGCCATTTTCATGAGTGAAAAAATGGTTAACAATAAGTGTTTGTGTTTACACTTTCTTGATTTTGTTACTGGTCATATAATCAAGATATATTTGCAGCAGTTGAAATCTATACTCATGAACAATTATGTATTTAAGTTTGGGATAGTTAGGTTATATTCTGAAAGTTAAATTTTAAATTCTATTAATTTTTTATGGTTTTTGCAGCATACTCAAAATGAGAAAAGTTGTAACTTCACTGTTCTAAAAACAACTGTAAATTTAATATCCTGTAACTTTTAAACAGTTTTAAAATTAAATTTTTCAGTCTTCAAAGATGTGTGTGTGTTTGATTCATTCAGCAGCTTTGTAATATTACTATATTTTTTAGTATCGTTATTGATGTTGATAAAATATTTGAGCACAGATTAATTGTAGTGATGTAAATATGGTCTTTCAAACACAGCTTGAACTGCAAGATGAAATTAAGTCATTAGAAGACGAAAGTAATGAATATTCAGTTAAAAACAAACATCTACAGAAAGAGGTGTGCAAGCTAAATGAACAATTACGTGTGGCCCATGAAGCCCACATGAATCAATTGACTCACTTAAAGCAAGAAAAGGAGACTTCAGGCTGTGATCAGTTGCTCATCCAAGAAGCTCTAAGACAGGAAATATTAAAGTTGAGAGAAGAATATGTTACTCAAAGCAGACAGTTTCCACAGCTAGAGAAGTTGGCTATCCAGTTAATGGTAAATCTGAGGAATATGACTTCAATGCATAAAACATATTATTTGAGAAAGTTCATATATCAGTTAACATCAAGAAACATATTTAAGTACTGAATCTGTTTTAGATATTTAGTTGATCATAGTGTAAGATGCATATATTATAGTTATGTGCCATTCCTAAAATGAAAAATAAGAGTCCAGGTTAATTACTTTTAAATTTCAGTTCAGGACTTATCTAAGTAGACATGGTGCTAGTATACCAATATATCACAAAATATACTTACTTTCACTGACAATATACAGTTTTGACAGAAAGTGTTCGTACTACTGCATCCTGAGTGGTTTTTTTGCTCATAACTTAAAAAGAATCACAAGTAGGTGAATAGAAGCATAATATATTATAAATATTATATTAACACACATCTACATACATTTGTATTTTAAAAAAACAACAAATAAACTGTTTATAAACAAATAACCAAAAATAGGAGGAGCAGAAAGTGTTCATACAGTTCGGAAAGTGTGAAAAAATTGATATTCCCGTAAACATTTAGTTTAGTTTGGTGAATAAACTACATTGTACCATTCCATAACTAGGCTCTAGGTTCATAATTATTGTAATTTAGCCGGCAAAAAATGTACTTCTGGCAATTTAGTGCCGTCTCTGTCATTATCTGCTTGGTCATCATACCAACCAGGAAATTGTCCAGTGATATAAAAAAAAACAAAATTATTGTAAAATACAAATCATGTGTTTCTCTTTCTAGTATTGCTACATAACTTGATGTGCCAAAATCTACTGTTCAAAGCATAATTCCCAAGTTTAAGTTTATAGGGTCAACTGCTAACCTCCCTCGTTCCAGACACCCCACAAAAATTCCAGAGAGAACCAAGAGGAAGGTTCTCAGAGAAGTTAGTAGGAACTCTCGTTTAACACATAATGACATTCAGAAACTGGGGATGAAGTAAGCACCTCTACAGTTACGAACATGTTACGCTGTTCTGTGTTCCAAGTATGCCGTCCTCGTAGAACTCCATATTTAAAACCTGTTCATTTAGAAGTATGATTGAGGTGTGCAAGAAAGCATGAGATAAACTCTTTACCTATTGGAAGAATATTCTTTGGTCAGACAAGACTAAAATCGAGCTTTTCGGCCACAGTGATATTCGCTATAATTTCCGTAAGAACGGAGAACGAAATCTTCCAAAGAACACCGTCCCTACAGTTAAACATGGAGGTGTCTCAATCATGCTATGAGGTTCCTTCAGCTCTTCTGGTGTAAGTAACCTTAACTGCATCAACAGAATGATGAGAAAAAAAGAATACGTTGATATGTTAGGCACTTGTATCAAGAATGATGCTCGGAACTTGTGGCTTGGGCATTGTTGGATCTTCCAGCATGACAATGACCCTAAGCACACATCGAAATATGTGCAATCCTTGTTGTAGAGGAACCATATAAACATTCTGTAGTGGCCATTACAGTCACCCGATCTTAACCCAATTGAAAACGTTTTGCATGAGTTGAAGACCAGGGTTCATCAGCGTCATTCGAAAAACTTGCTAAAGTTGGGGGCCTTCTGTAAAGAAGAATGGAAGAAAATACAAGTCGAGTACTGTCAAACAATCATGGAGGGCTAGGAGGAGAGATTGCGTCAAGTAATTTATCTGAAAGGCTACACAACTGACCATTAAAATAGATGCACAAACACTTTCTGCCCCTCCTATGTTTGGTTATTTGTTTATAAACAGTTTATTAGTTATTCAAGTTACATAAAAATTTATGTAGATGTGTTAGTATAATATATATAATTTACTGTACTTTCATTATCCCAATCATGATACTGTTTAAGTTATGAGGAAAAAAAACTACTCCCGATGCAGGGGTATGAACACTTTCTGTCGTAAATGTGGCTATTTCTCAATCTCCAGGGTTTCCACTCTTTTCTCATCTAAGCATTGAAAATACTTGCTGCAGTCTTTTATATCCCACTCAAATTTGAATGCTCTTTGCAAATTCTCCTGATATTGTACATAAGTACCTCATTCAGATAATGTAATCTCTTTTTCTTGACAAAGCATTCATCACAGGTTTCTATCAACAGGAGTATTGTGATTATTAACTACTTATGTTGTGATTTTGAACATTGGTGACACTCTATGATTATTATTTTTACTTATGTTCATGAATTAATTTAAAAAATATTACCAGTGGGTATGAATTTTCAATTTAATGTTTCTACTACAGAGATCAACAAGATCCCTTCACCCTTTGCTATCTGGTGTTTATCAATACTCAATTGAAGCTGTATGTGATATAATCCTTTGTGAAAGGAAGACATGTGGACTGAGGGTGTTTCTCTGAATAGTTCTGATGTGGCTTTTGCAAGTAACCACGGAACAAATGGCAAAAATTTAGAGTTGCTTCTTCTGATTTATTCTTTACTAAGTCAGCCTTAACAGGGGATCATTTTGATCATTTGTCTCCAGCATCTTTCCTTTAGTCGGTTACTTGGGTTTGTGAGGTTTTGGGGGTTTCTCTTATTTTATTTGACTCTACTCTTTCCTTATTAGCAAAAAGACAGTAAGTGATGTCTTGTTTTTTCCCCCTTCTACTGACATTGCTATTTATACTGGGAGATTTGCTGCTCTGTTATGCAGTGGAATAGCTGTGCCTTGACCCCCACATCTATTGGATCAGCATACTTTGGCTTATCACTTCCATGAGAATATCTGTTTGAATTCTCAATGGATGGACCCCTTTTGGACCTGTAAGGGTTTAGATTGAATCCTGAGATCACTTTAAACAGATCACATTTCTTCCTGTTTATCTTACTATCATACTGTCCTAAGGTATTTATCATCATTCCAACTTTTGTCTAAAACATATCAACATTCCCTTCAGCAATTTAAGGGCAAGTTGTGGATTTTGCTGACATCTACATTAGTCAGGTTCTCTTCTTCAGTTCTTTCTTTGGTTTCCTGGTTAGTTTGTTGTTGAAATTTATTTGGTACAAACATGTTAGAAACTATTCATTTACCATCTTCTGTCTTCAGGGAACTACAGAAAACTCTTTTTATTAATCCCATGTTATTTGCTGGAATTCTAGAGATATTAGAAGCCCAAATTTATACAGCCTGTTCACATTCTTATTTATTATCATTGGCTTCCTGGCTTTCTGGTGTTAATTTGGGAGTTTTGGCCTGTAGCGGTTTCTGACCTTCTCCTTTGGTTCCAAGAACTGTTTGTTTCCATATTAGAATCTGTTCATATTCTCAAGGATCTTTAATTTGGGTGTACCAATTACAGTGGCTCTGGTGACTACCCTGTGGGTGAGAGAGAAGTGTGAGCATGATTAAATTACTTTCTGGACATCTGGAGTTCTTTCACCAGGGATCCAGATGATACATCATGAGGTATTTTGAGTAGATTTTCTCTCATTTCAGGTCTCCAACAATCGATGCATTTGTTACTCATTGAAAGCATTGGCAGTAGATACATTCATTCAGGACTGAAAAGGATTACAGCTGTATGTCTTTCCCTAAAGTTGGCTATTGCCTTGGGTTCTGACAATGATTCATTCTACTTTCTGTCATGTTCTCTTGGTTGCACCATATTGACCAGCTGAAGCATTGTTTCTGCTTCTTCAGTATTTGCATGAATGTGTACCTCCATTGGTAATTTTGGTTGATAACTTACATGAAGCTTTCTGGTGGGGGCATAACCCTTCTCTTTGATCAATGTTGGTTTTCTATATTATTCATGGATGGAGGTCTTCTATTTCGTAATTCTAAAAGTGAAGTGGTGTTCCTTCCTGAATTCTCGGTGCAGCACAGGTTCTACATCCTCTATATAATTATTGTGATAACTGTTGAAACCAAATTTACATTGTATTCCAGGAACTGGTTCAAAGACAAAGTTTGTTTCTTGCTTGGGTGTCCAAGAGGGCTATTTGATAGGTTCTCTCCTACCTATCCAACACTCTGAAAAAGTTTTATTTAAAAACTTTAATAATTCAAGGTGATGTTCTATCCTGTTGGAAGGTATCTCTTTGTAACAAACCAGATGTTTTTTTGGAGTTGTGGAATAAAGAACTCTTTTAGCATGTGTAGGTACAAATTCCCAGTAACACTATATTTGTCAAAAAAAACATTTTTTTTTGGACACCCTGTATAGTAAACATCCTATTTGAGGAAACTTTGATAAAGAGTGTACTCCTACAAATGTATCTGTAGATTTAGAAAAAAATGTCTAAGTTATAAGTCACATATATTAATTGCTTGATCTATTGTAAATAAGTCTTACAGTTTATAGGCTATAGAACAAAAACTGTGATCAGCAGTTTCTAATTGTTAAACAATGCTCTCCATTTGTAAGGAAATTCTGACTGAATATGACTTTCAAATAGTAAAGTTTGTAAATGTTTCTGTCATTAAGTAGACCAAAATCTCATTTCAAGCTCTACTGAAACCTTGGACAACCAAACTGATTGTGAATAAGTTCTTTTTAAACTAAATTACTATATTTATATTCATTCTGGTTTAAAAAAAAAAAAGAGAGAGAGAAAGAAAGAGAGAGAATTGCAGAAAACATTTAAAACCAAATACAGAACTGTTGTCTTAGCCATCAGTTAAGTCAAACTAAAGAGAAAATTTTCACATTTAAACTAGTAGAAAACATTCAGTAAATAGAAAAACTCCAAAAGTAGAGATGCTAATACAAATATCCCATCTTATAATGAATTTAAAACTAAATTGATTAAACATTCAGTACATGGAAAAACTCCAGAAGTAAAGATGCTAATACAAATATCCCATCTAATAATGAGTTTAAAACTAAATTGATTAAACTTCTGGATTGGATCATACTGAAACAGTTTTAGTTTCATTGTTTTATCTATTTTGTGATAATAGAGGGATTAGAACAAATTCCAGGTTGTAAAATGTATCAGTATTTTCTGTGTAATATCATTAACTCCTTTTATTTTTATGTGGTTGATGTCCCAGTAAAATGATTTAAAGGCACTTAGAACAGTGTGTTTAAGAAATGTAAGTGGTATCCCCATTAAAATTTGGTAAATAATTCAAATTTACATTTTATATTTTTTATAACTTATTTGAATGAGCTGTCATGTTTTGTTAAAAGTTTTAGCATGCCAATGTGAACAAATAAATTCTGCATGAAGGGAATACAAAAAAAATTTTTTATTAGGTATTTTTTTAATTCAGGCAATACCATGAATCAAGCTATGTGCAGATGTATATATTAAAAATTGTATTCTTTACTACTGTCTTTTCATGTGATATTGTTTATTATTATGTATCATTGATACTATCTAGGAAATTGCATCATCCTTCAGGCAGCATGTAGAAGAAAGTAAAACAGTAACATCTGACTTCATAAATGCTGTATTAGTGAAACAAACTGCTCAAAATGAAATCATTAAACAGCAGTTAAAAATGCAGAAAACAATTGGAAAAACAAAATGGATGAAGAATGTCAAAATATCAGCAAAGAATTTATGCAGAAAATGAAAGAACTGGAATTTGACCTCAAACAAAAGTTTGAGGAAGAAAAGAGTGATATAGAACAGAGATACAAGACTAAAATTTGTGAAATGGAAAAAAGATTTAAAATACCAATTTGAAACAGAAAAAGGTAAAGATAGAAAATTCATATCAGCAGAAAATTAAAACATTGGAACAGTTGCATGCTGATGAGAAACAAACTTTAAAAAATTACATTACAATGAACTTCAGGCTTTAAAAAAGGAACAAATTGAAAATCTAGAAAGTTTGAGTAAACAGTTAAATGACAATTACCAAAAACATATTTCTTTAACAAAAACTCGTAAAAAATGGCTTTAGTTCTGTTAGAACTCTTTTTCAAAAGAAAAATAAACAAAGTATCAAATGTTTGCAGCAAGACTTTGAAAATAAACTCAAGTTTGTCTCTCATACACTGAATATCAGTCACCAAGATGAAGTAAATCAATTAAAGGAAAGCTTAAACAGTAAGTTCCAGAATGATGTATCTGCTGTAGAGATGGCTCACCAAGAACAGTTTCAGAGATTGGCAGAAGGTATGAGGAGACACTGGGAAGTTGAAAAATCTGAATTTCTGAAACTTCATGCTGAAGAAATTGAAGCAATGAAAGAAAACTTTAACAGAGAGTTTAAACACAAGAAGCAAATAATGGGAAAAAGCACATATTGAAGAAACAAATAAACTGAAAATAATCAGTGAAAAAGTTCTTGAAAAAATAATAAATAATCTTAAGTTTTTTTGTGAAGAAAAGTCAGAGCATGCTGAATATGAAAAGCAGTCATTGAATGATGTAAATAGTTTCAAATTATTAAAATTTCAAGAGGAATTTAAGAGCATCATGAATGTGGAAAGGAAAAGGTCATACAAAAATGTGATGAGGAGTTGAAACAAGAAATGGAAAAATTTCATGAACAACTTTCAGAAAAATATAAATGTTTGAAGGAGTCAGTCGAAGATAAATGTACAGAAATAGAAAATAGACTAAATACCATAAATAAATCAGTTAAAGAACAGTTACAGATAAAATACCAAAATAGTCTTCATAATTCAGAAGAACACTTAAAGACTAAGTGGAGTGTAGAAAAATCCAGGTTAGAAGAAGTGCATCAAAATGAAATTAACTATCTTAAGAAATGTTTTCAGCAGCAATAAGAAGAAATTCAACAAAATCACCAAGAAGAGTTGAAAAATTTAGAAAAGACATCCAAACAAAAAGTGGACAGCTTGCAAGAACTTCTTAGAAACAGTAAATTATTTATATGTGTTAAACATCTTATAAATAGAAGTCTTGTTGAAAACAAAAGACCTGTCTTTGGAAGACTAACTTTACTCTTGTCATGTATACATGATGAAGGTTAAACAATTCCCTTAAATGTTTATTTTCTGCAACTTTTAATATTTTGAGGCTATCCATAATCTAGAGAAAATGTTTTTATTAACAACTACATCATTTGTGCAGCTGTTTCACTCTTGTTAATTAATATATAGAATGTTTAGTTGCTTCATCTTGTACCATAATCTGCAGTAGTTTAAAGTGAGTGAAAATACCAGTAAATTTAATAACCTGATATTTGCAGTTATTTTAAACAGTCTTGGTTTGAATTATACATATATTAGATTGAGTCTAATAGGATCAGTGTAGTTTTACTATCAAAGAAACAGAGTCAAATAAGTAAGAATAGGAGGCTCATTAAGCATGTGGTAACCACAAAACATTGACCAGTGACTGCAACAACTTTAACAGTTAACAACCTTTATTTATTTCTTCTCAGTCAGGAATGTTCTATTACACTACAACCTTCACCTCATTTGCTTTGAGTATTATTTTCCATTTGAATTCCATTCTCAAGTCTGTTTCTTTCTATCTCTTCATGCCAGCATTTCTTGTTTGTTTGTTGTTGTTTTTTTCTGATAGTATTCTGACATTCATTTTTCCAAGATATATAACACTGCTTCAAAGTAGTCATTCAATATTGTAATGACAATGGAGACACTACTGGTCAGTGACGACGAGAAAACCCACTTGTAGAGAAATATATATGTAAAAACAGCTGGTTTGGGTTGAATTTTTTTATATTTTTTTATGTACCAAAGAAGGTTAAAAGTTGTTTGCTCCTCTACATTTAAAAAAAAAATTATCAACCCAAACCAGCCGTTTTTACATATATATTTCTCTACTGCTCAGTGATTCTTCTGATATTGCACAACGTGATTGGTTCCATTCTGATCTCAGATCTAGGATTCACAGTTATCTGCAGCTGAGCCTGTCCCATTTTGTAAATATTTCACTACTGTTGTTTTTATATTTCCATATCTACTGTTGTTTCTCTTTTCAATGTGGACCAGGTAGTCTCACTTTCATTGTTCACTGCTTGGATTCCATGGGTTTGTATATTTCGTTTTTTCTTCCTGTGGTGATATTTTGCTGACTCACAAGTTTCTTTATTATATGAGCACCATTCACCTGATTTTTTTCTTATTCAGTTTAGGGATCACTGTGAGGTTTTATGTATGGGCTGAATCCTTCACAATAGGAGTCTGTGAATTGTTTGTGATAAATTTTAACAGTAAACTAACAATACATAATCTATTGTTTTAATATATACATATATTTTTCCCTTTAATTGGTCTTCTTCAGTCTGCTAACCAATTTTTGACATTAAGAAGACCCATATGCAGAATGTATGTGACAGGAGTTTCTGATTTACAAGATCACAAGTCAACACATACTGTGCAAAGTACAATCAGCATGCTAATGCTATGTGGATCTGGGAGGCATGTGGATATTTCAAGTCAAAAATTGCTAATGCCTCATCCAGACTCTGATTACCAAGGAGTACACCGAAAAAATCTAGCACCAAGTGCCTGTCCACTTTCGTAGCTTATGTATACTGGCTTTATAAAATAGATTTCATGGTATTCCTTTGTACTTTTTCTAATAAAAGACAGTTATGGTGGTTAAATCTGAGTCCAGGAACTTTTATGGATTATCCTCAACATCTTTTGCTCACCATGGTATAAGAGAGGAGAACAAGAGACTTTCACCATTCCCATATTATAACTACAAGGGTGGTTAACTGGGAGAGTCTCTTAGCAGTTATGGAATCCCTCCAAAAAAATTCAGAGTGAGCAGCACAATGCATTAGGAAGTAGGGCAGGAGTATCCATGTTATTATAGTACAGGTCATCCGTAGGACTGATTTTCCATTGATTTTGGTCATCAGGATGGGCCAAAGTGTTCTCCTTTGGAATCAAGAAGGGTCCTTAGTTTCTTGTATCTATAGTGATTAAATTGTACAGTAGAAAACATACCAAAATGTGTGTCTGATCATTGAGCTAATATGTACTACATTTTATGTCCATCCAATGTGTTATGTGAAAAGATCAGTTGATCATATGATTTTCTATCTACCCCTGAGAAAAATTAGCTAATCTTTGTCTTCCTCCTTTTGTACTTCCATCTCGAAAAAAGTAAACCATGCCTTAGAAGAAAGCACTGTCCTACAAGTGTTGCCCTTCTATCATAGTATGCCCTCAATAATAGGTGTCATGTTCCGTAGGCTTTTCCTTTCTACTGCATTTGGAAAAGGGAGCTCATTCAGGTTTTCTTCTTTGCATAGGCCTCTCCACTATATGAATGTAGAATTCTGGCTACTGTGTGAAGAGAATTAATTAGATTATTTCAGAAGATAGTATTTTCCTTACTTGAGAATGTGTTTCAGATACATACTTCACTGAACACCTTCCCAACCTTTTCTCTACATGGTTGGTTCGCATTATTCCTGTCTTATCTATGAATGAAGTGAATGCAAGTGTTGATGGAAATATACTATGGATGGATCAGATGTTGCTCTTTTATTGTTGGGTGGTTATTTTTAAATGATGATTACCTCATGTACTAGTGAAGCTCACATTAAAATGTGATTTAGGTAGAACATAGTTCAAGATTAATTGTGTGTGCATGAAAATAGTCATGTTTTGACCGTCACATCATAACGCCCCCACGGCGAAAAAGCGAGCATGTTTGGTGTAACGGAGGTTCGAACCCGTGACCTTCGGAATACGAGTCGAGCGCTTTAACCACCTGGCCATGCCGTACCCATTGATAAACTGACAAGACCCTGATGCAACTTGTAGAAAAGTGAAGCCCCTGCTGTAATTTGTCTATACACTTTTATATAAGAAAGCCCTTAAAGTAACTATGTAACGTTTTTAATTTAAGAAAGGGACTGAAACCATGAACTACCTCTTGTAGATTTTTTTATTCAGTGACATAACCTCCTTCCCGGTGGCTAAGCAATAAATGTACAGGCTCGTGCCACCAAAAACCAGGTTTTTTTACCCGTGGTGGGCATGACACAGATAGCCCATTATGTGTCTTTGTGCTTATCAACGACCGAACCATACTAGGAAATACTGTTAAAATATTAATACTGATTCATTTTAGGAATAACCACAATAAAGATGCCATGAAAAAAAACATTTTTATTATTTTCTATACTTTTCTTTAATATTAAAGCCTACTTTCTTTATAGAAAAAGAGATAAAAATGAAGGCTTTATATTTGAACTAACATCCAGCCATCGTACACATACAGCTAACTCGGATGTTACATTCCAGCCAGAAACATCATATGAAGTTAACATTTAAAATTTATAATATGAACATACAAAAATATAATATTTTAACGCAGTTTAAAGGCAGTAATAAAAATAGTTCTGTGTCCAGCAAAATTCCACGTCTAAATATCACTTTAAAGCCAATTTTTGCTTATTTAATACAAACAATATGTTTAAAGCCTTTAAAATAAAGTATCGTTTCAAAGACACGATTATATTCGTTACGTTCAATTTAAAATATTCAGTAGTTGCCACAAATTGTTTTCACAAATAGTAATATTTTAATAATAACTCATAAAAAAACACCTGTTGTTGTCTAATTTGTATATCAGATCATGAATTGATAATACGTTTTTAAAGCGAAGTATGTCATTATTATTAACGAATTTGTATTACTCCGAGAAGAGAAATAAGTCCTCAGATAAAGTACAAAAGTGGCCCAATAATATAACATCAAAACTCCTTACAGCATAATATTATCAATTACCTTGTGTAGGTGGTAATTTGAAATTAACAGTGGTGCCTCGGTCCTCGAACGACTCCCTTCTCAAACAATTCGGTTTTCGAAAATATTGTTTGAGAACAAAATGTCTCCATTGTCGAACATAAACTCGGTTCCCGAACCCCCGAATGACCCTTCGACCATTTTCAGCTCACGCCAAGTTTGCCCAAAACATTTTATCCGCACCTGTCACTCAATCCACACCCCAGCTAAAATCTGCTGTGAACGTTCTCGTTTTTTCTTCTTCTAAATATTCTGATTAAATAAGCCACCATGGGGTCAAAGAAAGATCATGAAAGCAGAAAACCAAAAAGAAAAGTTGTTAGAGCCACAATAGAGGTTAAAAAAAGATATCACAGCAAAGTATGAGAGTGGTGTTCGCGTGTCTGATTTTGCTACAGAGTTTGGTATGGCGAAGTCTGCACCATACTGAAAAATAAAGAGGTCATTAAAGGAGCTGATGTTGCAAAAGGAGTGACAGTGCTTACGAAACAAAGATCACAAACAATGGAAGGGGTAGAAAAACTATTGTTGATTTGGGTGAACGAAAAACAGTTAACTGGTAATAGCATTTCTGAGACCATCATTTGTGAGAAAGCAAAGCAGTTGCATGCTGACCTCCTGAAAAACACCTCTGGAACGAGTGCTGATACAAGTGATGCCTTTAATGCTAGTAGGGGTGGTTTGAAAAATTTAGGAAGAGAAGTGGCATACATAGTGTGGTAAGACATGGGGAGGGTGCCAGTTCTAACAAAGGCGCTGCTGATAAATTTGTTAGGGAATTTCAGGACTATGCAGAAGCTGAGGGTTTTATTACCCAACAAGTGTTCAACTGTGATGAGACAGGCCTCTCTTGGAAGAAAATTCCAAGGAGGACCTACATCACGAATGAGAAGTCACTCCTAGGACACAAGCCAATGAATAACAGGCTAACTCTATTGTTATGTAGTGATGCAAGTGGGGACTTAAAACTTAATCCTTTGGTTGTGTACCATTCTGAGAACCCGAGGGTTTTTAAGAAAAATAATATCCTGAAAAGTAAACTAAATGTCATGTGGAGGGCTAATAGTAAAGCATGGGTAACCAGGCAGTTTTTTATGGAGTGGGTACATGAAGTTTTTGCCCCAAGTAAAAAGAATTACCTCACGGAAAAACAGTTATTACTCAAGGCCCTTCTTGTGAAGAACAATGTACCTGCTCACCAACCAGGCTTGGAGGACGGGTTGTTGGAGAAGTACAGTTTTATTACTGTAAAGCTCTTGCCCCCTGATACGACTCCTTTCATTCAGCCCATGGACCAGCAGGTCATATCGAACGTTAAGAAACTCTACACCAAAGCAGTGTTTCAAAGGTGCTTTGAAGTTACCTCTGAAACAGAATTAACCCTCAGAGAGTTCCGGAAAAATCACTTTAATGTACTCCATTGCTTAAAGATTATAGACAAAACTTGGAGGGAAGTGTCTTTGAGGGCCATAAACTTAGCCTGGAATAAATTATGGCCAGACTCAGTAGCAAATAGATACTCTGAAGGCTTTTATGTTGAGCCTGTTGTTGAGGATATTGTCTCACAAGGCAAGTGTATGGACTTCAATGTGAGTGGTGATGATGTGTAGGAGTTGGTGGAAAACCACAAGACTGAGCTCACCACGGAAGAACTCCGAGACCTTCAAGAGGAGGAGGGAAGGGATGGTGTTCCTAGTTCACTAATCAAGGAAATGTGTGGAAATATGGGAGAGGTACAAAGTTTTGTGGAAAAATTTTATCCTGACAAAGCTGAAGTAAATCGCAGCACAAACCTTTTCAATGACAATGCCATGTCTTACTTCAGAAACATTTTAAAATGCAGGCAGAAACAAACCTCATTAGACAAGTTTGTGGTGAGAAATAGGTCCAGTAAGTCTCAAGCAAGTTGCAGCGGTGCAAAGAGACAGAAAAGAGAAAGAACCCCAGAAGGAGAGTTACCTGACGTTTTTATGGATGGTGACTCCCCTTCCAAACAATGATACCCTCCTGCTTTCCACGTTCCTCACCACCTTTCACTTACGCCATCAGCTCTCCTCAGCACAAGTAAAATGCAGTTAAATTTTATTGTTTATAGTTTTTGTGGTTGACTTTATGCATGTACGTATTATTATACAGGTATAAATAAGCAATATTTTTTACATAAAATGCTTCATAATGTGTAATTTTTGGAGGCCTGTAACGGATTAAGTTCGAGAACCGAGGTGCCACTGTGTATCAAAAATCAAGAACACCTCAGTATATCAGAAAAGGTAAAAATTCACTATTCTCTGAATTAGTGCGATGAGGTCTTATTCTCAAATACTTCACTGGTACAATTTCAGATTCTTGAGTATTTCTCAAGGTTTACTCACTTTTTCTAAATAAAAATTTGTTTCCTTTACACAGAAAGTATTCTGTACAAACACGAGTCTAATAAATTATGTTCACAAATTATCAGTGGTTTCCAGTTTACTATCTCAGATAAGTGCTTCTAGCTGAAAAATTTTGCGAACTTTTTCTTTTCTCACCACACATTCACCTCCTGCTCCGATTATTAACGTAAGAAAAAGAAAATAAATCCTTCTACAGCTTCGCTTTAACAGATGCCACACAGAAAATCGACGATGCTGTTTTTAGTAAGTAGTTTGTGAATGTAATTCAGAAACCTCATGATTGGGGGAACTGGTTGTGTCAACGTTATACAAAGAAAAGAAACGGATGTTTAGCTCTTCCTGTCTTCCTCGGTGAACAAATTATCCGGAGATCGCTAAAGATTTGTCAGGAGAAAATTGTTATTAGTAACTGAAAAAGATTTAGCTGAGGTTTAATATATGTACAGGTCACAAAGCAAGCAACATTTCCATATCTAATGTACAAATTTACAAAATAAAATTAAAAAAACAACATGGCACAAACCAGTAAAGTTCCTGGAATAAAATTATTCAAAGTAGTTAACTTTTAGTGACGTATAAGCCACATAAATTATGATTGTTTTTTCAATTTCAAACTTTTTTGAACAAAAACAGTATAACGTAGTTATACGTTCATATAACAACAACACTGTCAGATTGATGGAAATATTGGATTCTCTCCCTTGAAACAACCCCGGCTCTACACTAAAATGTAATAAACTAATAAAAATTAACTGGGATAAAAGGCGTCTATTCATGTGTATATATATATATCAACTACACATAATTTTAGAAGACATATGTAACAAAGTTTAACGACAGCAAACAGTATGGCCAAATTCATTAATTACAGTTTCTTTTTACTTTTTTTGAACCATAATTCATCGTATAACATAAAGTTCATGCTATTTCTAGTATCTCTACCACAACACTATTGGTTTAAATTTCAAGGTCTGTTACGATAAAAACACAATAAATTTAGGATCACTACGAGTTTTAACTAAAGCAACTTAAAAAAATTTCTTGATAATCAAATCTAACTCATAAAAATGTTACATAAAACTGTCTGTATTCTAACTACACATAATCGTAGCATATTATTTTTATAAAGGAAGGAAGCTTGTTTCACGAAAATTGGTAATGATAGAGAACTTGACTCGCGAAAGTTTGTATTAAAGAAAAAATCCAACATTTGAAGAATCTAGTTTAAAAAAAATTCAAAGGACGTAATATCTACTAAAAAATTGGTTTAAGGGTTTTTGTCGTCATATTGCATTACATACGCGTTTTCAACAAACATAGAAGTTAATTAAAAGTCGCTTACAAAAGTCGTATATTTTTGTGTATGTGATTTAAGTCTTAGTGAATTCTACAACATACAAGAAAACACATTACCAATTTCAGGTTTAGAATATTAATAAGGATTTCTGCCTGCAAATAAAGAAATCTGTTCCACATTATTTTAACAACACTATCTGTTATAACCAGAGCGAATAATTATTAGTGGTTTACGCGTCGTTAATGTTGTCTACATTTTGTTATAAAAGTTTATAGAGGAATTTCTTGACAAGTACAAGAAAACATGAGCTTAAAAACTAAGTCTGCTTTTAAGAAAGACAGTGCCATCTGTTTTTTGGTGATAATTACCAGTTAAATTAGTAAAAATAAAACATAATTAAAAAGATATTCATATTTTAAATCCAGACCTGTTTATGTAATGGCGACACACACACACACACACACATATATATATATATATATAGAGAGAGAGAGAGAGAGAGCGATCTATACATTCGAAAATGTTAACTCTTGTAATCAAATACAGAAATAAAGTAAATATTAACGAATAATATATATATATATATGGAACCAAACCTTGCATGAATCTTAAAGCTAAAAACTGAGTTTTCGAAATTCCTTTATACTGCTGTGTTCTATATAAAGTACTTAAAAGAAAGTTGACACAGATAAATCCTAATTTTATTTATTATAGCCTGAAGGTAGCGCTCTCGAGAGATGGTTTGTCTTTTAAAAACCTATTTCTACTCTGAAACTGGTTAATATATTTCACTAATAGAATCCTAATTTGAGAATTAAATTATATATTAGTTCTCTAAACGTACTTAACGGTTGCAAAAACGTGCCTATGTATCAAACTTAAATTAACAAACGCAATACAAGAAATTCTCAATATAAACGGACTGTTTGATATCCATTTTTAAAATTGAAAAAAAAATGCAACCTATAAGAAAATATGATTATAACCGTGTATATCACTTTGTCCTATAGATGTGGTTCGTTCTAGGGTTCACATATGTTCTGAGAGAAAGAAATCGCAAATACACAGCTATTCTTAACGAACTTTTACATATTGTTCGAATTACCATTCTCCACTTTGCACATTTAATATAAAAATTGTCATCACACGAAACGTCACACTAGTGCTAATACTGTTCACGAATTGTTTTTACGATATCGGCGAAACATAAAAACATTTTAGTCTGATAATAATTAAGTACCGGCATTCTGCATTAATTTGGTCTCCATGAGAAAAGGGACTATTGGCCCCAATAGACGTCTACTCATGAACAGATTGCTCTAATGCCTTTTTAGATTTCCCTTGTACTAAATTCGTCAGTGTATAGAATTGCTCTTTGTCTCTAATATCAATACTTGTGACGTGTTCGAAACAGCAAGGAAGAGAAATATCACATTTTTGGGGTAACTTTATTTTTTCCATCTTCCTGGAATTTTTCCCTTTAGCTTTAGGAACGGATAAAGAAATATTGAGAGGATCCGACGTCAGTAGGTCGACTTGTTCGTGAAACAGTCTGGCAGCTGTTTTGTTTTCGAAACTGAAACCACCCATTTGGCTGTGATCGGTGGAAAGAAACATGGTGTGAAAAGTATTATCTTGGGCCTCGTAGTTCGTTAAATTGTCAATGACATCATGCCAAAGAATGAAACCTGTGCCTTTTTCGGCGAGGACCAGTTTCAGTCTTCGTTTAGTTCGTGCTCTCGTTTCTCCTTTATCAAACAGCAGGACAGGGATACCTGTCAGGGCTAACTGCCATTCTTCCTCTGGCTTTCTCAAATACAGATTGGCCAGACACTGGCACACAAACACAAATGTTTTGTGGCTACGAAAAAACGTTTCGACTTGGGCTATGTCCTGTTCGGTCAATTCGCTGCATAAATTATTTACTTCATCTTCTAAATCTTGTCGAAAATCTGCATCGTCGAAAGAACCACAACTGATACTTTTGTCTGTCTCCTCTACATTAATTCGGCCCAGAGTATCATATTTTTCTGTCAGTTTTTGTACGGCTACCTTTTCTTTGGAAGATGGTTCGTGTGAAGCTTCTGAGTAGATGATATTATCTGAATAGTTCGTATCTGGAATACTGAAAGTTCTATTTTCTGAACATGACTCCACAAAGCCACCTTTTTCACAAGTATGTTGAATATTTGACATATGATCAGAAATTTCCATGTTTATGCTATTATTTGAAATCGTTTTTTCCTTTAAAAATATTTAATGAATTAATTCTTTCTGTTGGTCCAAACTATGAAAGGTGGAGATTCATCAATAAAAAATCAAATATTTTACACAAAAACCTTGAAAGTCGTTGAGTGTATACATTAATATCTGTATAATACTTCGTGTGGTAGATTTCTTCATGAACTTGTTACATAAGCACCAAATGATACAAGATTGTTTTTTCTCCCTGTAAATAATAAAAAACGCAACAGTTAATACATTTTATTTTTATTTTTACTAGATACACAAATTATTTACATACATTCGCATGAATGAGGTTTATGTGAACTTGTATGAAGCAACACTCCAGTAAAGTTAATTTTAAACGGCAAATTCGTTTATTCCAACAATCTGAATATATTATAAAATTTAATTCATTTCTATATTATTTCATGTTATATCTCTGAAATCATCATCGACATTAAAAACTATGAAATTTTAACTCTACCTTTCCGAAAAATAGGCTACTCTAATGCCTGTAATAAAATGGAGTATTTACGATTGAAATTAATACAATGTTACAATACTTTACACAGATACCGAAACGTGTGAAGTTTCTTCTTATGTCCTGTTGTTCATATTGTGAATAAATGTTTATACAAAAATGACGTTTTTAGATTATTTAAAGGTGGGGTAATATTACAGGTATCATTCTCGAACTGAAAACTCATTTTCTAAGTTATAATTGCAATGAAAAGCCTGTTCTACAACTTACACTCACAGTTATAACTGCAAACACAGACCTATTCTGAAATATTCTAATAATTAGCTCTCCAATGTGGTATCTAATGGTCAGTGATACCGTGTAATATATTCTAAAGTTATTGTAGGTTTATCTAGTAACGGCAAAAGATAAATATTATGAAGGCAAGAACCCTCGGTGATTCCCCCAGTAGCACAGGGGTATGTCGGCGGACTTATACCACAAGAAACCGGGTTTTGATACCCATGGTGGGCACAACACGGATAGCCCTTTGTGAATTTTTGTGTTTATTGCGTTATTGAACTGCTCCGAAACTTTTAAAATTAAAGGTTACTGAAATAAATAAGAAGGAATCCTTAATATCTACAACACTTGGAACATTTTCAGGCAGGGATAATCTACTAGTCGATTTATTAGCTATATTTTTCTCTATAGGCAATACCAAGCATACAACCCGATTCAACTTTATTACTCAGCACGTTATCTACCAGCTTAACCTCAAATAGAAATTATTTTAGGCACGATTAGAGTATATCCATCTATGAGACTTTGGACGTGACCAAATACGTCAGTCGAAAGGGTTTGACCTTGTGAGTTCAAAATTGCAATTGAATCTCAAATCCATCAAGAAATGACGGAGTGAGAGCTAAATGTTTGTGCTTTTAAACAACAACTCAGAGATATTCTACGAACCGCGGTTAAAAATAACAGTAAGAACTAGTTTGTATTGACCCTACAATACTGATAAACAGAATGTTTTCAAGGCGATATCGGTACAAAGATATAAGAAAATAGTATTACGATTTTAAACAAAAGGTTAAAGAGCAAAAGGGGAAGAAATCTTAATTATCTGTATTCACATAATTATTCCTGTTATCGCTGATTAAACACGAAAAATAATTCACGTTAACCACTGGTTTTAGAGAAAAGTTTGGAACGAAGATTCGAATCTTGCACGATAGCGATATACGTGCGAGACAGGTTTCAAACGTTCAACGAGTTTTTTAACGTTATTAGAGCCAAATCAACTTTAGGGTTAACACCTATCTTCCAGTTCACGTCGTATTACCATACGGAAACAACTTTTCCAATCCAAGCATGTACTTCCAAATGTTTTATGTTCTTGTTCAGTTGCTTACTCCTTGTTTCGCCAGCCCTTATTTTTTTTTCGCAGGTACAACTTAAATACCTTGATTACATGACATTCGAATTTACAGCTCCCAGCCAAGTTTACAAAATTCTCTCGAAGATGTATATTACATAACGTGAATAGGTAGTTGCATGTGGTGAAGGCTTATATTAGCATCAGTCTTCATGTTCTTACACTGTCCATAAGCATTGTGGCTCTCACTAACACGGAAGTAATCTTACAGGCTCATCAAGATAAAAATCAGACTTCGATAAGCGGTGGACAGACTCAAATATAGTCCGTTATGTAGCTTTGCATTTAACAAGAGACAAATGAGCACATCCGTTAGTCCAACTAATTTTATCATATTGTGCAATTACATATTTCTGCCTAAAACCAGCGAGTAAAATCAGTTACTTTTCGTGTTTATTATGGTGACGAATAAACGATTTGGGTCGTTAAACAAACCGTTTGTACAACGATGAATTGACAAGTAAACGAAATTCACCAACGGCATTCATATCACCGCTGTCGACCTGGAAATACCGGCTTTGAAGACCTACGGGGCTGCGGAAATATTTTGGATTTCTTTTAAAGGGTCCTTCACGCGAAGCATCAAATTTGATCGTGTAACCAGCTTTCTTTAGCAGTGGCTGTTTTATCAGTTTCAGCCCTTATAGATACCATCTTTAAAAACTTTACTGAGAGGAGCTAAGTGTAAGATTTTTAACCCAAGATAAAAAGTAGTACCTGAAAAGTACAGTTAACACATTTAAGACCTAATCGATGCTTCAACTTATTTTGTACAGCTCCACAGATGCCATCATTTAGAAATTTTACTGACAGCAGCTAAGTGTAAGATTTTTAACCAAGATAACAAAAACTTGTACCTGAAAAGTACAGTTAAGACCTAATCGCTGCCTATATTTACTTTGTACAGCCTATCGACTGGCCTGAACGAGACCGAAATACTTAAGAGACCAAAGTAAGACAAAAATAGAAATAAATTCAACGAATGTAGACATGCTTGATTGATTTTAATCCATTAATTTTAAACAATTATGTTATAACTTTTTTACGGTTTGTTTTACGTAATCACTGACAGGGTAAAAATATTTCTTACAATCTCAAAAATCGTGACTACTATTAACACGCTACTAATAACCTAGAATGTAAAATAAAACTTGTAACCATATAATAATTAAAGAAAGATTTGATTGGTGTTCCATGTAAACAGTTATGCTGGTGAAACTTGTTACTAAAGGAATTTGAACTTGAAACAAATAAAAAAGTCTCCTAAAAGTAAAAACTATTATGAAATATATGTCGCCAAGAGACAACAGTTAAACTGTACTAGTTTTGTCTCAGTAATCTAGGTAATAGAAATATTTTGTGGATACTTGTTCAAACAGACTATTGAAAACTATCCAAACAATTTGACACGTGAAGACTGCTTTTATGAAAGTCTTTTAAAACCTGACAAGTACAAGCGATTTATCTTCCATCAAGACTTAACCCAAGGGGATACGGGTCAGTGATATCTCAAAGTCAAAAGGCGATGGGGTCTCAGCACTGTGAAATGTGAGGCTCAAAGCTCATAATCCACTCCACAACCAGACGTGTGTAGGGAACGGCCACTAAAAGAAATAATTTTGTTTGTTTCGGATATTTACAAGGGCTATCTGTGTTAGTAGTTCCTAATTTTAAAGTGGCTACAACAGCGCTGACATCCAGCCCTTGAGCCGCTCTATTAATGTATTTCAATGTCGCTCTTTAGACACAGATCCAAAGTGCGTAGCGCGATTTTAAGGCAACATGCCGCGAATCGTAAGACCTCCGATTCACAGTCCAGAACGCTGACCACTGTCCAGTCAAGTCACGTCATAAATTACTTTTGTTTTTATCACATATTACGTCTAAACATTTAATTGCTTGCTTGTTTGGATTAAACACAAAGCACAATGGGTATCGAAACCCACTGGGAGGAACGTGTAAAGAGAAACAAAACTAAGACACTTAGCACGTTTTCAGCAAAAACTCGTTTCTCAAACACAACAAAAATAACCAACTTAAGTAGAATGTATCTTTTATTGATTTCAGTGCTGCAAGTGATAACAATTCTGACAGCACATATAAGGTAACATTCGAATTTTAAAAAGCTTCGACAGCATACAAATAGCCCTTCACGAAACATCGCGTTTAACAACAAACAAACAAATTACTCCATTCACTTTATAAAAAGATCCACAATGGGACAGAGATAAGTGTATCGACTTTCAACACGGTGGACACCCACGCTGAATATGCTCTACAATAAACATATAAATCATAATAAGCAAACACTTCATAATATCGAAGATATAAAACACTCGTTAATAAGAGGCTTTAACGTTCAGCTTTAACTTTTAGGTAGAAAAATAGAAAACTTCAACGAAATATTGGTTTTTGTTTTGTTTTCCGCCTACAGCTACACGAGGGCAATCTCTGCTAGCCGTCTCTTAGGGCCTGTCATGGCCTAGCGCGTTAAGGCGTGCGCTTTGTAATCTGAGGGTCGCGGGTTCGCGCCCGAGTCGCGCTAAACATGCTCGCCCTCCCAGCCGTGGGGACGTTATAATGTCTCAGTCAATCCCACTATTCGTTGGTAAAAGAGTAGCCAAAGAGTTGGCGGTGGGTGGTGATGACTAGCTGCCTTCCCTCTAGTCTTACACTGCTAAATTAGGGACGGCTAGCACAGATAGCCCTCGAGTAGCTTTGTGCGAAATTCCAAACAAACTGAAACTGAAGCTAGCCGTCTCTAATTTAGCAGTGTAAAACTAGAGGGAAGGCAGCTAGTCATCACCACTCACCGCCAACACTTGGGTTACTCTTTTACCAACAAATAGTGGGATTGACCGTCACATTATAACGCTCCCACGAATAAAAGGGCGAGGATGTTTCGTGCGACGGGTATTCGAACCCGCAACTCTCAGATTACGATTCGAACGCCTTAATCACATAGCCATGCTGGGCCCCAAAACCTTGGACAATGTGAAAACTTTTAACAACAAGATCAAAATGAATGTTACCTACAGATACGAACTTCGATCAGCATCATTTCTCTTTACTGACAAGTTTATTTTATTTGTTTGAAGTTAAGGGCAAACCTACAAAACGGGCTACTTCTGCCACTCCCGCCACACACAAACATACAAACAGATTTGCCGCTGTGCCGCTGAGGAACGGAAACTTTTCATGAGAGAAAATAAATCTAAATAATTCTGTATTGATAATAACGCATATGTAGGCTTAACGGTAAATTGTTGTGGTGATACGTCAGTATACTTTGTTATTCATTATATTCACTGATACGTACTCTATTTTATTTTTATATGGTAAAATAAGATACCAGTTTCTTGAAATCTCTTTAATATTATTGCTTAGATAGCACTTGAGGGTTTAGGCACAACCGTTCCTGATTTTAAGCTACAGACAACAAGCCACCCAATCAATTTACGGTACTCTTCGTCACAAGGGTGTTGTCCGTTTTTGTTTTCAAACGAAATAACGAGATTGACTATCACCTTTACAACTCACCTCTATCTCAAAGCTCAAAGCATATTCAGTGGAATCACGTCTCGAACCCTGGCTCCTACAATACGCAACCCAATATGTTAATCACTATGCCAGGTCTGACACACATGCTTTAATATTTAATTAAGAGGTTCAAGTTAAAGAAAAAGACATAAAAGGTTAATCATAGGTAACTACTTACGTATAACTTATGAATAATTTTCATGTTTTCTTGTGATGGTTTTATATATTTCAGAAATAATTCAGACTAATTTAACATTTTATGTACATACATCCGCGAATATGCTTATTTTATAGATACATTTGTTTCTCATAATTTCTGTTTTATTTTTAATTAAATAGTTTTGTATAAAACAAATAATTTTCAACAGTTACTTCCTTTGCTTTCATTTTATAAACATGTTCGGTTAAACAGTGAATTTACACTAAATAGTTGAACCAAACACGTCAGAAAGCCGGTACTTTATAAGAAAATAACGACATAAGTAGAATGACAGTAGAAATTCAAATAAATTGACATTGAGGGCCATCTGCACTAGCCGTCCCTAATTAAACAGTGGAAGACTGGAGGGAAGGCAGCTCGTCATCACAAGCCACCGCTAACTCTTGGGCTACTCTTTTACCAACAAATAATAGGATTGACGTCTGAGAGGGCGAGTATTTTTGGTGTGACGGAGATTCGAACCCGCGACCCTCGGATTACGAGTCGAATGTCTTAACCACATGGCCATGCCGGGCAGTTGTTTTTCTTTCTCTCTATAACCCACCAGTCGCTCAACGATAAGTCTGATTATTTATAACACAGAAAGTAGGGTTTCGATACTAGTGCCAAGGACGGCAAAGATAGCCCATTGTATAACTTTGTGCTTAACTATAAACAAACTATATTTTTTTGTTTCTTTGTTTGAATTTAAGAACTAAGCAATACAATGGACTATCTTTACTCTGCTCACCACGAGTATCGAAACCTTAGAGGATATACCCGTTCTAAAAACTGAAAGACTTGGCGTATAACACTAGTTTAAAACCGGTGATATAATGGAAAGATTAGACCTACAACAGAGCGGTTTTGAACAAGTAACGCAATGTAAAAGAGTTAACCCTATCACATGTCTATTTAAAAACGTTAGTGAAATTGGAAGGTTAGGCCTATTGGAAGGCAGCTTGAAACAGTATTGCAATGGGATATTTAGGCCCTACATCAGGTCTATAATATGAAATTGGTATTACAAGCAAACCGAACTGGTCATACTGACAACGTGTTTGATTTAGTGAACTGTTTACAGCCCCTTTGTTCAAAACCATATGTTATGACGTACCTACCTGAAAATTAGTTTATCTTCCATATGTTACCGCACAGACATTACATGTCTTACTTTATATTAGCGTTAACTTGCTTCTAACAGCCAACAAGGTGATTCTACACACCATAACCATACAGATTCCACAAACCCTAAACAGATCCAAAACCAAGAGACAATAAAATGATTACACACACCCTAAATAGCTTCAAGACCAGAAAACTGTAAAATGATTCCATACATCCTAAAAAGCTACAAGGCATACAGACAGCAAGATGATTCCATACTTCCTAAAGATTCAAGACTACCAGACAATACAATTATTACACACACCCTAAATAGCTACAAAACCAACAGACAGCAAGATGATTCAATACATACTAAACAGCTTCAAAAACCAATATACAACAAAATGATTCCATACATCCTAAAAAGTCTCAAGACAAACAAATAGCAAGATAATTCCATAGGTCCTAAACAACTTCAAGGCCAACAGACAGCAGGATGATTCCATGCATCCTAAACACCTTCAAGATCAGTAAATAGTAAAATGAATTTTATATGCAAAAACGGCTCGTTTTGGGTTCAGAAAATATTTTAAATAGAAGAGCGAACAACGTTTCGACCTTCTTCGGTCATCGTCAGGTTCACAAAGAAAGAGTTACCTCTTACGTTGTTCGCTCTTCTATTTAAAATATTTTCTGAACCCAAAACGAGCCGTTTTTGCATATAAAATTCTCAACAAGTGGGTTTCTCGACATCACTGAAATAGTAAAATGATTCCATACAACCTAAGCATATTAATACACGAGGAGTAGCTAGGAGTAATTGTACGCATGAGGTATATTGCACGTGATACAAGTAATTAAGTAGCTAATACAGTCACATAATAACAAATAATTTTCGATATTACGAGTGGCTCAGAAGTTAAACTTAACAGCTTAAGCAGTTAGTTGGGTACACATCTACCACGTCTTTAGACAAGCAACATACGTGTGTGTTTCTTGTATCAAAACCACATCGGGCTATCTGCTGTGTCCACCGAAGGAAATTGAACCTCTGATTTCAGCGTTGTCTATCCAGAGGGGGACGACGAGCGATATAGTTTGACACAACATAAATAATTCAACGATTGAGACGATCGATACGTGACATCAGATCAATAACTGACACTGCCAGCTCATTGGGTAGAAGAAATTACATGACACATCACAAGCATTACAGCGATTGAGTCACTTTTAAAAAAACTGAGATTGCTTGAAACTCATTGACGAACTCAGTGAACGAACCACAAATAAACGTTACTACCAAGAGATTACGTGGCTCCTTTCAGGTTAAAAGTTAAATTAATATTCCTAGGAATCTCATAATGTATGCAAATATGCCGAACGGCCAACTGTCCTGTATTTTAGTAAAATACCACACTGTAAAATTATGTTCTAGCCAGAATGAATCTTCTATACTTTCATTCACTCAACTGAATACCCGTCAGAGGGCGTATAGCTGTTCGTTTATACCTACATGCTTCTAACTCAAAATTAAATTCCAATTTATATTATGTGATAAGGTATAAAAAGTTATGAAAGATGGACTGAAATAATTGTATCGACACACAATTCGATTAAGTAATAAGTAGATAGTTCTCAGTGTATTTTTTATTTTTTCAAACAAGATCAGCTGAGCGCTTGAAAATTTCAATTGAAAGGACCAACTAAGCAACTGAAATAGCTTTACACGTCATATCAGCTGAGCATCCACAAGATAGCATCATACAACATGGTCAACCGCAAACATTCCTTCTTCAGATAACAAAATCTACTCAATCTCACTTTTAAAACACCCTGTCATCCAACCAGAATTATGATTAATGTTGTGCTTTGTAAAGAAATAAAGTTATCCAAACTTCTCCAAGAAAAAAGTTAACAGGGGCGGAGCATCATTGTTAAGAATTGCGAGAAGAAACTGAAAAATGTCAGCCTTCAAACGTAATTATTCTGAAACTACTTTCACTTTTTCTTCTCTGAAACAAGCTCGCAGCCATTCCTGAAACAATGGAACAACTTACATCTCTTTAAGATTTCTTTCTTTGTTTTTATATTTTCCACTTTGATTCGTTTTGAGATCGGTTTAGCTGCTGTGACTTCCAACTAAGGCCCGGCATGGCCAAGCGCGTTAAGGCGTGCGACTCATAATCTGAGGGTTGCGGGTTCGCATCCGCGTCGCGCCAAACATGCTCGCCCTCCCAGCCGTGGGGGCGTTATAATATTAAGGTCAATCCCACTCAATATTCGTTGGTAAAAGTGTAGGCCAAGTGGGTGGTGATGACTAGCTGCCTTCCCTCTAGTCTTACACTGCTAAATTAGGGACGGCTAGCACAGATAGCCCTCGAGTAGCTTTTTGCAAAATTCCAAAACAAACAAACAAACAGACTTCCAACTAAGATTGATAATTTAGTGTAAACGGATACCCTTGACTCATGAAAACTCGTATGTTAATAAACACACCATTTTTGTTCTTGTGTTGTGTTTTCTTATAGCAAAGTCACATCGGGGTATCTGCTGAGCCCACCGAGGGGAATTAAGCCCCTGATTTTAATATTGTAAATCCGTAGACTTACGTGGGGCCCACTTTATGTTCAATAATGTTAGCGTTTTGATTAGTATAATTACGCATATCCGAGTGTCCCCCAGAGGCACGGCGAGGCATGGCCAGATGATTAAGGCACTCAATTCGTAATCCGAGGGTTGTGAGTTCGAATCCCTGTCACAAACATACTTGCCCTTTTAGCCGTGGGAACATTATAATGTTACAGTCAATCCCACTACTCGTTGTTAAAAATAGTAGTCCAGGAGTTGGCGGTGTGTGGTGATGACTACCTGCCTTCCCACTAGTCTTACACTGCTAAATTATGAATGGCTAGCGTTGATAGCCCTTTTGTAGCTTTGCGTGAAATTCAAAACAATCCAAACCCAATAGTACATGGGAATGCCTTCGAACTATCGCCATTAGAAACCGGGTTTGATACCTATGGTGGGCAGATAATTGTTTACCCTACTGATATTTTCAAGTTTTTTTACCTGTACCCCCCCCCCCACACACACACATAATATTTTATATGTGTTAACAACGTATTGTTATTACATCTGACAGTCATGCAAGATTACAAATCCTAAACACGTGCTTGTCCCACATTCCAAATGTTGCTTCATGTTTCTAAACGGACATGTCATTTAATACAATCACGTTTCACCTACAGAACGTGCTATGAGTATCACGAACGAAAGATAAACTTTCATGATAACCATTTAGCATCTTACAATTTAGCATCTTACTGTGAACGCTGCTAAGTTTCTTTGTGTGTTTTTTTTCGTTTTATACTTTTCGCCGAAAAACAAACATTGTACCTTTATATTACGTGTAAGAAAAGCGCATATGCTATTAAATATATAAAGAAATATGATATAAGCCTTTTGGGCTAATTATTTCCGGTTCTTGAGGGTTTCAAGTTTATTTTATAACTTAAAATAAAAGAATGCCCCTCAGTGGCACAGCGGCATGTCTACGGCTTACACCGCTAAAAACAAGGTTTTTCAATACCCGTGGTGGGCAGAGAACAGATAGCCCATTGTGTAGCTTTTTGTTCAACTGTAAATAAACAAACAGAAAATAAAACTAGTTGTCCGGCTTCCCTTCTTGTAAGTTAACACCCTAGTTTTTTAAGTTTTGTAAGTTGGATACGAGTAGTTTATGTGTCAGTTGTTGTTGTTGTTTTTTGAATTAAGCACAAAGCTACACAATGGGCTATCTGTGCTCTGCCCACCACGGGTATCGAAAGCTGTATTTTAGCGTGTAAGTCCGCAGACATACCGCTTAGCCACTGGGGGGCTTATGTATCAGTGTCTCACTAGAAAAAAGATACAGTTGCACAAACAATTTAAGAGATGTAACTGACACAGATGGAAATTCAATACAGTGAAAAACAATATTAATCTATAGTCGACTTTTACAATTTTCATGAAATTATTTCACTAGAAGGATGGTTCTTTTGGTAAATAGCTGTCCGAAAGGGGGAGCTAATAACTTGAACGTTTTTCAAAACCAGTTCTTTAAAGGTTCAAGAATTTCTACTTCTTTTAAAAATATGTTTAATTGGAGTTTTTGTAAAACCATTCTTGTTTTGGTGTCATGCCAGTTAAATGGGCGAGGCTTACTGGGTGGCATGTCGGGCTGTGGGTCGAGGTTGAAACTCATGATCCGATAAAAACACGTGGGTAAATTATAAAGGTGACGGTCAATTCTGTCATATAGTAAACAATTGATATCAGGTGATAAATACTGTTGGCTGGTTGTTCTCTATCTGATTATTAAAAATTTAAAAATTAGAAACAGATGTTGCATAAAATGCGATTCATATTAAAAATACAAAAGTCCAAAGCAGTTTAAACAACCTGAAAATGGTGGACAAGAAGTCCAGCCAAAACGAAGGTAATAAAAAAAAAATACTATAGTTGGATTACTTTGAAACAGAAAAATGCATTCTGGAGTTTGAACAAAAACCCGTAGCAATAAAAAGGAATGAAATACGTAAAACTGATAAACAGTAAAAATATTAATACAAGAAAATAAAATTAGTTCATCAATAATTTGATAATCTTTAAGAAAAGTGAATGAATTATAAAGAAGTACAGAGTACTGCAGTGTGAACAGAACAATGAAAGCAGATGACGTCAGTTACTTCTGGCAGTACTCAAGTATACAGCAAGTGTCCCCAAATGTTAAATGAACTTCAATAATATTAGCTTGTTATGAATTTCGAGCAAACTAATAAGAAAGCTACCTGCGTTATCCGTCCCTAATGTAGAAGAGAAATACCAAAGAGAAAACATCTAATCATCACCACCCACAACCACCTATTGGGCGCAACTTTTAACATGCCATTATAATGACCACACAGCTAAAAGGAACGAGCATGATCGGTGACGGGGAATCGTGTGTGTTTCTTTTCGAATAGCAAAGCCACGTCGAGCTCTATGTTGTGTCTATCGAGTGAAATCGAACCCCTAATTTTAACCTCGTAAATCAGTAGACTTACTGAGCTCCCAGCTTGGGACAGGATTCGAACCCTCGACCAGGGGCATAAAAATCACAAAAGAACCCAACAAATAAAACTTTCTTATCGTAGGAACACCGCGCTCACCTTTAACTTAAGAACAAATCAGAGTAATGAAATTAGAATCGTTGTAAAAGAGACAGAATGTTTCCACAATCGAAAACCTTGGAATCTACTACTCTTCAATAAGAGGAAGGTTGTACTGGTTCTTTATATTTTAAAACGGAAAAATTAAATGTCAACCATTCCCCCATTATTCTTTGTTTCAAATGCCAGCGTTTGGGATACGCGGCAATAATATGCGAAACAAAGCCGTAGTGTGTTAGAAGTGTAGGGGTAAGGGTCAGAGAACCGCCCAACATCGTCTTAACCCTGTTTATATAAACTGTGAACAAAAACGCTATCTTTCTAGAAGATAGTAGGAAAAACATGAAGAAACCGATACGAAAGTTCTACATAAACATTAATTAATGACAAAGAGAGTGAGAGTATTAAACATGAAAACAAATTTTAAACAAAGACATTAAACTTGTGAAATTTATTGTAGGAATGATACTGAAGCCTAAATATCTTAAAAATAACAAAAAAAGAACAAAGACTAAATAGTCTTAAACGTGAATTTATCGTGCATCAATAGATTAAAATGTTGAAACTATAAGAGAAATAGATGTTAATGTTTCTTTCTTATATTAAAGTCACGTCGAGTTATCTGCTGTGTCCACCGATGTGAATCAAACCCCTGATTGTAGCGTTATAAATCCGAAGACTTACCGTTGTCCCAGCGGGGACAGAAATATTAATGCGAGCAACTTTAGCACAATGATTCTTCACTTAAATAAACCAAGAAACGCTATATATAGAAAATTCGTTTTAAGTGTAAAGCTGTACAAACTGTCAACAATGTGCCTACTGAAGGGATTAAGTCCCGAATGTTAGTGTTATAAGTCCATAAGACTGCTGCCGAGCCACAAGGAGGAAGTAAAGAGAGAAGAAATAACCGATTATATTTCATTCATTTAACCACAAACAATTATACTTTGTTGCTTTAGAATTAAGTTTAAAGCTACACAATGGGCTGTCTATGCTCTGCCAACCACGGGTATCTAAACCCGGTTTCTAGCTATGGGAGTCCGCAGACATGCTGCTGTCCCACTGGGGTGCAAACAATTATGTTATTTTAAACAAATATATTACCTTATTTAAACCAATTATATTCACACTAGCGTTATCAAAAGGAAAGACCACTATTTGTGATATAATAATTACCAAATAATTGTTTTGTTGTGTTAAGTTGGTATCATTTAATGTCATTAAAAATAAACCCAGTAACAGCTTTAACAATACCAGAAATACCATCGATGTTTTCTTAGGTACGGAAAAACTTTTGTCGTCTGTTACGTCATAAGGGTTTCCGTTAGGTTCTTAGATAATACCTTGAAACAGATATTAACTTTCTAAGTACGGATATAATAGTTAAGATTTCAATGAAACTTATGAATAGTTTATCCAGTTATTAGTATTATGCTGCACGTTGTTTATGACAATTACCTTCCTCATTAAGCAAGTTGTAAGTTCTGCAAAAGGTTTCATAGCTACAGAAAATTATTTGCCACTTAATCAGGGTAAGATCTCACCAGTGATTCTGGGAAAGATTATAATAATAATATATTTATATCTATATGAAGGTTATTTGTAACCTGCATAAGACATGGGTTATTAACCAACAAAATAAATTTAAGAACAAATCATTAGATTTATCATCAAAAACGGAAATCAAAGCTAAATAATATACCTGCTTGTAGTGATAATATACAGTGTATGTTTTATCTTGTAGGATGTGTGTTAAAAATATTATTAAATTAGTCTTGGAAAGCGAATTACAGTTATAAAAACTAATTAGTTAATTTATTTGTTGTAATATCGGCCAGCTCTATAAATAACATTATAAAAAAAAATGTTAGGTCAAAGTTTTTACTTAATAGATCTGTTCAGTTACGCGATGGAATACTTAACTCATCACAATACTCTGATAGCAGGGTTTTGGTATTTTGCCCACCATGGATATTGAAACCCGGTTCCTAGCGGCCAAATAACATTTACATGTACGTTAAATACAAAAAACAAATCTCTGTCAAAGTGATAATTTAGAAATTTCTACGCATGTATAAATATCATTCATGAAATTTTAAGATTTTGGAAACAGAAGTAATGAACAGATTTTACTGACATTTCGTGGCTTGAACCTTGTAGTTCAAACATTTTTTTTCATAGTTTAATGGCCTGGTTCTCCGTGTTTTTGTATCTCTGAATAAATCCAACTTTCACTGTTTCATACAAGTTTTAAAAAATATTTCGACCTTTCTTTTATCAGATTGTTCTTGATCAAAATGTTGTTTGATATTAACCTGATATTTTTGCGATCTTTTCTTCTTTTTTATTTACTATTTCAATGTTTATACATTTACTGTTTTTAGATTTTAAGATTATTTGAGCTCTTTCGTCTTAAAGGTAGCTTTAATTCATTTTAATATCGAATGAAAACTAGTTAATCTTTAATCTTTGTAGCTTTGTACTCAACTAAAAAACAAAACGTCCCCCGCCGGTACAACGGTAAGTCTACGGATTTATAACACTGAAGTCAGCGGGTCGACTACCCTCGGTGGACTCAGCAGGTAGCCTGATGTGGCTTTGCTATAATAAATGCAAACACACAAAAGCAAAACAAGCATCCGAAATGCTTTTGATTGACCTAGAAAACGACTCGACAACAGGAAATCCTAATAAACTTAAGTTAATAAAATATGTCGTTCAATAGCTGATGTTATTAACCAACTAAAAATATTCCTAAATTGGAAAAAAAAAGATTAGTTCTTTTTATTTAACCTTACTCTGTAACTGGAAGAAAAAAATCCTTTATTGAGCTGAAATTATTATTTTTTAATTTCCTTATTCATGACTGAAAAAACAGAAACAACATAAAAATTCGTGTTGTCTACTAGTTTGAAATTTAAAACGTGTAGCTATAAAGTGAACTACTTTCACTCTGAACGTGAACGGTCCGGCATGGCCAGGTGATTAAGACACTCAACTCGTAATCCGAGAGTTGCGGGTTCGAGTCCCCATCCCACCAAACATGCTCGCTCTTTCAGACATGGGGTGTTATAATGTTACGATCAATCCTACTATTCGTTGGTAAAAGAGTAGCCCAAGCGTTGGCGGTGGGTGGTGATGACTAGCTGCTTTCCATCTAGTGTTACAATGCAAAATTAGGGACGGTTACTGCAGATAGCCCTCGTGTAGTTTTGCGCGAAATTGAAACAAAACAAAACCACCGTGAATACTCGGACCTTTGATTTTAAAGTTGTACTTGCTGAAGCTGTTGACACAAACAACCTGTCTTTTCAACTATTTTTCAATGCACATGTGTGTATTGTGTCTGATCTGTGATTTTGTTTTCGATTGATAAGACATGTTCAGGTAGCAAGCCTCGAGAATGATTTTTTAAAGTGTGTTTCCAAGTTTTATTCTTGAATCAGCTGATAAATGAATATCAAAAAATCACAATGGAGTTTTACTGGAGTAATTCAAACTAATTAGAAATGATTTATTTAGACTTCTGGTCGTTCAGCGATAAGTCTGAGGTCATGTGACGCTCTATATCGAGTTTTGATACTCGCGTTGGGCACAGAACAAACAGCTTTTTGTAGTTTTGTGCTTAACAACAAACAAAATAAAATTCCTCAGTTCGACTAAAAAGCGGCATCATACCATCCACCAGCCACACAAATCGATTAACTCTTATAACGCACTTATACCTTTAAAAAGGGGAAAAAACATACTTCTATCAACAGGCCAATCTATATTTCACACTTAACAACAAAAAACAACAATAAACTTTAACTTTTATATAATTTATATTAACGAATGCTACGTTATTATTATTAATAATTGATGGTACTTTTATACCTAGTATTTAACTCTTAATATCAGTTATTTCCCAGCTCCATCTGCTGGAATTTAATTATTTTATGAAAGGTTGAATTTATTGTTATTTAATTAATGTTTCATTTTAATAATTTCAATTATTTAACTTCTAAACTTTTTTTAACTTTTTGTAGCTCGTGTCGTAAATTGTGTTGGTAGAGGAGAGGTCTTATGACCTGATACAATCCTTTATGGAGAACAAACACCTCAGGCTAGGCTTTGTAACTTGTTTGGTAAGTTCTATTCACAAGTCAGGTTACCCTTATCAACGGGTCTCTACCTTCTAAACACTTTTTTCTCTGCATTATTTATCACACAAACCTTATTGTGTGAATTCAATCTAAAAGTCTGCCGGTGGATGAACGGCAGGCGTTAAATTTGAGGACTTACAATGCTGGAACCCAGGATTCGATTCCCTGCGGTGAACAGATCACAGGCAGTCCATTGTGTAGGTTTGCGCTAAAAAAACAACACAGAAATCCTTCTAAAAGATTTGCTCTGGTTATTTCCTTCACAAATAACAGCCATTAACCTTAAACGGAAGATCTGGTGATAAACCACACGTGTTTCTTCATAAACAATGAAAAACAAAAATCTTAAGCACTGGGGAAAGCTAAAATTTATTAAGCGGTGAGTTTGTTGTGCCCATAAAGTAATTTCCAAATGAACGTGTTTATACGTCTGTGTCAACTTAAATTTAGAACAAAACGGTTGAACATCTATCTGCATGTAGACTCTTGATCTCTTATAAAATAGATTATTTTTGTTTTTGAATTTCGTGCACAGCTACACGAGGGCTATCTGGGCAAGCTGTCCCTACTTTAGCAGAATAAGACTAGAAGAAAGGTAGCTAGTCATCACTACCCACAGCCAGCTCTTCAGCTACTCTTTTACTAACGAATAGTGGGATTAACCGCCACATATTACGCTCTCACAGTTGAAAGGGCGAACATCTTTGATGTGACAGGGATTCGCATTTGTTTTTCACATAGCAAATACACATCAGGCTATCTGCTGTGTCTACCGAGGGGAATCGAGCCCCTGATTTTAACGTTGTAGCTCAGTAGACATGGATTCAAAACTCGCGACCCTCAGATTATAAGTCGAGCACTCTAGCCATATGGCCATGCCACGCCCACAAAATAAACAAAGAATATTTTCAGAACACGCTTAAAGGGATTCCAAATCGAAACACGAGAGCTGATGGACTTGAATAATCTACTTCAGTATATTAGCATATATGGAGCCATTCAAAACTATTCAATGGGCTATCTCTTCTCCACTCATCACGGGTATCAAAACCCAGTTTCCAGCGTTATAAGTCCTCAGACATACCGCTGAGTCATTGGAGCTTCGAAACAATAATCTAAATGCTGATTTGGGTAAGTTTCCAAATGGAGATTAAGAGGGAGTCAAAGAGGCTTTGAGAACTTGAGGGAAGGATCTACGTGAAAACATGAATTGTCGTTTGAGGTATTGTCCAAACCATGACCTTGCTTTTGCATTTCGTAAATATTTCTACTTCTCTATACGGATGGAAAAGTGTTTTGAGACTTTGTGAATTGCTACACAGATTTACTTGAAAACTGATAAGAACGAGTAAATAATCATTCAAAACATCACAGAGAATACTTGTTTTATAATGATTATTACTACTTCCAGTGAACTTGCACGGCTAATTTGATATTTTATGTATGTAATTATTAAACATTTTTTTCTTCAAATCAAATTAGACTCTCAGCTACAAAATGCGATATTGTAATGTTGTTCTTTAGTTAGTAAGTTATTTAAATTATTTGAAGAAAATAGTTCAAAGACAAGTTCACATAAACGATAATAAATTATTTTCTTTTTAACGTTTCTTCACGGGATTGTGCGCTTTTTAACTTGTAAATTGTAGGCCTAAGTAAATTTACAAATGGCTCTCAAACTGAAATACGTCAGTTAACATAACAAATAAACTTACTTGTACAACTTCAAGTCTGATCGATAAAGCAACTAGAAATAAAACACTCGTTGATTAACTCTCTATGATTCACTGATTTACTCCGGAAGTTCACCAGTATTTATATTCAGTCCTGGTTCTAGATATTGTTTAGGCCTACTATCACAAATATACTTTGATCTTAACGTCTTTGCGCTCTCCAGCTAACGTCTAACTTACAACAAAATATGTAACTCGTAGCAATACCATTAACATCAGGATACAAGTTACAATTTGGCAAAATATAAAACTTATTCTGGATTTGGAGGTGTTTGAAAAAAGTTGAACCAACATAGCGGTGGGACTTCACCGTCTAGACTTAACTTTCCATTGGTAATCATATTGCTGCACTGTGGAGAGTTGGTGAGGGCACAAAATTAACTTCGAACTTCTTAAACGCATTTTAACCACAACAGTTTTGTAAAGTATCTATCATATACTGTCGTAGATATTCAATCAGTGATGTCGAGAAACCCACTTGTTGAGAATTTTATATGCAAAAATGGCTCGTTTGGGTTCTATGTAAATATTTTTTCAACCCAAACGAGCCGTTTTTGCATATAAAATGTCGTAAATATTACTTGTAAAGTACCTCTAGTATACTGTGATGCTACTTGTAAGGTATCCATCATATAGTGTACTACTTGTAAAATTGTTTATCCTCCCATTCTACTTGCCCCCCAGTGGCTCAGCGGTATGTCTGCGGACTTACACGCTAAAATCCGGGTTTCGATACCCGTGGTGGGCAGAGTACAGATAGCCCATTGTGTAGCTTTGTGCTTAATTCAAAACAACAACAACAGCCCATTCTACTTCTTCGTTGATTATTTTGTTTATCTATACCTCTCCATGTCATGTCTTTCTGATTGATCTTTCCTGACTGGCTCTGTAAGGAGCAAATGCCTAATACATCATGTACTGTACTATTTGTAAGGTAGCCATCATGTATCGTTGTCATATTTTTAACGTATCCATAGTATGATGTATATATTCGTCATGTACTGTTGTACTACACGTAACTTATCCATCATGTACTGTTATCTAACGTGTAAAGTATCTATCATAAACTCACAGGAGTTCGCACAACTGTTTCCAGGGGTGGTGCGGGAGTTTAAAGTTGTAAAGGGGATAAAAAAAAATGTAAATCATTTACATATATTGAACGAATAAAGAAAGAATTATGTATCGCATTCTCCAGGGGGTGGGCAAGTGCCTCACTTGCGGACACCCAAACATATACCGTAACTAGGTCTTGAGTAGGTAAATGCGCAGAAATTCACGAACCCGTGTATCTCTCTTCGGTGATCGTTTTCTTCCTTCTGTCTTTAAATAACTCAAGAGGACGTCTCGATCTTAACCTGGGCAAAGAAAACAATCTTTGAACTCACAACGAGAAAACCAATATTGTTGACTGTGTCGCAGAAACATTCAACATCGTTGCATAGGTCAGGAGAACAGTGAACAGTTTCTAGTCGTACCAATACACGGATTATTTTCAATTATATAATGCAGTTTTTGAGGTTATATAACTTTACAATTTAATTCTGAATCTCTTAGTGAATTGACAATTTTTTTTCTTTTATTGCTGAAGGTAAATAATTTTCATATTTGTCGAGTAAACCACCTTTAACCAAATCGTTACCAATTATAAATCGCCCTCTAGCGAGTAAAATCAGTAACCAAGTATACTGTACACTAATGTTAATATTAGTTGTTGTTATACCCAGTTTCTTGACTGGATATTCTGATTATTACATCTTTTACAGAAAATGAGGCAGATAAATTATAACAAGAGTTTGTAATTCATTTAGTAATTAGTTACAATGGGACAAATCAAAACTGTGAAGTCGCTTTTTGTTTTGGCTCTCCATTTTTGAAGAGCGCAGTAACCAACGGTCCCTAACTCGTGAAACTACACACGTTCTTCACAATGTCCTGTATCAAAACTAAACACGTACAAACTAAACAAACCCACGTGTGACACATGCGACATCAAGTGCTAAGCGCAAACTTCCGTTTAAATAAGCAGATACGTCATACTACCAGAGTTCCAGGAACCTAAGAAAATGTTCGTTAGAATAGCCTCTGATGCACGGTCACATTAACTTGAAGTCCATATATGTATCTATAGTACTGCAACTGGTCTCAAGAACGTTAATCTGCCACCATATATAATTAGATGTGTTTCACTTTGTCAAATTTGGATACTTCAGGGATCGTCCTAATATCTACAAGATTTTTCCAAACATTGAAATATATAAATAATTATCCAGGAGCTAAATCTTCTGGTCGTTTAAAAGATTGTTGTAAGATGTTGGATGTTGTGTGTTGCTATTTACTACCAACTCCCAGTAAACATCCTCATCCTACATCTTCTAGGTCAGCACGATGATTTTTCACTTGGATTCTTTTTTAACCATTTAACTATTCCAGATTGGTGGCGTTAGTGTTCTACTTTCTGTAGTATTCACTGTGGGTTTGTTTGTTTTGAATGTTCGCGCAAAGCTACTCGAGAGCTATCTACGCTAGGCGTCCCTAATTTAGCAGTGTAAGACTAGAGGAAGGCAACTAGTCATCACCACCCACCGTCAACTCTTGGGACACTCTTTTACCAACGAATAGTGGAATTTACCGTAACTTATAACGCCCCCACTGCTGAAAGGGCGAGCATGTTTGGTGTGAAGGGGATTTGAACCCGCGACCTTCAGATTACGAGTCGAGTGCCTTAACCCCCTGGCCATTCCAGGCTATTCACTTCGGCAGTGGTTCCTAAACTGGGGGTAAATTTACCCCTTGGGGATAATTTAACAATTTATCGGGGTAATGGAGGGGTGACAGAAAAAAAGTTATAATTCTGAAAATCAAGAAAACATTGAGGTAGCTGGTATTAGGATTAATGTTAACTTAGTCTTCGTATGTAAAGTTGTAAATTAAACCTATTTTAAGTATGTAATAAAGTTAAACCAAATAACAATAAACATCAAAAACTAATATACAGTGGTAGAAAAGAAAAAAATATGTATCTAAGTGTGTGGTAACCTAAAAGTACTTTGAAAAGTATGCTTCAGAACACAAGTCACTCAGTAACCCTGATGACTCATCGACGTGTCCAGTACGCGTCACTCACTGCCTGAGGTTGCCTCTATTTCACACTGTCAGTTTCTATGTGAGCACCAGCCGAGGTAGACAAAACCTGGTATGTATGTGTACTGCCCTGTGCAGTATAGTTAGTATTTACCTACTATTACATCATTCCTATGCTGAATAAGCTCTTTTAATGCTATCTAGAATGCCATGAAAAAATAAATAATAAGTTCACATTGTTCACACTTTTTTATGCAGTTTTTCTTTTTCTGCAGATTAAACAATAAAATGTCTAAAAAGCGCACCTACTCTGACGCCTTTCTTCGCTATGGCTTTGTGAATTTACTTTCTGGTGGAGAGGATCGTGGAGAGGTGTAGTATGTCACAAATTGTTGAAAAATGAAAGCCTCAAGCCATCAAAACTCTCAGCTCACCTCCAGAAGTGCCATCCAAATCTTCAAAATGAGGATCAGGCTTATTTTCAGCGCCGGGCTGTAGCACTGAAGAATATCCAGTTCGGTTCATCTGGAATTCAAGCCCAAAAGCTTCAAGCTGCGGTCGAAGCATCTTACTTTGTTGCATATGAAGTTGCCGAACAACAAAAATGCCACACTTGCAGAGAATCTGATTATGCCATGTGCATACGAGATGGTAAGCAAAGTATGTGGGGAGGATCAAGCGAAGAAACTGAGTGTCATATCTCTATCAAACAACACAATCCGCCGACGAGTCGATGACATGGCATCAGATATTCTGTCCCAAGTTACAACAGAGATCAAGGAAAGCTCATATAGCAAATTTTCCTTGCAATTTGATGAATCGTGTGACGTAGCCAGTTGTGCTGTTCTCCTTGGGTTCGTTCGTTACGTCCACCAGGACAAGATCAAAGAAGAGTTCCTATTATGCAAAGATCTACTGACAACCACGAAGGGAGAAGATATCTTCAATATCATCAACAGTTTCTTTACCGCGAATGGATTGGATTGGAACAGCGTTCAACAGGTAGGGAGAGATGTTTATATAAAGTCTAAATTAGTATAAATACAATGAATTACATGGCATATAGTCATATAGTTTTATTTATTGTACAAGTAGCTGTAGTGTAGCTAATATTTTATACATAATTCACAAAAAAGTATCGTGCCTGTCGTACTGAAATACTAAAGTACCAAAATAAATTAAATTAAATTAAAACCATATAATTATAACGCAAGAGATAAGTAAGAATGACTAACTGACGCAATCTATAATAGTTTCTCTTTTTTAATCTAGGTCTCCGTCGATGGAGCACCGTCGATGATGGGTCGTAATCGTGGATTACGGGGCTTCATACAAGCTGTGAATCCAGAAATTTCTGTAGATCATTGCATCATTCATCGACACTCTCTTGGATCAAAAAGCCTGCATGGTAATCTGAAATTAGTGTTTGAAGATGTGTTGAAAATCGTCAATTTCATTAAGTCCAGGGATGTGAATTCGCGCATATTCAGGGAGCTGTGCAAGGAAATGGGAGAGCGGTATCAAGTTCTGCTCTACCACACCGATGTTCGCTGGTTGTCACGAGGCAAGGTTGTGCGTCGAGTCATTGAGCTCCGAATGGCTCTTCAGGAATTTCTGAAACAAGAAGAATTTCCTTTTGCTACCAAGTTCACTGATAAGGAGTGGCTTGCTCGACTTTATTACTTGGCTGACACATTTGCGGAGCCGAACAGTGATAATCTGCAACTCCAGGGTCAAAACACGACTGTCATTGATGCCCATCACACTGTGACTGCATTTCTGGGAAAACTGAGACTCTGGATTCGACGCTTGGAGAAAGGAGTGATCGCTCAGTTTCCCACCCTAGACCAGTTTATTGAGGAGAATAGTTATGATACTGGATCACTTTTACAGACCATCAACAAAGAGATGAGCGACCATTTGAAGGGGCTTGAAACAAGCATGCAGCACTACTTTCCAGAGAGTGACCTAAAAACAGCAAGTCTTCAGTGGATCATTCATCCTTTTTCTGTACCTGATGAGGCCATTCATGATGAAGATTTCTATGCAAAGGAGGAATGGATCACAATGCGAGCAAATGAAGCCTTGAAAGTCAAATTCCAAAACCAAAATGCAGATTCCTTTTGGATTTCACAACTAGCTGACTCACTAACTCTGTCCAAGAGAGCCTTGAAGTTGTTGGTATCATTCACAACAACGTATCTGTGCGAGAAGGGGTTCTCAACCGTGCTGGGAATGAAAACAAAAAAGAGGACTTGCTTGAATGTTGCAAACGATGCCAGGCTGGCACTTTCAACCACAAAGCCAAGAATTCCTAAACTAGCTTCAAGTATGCAACTCCATCCATCCCACTGATGTTCTTGACATCTTTGGCAATATTCATTAGAAATGCACAATGATCAAATACAATAATTAAAAGTGTAATTCAGTGTAAATAAATTATATAAATAAATAAAGTGCAATATATCTCTAGTTTAATTTTGTCATATATATATCAATGTTGAAAACATTTTGTGAAAGGAGTAACATGCTTAATGTGGCATGTTAAATTGGGTAACAAGCTGAAAAAGTTTGGGAACCACTGCATTACGGCAACAACTGACTAGTAATGATCTGATATTCCACGGAGAAAAGGAACTTCGAGAAATAAAAATAACTCTGAGCTACCACGACTAACCTCCAGATTATGCAGTTATAATAAAATATGAATATTTCATTATACAATTTACAAAAAAGCCGATAAAAAACTATGTTTGTTCACAACTTATGACTCGAACGAGAATCAGTAGACGATTTTCTTGCACGAGATTTCTTCCATCATCAAACGTGCTCGATTTTTCAACTGTAGAAACGTTATAATGTGTCAATCAATCCCATTTTACGTTGGTAAAAGTGTAGCTCAAAAGTTGGCTGTGGGTGGTGTTGAGTAGCTGTCTTCCCTCTAGCCTACCGTTGCAAAATTAGAAACGGCTATCACAGGTAGTCCTGGAGTAATTCAACCAATGAAAAACCCGTGACGTTCGCGCAGAGCTGTGGATTAGAACCAACTAAAATGAACAGATCTTGTTTTTCTGCACAACTTCCAAGTGGAACTAATTAAATCCAAAGATGTTTCTACACCACTTCGAATTAGAACCAGTTAAAACCAAAAGAAATATTTTCACATAACTTCCAATAGAAAACCACAGACGTTTCTACACAGTTTCGGATTAGAACCAATTGAGATAAATAAATGAAAATAAATGGCTTTTTTTTTCTTTTTACAGAACTGTTGACTCCTAACCAGTGAAAATTGAAAGATGTTTCTAAATAATTTCACATTTGAACCAAATAAAATCAACAAACGTTTTCACACAGTTTTATCCGGACCAATGAAAAACAAAAAATATTTCTACACAGCTTCAGATTAGATATAGCAATGAACCAAAAAACTGCGAAATGTCTATGTGCCACTCCATTCTACTATAATTTTATAATCCACAACAGCCAAATAACAGACTAAGTTAACGCTAGAGTGACATACACCACAGAAGTGTATATAATCTTATTTGACACTTTGAAATACACCAATGAACTGCAACCATGCACAAGTTCCTGCACATTTACCTTCCAGTACAGCTTTTCTCCACACTTAGAGCCTAACAAATAAAACGACCACAGAGTCAGACCACGTATAATAATGTTAGCTATGGGTTATATTTTGTTTTTCGTACGTTATGCGGGATGTTTCTTGTCTATTATTACTATATATGTAAACAGTATATATACACATAGAATCGTGTACTAAAACGTCTACGTGTTTGTGTCAGAGGCCAATTCTTCTATTGTACAATGTTTTGTCTACGTGGAAACTGGTATATATCCACCACCCTTGACATATTATTTACACGTTTTTCCTCACAAAGACTGGGCGAATCTACTGTAACTTTAAAAGGGGCGGACACCTGTTAAAACCAGAATGAATATACATAGCGAGAAGAGTTCCTTGCACTAACATTAACAAAAGACACCCTCCCCCTTCATCTCCTTCAACCAGCTAAGCACACCTTTCATCAGAAAATATTTTAATTCGATTCATGTTTATGATTCCCCGTCATTGTGTAGACACGACTGAAAATTCTGTACGCAAATAAACTGCTCTGATTTATTGAGACAAACACTGCCGTATAACTCTCAAAACAATAGGTTTCACTGCCTTTGTAATAGGTTTCAAAATTGTTTTTTTAATATTCTGTAGTGGAATTTTTACATCTCAATTAGAAGCATTTAGCCATAATAAATTAAAAAAAGAGTAATTTATACCGAATTTTAATTGACTATTAATTATTAATTATACTAGGTAATTGTATAAGGTACAAACTATTACACTGATAGGCTTACGATCGTCACATCCTTACTGTAAGTGCGTAATCCAAAATTTTATTAGCTTCAAACAGATATAAATAAGCAGGAAAAAATCCCAAAATATTAATATTGTTAGGTTAACTTGTAACAGTATAAAAATTACATTCTTAAAGAAATAACAGTTGTATTATCGATTCTGTACTTCAAAATGTTCTGAGGACATTTCTTCACATTTTACTTTTTTTCTTCACAGTAACTCAAGCTGTGAGTGATTGTTGGCTTCCATGCAAAACACACGTAATACCGAATGTATTGTCTACATATCAAAACACTAGTCTGATACTGAACAACAAAGTAACAAAACTACTTCACACATTACTTAATGCTTTGACTATAAACACGTCGTTTGTTCCACAAAATATATAATATGAATTTAAATTTGTTTAATTGACTTCAGTTTACTGTGTAACATTTACTGAACTAAAGAACCAGGTAAGAAAGTCATGTATTTCATGTACATCCATCTAATGAATTCAGATACACATCTGTCTACAGTATTCAGGTATACCCGTCTATTATTTTGAATTATTGTAAGACAGACAACAGCCTTGTCCAGTTCTTTGACGCGAATTAACTAATACTTTTAAGATGGACACACAACTGAAAGCAAGGACCATGTTGAGGGATCACGTCTTCAATACACAGATCCACACTTTAATTACAGGGCCACGAGTTTATCAATCAGCACATGTAGCTACTCAAAATCTCAACTAAGCTTTTGACAACGTTTTTCCTAGAATCATATGCATAAGAAGACCTAACAGCAGTGTATTTTTAGTAGTGGTATTATTAACACAAAGTAATAAATGAGACTGATTATTATAGCAACAATATCCAAGTGCCGACGACTTAGAGAAGCGTTAGACGGAAACGTTTGTGTAAATAGTTGATAATCAGTGAAACAAGTTGTTAACTTTCAAGTAACGTAAGCTGAGGCCCAGGTTAAGTAGAACATTGTGGAAAAAAATGTTAGTGAAACATTCGATTGTAATCAAAAAAGTTAAAAGTTATCAAAGAACAAACAATAAATATGTATTTGTACTTTATGATGAAAGTTACATCAGGCTGAAATACATATTTCTGCAACTTTAGAAATATACTGATTGGTTTCTTTTGAATTTCGCGCAAAGCTATTCGAGGGCTATCTGCACTAGCCGTCCCTAATTTAGTAGTATAAGACTAGAGATAAGGCAGCTAGTCATCACCACCCACCGCCAACTCTTGGACTACTCTTTTACCAACGAATAGTGGAATTGATCGTCACATTATAATGCCACTACGGCTGAAAGGGCGAGCATGTTTGGTGTGACGGGGATTCGAACCCACGACCCTCACATTACGAGTTGAGTACCTTAACCACGTGGCCAAAAATAAACTGAATATTCTGTAGTCATTAAATTATAACTTATATGTACTTGACAGTTATGTGCATGTAACTCAGATTTTAAAAGTAATTTCACACCTTATTAATTAATATACGGTAGACCTACTGTCATTTGAACTCTTCGGTATAATCGTCGTACTGTACTGTACTGAACGGGACAGGAACATGTCGTCGCCAACAAAAAACCACCGTCTCTCGAAGCGTATTCAGTTGTTCCCAGCTCAGTTGATCAGTACGTTAGAAAGGTATCGCTTTCACTCCTTCATTCTGTGTGTGCACGTGAGGAACTATTAATTCACTCAGTTCGTTTAAAAGTGTTCAGGTTTATTGGTTGTGCTAAGAATGCCTGCTTCGTTGTTAATTTGCAAGCAGATCTGTAGTATCAATGGTGTTTTATATCCCCACAACCCCCTTACTCTATCAAATACTGACGAATATTCACATAAAATAGCAATGTTTCATAATTCTGAAATCCAAGCGATAAGAGGATTTCTGTGTTTTTCGAGCCCCTCCCCAACAGCTCAGCGATGAGTCTGAATGGTCATACTTACAGCACTCAAAACAAGGTAGTGAACAAACATTATATCAGCGATGAGTCTGAATGGTCATACTTACAGTACTCAAAACAAGGTAGTGAACAAACATTATATCAGCGATGAGTCTGAATGGTCATACTTACAGCACTCAAAACAAGGTAGTGAACAAACATTATATCAGCGATGAGTCTGAATGGTCACACTTACAGTACTCAAAACATGGTAGTGAACAAACATTATATCAGCGATGAGTCTGAATGGTCACACTTACAGTACTCAAAACATGGTAGTGAACAAACATTATATCAGCGATGAGTCTGAATGGTCACACTTACAGTACTCAAAACATGGTAGTGAACAAACATTATATCAGCGATGAGTCTGAATGGTCACACTTACAGTACTCAAAACATGGTAGTGAACAAACATTATATCAGCGATGAGTCTGAATGGTCACACTTACAGTACTCAAAACATGGTAGTGAACAAACATTATATCAGCGATGAGTCTGAATGGCCACACTTACAGTACTCAAAACAAGGTAGTAAACAAACTATAATTATAGCAGTTTGTACTTAAAAACAAACAACGTTTTTTCGAGTGCCTGTTGGCCAAAACGAAATCCTTACACGAAGTAAAAATCAAAATGAAAATAAGTCGTTAACTGACAGTTAAAATTTGCTTCATAAAAAAAAAATATTTAGAACATTGAATAAAACGAAGTACGAGTGTTACCACTGCAGGCGTGACGGATTTCGAAAAGCGATGTCTCAGTATGACGTATCTACGCATGAGTAAGAACTACGTAAACCTGTTTAGTCAGTGCCCAGTATACAAAAGTCATACGTTCACATTGTATCCCAGCTTCAACATAATCACACATATTTGTTAATATTGTTTACGAACATCTCTGTATTCACAACAGACTGTTCTCCACCTTCTAACAGAATATATCGGCCCCCCGCTAGTACAGCGGTAAGTCTCCAGATTTACAACACTAAAATCAGAGGTTCGATTCCACTCGGTGGGCTAACGAGATGGAACTATGTAGCTTTACTATAAGAAAAACACACACAGAACATATACCTGTTTATCTCCGTTTTAGTTTAATCAGAAAGTCCATCTGTCAGTGAAACTCTAGCGTAAGCTAAGCCTCACTGACATTGTAGTTTTTACTTAACAATAGCAGTGACAAGGCAGAACTACGGGTTGCAGTACTTCTCTTATTGTTATGTATTGTGTTCACGTTAATCGTGTTACCAATAGTGTACTGTGTACACAGTGGAACGTATTGAAGTCAAATACGTATTCCAATTTCATTCAACTACACCTAAAGTTCTCGTAAGTTGTAGATTCACAAAGTTTTCACCGGAATTACTCAGAAATCAAAACTGAACAGTCAAGATTTAGTTTAAGGTTTGTTTTTTCACGTGATACCCTGACTGCGGTTCTGATCGTGCGAGAGATACCAATAAAACACACGGATTCAATTCAAAGTCAATTAGCACCAGACGTTTCAAAAACTGATTGTTTTACTTACCTTTAACTGTTTATTCCTTGCTATTAGGGTCAGTCGATTACTTAACAGACGTTTCCAGCTTGGTCTTCGTCAAGGTATCTCCCAGCATTGTTTGCTTTTTATCTACAGTATTATTATGCCTTCTATATTATTATAATGATAGCGTTATCAACCTGTCTAACTAAGGCAAGAACGGTTTATGTACAATCATACCAATTATAGAGTTCTCGTGCTGTTTAGAAATAGAGCACATGTTACAGCTCAGATCTTGTCCTCGAATGTTCAGTCAATTACATAAGGTTAACACTTTTATTCCAAACGCTTCTCTAGACTCAAACACTATAACAGTAACTTGTCTCAGACTCGAGCTATATCATATAGCGCCAACCGACTTTTCAAGAAACATGACGTCATACAGAATAAGGGCCAATTGGATGAGTTTGTTTTTCAGCACGTAGGACGATCGTGACTTCGGAAAGTTATCTGTTGATGGAAGAAAAAAGTAAATGCTATTAATGGCCAATTAATACATACTTTTGACGATGTGTTAATATTGACTTAAAACTAATTGTGTGTAATGACTAAACATCAGTGACGTGTAGGTGAACAACTGATCACACCGCGCGAACACTTCTTATTTAGTTCCTCATGAAGTGGAAGAATAAACAGTCGTTAATAATATTAATAATGTAATTCCTTGTGTTTGATAAAAAATACTATTTATTGGTCCGTTTCTTGTCTATTAGTGTTATAGTCTATTACCATATATCCCTTGACTCTTGGTGATGTCAGATACCTTAATATTAACTGGTCATTTGCTCCCAACTGTCAGGTGATTAACCATTAACTGGTGTCAGATGAATAAAAATAAACTGGTTGTTAGTTTATGGACACTTAGTAGTGTCAGTTGAATAAGTGCTAAACAATCATATGTTCCTGGACACTTGGTGGTACCAAGTAATTAACCATTAAATGGTGATGTTTTCTTGGCATTTGATGGTTTCAGGTAAATAAATATTAACTGGCCGTTTGTTCTTGGACACTTGGTGATATCAGTTGAATGAATATCAACTGGTGTTATATTTCTGGGCATTTGGTGATGTCAGCTGATTAAACGTTAACTTATCATATGTATATGAGAAATATTTCATGACGTTTGACTACATTCGTACAGTTGTTTGATGAATAGTTAATGATGTTAACTTTCTGGTATGGGATGAGGAACATCCATTCATCTTGTTACGGGTATTTTTTGGTTGGCGGATCCTTTACTGGACTAACAGGTTTAATTAAGGTAAAGTTTTCCTATATTAAAGCGAAAGTTAAAAATCTTAAGTGGAATTTATCAACTTTCCAAACCAAATATCTCTTACTGGATAAATTTGTTCATTAATGAGTCGATTCTGAACAAGTTCATTTGCATAATTAATTATAGCAAACTTTAAGAGTTTTGTAAATTAAATAATAATAATAATAATCCGTTTTGTTTTCTTTCAGATTAAGTAATACTGTCGTTTTCTATATTTGTTTTTTGAATTTCTCACAAAGCTATTCGAGGGCTAGCGCTAATAGCCCTCCTTATTTAACAATGTAAAACCAGGGAGAAGGCAATTAATCGTCATCACCTGAAGCCAACTCTTGGGCTACTCTTTTAACAACGAATAGTAGGATTGACTGTCACATTATAACACCCCCACGGCTTACAGGGCGAGGATGTTTGATGCGACGGGAATTCGAATTCGCGATCCTAAGATTGCAAGTCAATCGTTCTAACCACTTGGCCATGACGGGCCTACATCAATGAGTACAATATGTTGGAAGCACACAACAGAAGTACGATTTTCTGTTAAGTTTAATTGTCTCTGAGAGAAATGGAAGATGGTTCTAAACCAAGCAGTACAATGTAGTGGAAGCATATATCGGGATTATTTTCTTCCGTTACAGAGTGAAGAGTGGCTCTGAAGAAACAATCTTCCAATTTATGTCAGTTGGTAGAGCACTAGATTGTAATGCGAGTGGTTTAAGGCTCAAATCTTGTACGCAAAAAAATTCAAAATTATTTCAGTTGTCCAGAAAATAAATATGGTGTTGTATTCACAACTGGTAGCAACATGTAATGATTTTTTAACACACAGTAAGTTAATGAAAGATTTTATGGTCATAGATGAAGTAATGGCTGTTTTCTGAATACATAACAGGAACCTAGATGTAGTACAGATCGGATCTCTGGGTTTTGTTACATGGGTTTTGTTGAATGGATAACAGGAACCTGAATTTGGAGACCACTCACCTAGTTGTTTTGCCATTAAGAATATAAGGTCACCGATGTGTATCATGAAATTATAAACATTAATTCTAAACTTCTAAAGTACGTTTTAAAATAGGTTTGAATCAAGACAGAGAGAAGAAAAGAACCCAAAGGTTTTAAATCATTAACAAACAGTCCATTGTATGAGTGTTATGATTGCTCGGGTTCACCAAGATGGTAAAAATGGCGTTTTAAGGTTAGAAATACGTGATATAGGTGAAGCTGAAAAGCAAATCAACGACCTTTATGAGTAAACATTAAGCTATGAATAAACCTATGTGGCAGGTTTCGTATTGTAGCGCTGTTCTATATGAAGCGGTGTCTTAGGAGAGATTTAATTTCATTTGCAATTATATATAAATTATAGATTAAAAACAGGTTTGTGAGGCATGTCCAATGAACCATATACTGTTACACGTATTTTGGTGTTTGGAATTTTCAACTTGAATTGCACTTGCCAGGTTACATGAACCAAACAGTAAGATCAGAGGTCCTCTGGGGTTGAGACATAGTATTCTTTATTTCAGACACGCAGTCTAGAAGCCAGACACTAGTATTCACCACCTATACAGAAGGATTGGATATTACAGTATAACGCTCCTACAGTTGAAAATGCTAAGCATGGTAAATGGTATGTCGCCGCCCAAACATGGGGCCTTTCGATTCGAAAACCCCGTAAATAACCACTATGCCATGCTTGATCGATATATTTCTATATAAATGTAATGGTGTCTGTTGTAACTACTTCGCAGGATGTGAATGGATCTTGACCAAAATTGGTATGGAGATTCATTAGGTCCATGCGGGGATATAAACAAGTTCCCAGTTTTGCATTTGGCAGTTTTATGGGCGTTTTTTGTTGTTGTTGTTTTTTTACAATTGTTTGTAAGGCGAGCAGTTTTGCCTGCCACACGATAAGATTTTATTAATCATGAATTTACATAACTTTCGTCCAGTTAGTTTATTAATAGATTCTAATGAAATAAAGAGTATTGGTTAAGCTGGTATATTCTGCACATCTTTCGAAGAGCAGTACCATATGCTGTTCAACAGCTTACGTCTATGGTGTTATATAACCATGACTACTACTTAAACTATTGTTCTGGTGCAACTTATATATTTAAAAACGACTCGTAGAATTAAGAATTTAGAATTAAGCACAAAACTATACAATGGGTTATCTGTGCTTTGCCAACTACGGATATCGAAACCCTGTTTCTAGCGATGTGATTCCGCAGACACACCGCTGTGTCATTAGGGGACTTTTTAGTAATAAAATTACAAGGAAAATTAAAATAGTCTTAATGATCTGAGTTTATAAACTAATGTTTTTTTGTTTTCATAGAATTTCAGCTTAAATAATATTTTTGTCTGTCTCATTCGTTCTAGCAACTCAATGATAAAAACAATTAGTAGAAAAGCAGATTTCACAGTAACTGACTCGGTCATATGACGCCACAGTTTTCTGATAATGAGGAAAAACAAATTCAAACTCACTTCCCATTTGCATGTCATCACAACCCAGTAGGTGTTACTATTTGAAAAATGATTACTTCGTTTTTCATTAGAAATACACCACGTGCTACTCGTGAACTAGCTGTAGCCTTGAAGACAGTGGATAACCATCCGTCTCTAATAATCACGAATTTTGGAGTCCTTGAAAAACGATATTTCTATACCTTAGGAATTACGTGTTATACTGACCAAGAAAAGCTTTAAAATCGTTTCTAAAATTTAAATAAATTAATTACATTTCTCAAATGTTAAGGTTGTTTTCACTTTAATATATTAAGACATAAAAAATTAAATGTTCCGTGATTATGGTTTGCTAAGTAATCAACCATTGTTTCAAAATCATGATGCAACAGACGCAAGTTCTCGATATTTGCATTTGCGAAAATACTAAAACGCATGAAAGAGGGCCACAGACCGCCTTGAAGAGTCACCTGTTCTAACCACTCCCACCAGTCAGTGATTAGACACCTAAATGACGTCCCATAATAGACGTTTAATGTAGAGTTTGTGTTATTGTTACGGCAGTAAAATGTGCACCTGCCATGAATCACGAGAAGCATTATGCACTTTGTAGGCCACAAAACAGTATTACATATGAACTTCAAAAGCAAGAAATAATAATATTTGTTACTCTTAATTATGGTTTCATTTACTTTTAAAACAAAATGCTTTCGGGAATCTTGCGGAAGTACATCTAATATCTAGTCACTTATACACATGGAACAGACAAGGCCATTTTATCCGATGGGCAAAAGCAGCAGTTGCCCAGGGTCATTTTGTCGTCAGGGGCCCACTGCGTGTTGCAAGCATAGTAATTAATTATAAGATAATACAAACATATATAAATATATGTATACTATTTTTAAAATTTTTTCTCTAACTAATATATTCAGTTTATGGTATTTTCTTAAAAGCAAGAAAGAATAATAATTTATTTTTCTCCCGGGGCCCACTAGTGCCTTAACTCTGACTAACTGGTTGAAGTTAAGTACAAAACTACACCACAAGTATCGAAACCCGGTTTCTAGCAGTGTGAGTAAGCAGACATTCCGTTGTGCCATTGGGAGGGCAGCCTAACTCAGCACACCATGATATCTACATGTGTGTGGGAGAAAACTGTGCTATATATTTAGACAGTACATTTTGAATATCGTAATATCGATTAACATGGGTGTAAGCATGAGAAGTGATGGTGGTGGACTTTCAGGTACCAATATTTATCAGTTTCAGAGTATGGTCGTCCCTAATTTTTAGCTGATAGACAAGAGGAAAGAAAGATACTCGGTCTCGAGCTGCTCTTACCTGACCAATTACTGAGAGTTGAACGTCATTTCTATAGAATGGTTTTCCTGTGATTGGAAAATTCATGAATCCTTGGGTTAACATTCTGGGCACGATAACCACAGCTATCCGAAATAGCATTACATTTATGCACAGCTTTAAGTACACCACATAGTACTTTTATACTATTAATAGTGATTGTAAAGGAAAGAGATGTTCAGGTCGAATGGTTATGTATAAAATCGATATATAAAAGCATGGAGGTAAAGTTGAAATATGAATACGTTTGCCCGTAAATATTGTTTATTTAATACTTTAAAACTGTAATCAAACATCATAACAATAAAATGTACTTGGAATAGCATAACAGTTATGAGTAGCTGTTGGTATAAAAATAGACAGTTATAAGTAATATTTGAAATATATGGATGTCACTCAATATTTAACAGCAAGGGTGAGCTTAGTTAGAAAGTATTTCTGTCTGCTCATACTCTCGACACCCTGTCAACTGTAATTTTTGCTGTATAAGCACCACCTGGAGATTATCATTTCCCTTGAAAAACACCAGATGACCTTTAAACGTATAAAAATAACTAACTTTTTTGTAATATCTGCACGTGCAGTAATCTCAATCTGTGCAACCATCGTTTTCTATAGCTCCTGCTATATTACCAAAGGAGGTAAAAACGTTTTGGAATAAGCTGAACAATGACGCATATTATAATAAAAAATATATTAGGTTAAGCTAAGATAATGTTTCATAGCGCCACAGCATAATATCAAATTTTACCTTATTTAATTGTCACACTTATAGGGCATCCACGGCTCCAGAGGGCGCAGTGCGCTCTTTTTAACAGTAGGTCGTGAGCCACGAGACCTCAAATTCTCCACTTGAGTTCACCAGCCACTCGACCACCTAAAACGAAGCTTTTGATATTTAAGCAGAAAGTTTTATAAATGTTTATTTCTTATTAAATGCAAAGTTATACAATTAGCCATCTGCATTGTGCTCCTCAAGTATTGAAATCCAATCTATTGTGTTAATAGCCCTTATACTTGCTGCTAAGCCACAGGAAGAGGATGGTGATAATGGAAACAGTTGTAATACGTATTAGTTTTTTTTTTTCAGGATTTTAATTGATTTGTGAACACTGTTTTCTATGACGGAATGAAGGCCAGGCATGGCCAGGTGGTTTGAGTCCTCGACTCACAATCTGAATGTCGCGGATTCGAATTCTCATCATCCCAAACATACTCCTCCTTTCAGCCGGATGGGCTTTATAATGTTACTGCCAATCACACTATTCTTTGATAAAAGAGTAGCCCAAGAGTTGACAGTAGGTGTTGATGACTAGCTGTCTTCCCTCTAGTCTCACACTGCAAAATTAGGGACGGGTTAGCGTAGATAGCCCTCATGTAGCTTTGTGCGAAATTTAAAAACAAACAAATTGCAGAATGATTGCGTGAAGAATTAAAACAAGCATTTCTTCAACTGTAAGGTGGACTAAAGTTTCTTGCTAGAATGCTTCTTAACTCACTAATGTATTGCCTTTTTATTTATTATTAAGTACAAAGATAATCAATGGGCTATCTGTACTACACCCACCGCTGGGACTCAAACCCTAATGTTATGTTGCAAGCTGTTAGACCGCGTCACCGGGAAGCGTTATTTATTTATTTTTTAACTGATCAAAAATAAATAGATTACTGATCTTCTATCTAAAATATACGATATATATCAGGTTGATATCATGCAACAGAGACATTTTCATGTGGTATAAATCAACGGTATGCAGCACAGATAGTTTTATAGAAACGTGTAGAGGTGGATCTAATCACTGAATAGAAAATGGTTTGGTTTGTTTCAAATTTCGCCCAAAGCTACTCTAGGGCTTTCTGCTGTAGCCTTCCCTAATTTAGCAGTGTAAAACTAGAGGGAAGGCAGCTAGCTAGTCATCACCACCAACTTTTAGGCTACTATTTTACCAACGAATTGTGGGATTGACTGTTACATGCTGTATCATTAATATTTCCTTTCACTGGAACTAATGAACCTAGTCCAAACCCAGATTTGTCTCTCAGACTGCCTGATAGTAAAGCGTGAATCATCACTCCAGAGAACGCGTTTCCACTGCTCCAGAGTCCAATGGCAGTGTGCTTTACACCACTCCAACCGACGCTCGACATTGCACATAGTGATCGAAGACTTGTGTGCAGCTGCTCGGCTATAGAAACTCATTTCATGAAGCTTCCGTCGAACAGTTCTTGTGCTGACGTTGCTTCCAGAGGCAGTTTCGAACTCGGTAGTGAATGTTGCAACTGTGGATAGATGATTTTTACGCGCTTCAGCACTCGACGGTCCCGTTCTGTGAGCTTGTGTGGCCTATTGCTTCATGACTGAACTGTTGTTGTTCCTAGACATTTCCACTTCATAAAAACAGCGCTTACAGTTGACCGGAGCAGCACTAGCAGGGCAGAAATTTGACAAACTGAGTTGTTGGAAAGTTAGCATTCTATGACAGTGCCACGTTTAAAGTCACGGAGTCCTTCAGTACGACCCATTCTACTGCCAATGTTTGTCTATGCAGATTGCATGGCTGTAATATCCGAACCCACTAATTAGAAGGGATGTCCACATACTTTTGGCCCTGTAGTATATGTATCCATGCTTTATTAGAATTTACAAATAAACGAGTACCTGTATTTGTTCATGATAAAATATCTTGGGTATAATACACATTACTGTATAAAACATTTACTTGTGATATAAATCTTTGTTGAGTAATAAGTATATAAGCTGTACCTCTTGGATAAATATCATGATATAGAAACACGATTGCCTTGTATATATCATTATATAGAAACACCTGTACCTTATATACATTAGCTAGACATGTTTCTTTAAAATAATCGAACGTAAAAACGAAACTCAAAATAACACACACCAGTTTTACAAGTTAATGTCTAGTCGGTATTTCTTTAGATTTCAGTTCTGCCTCACATCAATGTAACATGATTTCATTAAGTTCGTACAGATGTTCCTGAGTAATTGACGGCCATCCTTCTTTAAGTACTTCAAAAAGTTTATCTTTTCTGTCTGACTTGAGAGCTTTCGTTAATTGGTTCAACTCAGCCAATAAATTTTCAATTATATTGATATCAGGGGATTGGCATGGCCGTTCTATAACATCAAACCTCTTATTTCTAAGATATCTTTTAACGACTATACAGATGTAGAGAAACGTGTTTAATAATTTTGTAGGTTAATTGGAATAGGAAGATATAAGAACCTACAACAGGTACACCACACTTATTATGAGAAAATGTAACTAAAGTTATGAAAAGTTCGAGAATTCACTAAATCCGCTGATTTGAGATCATGCTTGAACAGATCTTGTCGAGTGTGTTCTAAATACGTATTGCTTTACATATTTATCTGTTATTTAATAAAAGATGTAACAAATTAAGAATATTTGCAAGGAGGCGATTTTATTGTCCAGCCCCTTTATGTATATACGTATATTACAGTATATAAAGTGTTGATATATGCATATATTACACAATAAAAGATGGTGATTGAGGTTTGAGCTGTGTAACTATTATATTTTACACATTTCACCTATCGTCTATAATTTCTTTTGTCATCGCTTTTGTGCTTAATTACTGATTTGTTTTATTTGAATGTTTGCCTAAGTTAGCTAAGTTTCTAATCATAAATTGAATGAGGGGTGGGTCTGGGAACTTATACAGCTAAAGTTTGGGCATCGCTCCATGTAATCGAGAGACAGCAAAGATAGTCAGTCACTCTGATCTCAGAACGGCTGGTATGGATATTAACACTTTTATTGATAAACAGAGAACAACGTTTCGACCTTCCTTGGTCATCTTCAGAATACGTTTTTATTTCAAGTGGGTTTTTCGTCAGTTCCTCTGTTATGCAGGTATCTGCTGAACAAAAAACAAGCATCCCAGTTGTTGACTGTTGCTGAATAGTCACAGATAACGTATGATACATAATAATATTAGTTCTTATTAATACTTCAGAATTTATGTGTTACGTATTAGAAGTTAAAGAATTCCAAATATTCCAAAATCACATACATAAATTAATGTTACCCAATTTCAATAATGTTAACTTTAGTCTTTAAAATATACGTGTGAGTTGTTTTTTCCTTTTATAAAATGATATATTTTGAGATCTGTCAGATATTCAGCGATTAGTTTGTTTATTTGTTTGTGCCCACCACGAGTATCGAAACCATGTTTGTAACGTTCTAAATCTGCAGACTGACTGCTGTCACTACGGGAGTATTCTGTTTTTCAATAAACAGCTGTTATCTTTGTCGTATTAAACAATAACTAATGTTATAAACAGTTACATTTAGCGTTCAGCTTTCTTGTGAGATAACTTCAAACCCAAATTTTCAAAGAAGGTTTAACAATTTTATTTAAACTTTATTGCAACCCATTTAGAAATATTTTATTAAAGTTATCGTAGAATAAAAATATTTGTTCTCAGGCATTTCAATCAGGATGACATAATTTAACGAAAAGTTAACTTCCGAGCTAAGATTGAGATAAAAATGTTTGAATGGCAGGTGAAAATGTCTTAAGTGCCCTTTGTTTCACCGTGAATGTAAAATGTAAATTGTGTTGGAAACAAACAGATGAAAGAGCTTTATGTTCTGTTGAGTTACACACAGAAGGGTATCTATGAAATATGAAAGGAGTTATTTTTCTGGGATTCTAGACAACAAGACTAGAGTTGATATTGGACCTACAAAGGAATTAATTGTTCAAACCTCCTTCAAGTTAAGGGCCATTATATTATTGTTATAAACAATTACATTGGACGTTCAGCTTGTAAATTGAAACGAGTATTTTTGTATTAAGATCTCTCAATAGTATTCCCTTCTCAAATTCACACACATACACGTATTGGATCAATAACAGTCTAAAGTATTTTGGCAAATCAGTAATTTTCCCGTATTTATTTTCAATTTTTAGAACTGTATATACACAGGTAACGCGTAGCGAGCGTTTGTTCATGGTTATTAAATTTTATAGGAAATAACTGGAGCATATACTTCTAAAATAGGTTAATTTTTAACCTTTTAAGAACCCAAGGTCGTCTACGCGGCAGCTGGTCTCGTTTCTTTTGAATTTCGCGCATAGCTAGCTACACGAGGGTTATCTGAGCTAGCCATCCCTAATTCAGCAGTGTAAGACGAAAGGGAAAGGAGCTAGTAATCACCACCTACCGCCAACTCTGAGGCTACTCTTTTACAAACGAATAGTGAGATTGACTGTCACATTATAACATTCCAAGGCTGAAAGGGCGAGCATGTTTGAGGTGACGGGGATTCGAACCCGCGACCCTCAGATTACAAGTCGAGCTCCTTAACCACCTTTGTATGCCGGGCCTGGCGGCAATTGGACCATCAACACATGTAGCCCTCCGCCTCCTTTTAAGAGTTTAAATAGTGTTACTATTTGTTGATTGAATTAAAGAGTACGTGGGCAATCAACAACATCCACCGTCAACTCTTGGGCTACTCTAACTGAACATTGGGATTAAGCTGTCACTCTTTTAACACACTCACGGTCCCAAACCAAGGAGCTCAATTTTACAGAACGAGACGCGAGCACTAGATCTTCAAGATCACAGTCAGGCACACTAAGCATACGATCAAACCAGGTCCAACACTGCTGTGCTGTTAAACGTGAGAATGTATATCACACCTTTGAACGAGGCTTAAATTATTCATAAACATTCTTTGTTGTAAATTAACAGACACTCTTGGTCATAAATTACTCATCTAATTACACGTTGCATTAAAATAAAAGGAAAAATATTGGAAAGCAACAAACAATCACTTTTCATTGAACTGTCAACTTGTTCTGAGCTTTGGTTAAGGTCAAAACGTTTAACAGAGCAAAAGCTGTTGATTGAATAAAATGTCCTAGAGTTATTTAACGGCATTTTCAGTGTTTGCAGATTCATGAAGGTTTTCGATAGAAGAAATGCTCTCCACGTAAATCTAGCAAAAAAAATTATTGATAGAGATATTTCTGAATTTTCTGAGTATCTTTAGACTAAACCACATGTTTGAATCAATCTCCCTTCGAAAACAACAATAAATTTGTTTGCTTAATCATAACAATCGATATTATTTACTGTAAGATATTCTAATTTTGAATAATAAACACATAAATAATCTCATACTTGTTTCACTGATTGCCAGTAGCGTGAGATAACATTATGTTTGAGAAACAAAGCAAAAACAAACAAAAACGTCTAATTTTATTTGATATATCGCTTCGTTTTAGATATCATAAGCAGTAAAATTCCCTTAAAACTATAGAATGAGATGAAAAGTGGTAAATCGAGTGATAGACTAGTCTTTACGTTAATTCTTAATGGTCCGACATGGCCAGGTGGTTAGGATTCGAATTCCTGTCACACCAAAAATGCTCGCCATTTCAGCTGTGGGAGCATTATAATGTAACACTCAATTTCACTATAACGTTGGTAACAGAGTAGTCCAAGAATTGACATTGGGTGGTGATGACTGCCTGCCTTCTATCTAGTTTACATTGCCAAATTAAGGACAGCCAGCACGGGTAGCACTCGTGTAGCTTTGTGAGAAATTAAAAAGAAACAACCAATAAACAAAATCTTTAATAATCAGTGATGTCGAGAAAACGCACTTATAGAAAAATATGCAAAAACGGCTCGTTTGGGTTGAGAAAATATTTTACGTTAAAGAGTGAACAACGTTTCGACCTTCTTCGGTCATCGCCAGGTTTGCAAAGAAAGAAAGAGATAACTGACGGAAGCTGACCACATGTTTTGGAAGGGGTTGTTCTTACCCTCAAAATTACAAGAACCGACAAACAATTTTAAACAGAAATCCACCTATATATACCTTTATACCTATATTAAATATAATAATATAAAATTATATATTCAAATATCTAACACCGCCCTCTACATTCCGACACTCAGTTACACAACCTCTTCCAAAACATGTGGTCATTTACCTCTTTCTGTCTTTGTTAACCTGACGATGACCGAAGAAGGTTTAAACGTTGTTCGCTCTCCTATGTAAAATATTTTCTCAACCCAAACGAGCCGTTTTTGCATATATATGTTGTAAAGCGTATAAGCTATAAACAATTTTTCTGATTTCGTATGTAGCAGCTCACCCTGCGTTCTAATATTGTTACTTTGTCAGCTTCAATAACGTTATTTATTAAAGACTCTATTTCAGTGAGTGATGTCGAGAAACCCACTTGTTGAGAATTTTATATGCATAAACGGCTTGTTTGGGTTGAGAAAATATTTCAAATAGAAGAGCGAACAACGTTCGTGAACCTGACGATGACCGAAGAAGGTCGAAACGTTGTTCGCTCTTCTATTTGAAATATTTTCTCAACCCAAACGAGCCATTTTTGCATATAAAAAAAATACTTTATTTAGTGAACTGAAGAAAATAGCATGAAAGAGTAAACTATATGCTGGTACTAACCACGTGATCAACACGAGTGCTCGGGTTAGGGTTACGTGCGCTTGGAAACCCATCCTAAGTACTTGAACACTTTATGAACGAACTAAGATCTTTCTATCACACTTTAGTTTCTAACAAAATGCAATCAAGCGTCACTTGATAGCCTAAAGCTATAATAAACGTTCTGTCTTTCCACGAAAGGAAAACAAACAAAACTAGTGTCAACTCTGGAAGCATTCTGAAGATAGAGGTTCTTCAGTCGTTAATTATGCTCATAAACACAGGGAACTAATTGAATACATCGTAGCGTAAAAGTGGATTAAGAGTAGAAAAGTCAAGGACAGGATAGAAAACTGCCAGCTGCTAGCTCGTGCTGCTGTCGTCATCTCTTTTAAAATTTATACACTCAAAAATATTATCTGTTCAAGTAAAAATAAAAAAAGCATAGTTCTGCCTGTACTATACATGTCACGATCCCAAAGGATGGTTGCGGCCAGCTTGTGTTGCTTGTTGTAACGAATGAAAGATAATTAACCAGCGTCAATGGTGATTTTTTATTAGAATGAGAAGTAACGAAAAACTAGGAGTTTTGGAAAAAATCAACTGAGGGAAATAAAAAAACAGAAACTAGCATTACAATTTAGAACTTATTAAAATTCATGCTTTAAAACACTGAACAACAAAGTTACAAGGCATGCTTGTAATCGTTTACAATCGGCTATAAAAAAGAAAAAAAAGAATGGCCCAGCATGACCAGATAGTTCAGGCGCTCCACTAATAATCTGAGGATTGCGGGTTCGCATCCCCCGTCACACCAAACATGCTTGCCATTTCAGCCACGAGGACGTTATTATATGACGGTCAATTTCACTATTCATTGGTAAAAGAGTAGCCCAAGAGTTGGCGGTGGATGGTAATAACTAGCTGCCTTTCCTCTAGTCTTACACTGCTATATTAGGGACATTTGACGCAGATAGCCCTCGTATAGCTTTGCGCAAAATTCAGAACAAACATTTCATTTGAAAGCATAGTGAATGAGATACTATTTAAGTACATTTGTTTTAATTCTTTGATCAAGTTTTTTTTATGACGGAGATTCGAACTCGCAACTCTCGGATTAAGAGTGGAGTGCCTTAACCAACTAGCCATGCCGAGTCTCGAATACAATGAAACAGAAAACTATTTTTTTCATGCTCACTTACAGTTTTCGTTGTAGTATCTTGAGCTATTTTTCTTGATAACTATTTTTAATAGATACTAAGTAATTATAACTACGTATACATCGGATGTACTTATTGAATTTGGAACATATTTTCATATTGTACTTACAAGTAATAGGAAGCATAGAATTATTCTCTGTTATTTGTAAAATGTTTCACAGAAAAATAACAAAGAAATGAAAGTAATCTACTATCTAGCAAAAGAATGAAAAAAAAATCAAGGAAAGGCCCCTTCATGGTCAAACGTGTTAAGGCGTTCGACTCGTAATATGAGGGTCTCACCAAATAAGCTCGCCCTTCCAGCCGTTGGGGCGTTATAATGTTACGGTTAGTCCCACTATTTGTTGATAAAAGAGTTGTCCAAGAGTTGGCGGTGGGTGGTGATGACTAGCTGCCTTCCCTCTAGTCTTACACTGCTAAATTAGGGACGGCTAACGCAGATAGCCCTCGAATAGCTTTGCGCGAAATTCAAAAACAAACAGATAAACAATAAACAGCGGTTAACGATGTTGACTTACACTATTATGAGTGAAATAAATTATGCATATAATTGAAATAATTTTTTCAGTTTTTGTTTAATTTATTTTTGTTTCGGCTTGTTTTTCAAGTTATAACTGACTAAATTTATTGATGTTTAATGTATTAGTTCAAGCCTTACATTCAATTCTTACTCCCTAACGTCGTTATCACCTTGTAATAATAGTCATAGCTAGACTTCTATATTTGCCCCCCAGTGGCTCAGCGGTATGTCTACGGACTTACACGCTAAAATCCGGGTTTCGATACCCGTGGTGGGCAGAGCACAGATAGCTCATTGTGTAGCTTTGTGCTTAATTCAAAACAGCAACAACAAGACTTCTATGATTGCCCCCTAGGGGCACAGCGGTATTTCTAGAGATTCTCACCGCTATAAACCTGGTTTTTATATTTGTGGTTGGCAAAGGACAAATATCTCATTGTGTAGCTCTGTGCTTAATTCCAAACAAACAAAACTGCTATGATTTGATTGGGAGGTGTTGAACCAGCTCAGTAATTACCTGCCCACAACGAAACAAAGAAGGGTTAAATTTCATGCTCATATTTAAAAAAAAATAAAAATCTTTGTGAGTGAGGAGGAGAGAGTGAAAACCTGTACATTTGGATAGCTCAGTTGGATAAATCGTTGACCTTGTCAGTCAAAGGTCCTCGACATTTATTTACACTCATCAGCCTTTTCTCTTACAATAACGTTTCTTAGAAAGTCTGCTTTCATTGTTTCATAATGCCCCCCAGTGGCTCAGCGGTATGTCTGCGGACTTACACGCTAAAATCCGGGTTTCGATACCCGTGGTGGGCAGAGCACAGATAGCTCATTGTGTAGCTTTGTGCTTAATTCAAAACAGCAACAACAAGACTTCTATGATTGCCCCCTAGGGGCACAGCGGTATTTCTAGAGATTCTCACCGCTATAAACCTGGTTTTTATATTTGTGGTTGGCAAAGGACAAATATCTCATTGTGTAGCTCTGTGCTTAATTCCAAACAAACAAAACTGCTATGATTTGATTGGGAGGTGTTGAACCAGCTCAGTAATTACCTGCCCACAACGAAACAAAGAAGGGTTAAATTTCATGCTCATATTTAAAAAAAAATAAAAATCTTTGTGAGTGAGGAGGAGAGAGTGAAAACCTGTACATTTGGATAGCTCAGTTGGATAAATCGTTGACCTTGTCAGTCAAAGGTCCTCGACATTTATTTACACTCATCAGCCTTTTCTCTTACAATAACGTTTCTTAGAAAGTCTGCTTTCATTGTTTCATAATGCCCCCCAGTGGCTCAGCGGTATGTCTGCGGACTTACACGCTAAAATCCGGGTTTCGATACCCGTGGTGGGCAGAGCACAGATAACCCATTGTGTAACTTTGTGCTTAATTCAAAACAACAACAACATTGTTTCATAATATAAATTAAATACGTAAACAACAGTGAAGTCCGATAGGATGGTCTTTGTGTGAATATTAACAATTGAAACCGTCTGTAAATTGTTGTTGTTGTTACACAAAAGGCTATCTGTGTTCTGCCCGTCAGTGGTATCGAAACTCGGTTTCTAGCAGTAGATGTCTACAGATATACGGCTGTGGCAGTGGGGAGCGGCTTTCAGTAAATGATAACGTTTAACTCTGACAAAGTAATTGGTCGAAACAGAAGATCGAAAGATATAAAATAAAGAAAATCCCTAAAATTATTAATAAAATATTTACAAGTATATCAGTTACTTTATTATTAAGTAGATTTTGGGTTACTCTGTGTCTGTTGTCTGTTTTTAAAGTTCATTAAAATACAATTTTAGGGCAATGTTGATATGAAAAAGAGTGAAAGTAATAACAATAATTATTATCATAAGTCTTGTGTGTTATGGGACATGTTTGTATCAATATATCTATTTACGTAACGTGCCAACAACAAGGGTGTATTTGGCCAAACATGGCTATCTTTGGATAAGTTTGTTTCTTTGATATTTTTTGAATTTCTGCGCCAGCCGTCCCTATTTTAGCAGTGTAAGACTAGAGGGAAGGTAACAAGTTAGCACCACGCACCGCCAACTCTTGGACTATTCTTTTTACCAACGAATAGTGAGATTGACCTTCACATTACAATATCCTACGGCTAAAAGGATAAGCATTCGAAACCCCGACCCTCAGATTACGAGTCGAACTTCTTAACCCCCCTGGTCATGCAGCGCCTGCACTAGTCTAAACTCTTTCCAGTGAGGGAATATTTTTTCTTAGATAAATGCACCAGAACTTATTATATTAAATGGGGGACTGTCTAATCATCTATATAGGGAAATAATTATCTTATTTTTGCTTGTAATCAACACACCTGAAAATGCATTCTAATATACTATTAGCTTTAATAGTAGCAACAGTGATACTTCGATGGCTTGAATGACTTATTCAACACCGTACGAAATCCTTTTCTTCAGTCACATTAATGAGTTGGTTCTAAGCTATATTAAACGTGTGGTCCAAATTATGAAAACCCGGATACATTTCCTTTGTGCAGTTCACAATAATTAAACGCCATTAGCCGTTACAATCAGTAGAAAGTAATGCATTTAGGTTATTATAAATTAGACCACACACACCTGAACATCCGGTCAAAACGTGTAGATTCTATATGAGTTACAAACACCACTGTAACAAACTGGTATATTCTTTCAAAATAACATAAATTAAAACAATGAATGGCAGTAAGTTTGTATTTATTTCAAAATATATTTAAATGCTTCACACAGATTTATCCATATGTATGGATGTTAATCTTTCGGTTTTTTTCCACTTTCTGTTATTACTTTATCTTGTTTGCTTATAATTAAGCACATACTTACACAGTGGGCTATCTATGCTATGCACTCCACAGGTAGCAAAACCCGGTTTTTAGCGTTATAAGTCTGCAGATTTATCTTTGCCACTTGGAGACAATAATTTATCATGCAGGGATAGTTAGATGTGTCGTTTGATTTTAGTTGGTTTTTATTTTAGGTTTTCATGGTGAATACCGTATTTTACACGCACTTTTTTTCGATAAAAATACCTTGAAAAATCTCAATGTGTCTTCCAAGTCAGAAATGATGCAGTAAAACAAAAGGTTAGTTTAGATTCTATTAAAAATAGTTTCTCATACAAATTGTAATCTCATTACTTACCAATTACAAGTATTTTCAATAGCATAAAACATTCAATTTAACTAGTATTGTCGATATACTGTGAGGAATATGATGTATTTGGTTGTATTTACTTAGTAGGCTGAAAAAAGTCAAGGCTTCATGAATATGCTGGTTGCTGAGTCAAAATATTTTTTCTTAGAATTGCCTTTCAAAATTAGGGTGCGTCTTTCACGATGTAGCATCTTACAAGGTGTGAAATACTGTAATAAGTGTCTATCCATTACCATACTGAAACCTTTTTAAATGCTTTTTCTTTCTTAAGTCCTGACTTTCAATCTGCTAATCGCGAGTTCGAATTCCCATCACCGAACATACTAGCTCTTTTAGCTGTAGAAGCATTATAAAGTGACGATTAATCCTACTACTCGTTTGTAGAATAGTAGCTGGAAAGTTGGCGGTGACTAGTATTGTCTAGCTGTCTTTGTTCTAATCTATTACAACTAAATTAGGGAAGGCTAGCACAAAGAGCCCTCGAGCAGTTTCGCGCGAAAGTTAGAACAAACTGAATCATTCTTTCATTCAGCCAAATTTTGTTAGTTTGTTTTCTTATGATGCATCTGTAGTCGTCAAATTGGTTAAGATTAACGTGGAAGGCAACATTTGTGATTTGGTGTAATTTATATTCTGAATGTTATAATTATTGACTTGTTAATTCTAAACGTTTTACACAGTAACACTAATGTCACATTAGCCATGTGAGTAGAATCCACTGTGGATGGGGAAACGTCCCCTCGATTTTTTTTGCAACGAATAATAATTGTCTCCAACGTTCTATCTCGGCACAGCCAGTTTAGTTTTGCATTTTCTTCACTTCATAAAGAAAGAAGTAGAAAGTTTTTTTTTCTGGGGTAGTCAAACCATTATCAGGTTTCGAGGAGGGTCTGAAAATACAATGCCATGAGTTTGAACCTTGAGTTACTTTAACTACAAATACACGCAAGGTAATGTACTGAACTAAAAAACACACGAGTTTTATATCATAAGCTGTAGCTAAACATGCCTTGAAGAAATGGTCAGGCCAAGACCTGACTGGTTTACCACTTCCAATGGTCGTGATGAGTGTGGGAGTTCATAAAGTTGTTCATGAAGAAGAACAATGTGTGTGGTGAAAGTCAGCTGACTAAACTTATTAAATATCAAATTCAAACATATATTAACTTTGTTTTGATTTTGATTCTTCCATTTACTAATATTTTTGGTCACAAGTGTACCGTAAGAAATTTAGGGATATTGTATCTGAAAACGATCCGGGGAAAGTCGTGAAAAATACAACAAGTAAGATTATTTTTACTCAGGATGTTTTCATTAATTATGATTATTATAGAACACGCACAATTAGTAGCTTCCGAATGTAATTATTTCTTACTCTAGTTGGCTGGAAAGGAAGGAGGATGTTATGTAAATGTCATGCAAATGTTGTGTAAACGACAACTATGTTGTATTGTGTTTGAATTTTCATATCTATTATTTATATTTCCATATTTATATTATTGTTTCGAAGTTCAAAACAATAAAATATATTGTTATTCATTTAAAATAACATTTAGAAATTTCTAGAATTAGGTAGATCAATCATATGTTTATAAATAATTTGTACGGAGGCCTGGTGTCTAGACCATGAGTCTCGTGCAAAAACAGACATGCGCGGATTGCTCTGGAATTCTGTGAAAGTTACGCGATTGTTCGAGAAAACAGTAGGTTTACTAGTATATAAACAGACGGCGACGCGAGTAGAAAAAAGGAGTCAGTCATTAGTTTTTATTCAATTCAAGAGATATTGTCTTTGCTCGAGAGAAAGTAAACGTTTGCTGTGTGTTTATTCAACTTGAATTTGTGACTGGAGCTAGATCTACAAAAGCTGTGATTTTAGTTCGTCAATCTCTACGATTCATTCGAATTACTGGTTATACTGAAGGTCAACACGTAAGGACTGTTTAGGGGAGACCGGAAAAGTGGGAGAGCGACAAATTTGAGACATTCATCGAAAACATCGTAAAAAGAACTTCGTCAAATTTATTGAACTGTGAACTGTTTCTGTACTTCTCCATTCAAACTTCGGAATTTCTTCGTGGGACTAAATTCACACCCTAGACTGGAATTATGGATTTCTGATCTGAACTTTTGGACTTTCATTCTAGATCATTATATCGGACACAGGCCAGTACCATTTTGTATTGTAATTAATTTTGAAGGTTGTAACTGAATATCTGTCATTGTTATCATATAATTTATGTTATATCTGTCATATATATGATAGTTTAGTGTAATAAATTATACAAGCTGTTATCTGTGTCTTTCTGTTGCGTTCAGTCTATATAGATACATAAAAAACGTAACAGAGGATTGAGGATGATTCGATGAATATTAGGTGGTCTTTTTTACAGTTGTCTGATGATCGAAGACAATTACATGTGAGCTTGTAGATTTTTGAGAAATGTGTTGGAATATACTAAAATAATTAGGGACAGATTACTGGGCTACTGTTTGTTAGCTGTTAGCTATGAGGTAGAACCATTTTTACAGTTGGATGGATTAAAGCAAATTTTGAATGAAAATTCTTGTTCGAATGTACAAAATATAGGCGTGTACTTACGATTGCAAACCAAAAGCATCAGCAAACAGACCATACTGGCCGTAAAATATTCTACAGTGTACTAAAAACTTGTCATGGAGTGACAAAAGATTACATTTATGCTTCAGTGGAGACTTTAAAAAATGCTACACGAAAAATAAAGTTAATGTAATATTAATTTGTCAGAAAATAAAGAATTTCAAATATATATATTTTAGCACTCTAATCAAAGAAAAACTAATTCTAAAAGTGAACTGGAAATATTTATTTACTAAAATCTCAACAACAATAACGGAAAGAAAATACATTGTATAAAAGCAATTTTGTACATTTAGTAATACGAATTAAGGACTTCAATAAATCTGTAAAATGTTACACCAGTAGCTTAATATGAATATGAATTATTAATAATTATGAATTAGTTACTTATTTCCATTATTTTTAGAGCTGTTAGAATTCCTCATACAATATTTTTGCTGCACGCTAATAAATATTTAGTAGTACCGCGCCATCTATTGAAATAACGTTTTATTTTGTTATTTAGCATTAATCTTTTATTTTTGCTTTAGATATATATCTATAAAGGTTGTCTTAATGTAAATTTTTACTGTTACACATCGGCTTTTCCTGCAGTGAATTGTTTGTTTTTGTTTTTTGGAATTTCGCACAAAGCTACTCGAGGGCTATCTGTGCTAGCCGTCCCTAATTTAGCAGTGTAAGACAAGAGGGAAGGCAGCTAGTCATCACCACCCACCGCCAACTCTTGGGCTACTCTTTAACCAACGAATAGTGGGATTGATCGTCACATTATACACCCCCACGGCTGGGAGGGCGAGCATGTTTAGCGCGACGTGGGCGCGAACCCGCGAATTGAAAACGTTAAGTGAACGTTCAGCTATATTGTTATGATCACGTTTCTTAATATTGTTAACACTGGCGTAGGAAGTGACCAAATGTATTTGAATTAATTACCTGCTCCAAGTATTGGTGTTGTATTTAAATATATTTGAATAAATTTTCTTCACCAAACATTGGTGTTGTATTTAAATATACCATACGTTTTAGCCTGTTGCAGTATTGGATATATATATTTAGCTTGGATTTTTTTTCTACTTGTTCTAACTATGAGTAGGTTACACATAACACGTCGTCAAGAAAACCATTAAGTTTGTATTCTTTACAATTACTCTGGAATAGTTAATGTAATAACTGCCAACTACTGCCCAGGGAGAACATTGTTTAATTTAAAGTTTGTAAGAATGTTGAGAGCAGTGTTTCTTAGCAGTTGTTTAGATAGCTTACAGAAGTTATGCCCCCCTTATATTGTAATGAGATTAACCAATAAAGTGGGTGTTTCATGTCGTTCTGGGTGTTAGTTTTTTTTTAATTTCTCAGTTACACGAAGACTCTCTACACCAGTCGTCCCTAATTTAACAATAAAAGACTAGATGAAAAGAAGCCAGTCATCATCATCCACCGCCAATTCTTGTACAACTATTTTATCAACGAATAGTGGGATTGGCCATCACATTATAACGCGCCCACTGCTGAAAGTGCAAGCACGTTCGGTGGGACAGGGATTCGAACCTGCGATTTTCAGATTAAGAGTCAAGCACCCTAATCCTGCTCTGAGTACAATATCTTGAAACTGAAAGTCTGAAAGAAGATACATAAGCCAGTAGAAGTAATTCAGTAAGAACGACAAGTCCACACACTGTGTCTGTGTTTCATTATTTAAAAAATATACTGAATTTTTTCTGCAATTGTGTCCAGTTTAATTATTTTGATTACTGTCGCTTCAGTTACGGAAGAGCTTTATTGTTACACCGCAAACGATATCCTAAGTGAATCTTCAGTTATTTCGAGTTACTATCTGATAGCTTTAACGATAACAGAATTCACCCGGATTTTCTACATCAGCAAGCAGACTCTATATGGCCAACTTTTAAGAATTAGGAAGACTAAAATTACTTACCTTGGGTTTTAGTTCACGGAACAAAATGCACAATGTCTAATATGTACGTGGATTAAGATTTATAATGCTTACTTATTGTCATAAAACTATAATTTATATCGCAATCGCATAGATGAGTAATCTAAGAAGAAATGTTTATTTTAACATATATTAATAATTTCTAATTTTATAAGACAGTTTTTATTTTGTCTTTGCGATGTTCAAACATTATAAATGCTTGTGGCAAGTTCACAGACTTCCAGTTCTAAAATCTGGTATTAGGTTCCCAGTGGTCAGCAGAGCGCAGATAACCCATTGTTTAGCTTAACGCTAAAAGAAAAGAAAAAAAAACAGTCATGGGCAATTTTACAATTTATTTCGTTATCGTAGATAGTCACTACTTCAATCACCTTAGACAAGAATGAATCCATTCAGTTATACCCGCACTGTAAAACAGTCAGGCGTATCATAAATTTTTTATTTGAATTTCACGCAAAGATATGCAAAGAATATCTGTGATACCCGTTCTTAATTTATCTGTGTAAGATTAGAAAAGGCAGATTACCATTATAACTAAACAACCACCAATTCATAGGTTACTCCTTTACCAACGAATAGTGGAATTGACCGTTACGTTATAATGATTCCACGGCTAAAAAATTAAACATCTTTAGTATCCCGAGGATTTGAACCCGCAACCCTTAAAATTGAAGCTAAGCCCCCTAACCAGCTGGCCATTTTGGCTCCCATAATAACTCTACTAGTTTTACGTCTTTCTGACGTAGTAATTCAACATGATTGTGTATGATCTATTTAACTCTGTTCCTCTAACAAATTATCTAGAAATTCATTTTCTTTCTCTATCCTAGTGTGAAAATAATTAAAGTATAAATGCCACTATTATTTAGCCCTAAATTACAAATAATTTATTATTTATAAAACGTATTCCTTCTGATAACCGGTATATAACGTTTCAATTATTTCTCAGACTTATACATTTTTCTGTTTCATAACAACAATAACAAGAATTTTTGTAAGACTGCTAAAAAATACTGTTCAAACAAAGATAATGAATTATTGTGCAATTTTTAGTTTATTTTAAAATTTAGTCTTAAAAATAAATAGTACATGTACTATTGCGTTTAATAACACAGTAATATTATATATATATATACATATTTCAAATTGTGTTAACACAGTAAGTTTATAAAAACATTATAAATATAATTTATTATTTTAAGGTTTTAATTTTTATTATATTGTTATCATTGTTAGTAGGTGTATTTATATAACCATATATTGCGTGAAAATAAAATATGACGGTAGGTGGGGAAATGTGGCTGTTGATCTAAGATGGTTACTTGGTAGTTACGGGTCTGGAATTTGGTAAGTTGAAATTGAATTGTTTGCAACTGTTGAAGTTTTTTTTCGATAATTTAGTACTTAACGTAATATAAATTTCATGGGAAGAATTTGAAAGGTACAGTAACTTTTATTCGAATATATTTCAAATGTTTATCAAGAGTTCAAAACATTAAATATTGTTCTGTTCCAGATAAGTCCTTGTACTAGTAACAGTGATAGTAATAATGATGTTTTGTTAATGTTGTGTTAATAATAATGTTGATATAAATAACGCTCAGTTATTATCATCTGAATTGGATCGAGAATTTTCATGTTCCGAGTTAAAACATACCTTAAGATGTAGTATAACCGTTAGGCCTAATTGCTATTATTGAGTATTATCAAATTACGCTAACGCCATTACGATGGTGGAGTACATTCACATTTAAATATAACATTTAAGATTTTGGAAACTTGCATAGTACACGGTAGCAATAATACGTAACTAAGAGAGCACAAATTCAAACCTCAAATGTGAAATTTAATGTATTTAAAATCTAATATAATTACATTATCGTTTTGGGTCTAATTCACTCTAAATATTGGTATTATCAGGGAGAGTTTCAGCATTGCAGTAATTTAGTGAGTAAAACTAAAAATCAGTTGTGTATATGTGTGGGTATGCTCTACTAAGTGTAAAAGCAACATCATTTGAACTTGAAGTGTTTTATTGGAAACTAACTGAATAAGAAACATTACATTCAACCATTAGTATAACACATCTTCAATTCTTTGTCATTATGGCCTTTATTATGTATAGTATAGGGGTAAAATCATTTCTAACAATCTTATTACTTTTATTTTAAAAAATCATGACAGAGTAATATTACTTTTTAGTAGTACTAATTAGACGAGTTAGTAAAATGAAGTATTCTGATTCAAATTCGAGAATATAATAATTACACTAAAGACATATTAGAAAAGTATAAATATCTTGTTTTCAAAGAATGAAATGAAGAAAAGAAAATGCCAAGTGTCCAAATACTGTTTAGGCAATGAAGATTATTCTTTATCTGTCCATGTAGAGAACTTTTGAAACCTATACTCTCTTCAAATAACCTGCAAAAGCCTTTTATTTTGATGTCCTAGACCTATATTTTATGAAATTGGAAAGAGTTTTAGCTCACAAAATTTCCAAACTTGTAATCAGGACATATCAACCTGTGTTGCATAGTTTCTTACAAAACCATATGCTGTTTGGTTGATACGTATGCCTATTCTTAATATCACATACTTCTTTCACATACCTGTCATTTTAAATATTTTAAAGTTATTTTTGAGTCATTTATGGATGTAATTTAACTGCATCATTACCAAACCTGCCCAACAAAGTGAAGCACAAATATTTTAGGTGTAATGAAATGGAAAACAAATTAACAAAAACAGTTACAAAAATCTTTAAGTTAGAAGAAATGTTAGGGAACAGTTGAGACTAGGTACTGGCAGTACACAGTGATTTGTTATAAAATTATGTATTTATAGATATAAATTTAAAATTAATAATACAGTGTATTACATTAAAGTAAAAACCTGTACATTTATATAACTGCAAATTGATATATGACCTACTGACTGTTTCATTTGATGATAATATGAAGTGTAGTAAAACACTGAGGAAAAATGAACTTTATTTTTTACATACTTTAAATGTCATTTTCATACTTGTTTTTAGTTTATTTTGAAAATTTTTGACAAGTAGTTGGTTTGGTGGCCTTTTCTTTCTTTGTACTTGAGATCTTGGGTCCAAATAACATTATCTCAAAGCATAAGAATTTCATAAAATTTGTATTAAATAGCAGCCATCACAGTGACAAAAAGGGATGACTAGTCAGAGTATCATAAACTTGAATGATAAAGATTTCAACAATACTGAAATTAAAGTACTGAAATCATAGCTGTCACTTGGAACTTAGCATAGATGGAACACTACAACAGTGGAAATAATCAAAATGAAAACAATAATGTAAGTATAAAAGACATCAAGTTATATGCACGCAATCATAAAAGTAGTGCACATGCTGAGAAAGATTATGCTACTTTTGACTTGAACCAAAATAACTAAATGAAAAAATGAGAAATGCTAGAAGTCATACCAAAGTTTGGTTTTGATTCCATCTCCCTGTTCATAAAGCTAGCTAAATAAGAAACTCTGGAATGTAGTGAATAACAAATAAAATGCTTGAGATTATTAGTTTATTTCTCTTTGTTGATTTTATATTTCAGGAGGATCCATGTAAAGAACCTGATTATATAGTTTATTATTGACTTGCATAGACGTATCCAAAGTTTTTATTCCTCTTCAGTTTCAGATTGTTGATGAATTAAAACATATAAATCTAAAGTTATAAATTTGCTTTTTAACAAAAAGAATTAGAAACATTTTAGTTGAGAAAAAAAACATCCAAGAATAAATTTTTTCATTGCTACTGATCGTAAAACAAACAGCTGATACCTTACGGCACTGCCAAAAAGTTTTTCTTGTATTATTTTGCCTTTTTTCTCTTAATCAACCCATTATATTTTGAGAAATATATTTCAGAGTCAATGATTAGTTTGCTTTGTTAAGAATATTCCCCCTTTGTCATTAACCTAATGTTTGGGTTTGTAGCAGAAGCCCATAATTAATCTTAGTTTCTTAAACATGTAAATGACCAAGTGATATGGACATATCAAACATACTGACAAAGAAATATTAATAAAGAAGTAATATTATTGTTAATAATACTTCCATGAGTTCATTTTCATATATCTTATTGAATATAACTTGTATCTCTGTTTTTGAAATTTTCCAAGGTTCAGACTCTCCACCACGCCTTTATTTTCCTCAGATGCTGAATAGAAGTTTTCTGAGAATGAGTACTATTACTTCCATTATACATTGCACATTCTTCATCTTGGACTCTGGACTCACCCACCTATTTTTGTAAGTTCTCCATAATCTGTCTTTCCTTCTAATTCTTCTGTCCCTGATGTGGATTGGGTAACATGAACTTTTTGCTTCTTTAATAACTTATGTCTGTTACTTTAGTTATTTCTTATGATTCTTGACATAAACCATCTTAGTCTAAGTTTTTTCTGTACTTTTCCCAATTATTGTTATTGTAGTTTCTTTGTACTATGCTTAATGTTGATTAGGTTGTCATATATTTCTTGAACTTAAGATTCCTTTGCAATGGTCTATATTTAAAATTATCTCTTTCCTAATGCTCCTATCCCTTTAATATCTTCTTTCTCTTCTTCCTCCAGTGGCACAGCAGTATGTCTTTGGACTTGCACCACTAGAAACTAGATTTCAGTACGTGGTGGTTATAGCACAGATAACTGTGTAGGTTTGTGCTTAATTTCAAGCAAACAACCTTCTTCTATATTTACTTTCTTTTACCCTCTATCTGCTTGCCTTTATTAACTCACTTTCTTAGTTGCTATCCTTATATTTTCATTTTGAGCCTCTATATTGTAGTCCTGACCAAATAGGGAAAGTCACACCAACCTATACTTCACGATGCCACATTTTCTTGTTCAGCTGTTGTTCATTTAACTTGTTTTGCCTTTATAAGAGGCCAAACACCATAAGGTTCAGTGATCAGTTGTTCATGAATTATTCCTTAACTTTAGTCTCCTGGGAGATTGGCTCTTTTAACTTTTTGCACCTTGGGTGAGATGGGTTTTTCTCTTAAAAGCTTTCTTTGTCTTTCAGAACTCAGTTCTGAGGGCTTTCACATAGGGAATGAACTTGTTGGATCTACATTTTCACACGTGTTTGAACATTGATATCCTTTAACTCTGTTTTGAAAGACATCTCCTGTAATGATGATTTCCATTCTCCTTGGGTTGTCAGGTTAGGCTTCTAAGTAAGTCCTGACTTTCATTTTGTATCTGATTTATTTGAGTCTTTATCATTTTGTTTGTTGGGTGTCTTAATTTTTACATTTTTGAGACAAGGATCTTCTGATTTTCAAGGTTTTTGTTTGTTTTTGCATGTGAGGTTCTGTCCCTTTTTAGGGACTTTTGTTTCTTCCTCTGTTTTGGGGTTCCTTCAGTGGATTCTAACAAATCAATGAAGTATGTCTTGTTCCCCACTGTTTTCTCTCATTTCTTTATCACTGTCATGGCATTTTAGACATTTCTGCATGTCTCTTAATATCCATATTTCTCCATTCTGTCTGAACTTACATTTGTTAACTAGGTGCTGTTCTGGATATCTTCTCCATTTTTAGTGTTTTCTTTACTAAGAAGAAGTGTTTTAAAATAATTATTCTTGCAATGTTGGGAGTTCAATGGACAATGTCATTAACTTCTGCCATACTTCTCTGGAAATCTTGTTTTGCTTTATTTTAACAGCACTGTCATTTCCTGCTAATCAGTTAATGAGTGGCTCAATTATTCATTTATGTTTAATTAATCAATTAGAACAGTGATCATCAAACCACATTACTTAGAAGCAAGAAGAACTGTTTATGGTGAGTGCTGCCATCCAGTTCCCTTCTCTTTAGTCAGTGGTTTAAAATTAGTGACAGTGGCAAATAATCTTAGGAATATTGCTGTAACAAAGATAAAGTGAGCAAATTTTGTGGCAGTATTTAAATTCCTGGAATAAGTGAAAGTATTGGAAAGCCTAATTTTGATCGTTATTTTTCTGTTAATTTTTATGTAAATCAATGAATTGATTATTCAAATAATCAAAAACAGTAAAAACTAGACATACTAATGTTTATTATTGTAACAATTGTTACAAGATAGTTGAAATAATAATAATAATTGGAAATACAAGTTGATTAATCAAATTCAGTCATCTTTTTTATCGATTGGTTAGCTTTCGTGACACTGTTTGATGTAATTGTTGTTTACATATTTTGTACTTTTGTTCTCTTTCCTCTTATCAACACTTCTTTTATTGGTTGTTAGTTCTAGACTCTTTGGCCTTGTGGTCTGAGGGCAGTCTATGTCCATTTGACAATGTTCTTCAGTCTTTCACTGACAATTCTCGTTTTCCTTTCTGGTTCTTGTGGACCTCTGAACCTTTTAACCATATGCCATTCTATCGCTCTAGTTGTGAAGAGCACTTCATTTTTACAGAAAAGCAACCACATGAAAATAAAAACAAGCAAGAAATCACACATATTAGAACTGTGTTCAAAATGTTCATTTGTCAGTAATTCAAAGATATTTTTAAACATTCAAAGCTTCAACAGCATTCAAACAGTGACAGGTTTGTTTTTTGTATTATTAATAGAAACTATAAGACAGTGTTTGAATAGTAATCACACATTATTATTTTCATGGAAATTTAATTTTTTTAATTTGTATAATACCCATTATGTAAGTAAAACCTGTTGTGTTTAAACAAAACCATTTCTAAAAATTAGTTATCAGCTCTTTCCGTGCTTTGAAGCATGCTATTATAGTTGAGCACAAGAGGTTATTCTTAACAGCGACATTAATTCAATAAAATGTACTGAATACCTACTGTACAAGCCTTCCCAATTGCTAAGCCATGTATATGTACAACAGAGTGCAAGAAAGACTTGGTTTATTGCCAAGTCATCTCCAGGTGCTGTTGAAAGTTATATATACCTAACAGTGACACATCATGTTCATAAATACTATCATATACTGACATTGCTCTTCAGCTAATGCATCACAGAAAACTAGATATTTATTTGAATCTCTAATGTAACAATTAACAAATGAAAACATTCTTTCTCTACTGAAAGCTATGACTTTTGGTCCTGTTTGAGATGAGTCTGTTGATGAACTGATATATTGTCATCCATCAGCTGCAAACTAGAACTAGTCACCACTTTGTATAAGAATTGCTTGAACATTCAGGTACTCATGGTGATTGCTGTGAAATCTAGTAGAAGTTTTAGCTACATCCTCAAAAAATAATACAGGTATGTTTACTTAAAACAGGTAGTACTAACATTCAAAATGTTACTGTTTGTGAAGACTAGAACAATTAAGAAAATATCTAAATAAAACCACATGTGTAAGCAAAGTGAGTTTACTGATTCACCAGACAAAACAGCAACATCTAGCTAAATGTGTTCCTTCCCATTTGTAAACTTATCCAACAGTTTAACGTAATTCTGACGTTTACAAGCTACTTTTATCGGATGTTGTATTTCATAAGTTTATAAGAAATGAGTAATTTTGCTAAAGAAGTTTGAATTTGTGTATTGAGAGCTCATACTTCTCACCTCTAATATTACACCTCCAAATTGTGACACCATCCAAATCTTTAATACCTGACTCAACCAACTTTTGGGACCTACAAAAGCCAAGTTGAAGTAGTTAGGATTTTCTTAGAATCTTTTTAAACCTTACTCTCCAGTGAAACTTACACACACACACACACACACACACACACACACACACACACACACCAGCATATCCAAATGTTTCTTTTTGTTCTAAGTAGACCAAAACTGAACAGTTAACTTCACACTTGCAAATTAAATGTTTCTTCAATTAGATTTTGGTCTTAAATACAATTTCTGCTGCAGGCAAATAACTGACTTAGACTTGAAATAGTAGCCCATGACATTCATGTAACAGTTGTTTTGTTAAGTGTTCCTATGTCTTCTGCCCCCCAGTGGCTCAGCAGTATGTCTGCGGACTTACACGCTAAAATCCGGATTTTGATACCTGTGGTGGGTAGAGTACAGATAGCCCATTGTGTAGCTTTGTGCTTAATTCAAAACAACAACAACCTATGTCTTCCCCTTTATAGTATTGTTTAAATATTTCTTTCTTTTAAGATTATCACTTTTTAATTTAACACACTGGGGATGGCCTGATCCTTCTAAAGAAACTCTTAAGAATTACCCTTTTGCAAGCATTGGATTGCTATCAGAGAGTTGTGAATTATAACTGTACATGTATTTTTCCATATCAGTTTCACAGATTAGAAATAAGAGGCCTCAAAAGACTTCCCTAGGACTTCAACTATTTATATATGACATAGTTGGAAAAAAAATTACCCTTTGCATTTTATAATCATGTTTTCCTTGCTTTCATCAAGCTAACTTAATTCAATCATACCTCTAGCAAAGGACTGAAAGCTTTATCTAAATGTTTACAATAAAATAAATTATAAATGTTAATAATAGGCAAGATACTACAGGGTGATCGCTAGAAAAGCGGAAAATTTGTCAAACAGTTATTTATTTTTACAAAGAATAACTTTTACAAAGTTTTTTAAAGGCATGTGTTATATTACTCATAGATGCTCAAAATGTCGTCCGTGATATTAAAATCATGCATTTTATTCATGATGTAAAGAAATCAAAATAGAAATGAGTAAGCACGCATTTTATTCATGATCACATCTGACCCTCAAATTGTCCGCTTTTCTAGCGACCACCCTGTATAATATTTTTACATAATTTTTGAAATTGTTTAGTTTTTTTCAAACCTGAGGTTTTAAAAAGGTTTTTAGGAATGTGAACACTTTTGTAGAGTGGCAGTCAATCCCACTATTTGTTGGTAAAAGAGTAGCTTAAGAGTTGGTGATAAGTGTTGACAATTAGCTGCTTTCCCTCTAGGTCTTACACTGCTAAGTTAGGGACAGCTAGTGCAGATAGTCCTCGTGTAGCTTTGCACAGAATTCAAAAACAGACAATTTTTTTTTCCACTTATTAATAGCACAGCTTTGTTTGTTATTAAGTATTATTATTGTGTAAAAAGAATAGTCCTCTCTACGTAATGATAGCAGAAGTGTTTTATTTTTAACTATATATTCAGTGCACAGTTTTATCTAACTAGTGATAGCCTAAATTTCAGAAAGAAACAATATGTGAACATAAATTTTTCTTACTTCCTAATTGTGTATTTTCTGCACTTTGTTGCAAACACAAAGTTTACAACAGAGAAGCTAACTAGCTCTAATCAACACATGAACTAAATAATGCAATTTTTGATTGACAAACACTTCTCTCAGCCATATAACACATACATCCAGATAAAATAAATTTATCATAAACTACAACAACATTTAGCTCTTAGAACTTGAACATTTGAGTTGCTATCAATTTAAGACTTCTTTTAGTCACTTAACCTATTGTATTTCAAAAAATTAATTGGCTATTCTTTCCAGTTGCTCAAACTATGTTTTGACATTTTGTGAATGTAACCACACTTGTATGTTCCAGTTCATACTGTAGGATAATGTATGCTGAGGAATTAGTTTAAAATTTTCCCAAAGAAACATGTCTACTTTTATTAGTTTAGATATATTGACAAGTAATGACATATTATGCATGGAATTGTTATCTTGGAAGGAAAATTTGGATACTTCTATATAGTGCCAATGTTAATGTCACAGACTCCAAAACGAAACAACTTCTTAATGTTTGCAAAAATTATAAGGGACTTGAATTTCATCAGTTGACATGACTGAAAATTATTTGGACTTTGTGTACAAGGAAGAGCTTCTTTCTTTGGCAGAAGATGTTTGTGGAACATTCCATTTTTTAAAACTTCTAAAAGCTATGATTGATGTTGATGATAAACTTTACTGTCTGATCTAGCTTGAGAGTTGAACAAGGATGGCTTGTGGGCCAAACAATTCTGTGGAAATGTGGGAATATTGACCTGCAACATAAGGATTGCTCTGGTGTGGTCAGAACATATTTGGGTTGTCTCCATTAAGCAATACAGATGACACTCTTCTCAGCATCATTTTGTTTTCTGAAGTTACTGAGTGATCCATCACTGTATATTGAGTTGTGCATTCTAAAAAAATATACCAGTTATTTGAAAGAGGACAAACACTAATGTTTCTAATGCACAATCAAAAGATTTTATTTCAAGAAACTCAGACCATGAACCTAGTAGTGAAACAGGTATATTTCACTTTGAATGGTGTCTTTAGAGTTGTTATTTATCTTTTGAAGCTTCAGTCTTTTGTTGTGGTAGTGAGGATTAGAAGAATGTTTGTGAATGGGAATAATATCAAAAAATTAATAGAGAACAAGTAAATTTAAATGAGTTCTAAATATAATGTGTGAGATTGTATTAAAAATAATATTACACTTTGGCATTTTTTCCTTTCACCAGAATAGCTATTTACATCCACTGCTGTCCTCTACATGCATTTTTTTTTAAAATTTAAATCATACCACAAGCCTTTTGCTCCCCTTTTTGGAATATAGTGATTTCAGCATATCTCATACAAATCATCATGTGTCACTACTTCACCAGCATGATATAATGCATGTGACTTCTGTACTCTAATGAACTCGCTTTTTGTTTGGCAGCATTTATGGTTGGAAGTGTTGTTTTTTTCCTTTGTTTCATGTTTGTGTTTAATTTGCTTGTGAAGTGGTGTTCATTTAATTTAACTTTTAGTTTATTACAGTTGCATTGTTATTTATATATTTGTTTGTTGGCTATCTCTTAATTATAAATTCTGAAGTTCATGTTACCACTTTGGGGATTACACCTGCAACTAGAACTATGTCTCAGGCCTGAGATGTGGTTGGTGCAGTGGGGGATGTATCTGCATTTATTTGCTGAAAGAATGAGCATAACATCATTGGTCGTGATGTGACCTTATCTCATTCATGTTTAACATCTTATCAGGATTTGCATATGGCTCCATTTTTGCAGTAATTCATCTTTGACATGATCCCCAAGTCTTTGTGAGTTGCATCAGTACAACAACAGGTCTACACTTTTCAACCCTGTTGCCTGTTTGTCTTAGAGTCCAATATGGCATTTATTACTGTTTTCTATTCTTCCACTTCCCAACCCTCATCTTCCTCCTTGGAGTGTCTTGTTTCAACATACTCTTCAATGATACACAACACGTTGTCAACATTATTGGTAATTATCCAGTTTATTTTGGTCCAGTGGGAGCTTATGACTGGTGTTCTTTCATCAAAGATAATTGGGTCATTAAAGTCTTAATAGAAGGATTAGTAATCTCGTTTTGTTCCTAACCTACCATGTCTCCTATACCTGTTTCCTTCCTTCTGCTGCAGGATCACATGACCAGCCCAAATCTGTTGGGGACAGTTAAAAAAACAATTAGCCCAGCAGGCCATTGATTTTGTTCTACATCCTTCATCATCTTTTTATTTCTGGTTCTTTTTTGTTCTCAATAAAACTGGGGGCTGAAGGCTTGTCATCGATTTGTATCATGTCATTGGCATCTTTCAAATGTTCCGCTTTACCATGGAGTAATTTCTCACCGTGGTTACCACTTTCTCTTACTTGCCTAATATCTTACCCACTTCAGTGTCTTTTTAAATACTGATCTTAGTTTGGCCCAACCTTCTCTGTGACTTTATTCCAATGAACTGTTGATTCATCATGCCCTTCACCTCCCTCACATTCTACTTGCTAGGCTCTATCACTTTTGGAGTTATGGTCTTTAGTGGCATCATTGGTCCCTTCAGTGGGATCTTCACAATAATTATAACTTTGCTAAGACCCATTATCAGCTGCCCTTACCCTTCCTTCTATATTACTGGAGAATTTGTATTTGTGGTTGGGCGAAGCCCATACATTGATGGGCATCCCCTTCTCTCTCTTTGTCTGAATTAAGTCTTTTCATAGATGCATCATTTCAAGGCTGAAGTGCACAAGTTAATCATCATGGGGCTTCTGGCCATTGGTGTGTGTACAAAAGGTGTGCATATCAATGTCTTTGAGCTTCTTGCATTCAATAAGGCTTTGAATCACTTTTTTCTTCTCACTAGACAATGTTTAATGAAATTCAATTTGGTAATTCTATGGTGGTAGTGCATCAATCACCAAGGGGCACCTGGTTCAGAGATCTGTTTTTAAACATTGGATATACTATATTGGGCCCACATGCAAGACATTCATTTCATTGCGTGTCATGTTTTTTCATGGCTTTACAATAAGTGTGGTTCCCCCACATAGATTCATTTGCTAAGAATTTAACTTTGATCCCAAGTTAACTCTTTTTGGTCCCTGGTACTTTGTCCTCAGGCTTTGGCTGTCTATACCTTCAGTCAGAATTGGTCTAGCAAATTCCTTGATGTTTATTCTCCACTATCATTACTTCATCATTTAATCTCTTTTATCTCCATGTCAAGTTCTTCTGATTGCTCCTTATTGGCCAGTTTAATCATGGTTTCTATGATTATGGTAACTGCAGCTTTTGCCTCCAGTACCTCTTCCTGTCTTTTTCCAATCTTCATCAACGTTGGTCACTATTCACATCCTTGTTTTCATGCTTGGCTTTTACCCAGTCCTTGGTGAAGAAATCAGGTTTCTCCCATTTAGGAGCTTTCATGTTAGATCATTCCATACTTTCTTCACCAATGGAGGTGTATCAGGGCAAATGGAAAATGTTTCTCAATAACTCAAGGATTGCGTTCTGACTGATCTACTGTGATTTGGGTGGCAGAGTATTTTACATGGCTTTTCAACAAGGAGTCTTTATCTTTTTGCTCTTTGGTAATTGAGGTGCCTTATCCGATACATTTCATTTCTTCTGATACTGTCATCTTTTTACTTTCCTTGCCCTTACCATGTTAATGTGTTATTTAACAATTCACTAATCTCCCAGCCAAACAACTCTTTTGTGTTGGGATATTAATATGGTCCTCTTTTTTTCTCTTATTTTACTTTCATTTGAGTTACTTTTCTCATGTTTTATGTTTCATCTTTGCCCCCAAAATGTATTTCCTCCTCTTAGCCTCTGGACTTTGACAATGATTTGTTTGCCATTAATGTTTGGTCTATGCGTTACCATCCTGCCTATCTTCTTTATATAGATTATTTCTTTTTTTCCCAAAGACCTCTGCAGCTAGGGAAATAACTCCTTTTTATTTATTTCCATTCTGTCTCTTTTTCATCTCTACCTTTTTCTCAATTGAGGTAGACTTGTATGTCCAGTCTGTGGTGTGTATTCTCAACTCACTACCCCTTGGCAATCTTCATTTGTGTGAGATCTTTCCTCTTCTACCTTCACCACTTGGATTCGACTTTTGATTCAGTTGGCTTATTTCACCATGTTTCAGGTGTCTTTTCAACACCTCAGTTTTCCTCACATTTTCTCTTTTGACCATGAGGAAGTGCTTCAGTCAAACATTTGGGCCCACACCTAATACATTCATTTTCCATTATTTATGCCATACCACGGATTTTTGTTGTGTTTTCTTACAACACTAGAAACTAGGTTTTTATACTTGTAGTAGGCAGAGCAGAGATAGCTCATTGTGTACATTTGTGCTTAAATAAAAAAACCTGTTGGGTTGCTATCCTCGCCCTGTGGCTGTTCTTCAAGCTTTAGTTTGATTTTGATTGGGTAAGTTTATATTGATACTTTTTTTTCCTTTTAGGGGCCCTTATATCATTTTTTTGTTATATGGAACCTGCTGTATGGCAAATGGTGTATGACAAGGTATTCTTTAACTTCAAATTCACACTGTATATTCATGTTGGCTTGCAGTTTATCTTCCATAGCTATATTTAGATGGAGTGTTCTGCAAGATTGCTTCAGACGAATAACCTTGTGATGTAATTGCTTCATGAACTTACCCATTCCAAACTGTATCACCCATAAATAGCATGTATAAAGGAGAAGGGAAGAGCTGCCCATCCTTGATATGCCTTGTATTGAATAAATCTGTATGATCTGCTTTTCAAGATATAGTTTAGTGATATTGAATGCCTTAGGTGATGATATTGCTTCAGGCTCTTCAATGCATTTTCACCCCACTTCCTTCTATTGGAGTATGAGAGTCTTAACACTCCATTTCAAAGCTACTAGTGAGGTTGACTATTAAGGAACCCTCCTGATACTGTTCCACACAAAGATGGCTATAAGCATTCAGTGCAGAGTAGGGTATTGGTGTTCTGTAGATGTAGATGATGTGATACCCTTCGGTGTGCAATATACACACAAAAAAGGGTTGAGATGTCAAAATGTGGCTCATTCCTTTGGTTAGGGGCCTTCATCCTACCACTGCAGTAAGTGAGTTTTGGATTTAGTTTAGAGTTATCAACACAAGTTCTCACACATGTGCCCCTCATTTGGATTCCTGTATATGGTGAAGGTACCTCCCAGAGAAGGTTCTGATCTTTCACTTTATTACCTCTGGGATCTGAACATCTATTTATGTGTTTGCCGTGTATAACGACACGTGAAGGGGGAAAAGAGGATCATGTTGGCTGAGGGGTCCAACCCTAATACATCACTTTGGCCTTGAATTCCTGTAGATGGACAGCCTTGGGTCAACCAAGTACCAGTGTTGGATGTTCTCAACAGGTGTTGTGGACATTGTATCTGATACTGGTGTTTGGGTATAGTGCTCACAAAACCCTGGTGTTGCTTCACTATCCTTGTTTGACATTGTAGTGTGTTCCCTCGTATGACTCCATGGTAGGTGGGGTCAATGGGCACTGAAATGCAGCTTCTTTATTATGAATATCCCTCTTTCTGACAAAATAAAATTGAAAAACAATTATTAGAAAATGACCATGTATGGAGGACTGTTGTACAGTCAATATTACAGCCAAATTCTGCACCTCAATTTCTGATTATCCATTCCTTAGGTTAGATGTCTCTATTTTTTATTCAAAAGGAATTAGACTTGCTGGCTCCCCAAAGTCAGTGAAGTTGCACTCTGGAGATATTTTGGTGGAAACATCTTCGCCACAACATCCCAAACTTCTCTTGAAATCAAAGACCATTGGGGATCTACTCATTTAGGTCACTTCCCATGCAACTTTGAATTTTTCCAGAAGAGCTGTAGTTAAGAGAGATTTAAAGAACATTCACTGTCAGAAATCCTCGCTGGTTTCTCCAGCCAAGGCACTACTGTAGTGTGTCGAATTTTCACTCGTAAAAACAGAATTATGGCCCATACCAATGCTCTGATATTAACATTCACATCATCACGTCCCCCTGTCTCAGTCAAAACAGATTATCTGAACTTCAAGGTATAGCCTTATGTTCCTAACCCTATCAGATGTTTCTAATGTTGATGGTTTGGTCACTCAAAAACATCATGTCGTGGTTCTTTGATATGTGCTTGTTGTGGTGGTAAAGACCATGATGCTTACGAGTGCAACCTGGAACCACACTGTGTGAACTGTAGTGGTCCTCGTCCATCTTACTTTATTATTTCTTATCCTAAATGGGTAGAAGAGAAAGAGATGCAATGCTTGAAGACCATTAATAATAATGCCTAACCAGAGGCTTGAAAACTGTTGTTCCCAACTCCATCTCAGACATATGCTGCTGCATTTCATTCCACTACCACAGTGGGGGGGGGTGCAGAAAGATATTTCCATGCCTCCAATAGAGTCCTTTACAAAACATCTCAAGAGTCTTGTGCCCTCCATAATTAAAAAGTTGACGCATCTGTGTCTTCTTCCATCTCTGTCCCTACCACTCTTTTTAGTGACTGCCCAGTTCCTCTTACATCAGGTTCAAGTGTTTCCTTGGGTCCACCTTCTTCTGTAGTCTTGAGAAGTAAATTGACCATTCATTCACACCCTCAGTCATTGGATTCTTTCTCCACAGACAGAGTCCTGCCTACTTGACCCAGGGGCAGGATCCATGGAGGTTAATAGATATTTATCCAATGATTAAAAACAACTTGGTCGTGAACAGATCTCTCTGCCACATTTTCCTCCACATAAATAAAAATAGCCACTGTGATCCAGTTGAACTTTTGAGGTTTCTAATCAAGAATAGATGACATTAAGGGTTTGATTGATTCTTACCATTCCACGTGTCTCCTTACAGGAAACATTTCTGGAACCTGATACAGTCACCCTTTGGCAGGATTCTTTCTACAAAAATGACAGGTTATGTGATGGACTGACTGCATGGTGGGTTGCATTGCTTGTTGATCGGCACATGCCCACCTTATCTTTGTCATTTAATACATCCTTGGAGGCTGTAGTCATCTATGTTTCCTTGGGTCATACCATAACTATTTGTTCTCTGTATTTGCCCTCTGAAGATATCTGTAATCAATCAGACCTTGATACTTTCATTGAGCAGTAACCATCCCCTTTTTTACTATTGGGGGATTTTAATAGACATAATCCCTTCTGGGGTGGTTCCAGTATTGATGGGAAGGGGTTGTGCTATAGAGCACATGCTTTTGGACCACAACCTATCTCTCTTCAGTACTGGTTCTTGTACTTATTTTCATGCACTTACTTTCCTTGGAGAGTCGACAGTAATGCATGGGGCAGTGATTATTTTCCTATCATTTTCAGAGAGACTAGCCATGGTCAATGCCATCTGACTAGTGTACCTCAATGGAGGTTGTACCAGGCTAACTGGCCTTCTTTCATCATTCTCTCAGAACTTGATCCCACCATTGTGTGTAAGCCATTGATAGATGACTGTGGTAACAGTTACTGACTGTATTATCCAGACAGCTCTCAGTGTATTCATTAAAGCTCAACATGTTTCCCATAGTATCTTCATCTTAGGTAGAATCCTGCTTGTCACATGACAAGAAAAGATCAAAAATGGGGTTGGAATACTTTTCGTATGTATCCCACATTTTTAAACCACATTGCATTTCAGCAGGTCAGATGCCAAAGCCAGGAGGAATCTTGGATTAAATACACCTCTAGCATCTCTTTTACTATCAGTTCTTCAAGTCATATGGGATAAAATTCAAAGCATTAGTAAACCAGTATACTTCTGCCTCCTTTCAATCTCGGAAGTTGCTGATGCTCAGAACATTGCCAGTACTCTCAGCAAAAGCTTTTCTCATGCATCTAGTACTCCTGCTTTATCCCAATTTTCTTAGCTATCATAGCATGGGTAGAACAATTGCCTCCTTCCTTTTTGGGCTGACCTGTCTCTATGACTGTAATCACCCCCATTATGCTTGTAGAACTTAAAACTTATTCTTCATTGTTCTAGCAGTATGGCAGTCAGATTTGATGATAGTTGTTATGAGATGATGTACCATTTCTCTCTCCTGCTGCTGTTGCTATTCTTCTGGTTGTTGTTAACTGGATCTGGCAGGATAACGTTTTTCTTGATGTTTGGTGCTATGCTGTTATCCTCCTTTTCCTAAACCCTGGAATGATCCCTGCATTCCTTTTGAACTACTGTCCAGTTACTTTTGTTAGCTGTCTCTGTGAGATCTTAGAGAGGATAGTTGATGTTCATCTTGTTTGCTTCCTCGAATCAAACAACTTCCTCTCACCCACTACTTGTAGGTTTGGAAGACAGTGTTCCATCATGGGCTACCTGATTTGACCTCAAATATCGATAATGGAAGCCTTTCTCAAGCAACAACATATTGTTTCTCTATTTTTTTACCTTGAAAAAGCTTATGATACAACGTGGAGGTATGGTATCTTGTGATGCCACTTATATGGGTTGCATGGTAATTTAAGAATTTTTATGAAACATTTTTTTAATGAATTGACAATTCCATGTCCATGTGGGTTTGACATTTTTCCATTTTTTTCTCACATGAACTCGGAGTCCCTCAGGGCTGTGTCTTAAGTATTACACTTTTCATTATAAAGATTGCCATCAGTGGGCAGCTGTCCTTATGGTTGCAAACAGTCTTTGTCGACGACTTGCGCATCTTGTGTCAGTCGTCAAAGGTATAATGAGTGGTGGCTGTAAGCTGCTTTCAATCATTTACTGAAGTGGACTACAGCAAACAGTTTTTACCTTTCTTTTTCCAAAACTGTTTGTGTGCACTTTTGCCCTCAGTGGGGTATTCACCATCATCCTGAACTCTGTTGTGCTTCCCATGGTCCATAGGGCAAAGTTCTTGGGCTTATCTTTGACTGTAAGTTGATCTTTATTTCGCACATAAATCAGTTACATGTGAAGTGTACATGGTCACTGAACAGCCTCCATGTCCTCTCTTGGGGGCAGATTGATGTCCCATGCTAACCATCTATTGTGCCCTCATTTGATCCAAACTAGACTGGGTTTTTGGTCTATGGCTATGGCCGGACTTTGGCCTTAAAAATGTTGGACCATGTTCCCCATCAGGAGTTCAGCTCTGCACTGAGGCCTTTTGCACTTCTCCAGTCCAAAGTGTGTGCATGGGGTCCCATAAATCCCCTCTATACCTTTATTACTTGCAACTGTCTTAATTATATGCTTCAAAACTTTAGTCTTTACTATAGCATTCCACATGGGGTTGTGTCTTCTTTTCTCAGTGGGTCACATTTTCATAATAGACAGTCTGCCATTGTTCCTTTTAGCCTTTGTATCCAGGTGCAGTTGGATAAATTGAGTATCTTTGAATGACATAACAGTATCTACAGATCAGCTCATCCAATCATGGCAAATTACTATCCCCAAATGTGACCTTTCTTTGAGTCATCTGATGAAGGCAGATTCTCCTGATTGGAAGTATTGCATTCTATTTGCCGAACATTATTTGGACCATCCTTCTATTCCCATTTGCATGGTTTGCCGTGATTCGGTTGTTGCACACAGAATCTTCTCTACAGTTTTTGTGTTCACTCCTGAACTGTATGTCATTTCTCTTGCCCTGGATCACTTAGTTCTCTACTGGCTCTGGAATCACTTCACGTTCTCATCCTGTTCTCTCTGATGTTTAAAACCAACTGGCTCATTTCTTTTTATCATCTGCTTCTGTCCCGTTCCCAGACCACATTGATATTTGTGGGAATGAGCTCTCTGACACTGCAGCTAAGTCTCTGCCCTAGTGCTATTACTGCTGTGCCAGTTGGCAGTTGACTTGAAGTGAGCAACGTGAAAACAAGCTTTTCCAAATAAAATCCTTTATTGAACTTTGGCCGTCTTGTTTCCGTAAGGATAGGAAAGAAGTTGTCCTAGCTAGACTAAGCATCGGTCACAGTTTTTAACTTATTGTTTTCTTTTATCTGGGGCTGATGCACCAATGTGTTGTCTGTATGACACTTGGATCATAATAAGCAACATTTTACTGTCTTGCCGTTGTTATGACTCTCAATGTTGACACCATTTTAAACGTTTTGTCCTTAACATTACGGTGTCATTGGCGATTGTGACACTGTCCACCTTACAAATGTTTGTAGCATTTTAAAGGCCACTAATCTTTTTAATGCTATTTAAGTTTTTAATTTATAAATTGTACCTTTTTTAATGTTATTCCTTTTAAGAATTAAAAGTACAACTTGTTCAGTATGAAATTAGAAAATGGCCGTAACGTGAAATAACTCGAAACCAGGACTGGAAAGATCAACTTCAGGTATCTAACTCTGATGTTTGAACTTACCAATTAGTCATCCTGGCAAATTATGATGGTTAAAATTATACTACAGAAAGTCCTTTACAACTTGTATTACTCTAGTTTTTTCTTTCACTGCTGTAGACTAGATATAAAAATTAGATTTAACACTATTTAAGTTTTTAATTTAAAAATTAAACTTTGTTTTGTTTTACTTATTTCTTTTTTACGAATTTTAATAATTTTACTTTCAACTTATTTCGGATGTTTGGTGCAGATAGCCTAGTTACTTTGCGATATAATGCGTCAAACCAACCGACCTCACACGTGTATATGATTTTTTCTCGATCATACTCCTGTGATGGGGTCACTTTGTAATTAAGGAGGATTGTTTCAGTTATGTCCTTTTCGCTGCCCCTCGTTTTATCTTGATCCAAGAATATTATCGCTTTTCAAATAATTCTAATTAGTTTCATTGTTGAAGGAGTTCATTTATATTATATGGTCATCCTTTTGATGCAAGAAATCTGATTCCCAAATCAATAAATCAAGACTAACACGTAACATGCTCAGAAGTCAAACTGGTTCTTCATCTCCCTTCTATCTACAACTGTAGATATAACTCGTCCTAGATAGCTTTGGAGTTACTATCTTGAATTTGAGGTGATGCTGGTTCCCAGTATCGTGGATTTAGATGTCGCTGACTGAGTATGGTCTGCTGCCACTACACATCAAGGAGCACATCCATTGTTTTACCCATTTGTATACTTTGTAGGGTTGAGTTACATAAATATTTACATTATATTGCTGCATTTCTCTCCCATTTTGATGCACTTCTGTCTCATTTATTGGGATGGTGGTAATTCTTCAGACTTGAAGTGCTAAAGTCAGGAGTTCGATTCCCCTCAGTGGACACGTTAGATACCTCAGTGCGGCTTTGCTATTAGAAAATACACAGACATTTTCTGCTCTTGTCTGTTGTACATTTTCACGGGTGAGCAAAATGTATGGTCCCCCTCGTCAGATCTTTTGGATCTGACTCTAATTGCCAGGGTATCCTTCTGACTCATTGGAGGATACTTTGTCCTTTTCTCGCACCGGTCCTACTTCTTAATCATTGTGGTATTCTGGTTAATTTTGTGAGAGAAGAAAAGTGCTGTGTCGGAAGTTATAATTTTTATATACTGGGAAGGTATTTCCGACAGGTACTTCTTTTCTCCAGTGCTTTCGTCTTCTGCCAAATCTCGAAATGAAGGTTCGGTAGAAGCGTACTTAACGCTCCTATTGGCGGAATAGTGGCATATGATGATTTACGTAAGACATGTTGGAATCATTTCGATAGGGGAAGGAGCAAAAGATTTGAGGAATGCGTAAATAAATTTACGTATAGAGGGAAGCACTGTACGAGAATAGTTAATTTTCTTTTCTTTAATATATTAGTGTAACAATAAACTTCATTCTCTCTTTCTGTCGACAGTTTACCATTAATTTGGACGTATAAAGTTAAACTTTAATGCACAAGATATAATATTAAAAAACCACGAGTGCAATTTCAACGTAGTGAATGAATGAAAGTAAAATGATAGTTCTGCACTAGTCACATTTCATTTTTAATCATCTGTGTAGTAGGTTAAATTAGTTTTAAATTTTCATTTAAAAATAATAAAACTAAAAACATTTTACAGTGTTGTGATATATATATATATATATATATAGTTATTATTTGTTATTGTAAACGTACTTGGAGTAAACATTGTTTTATCGATGAGTTTTTTGTTGATGCTACTACGTCGAGCTGGATGTTACAAGGTAAGATCAAAGTGATTTGTACCACCCTTAAAACATTTAAAATAACGTAGTGTTTTATTTTACTTGGATTTCTTTTTCTGGAACATTTCTTTCGAGAGTTTTAGTTTTCAGACGTTGGGAACATATTTTTCAATAGTTTACGACTTTATTTGTACTTGTTTAGTGTTTTATCACGAGCATTTTCACATATCGTTTCATGCGCTTGTTATTCCTGAAATCTTGCAATTAGATTGATAATAAAAAGGTTTGAAAAGAAATCGAGGATTCTCGGAAAATAAATCGATGAAATTCAATCCGCGGAGAAACACCCAGTTCAATTAGGTATGGTTTTAAACTACCACCGACGCATCGTGTGCGCACTAGTGGTATTGTATTTAATGTATTGGAAGCACTTTCGTTGCTCACAGAAACAAATTATTGGGTTCGTATATAATTTTTTAAAACTAGGTTATGATATTTTGTTATCTTTTAGTGGTTTATTAATAGTCTTTTAATTTCTAGGGTTTAATATTAAAACGAAACTATTTTATCAAATCCAGTTACTGTTAAGAAAAGTAGTTCGTTTCTTGCACCTGGGTAAAACAAAAGTCAGATGGTGTATTGTCTCGCGTTTTGATGAACGTAATTTGAAACGACTAAAAGGGTTTCAAATATTAATTGTCGATAAATGTAATCTCTAAAATTTACTATACGAGTGTATAACATTTTCATTTTTAATTAGTAGTAATAATAACACGAAGAGAATTTGATAAAATTCTTCGTTCCGTTTTCTTCAGCTGATACCACGTATAGACGTTATAACTGTAGAAAATCTAAGCAAATATAATAAAAGCAACATAAAACTTTTGCTGTATGTTAAATTAATATTTATGTCACAGTTACTCATTGGAAGTCTGTTTTCTTTACTAGTGAATTACTCACAATATACTGGTAAGTTGTATTGTTTCTCGCCTTATTTTTGAAGTTATAGCTCGAGCACTTGTACCGTAGAAACACATATGGACACTTTCTTCCCAGAATTTAATAGTAGTCAGAATGGATTTTGAAGGTTTATAATTATTTTAATGGTGTGTTCAGAAATTGCTTGATATTATCTAAATTGATGCGGATGTATTTTCTTTGTTATGTTGTGGAACTAGGGAGGGACCTGGCATGGTAGTTAGAGCGCTTTGCTCGCACTCTGCAAGTCGCGGGTTCGAATCTCCGTCATCGATCATGTTTGCTCTTTCAGCCGTGACGGCGTTATAATGTGACGGTCGAAGTTAAATTTCAGGCTATATTGTTATGTATGGGTGTTTAAGAATTATGTAGTAATAAGCTGTGCTTGAAAACTAGTAAAATTACAGCCTGATTATAATGAATGGAGGTGAACTAAAATCAATCAACAGTTGCTTATACAAGTTTAGTCTCATCGTCAGGTGGTTAGGAAGTTCGATTCGCAGTCTGCGGGTCACGGGTCGATCACCGTCATACCAAATATGCGTGAAACGTTATAATGCTATGATCATTCCCACTATTCGTTGTTTAAAGAATAGAGAAAAGAGTTGGCCATAGATTTCTATCTGGAATATCACTGATAAATTAGGGACGGCTAGCGCACATAGTCCTCGCGAAGCTGTGGGCAAAATTTGAAAGGCACTAAACCAAGTCTTATTGTCAGTACATAATTGTAAAAATTATCTTTAAAACAACTAATTATTGAAACCTAGTACAAAAATGCCTTAACTGCTCGTGGGCTAGCTAGTATTGGCTAGCTTGGTGAACTATGGCTCCTAATATCCGAATTAGCCACAATTTCGAAGAACGTACTTTGTCATGACAGTTAGAGATAATTTAAATAAAGTAGCCTCATCTGTTGCCAAAATTTCGTACTCTGCGCTTTATTATGACAGTTACAGATAATTCGATTAAAGTGGCCCCATCTGTTGACGCTGGTTACCAACTAACTGTCTTCTCTCTAAGTATGAGAAACAAACCTTACGTTTATCGTCTTTGTGGACACCATTGACGATGAAATAGAAGAAACAGTCGCGTTTCCCGCTTCACAAATAAAATACTTTATTTCCCTGAAATTGGCTACCTAATAATTTAAAGCCAGAATCGATGGAAGGCAATAGTTCGTTGAGAGGCTCGAGCTTTTTCTTTCATTCTTCAGCTCTCACTTCATCCTATTTTCAACAGTAAAGAGAAAGGAGGCCCAGCAAAGTTGTTTGCCTCGATGCCCGTGCTTACTTTCGACGCACATAACCAAATATATCAGGTCATCCTTTAAGTAATGTCCGATTTTAGGTTTAGAAACATAGAAAGGATTTCAAATGCTTTTAATGTTATTTAACCAGTAATGTTTGTTGCATTATTATTTACTTCCTGCCAGCGATTCACAAGCTTTTGAATGCCACTTCTACAAAACTCTTGGAGTTTGGAGGAAAAAAATGTAGAAAAGGTAGTTTTAACATCTTCATGTGTTCCGAGCTCTTTTCCATCAAGATAGTTCTGTAAACTTTGGAATAGATGATAATCAGATGTGGCGGGTATGGAGAATAAGGAGGATGTGGAAGTTTTTTTCCAGTCTAGCTCTTCAATCTTTGCCGAAGTGATCCTTGCTGTCTGGGGCTGTGCATTATCCTGGTTTAACACAACACTTTTACGATTGACCAAAACAGGCCTCTTTTTCTCTCAGTGCAACATTCAGATTCTCTAACTGTTGGCAGTAGAAGTTTGTAATTAGTACATTGAGTGACAGCAACTCAAAGTGGATCCAACCAACAGTATCCTACCAAACACTTAATGCCCACTCTTGCTCTAAGGTTGGCTTCTGCCAAATCATAGGGGACCCATTTTCCAAGTGTTGACACCTTTCCAAGCTGTTGCAGACGACGGTGGACTGTTAAACGGGTTGAATTAAGTTTCTGTGCTAGTTTTCAACTGTTACAACACAATCTTCATAAAATGCAGCTAGCAGCAAGTCATTATTAAATTCATCCTGAATGTGGCACATCACTTAAGCTGTTGTCACCTGATCTGAACTTCTGAAACCACCTTTGATATTTTTTTACTGAGAGACTTTGCACCATAAACACTTTGAATGTTTCGTGAAGTTTTTGCTGCACTATTTATTGCCTTTTTTAAACTCATAAAGCATTATATAAACCCTTCATTAGGGTTTATTTGATTAATCTGAAAAAGTTGTTGGGTTAGTTTCTTTTATTTGTCTGAACATTTTTATACACGTCCTACTATATATTTTAGTCATTAAAGCCTTCTACAAATACAGAAATGATGATGCACTTTCAGTACTAAATGTTCGAACATTACTTGTGGGATAACCTGATAGTTTTTCAGCGCACCTGGCAGCATGCAATCCATAGTGGTTTTGTGGTACATATGTGCAATCTGGCTGAAGTATTTGATTGATTGTTATTGCATTTTAAGAATTCCCAAACTGTGATACGTGGAGCTAAGTTGCATAATTGTATCGTTTTATGAATTATCACTTTTTTTATTCATACGTGTTTCTTGGATCGATGTTGAGTCTTCAGGCTTTACAGTTGATGCTATTCCCAATCGCTACCATCGTTAATTTGAAACAGTTTCTGGTATTATATTTGTTCTGTGAAAGGTTTTATGCAGCTTATAATTTCTGCGTGAGGCTGTCTGAGGTTTGAGAAACAAATGTTTTTAAATTACAATAACAGATTTTCGTCAAAATTAATTATGTGCATTAAATAAGTACACGAGAGTTTTCAGTGGTCACGCACCATGGAATGTTTTATGTTATGTAGTTAATGAAATAGGAAATGGGTGAATAATACTATACTTCCTGTACGATGGAAATGGGGAGACTGTTGCTAATCAACTACACCAGAAACGTTTCAGGGAGACAGACGGCTGCTAATCGGCTACACCAGTAACGTTTCAGGGAGACAGACGGCTGCTAATCGGCTACACCAGTAACGTTTCAGGGTGACAGGCGGCTGCTAATCGGCTACACCAGTAACGTTTCAGGGAGACAGGCGGCTGCTAATCGGCTACACCAGTAACGTTTCAGGGAGACAGGCGGCTGCAAATCAGCTACACCAGTAACGTTTCAGGGAGACAGGCGGCTGCAAATCAGCTACATTAGTAACATTGCTTTTACCTTTGCCCCCCAGTGGCTCAGCGGTATGTCTGCGACTTGCACGCTAAAATCCGGGTTTCGATACCTGTGGTGGGCAGAGCACAGATAGCCCCTTGTGTAGCTTTGTGCTTAATTCAAAACAACAACAGCTTTTACCTTTACAGCACTAAAAATTTCATCTGTTTCAAAGTAGTTTAAGCATTACAAAATATATTTTCTAAAGTAAATTAGGGTTAGTGAAGCATACATAGATCGTTCGGTTGATGGCGCAGAACGGCCCAAAATTTGCCTGGTTCTTTCGATCCCTCCCTGTCGTTCTATTAATACTATCTTTTGATCCCAAAAAAGGGTATTCGAAGACCATTTTCCATCAGGATTGTTAAACTTCTGTTGTTGATTCTACGTGTATTTAATAACAAAGTATTCTAGATTAAGTGTACTCCACAGAAATTTGTTGTTAATTGTAGATGTTTTGCGATTGTCCATGTTACCAATTAAAGTTGTGTTCTAGTTATGGTAAGGGTCGTCTGTGTGCGTTTCTCAAGTAAGTTAGGGTTAAATATACCTTGAACTCAGGCCGCTAGGTTTAGAGTGGAATATTGAATGATCATATTTGGTAAACAGAAATTATCACATTGCTTCTAAATGTTTTGATTGCCAATAGATTGAGCAACTGTGCTGTAAATACTTTTAGCGCACTTGTGCGATCTTTGTAAAACCTTGAACGTTAATGTTTTCTAAATCTTGACAAAAGTGGGTTTGTAGTATTAGACGCCGAGTGTATTAATATAGCTACTGGCAGCTTGTCACATGCTTATAATGCTGGCGCCAAAGGGTTGTTTATCTCGACTGTGGAAACGACACTTGAGACCGCTATTAAAATGTGCGTTTCTTTAATAGCACGTTTAGATTGGTAATGCATTCCAAAGAATTTTGGCGTGTTTCTTAACACAGTTTGATAACATTTTATGGATAAAATGTATACGTCACTGCAAAGCAAACGCAAACATCAATAACATCAAATATACTTACATTCACTATGCTTGAATATTTTGTACATTTCTAATCGTTACAAGTCTCGGCAGGTGGGGGTTCACAAGATTAATGATAGATCGATGTAGCAAAGACTAATCACGCTTGATTGTGCCCCTCCCCTACTGATATCTGTGGTGGGCACAACGCAGGTAATCCATTGTGTAACTTCTGTGCTTAACGACAACAAAACATTACTTTATTAAAACTACTTGCAGAGCTAAGTGTTAGTTAATACTGAAGTTTGGCCATTGTATTTTCAATTGTTATAGAACATGTTGAAAATTCTGTAAAAAAAAAGATATTTTAGTATTTTAATAACTTTATAAAGATAAATGGTTTTGAACAATCAGTAATTACAGTTTTGTTCTTATTTTTATCACAGTTTTTAGAAATTTTACTCAAATGAAAAAGAAAGTACTTCAGTTTTTAAGCTTAGTTTAAGATGGGTGAACCCAAGACTGATAACAATTTATCATCAAATACTTAATTTTGTGTTTCTTAATTGGTATTAGAACTTAATGTTTAGGGACAACAAGGGACATGCTGGTCCTACTTGGCTGTCCTGTTCTTCAAGCCAAAATGAAAGTATTAAAAAAAAACAAAAAACATTACAATCATCTGTTATCATTTATATATCTATCTTATTTACTGCTTCCACAGCATTCACCACCCTATTTGAAAAATAATATTGTTATTGCTGAAGACAGGTTATAATTTAAGTGAACGAATAAACAAAATATAGTGATAAAGACATTGATTTTTATCGTCCTTTTTTATTACTCAGTAAAATCAAAAGTTGATATTAAATCATTGAATCAATAGTGTGAATTGCCCCTTATTTCAATAATTTGCTTATGCTAATCAAACATTGTCGTAGTTGAAACCAAGAGCGAATATGTTGAAACTGAAAACAAGATTGAATTTTTTTTTTTTTTTAATTTATTTATAAAACCAAAAATCCAAAAACTTATTATTATTGTTGTGGCTTTTATATTTTACTCAAAAATGTTGTTTAGATTATTAGATTTGTTGCATGCATTATATATTTATATTAATGTTGGTTTAAATTTTGTATATGTCTTTGCCAGTTGCACACTGCCAAATGTACTGAAATAAGCCTTAAAAATTGGAGGGTGGAAAGTATGTTTTGACTGTTGCTAAATACGTTTCTAGTGTGTAGCATAATGTTTTAAATGTTTTATTTTTTTTATTGTTCATCAAGAAACACACACAGGTACATTAACAACACTATGTAATAAAATTTTTACTTTTTCTTGTTCCTGGGCAGAAAGTGTTATTTCCCAATTAATTATACTTTAAAGTAGATGGAAAAGACCTATTTTCCTCATCAAACTTTGCTTTTGTGACCTAAGAGCATGTAACGAAAACATGATGTGGGGGCTGATATGTAAAAGTGATTTACAGTAGTCAAAAATCTTGAAAAACCACTTATTTCTAAACATTTTTGGAAAACTTTAGTATAAATACATGTAAATCTTGATTCGTATGTTTTATTCAGACCTTATGTAAATGAAAATGTGCAAATTTGCCCATTTTTACATAGAAAATAGGTTAATTTCTAAATCTCATTATCCAGGTCACAGAAACGAAGTTTGAAGGGAATAATGGCCATTTTCTGTACTTTTACAATATAAGCAATTAAGAAATAATCCATACTACCCAGGAACAAAATTTGTATTACATAGTGCAATCCTGAGAGAAAAAGCAAATATTGCAGAGGATTGAATAGATTGATTATACAAATCAAAAAGCATGTGAAAACCATGTGTGATGTAAAATCAAGATGGAATGGCATCTACAAGAATTACATTAAAATATTTTTGGCATTTCATAAATAGTGATACTATCCAAAATTGATTGCTTTTGGAAAGGGATGTAATAGGTATTTCCAAAGCAAACTGTATCTATACTTAAATCATAAAGATGTGTTCATTTCAACAAGTTAGAATTTTTAGTAGCGTAATATACTACTTATGTAGTAAATTCTGATGAATAAATTTAAAAATGCATAACATAAAATGTTATAAGTATTTTTTTAAAACTTATCTTTTTTCCCCTTTTCCAGATGACTATGTTATTAGTGTGGCACCATGGGATGCGTGTCATCTAGAACAAGCCTGGATGACCAAAGGAACATATTCAATGTAAGTTGATGCTTTTATTTACAAGTAATTCAGTAAGTCGTGCACCACTAATTAGATGACGAGACGTTTGGCACTTTTTAGATTTTTATTTTTTAACAAACAAGATGTTATGGAAATGAGGTGTTATTCCTCAGGACTCATTTCCAATGCCCTTGAGTAAGCATATTGATATATGATTGATTGAATCTCTAAAGTGCAGAAGAAAAATGTTTTGTATGAAATAGTCAGTAAGAGGAATAGTATTTCTGAGACTTTCACAGGTTCATAACAGTAGGTATTCATAAAGAAACGTTGTTTATAGTTGTTCAGAGATACCTGTCTTAAGAGCCCGCCAATTGCAGTAATCAAAATGGAAATACACCTTTAACTATAAAAATTATAGCTACAATTCTTATAAATAAACCAGAGTAAACTTGATTGGATAGTGTAATAAGTTTCAGGATACCAATTCTTTAAGTAGTACCCAAATTTTGACTGCTTCCAAATGTAGCATTTGAGAAAACTGTTTTGTCACAGTTTTCAACCAGTCCATGAATAGCTTAACTCAGTTATAACAGGAAAACATGGTTTCCATGGTGCTTAAAGTGCAAATTGTACAAAGATGGAGATGGAAACAGTAAAGCAATGTCTTTTCTGAATTGATCAAAGCAATTAGCCATTGCTACCAATGTAATATTTGTAATTGACTTGCAGGCAATACTGTGTAAAATTTGGAATATGTAGTTCCAGACGGATGGTAGAAAGTAAAGTAACTGCATGGTGATGCTGTTGTCAAGAGTAGGTAAAGGTGGAATTAGGAAATGGACAAGATTGCATAAGAAGCTTCTTTATCAAAACTGGTATAATTAATGGTAGTATGTCAATTTACTTTGCAGTGGTAATGTGAAAACAGCAATCATAGAAGGTTTTCATCAGCATTCAGTGAAATTAAAACTGCTGGAAAACAAAATGTCACATGTTATGGCTAAGAAAAGTAAAAACTGCAGATTCACTAGTATATAGTCAGAGGACCACTGATAATTTTAGAGAAGAAACCTCTACATTCTACAAAACATTCAGTTTCTTAATAAGGGGCAAGTTCCTGTCACTAGAACCTTAGGATTGTCACCTTTATTCAGATAAAGCAAAATATCTGTTGGAAATGTGGCTGAAAAAGAAAAGAATAAAAAAGAGAAGTGAAGCTGAGATGGTTTGTTCACATGAAGAAAAGACTAACATATTGGAAGAATGCTACTAAAGAGGGCATGACAAGAACTGAAGAAGACCTAGGAGTGAACAAAGATGACTGGAAGAAGGCAACATGTGTGAAGGATGATGACCCCTGTTAAAGGGAAAAGCCAAAGAAAAAAAAAAGACTTGGATAAAATGTAGGTTGTGAGAAAAGAGTGAATAGAAGGAAATTGTGTGATCTGGTGATTTGTTTTTCTTTTATTATAAAAATGTGAAGAAATGCACTTGTTATTTTTAATAGTCCAAACTGCCAGAAATAGTGCAGTGGCATGGGGGAAAGTTGTTTAGTCGAAGCTTTATAATTACTGTTTTGGAAGGATCTTTAACATCTGATATGAATTTGGATTTCTCTCCTGATGAACAAGTACTGTACAATGGGCTACAACCAAACAATATTCTTATGAAACCTATGCCACACTGAGCTGTAGCTAATATAATAGTGAAATGTGATCCAATTCTATTAGGCACAGATTATGATAAATTGATCAGTCAATGTATATGTTTGTTTATGCATTTGTAATATGAAAATTGGAAAGGTTTTATAAGAATAATAATTTCGTATTTACTCAACTTGTGTAAAACAGTCGACCCATTTCAACACGTATCTTTATGTAAGTTAAGAATTTTTTTTATATTCATTTGTTTTGTAAACTTTTATTTTAGACTACAGTAGCTTGCATGTTGAAACAGAATACTTTCGAACTTCATTCAAACCTGTTGTGTGTTTAGTTTAACACCATATCTGGAAGTTTTTAACCAATATGATTTGTATGTTATTTTCACAAGTGAACTTTTTAAAATATCTGTTTCTTGTATGTGTAAATCTTTATACGTTCTAAAAACTTGTATCTTGAACACAGACTTTGAGTTCTTTTTGTTGTACGTGATAATCCGTGTTGGGCACATTACTGGGTAAAAAGTAACTCATTCATTTCTTCAGGAAAACAAATTCTTATAATGCCCTTATGTATTGATTAATATAAAATGTAGCATGTTATATTAATGGTTATATGTTACATTTGTTTCTCTTGTCTTCCCCCATGAAGTAATTTTTATGACTATTTCTTATTGCCTGAAGTTTATTTACTAAATATGTTAAGCCTAATGTACACTGTATGTTCTGAAACAAATGAAACTTAACCTGTTGACTGCCAAGTATTTCAGCTACTACAGCAGCTCCTATGCTGGGTTTTTTTCAGCAAAATTGAGTAATTTTTAAAACAAAGGAAATAAGCAACAAATACCATTTTCTCTAAGCCACACTTACAGTAGTACACAAAATGAAGAAATATGTACAAAATATGAAACAATAATTCATCTGTGTTACTGAATGGCTTGGACAAGTTATCTCATCTGTGGCACTGATTAAGTTAACTACATTCTTGATGCTAGTAAAACCTGTGTGAAAATCATTTTGTGAGTTACTTTCTGAAATGAATCTCTGGCTAGTAATCAAAGGGGAGTTATATTTGAAACATTAGTAAGATATTTGATTTGTTTAGAATTTAAGCACTGAAATTTACTTTAAATAAAATTATCACTAATCAGGCATACAACAAAAAGTAATGGTGTTTTATTTTTGTAAAAGGTAATATTACATTTAAAATAACACAGTTCATGACACAAGTAATATTATATAAAGGAGTTACCTGAATAATGTTTTACCTCCAAGTATGATGATAATTTCAGTATATTGACCACGTTTTATCATTTCTATAATAATTGATGTGTAATTTAAAGTACTAACTGTAAATAAATAACAATTTCACAGATGCTATCTATTGTGTTAATTAACCATAATTACACTGCATTCATTTTTCCATTCATATGTATTTGTTCTGTATATTGTATTTTGTTCATGATGACAAGAAAACCCAATTGTAGAGAAAAATGTACAATTAAGGACAAATTAGACAAAATAAAACAATACTACATCAACATCATGTTTCCTCCACAAACTGTCAAAAACATTATACTCACACATCTAGACAGAAAGCAAAATCAACCAACAAAAGTAAATATATCTCACGAATTGCAAAATCACAAAACCATATACTGCTGCATTCCATATTATTCCCGACACCAGCAGACAAATAACCAACATATGGCAAAAACTAGTAATAAAATATGATATTCCAATTAATACCAAATTTATTCAAAAACTAGGCACAAAACTAAGGTCTATACTATGTAGAAACTACACTGCCAAACACAACACCCATGTTATTTATAAAATTCAATGTGATAACTGCCACAACTCCTGTATTGGAGAAACAAGTAGTAAAATGGAAACCAGATTCACAGAACGCAAAAAGTCATCTTCACACGTTTTAGAATACTGCAAATCAAATAAACGCAACATAACCATAGAAAACACCCAAATACTAAATGAAGAAACAAACATAAAACAAGTGCAAAATTAAAGAAGCCTTACTTATACAACAAGTCAAGCCCAAAATAAACCAATATAAAGGAATACCTTTATTTATATCTATATTAATAAATATAAACAAACATCTAAGAATGCCCTCTACATTTCTACATTCAGATATATAACCACCTTCAAACGTGTGGTCAGCTATCAGTCAGTTACCTGTTTTCTTTCTTTGTGTACTTAGCGACAACTGAAGAAGGTTGAAACATTTGCTTTTGTACGTAGTGCTTTCTCTACCCAAACCAGCTGTTTTTACATACATATTGCATTTTGTTGTTTTTTAAAATTTCAACTGATGCTATCACAAATTTGAAATTTTAATTTCATTTGCACATACCGTTGAAAGTTAAAGCTGAAATTTTTTACTGAGCAGTTTGCATGACTTCTGGATAAACTTTTATGCTAATCTTTCACAGATAGTTTAACTGCATTGTTTAATGTTTTGTTGTATTTGAGTGCAATAATTAATATACTATAGGATAGTGTGGTCTTCTTTACACTAAAAAGCTAGCTTATGATACATCTGGTATTATTGTTTTATTTATTTATTTTTTTTTGTAATGGTAGGTGTGGAACATTGATGATCGAGGAAATCATTTGAATGCTGGAAAAATTGAAGTGACTGAATCTGACTTAATATTGTACCAGCATGGGAAAGGCATTATTTGCTGGCCTTTGCGCAGTTTGCGGAGATATGGATTCGATGCTGAACTGTTCTCTTTTGAATGTGGACGACGGTGTCCCACTGGGCCAGGAATTTATGCCTTTAAATGTCGACGGGCTGAGCTGCTATTCAATGTGTTACAAGAATCAATTCAGAACACTGGAAGTGGAAGTGTGGGTGGAAGTGTTGCAGGGACTCCAGCTGACCAAAATAATGTAACTGGTGTTGGAGTTTCTCTCTCAGCCAGTGGGAGCATTGCTAGTCACCTTGGTCACCATGGCTTAGATACTGCTGATTATCTTGAACCAATTAGGGATAATACTCCCATATCACTACCTACAGGAATAACATCTCCAAGGGCAGTTGAAGCCCCAGTAGATAACTGTTGTGTTTTAAGAAATGGAACCATTTCGTCTGCAACAGGAAGTTCCTTGCAGTCTCGGAATACTGCCACAATAATAGGAAATGAGGCTGGAGTATCTAATCTGTGTAGTTTAAGTTCTAGCAGTAGGCTTGCTAACCTGCATTACATGAATGAGGAAATCTTTGCTCATGTGTCTCGCTCCACTGGTTCGTTTCCAAGCCCAGTTGCACATAAGTATGTGAAATCAATGGTAAATGAAGATAACTCCAATAAAGGTGTTAGACGCTCATTACTCCATGGGAAACACCCATATGTTAATGGTCATGTTCCACCTTGTGGCCATTTAACCTGTGGTTTTATACTTGCTAGTCATTGCCAGGCTCGGTGCCCTCCTGAAGGTAGTGTTATTTCGTGTGTACATTGTGTTGATTTAAACACTAACTATACAAAATTAGATGAACTCATGAAACAAGAGCAGACAGCAAAACAGCAAAAAGAACATTTCTATGTTAATATAAGCCCTGATGTATCAAATGGGTCAGTTATTGCAAAGTGTGGCCTATTAAACAAGACAGCTTCAAACAACTTATCTCAAAGTTACTGTCTTACTTCACCAGTATCTCATCTAGCAACCAGTGCAACAGGTCACCTTTATGCTAATATTGGATCACCATCATGTGAAGGACAAGAGGAAGAGACTTGTGTAGATGACAACACCAAAGGTGAATCTGACAGTCAGATGAACTATATTATCCTTGACCTAGATCAATGTAGTGATAAAACTAATGTTGTTACCTCTCCCTCATCACCACCTGCTTCCCCTATCACCTCTTCCTTGCAACAACCAGAAGGCTATGCAACAATTGACTTTGATAAAACAGCGGCCCTCTCCAACTCTGCTAATCCATCTATGGTCAATGATGATAGTGTCCGAAAAACACGGCATAATGGGATAATTCCTTCTTCTAGTCCATAGAAATATGTATTTCAACTTACTGTCAGCCTAAGTTACTGAAGATGTAGTAGAACAGTGATTTTTTTCTAACAAAAATTATATTCTGGCATTAATAAATTTCTTACAACCAGCTGTTGGAAATATCAGAATATAACTTGTTTTTGAAAAAGTAAACAGAGTTATACAAAGTTTTTATTGTTGCAGTTATTTCTCAAGTTTGAGATTTTGATGTGATAAGATGTGAGTTTTTTTGTTATTATTACTGTATTTAGATGTTGACAAATTTTCTAATATATGCTTCAACTGCATTTCTTATTACAAATGTAATGCATTGTGTTGCAGAAGCTGTATATAAGCCATTCTTTCCAAACTGATAAAAATCTCATTTTTCATAGCAAGTCATTTGAAGTAACCCCAATTATTATGAACTCTTGTTATGTTTTACATTTTCATGTTGCCAAAGATATTACATGGTTTCAGCATTGTTTCTTATTTTGTTTTCAGATGTTATTTTCATTCAGTAGCATTTTTTTCAAATAACTGATGTGAAAGTGTAAGAGTTTACTCTTTTGTAAAAAATCGTATGACTCATTAGTGAATTAATGCACTGATAACTATACCAGAATTATATTTGAATCTCTTCATGCTGAACTGTTTATTGGTAAATGTTACGTAGTAACCACTAATCTGCTAAGGCTGTATCATACACATCATAAAAGGAAACAAAGAGAACCTGTAAGTTTTAATATGCAGATATATGAAATATTTATATATTAAAAAGCATTTTATAGTGTGACAGAAACTTTACTTTTTAATTATTTTATTCATTCATACTATTATCTTGGTTGATAGGATCTATAGGTTTATACTTGTGGTGTATTAACCTTCAAGTATAGTTTGGTGTATTACAGATCCTGGTGAAATACATCTAGTGAGATGGTATATATTTAAAGTGTTGTTATAGTAGTATGTGATCTAGCCAAGGCTATATTTTGTTATAATAAGGTCCATGGAGGTGGTTTACATATTGTGTTATTGCAATAACCCACAAACCAGCTTAATCTATATTCTGATAGACAAAATAAATGGAAATGGTCTGCATTTTTAGTGTCGTAGTAATCCGTGATTCACACTAGGCTATACTCTTGTGTATTTAGTGTTCATGCATAGACATGAAATAAGTTCATTGCCTTTAAAGTAACTTATGGTCCAAACAGTGCTGTATTTTGATGTATTAGATCTGTCAGATTGTATAGGTGTATGGTTTGGTTTCTTTGAAGCATCCTACGATTCTGTAATATAATTATGCTTAAGTTATTGTTTGGGTTTAATCATAGTATTCTTTTTGTCTTTGACAAAGTTGGTCATAATAGTAATCAGTTTTGCTTTTCTGCTGTAAAACGTCACGTAGTCCAAACATATTCAGTCAGAATAAACTGCTTGGAATCTGAACTTTGCATTCGTGATGTAAGAGCTTTAACAATGAAGAAAGTTTGAAATATGTTTGCTCTTTCGCATCTATATATCTTTATTATGTGGTAAAAGAAGAATGGGGAATTTCATATTTTTGGAATTACTAAAAGTACTGAACATTGGATGAATTGTGGTAACTGCAAGAGATGCCTTATTGTGTGCCCTGTAATTCAAAAGCCTCAGTTCCCTTGCCAGTTGCAACGAGTGGCTACTGATGAATTATAATTCACACAAGGCTAAATAAACTGATGTCAAGTGTTTTTTGTTTTTAACTTTATGAAGATCAGCTATATCAAAGTAGTTTCATGTGTGTGTACAAGAGATATTTGATAACAAAATAATAGCTTACAAAAGGGATAAATTTTAGACCTGTTGAGCCAAATAGATAATTTTGTAGTGTATATATTAAAAGAAAAGGAATATTCCATTTACATATTATAGCCCTCAAATTTCCCATGATTTTACACTACAGAATATCTGAACTCAACTTCCAAGCCTTATAGAAGGGTTTAATAAAATTGCCTAAGGATAAACATGGAAAACCATAAACATTTTCCTTAGACATGCTTGTACATCTATGGATATCCTCAGAGAATGTCTGCAGCATCCTTGGATAGTGTTAGTAAACATTCTATAAATATTTTAAAATTTGACCAGACTGTAATAATAATACTGATTGATGGTCTCCTTCATATAATAAACTAGTTTTATAGTAATTCAACTGCTTGAATTTATACAAAAATTCAGTGTAGAAATATAGTTTTTGAAGTTTGCAATGTTCTTTGAATCACAGCATTAAAATATAGCAACTTTCATCTGTTTTGTGTTATCCTGAGTAAGTTTTAATGTATTTTTAAATTTAGTGTGTTTTGTGAAACACTTGATGGCTTGAAACTATTCACTGTGCAGATGATCAAGTTCTGGAATGTTAAACATACTTATTGTTGCTTTCTATAGAGAGAACTCCAAATGAGAAACAGTTTTGTAGAGGTTAGTCTTTTTTTTTCTACTTCTACAAAACCTGTTTGGTAAGAGTGCTGTTAGAATTTGATAAAATATTTATTCAGTGCTATCATATCCATATGCAAAATCAATGTTTTTTTTATTTTGTCTTTTTTAAGAGAACTTAAATTTTAAATTTCATGTTATCCAAATGTGTTGTTTCAGGTGGGTTTGTGTCCCACAAAGTTAATATTTTTATCAGAGTTGAAAATATTATGAAAGAATTAAAAATGTGTTGCTTGACTGGTAAATATTAAATTGACTGAGTAACTAAAAGTGAAATACATCAGTCAAAGCTGAATTTCAAATCATTCTTCACTTAACTTTTCCTGCAAGCTTGTAAAATCTAAGTGTTGTCTTTTGTTAAATGTCATGTTTATAATCATTATTTTGATATCAAGCACAAGGAGTTTTTCTGGAACATAGGACACTTAATTAATCAGTGTGCATTTGGTCTTTCTTTAGCCTTGTCAGCGTAACTCCATTGATCAGTGTGGATACAGTAGTATTTCCTTATATTTTTGCTGTATACTGTATGAAAATGGCCATAATTTAATCACTCTGCTTTCCTTTTCACAAAATTACTTTTTATTGGTTCCACAAATTTTCCAGTCCAACAAGCATCAAAACTTTGGGTTAGTTATTTGGTAACTTGTACTGCCAGCTCTTTCTGTCTCCTCTAGGAAACTATTAATCATACGTTTCAGATAATTATTAGAACCTGGATCAATTGTATATTGACTACTGGGTATTGCATGCAAACCAAGGTGTGGTTGTGCTCCTGCTGTGAGGATGTTTTTCACCTAGAGAGATCAAAAGACCCTCACACCATTATGTATGGACCATTAGTTGTTTTTCTTGACTTACATACTTATATTTTAACTACTTTTGGGCACACAAAAAGAAATTCTTGGCTTTCAAAACTGATCCACTGTTGTATTTTTCAGTCTTTAAAACATACTCTCATTTTATTTGTTACTACAACTTCTGTAATTCCTAGCATAGTTCAAACATTCTTTTATGCTCTTGCATGAAGAATTAACTTCTCAGTTGGAACTTTTCCCTATAGATAGACCCTTTCCATGAAACCACTTGTGAACATTTTTGTTGCTGATACAAACTTCAAGTATGTCCTACACTTATGCATTAATTTCTGGGGATGTTTTTAAATAACTTGAAGTTCTTTGGATGATGTTATATGTTCATCTAGATCTTTCTGCTGTTTTTTTTTTGTTTTTTTTTTTTGTAACCTATGAACTTTCAGTTTTGGACAGTTTAATACAACTATGGGGAAAACAACTGTATCTCCATGAAAGTGGAGTAATCCTTCTGCACATTTAGTGTTTACCCAGTAGTTGGTGTGCAATAAAATGTTACTATTGATAACGTGAATAAAACGTTACTGTTAACAACAAAACATTTATGTAATACAGTCAGAAACCACATGCTGTGTTTGTATATTTTCATTAAGAGCTTGCTTACTGATTGCTTACAGCTTTTACAGTAAGTAAGAAACTTGTGTAGAGATCTGTAACTTGTAATATATTTTTTTCCTTGTCCTTGATGGATCTCAGACAAGTGACCAAGTACTGTATGCTGTAAGCTTTTCAACTATACCAAGAATGAAGTTAAATGTTAATAACCCTATAGTTGTATTCAGATCTTACTTGAATTTCATTATATGAAGAATAACCTTTGTTGTTTGTTAATAAATGTTTATAAAAACAAGATCATCAAAGTAAGAAATAGCATCAGTTGTTGTTGCAGTGAAACTTTTATTTATAATCATAACTAGCATTTTAACAAAATATTTACTGAAAACAGATGAGTGAATATACCAAACATATGCAATATTTTTCTCCTAGCTATCAATTGTTAAACTGATCTTAAAAAAACAAAATTAAAAGAGCTAACTAAAGCAGGTAGTATTAAACAAATGTTGAAATGTTTTGTAGTGAGGAATGAATTGGATTGCATACTATTTGTGGTGAAACATTTGTTATTAAACTGATTTACAGGTTTTCTTTCAATAGAGAATGCATGACACCTTTCAAGGTACATATATATTGGTTTAGGTGGTAGGAAGATAAGTTATGAAGAATCATTTCTTTGTTAAATATGCCAATTCACGTTTTTATTATGATAATGTATCTGATATATTTATTATTATAATACGTTAATGACTAATTTTGTGGTCGAGTAGTTTTGTTACTTTCTATGTAAAAACGAAACCAAAAAAAAACATTACTTATTCCACCTACGTTTTGAAGGCTATGATTGTTGCTAAGAGCAATATTATAACTCGTATAATTATATAGTATGTATTATAGAGTATAGTTTTATATAGAAAGTAATTTTTATGAAGTCCAAATTTACAGGTGCAGCAATGACTTTGACTGTAAATTTTGTTAAGAGATTTTGGTTTTTTGATAGTTAAGTACATTCATTAGTTCAGTGTTCTGTTTAATATATTTATCTCTCTGATTTGTTCCTTTGATTGTTTACATAGTGATTTGAGTTATATCTCGATAACGTGTCAGTTTGTTACACTCTTGTGTTATTCATTTTGTTTATTAAATAAATTAGTGCTGCCAATATTGTGTTCTAATAGTTAATTCTGACCAAAAACCAGTATGGTTATATAGGGATAGTATTAAATGCTATTTCGGTTACAGTATTCTTGTAGTCAGAAGTCAGCATTTCTAATAATAAATCGAAGAAGGAAGAAACACAGTGCTTCTAACAATTAAAAAGAAAACTAGTATTTGGCAGTTAAAAATCTCGAGTTTGTAAGAATCGTGTTGGAAATAGAAACTCAATAATAATGTATAAATTTATCAACCAGGGAGTAATTTAAATCTGTTGTGTGGTGATTGTATATTCACACGTTATCTGGGATTTCAGCTGTATAACATTGTTAATAGTCGTGTGGAATCTTCATAAACAAACGTGACACCCAGATCAAATATTACAACTGTTGGGGGAACAATTAATAGCTATCGGCACAGTACCTGTAGTTTCATCTAACATGCCTTAAAATATCAGTAAAATATTATATATGAAATAAATGTTCACATTGATAGTTTTAAGGTGACATTTCGGTGCGATTAACAATTGTAGCAGACAGTAAAGTGGGAGACTTGAGGTAACAGATAAACAAGCTTAGCAACAGTCATTTGATTACGCTCATTAAATACATCTCTTTTATTCTTCTGAGGATGAATAGTTGAGTATTCGAAAGCGTACAAGTTTTAGATCTCGTTTGGAAATATTGCACTTATTTATGCTATATAAATTAGGCCCGGCATGGCCACGTGGTTAAGGCACTTGAGTCATAATCTGAGGGCCGCGGGTTCGAATCCCCGTCACACCAAAGATGTTCGCCCTTTCAGCTGTGAGTACGTTATAATGTGTCAGTCAATCCTATTTTTCGTTGGTAAAAGAGTTAGCGGTGGGTGGTGATGACTAACTGCCTTCCCTCTAGTCTTATACTGCTAATTATGGACGGCTTGTGCAGATAGCCCTCGTGTAGCTTTGCGTGAAATTCAAAAACAGAAACTATATAGTTTAGTCAAGTAGCGACTCCTTTTGTTTCTAAAAAAATTGTATATAACTTTTGACGAGAGCTCTTATTTTAGAAAATGTATAATTAATTGTAGGTTTTTAGTATTTAAACCAAGCTTTACGAGTTTGTTTTTGATTAAGTTTTGTGTTCAAATCTGTGTTGGATTTTACGTATAAGTATAAAACATTGCATATATGTAGATCGTGGATCCATATAATGATTTCAGAATTGGAGACATCGAGAAAAATTCCAATGTTATTACATTTTAGCAGCGTTTTTAAATATCTGATGCAGTGACACTTTAGTCAATAGATGGCATTGGTGTTGTGTCAAGGTTATTGCTAGTTCTTAGTGTCACTGTTGTAATGTTAATGCCCCCCGCTTGTACAACGGTATATCTCCGGATTTACAACGCTAAAATTAGGGGTTCGATTCGCCTTGGTGGGCTGAGCAGATAGCCCGATGTGGCTTTGCTATAAGAAAAACACACACACTGTAATGTTAATTATGTTTATTGTTGTTTTTATTAACATTTCGAAAAGTATCTTCTCAGTCCTGGCGACCACCTTTTAAATGGACGTAAGGAGTGTTGCATTATGTTGAAATTAAATGAACTCCAAGGTGGTCATTTGTCAGAGTGGCCCTCCAGTGACACAGCTAGAAAATGGTTTCGACACCCGTGGTAAGCAGAGCACAGATAACCGTTTGTGTAGCTTTGTGCTAGTAACAAACAACATATATTGATGCTAAACGTCAAGTTACAGCAGTCAACAGATTTTCACCTGAAACATCTTGCGCCATGGTTCTTTAGTAGGACCGTACCAACTATGCGAAGTCATTGCCAGTTCACATATAAGACATGGTCCGTCTATGAATATTCGCCCAGAGATCATTGCTGAATTCAAAAACAGCAACTTCATAACTCGCGAAACAAAACGTGCGTTCTCAGCTACAATCACTGACCAAGCTCGTGCACAAAATAACTGCTGTGGATAGTGATAGTGGAGCTATTAGCCTAACCCAGAACTCCGATGATGGCTGGGGAGGGTTAACATAGAATTTTAAGCATTCATCGAGGAAATGCACAAGAAGATAACCTCACAGATACGGTACTATGAGCAGACGATGAATTCCTAAAGGATCTTTGTTTAACATGTGAAAAGTTTTGTTGAAGTGGTGGAAAAGACTTGGACATAAGAGACATTATTGACCTGGATGTGGTATTTTATGCTATCTTAGCTTAAGAAATATAAACGTAACAGTGTAAGATTTTCGTGGCTAAGCAAATGATTGAACGATCAGTACCTGTTTCAGAATCAATCAAGAACAAACTTTTTTCCTTGCTCTGTCTATATGACCTAAACAAACGACTTTTGAAGATGTAACAGTGCTGGAACAGTTCATTACCATGCTCTCTGACCACATCAGCAGTATGGTGAGCATAGACAAGGCTAAAAAATAATTTATCGTGAAGAAAGGAAAAGCCATCGATGCTATTTCTCCGACCAGAGTGGGCCCGGTGTAGCATATCAAAATGACTGAATGCAAATGTGGGCGTTATTGGAGTAATACATTTAAAGGTCGAATTCCATAATTGTCATAGAAATCCTTGTGAACCACCTTACCTATAATCAACACTTTGTTGAAAGAGCTACTTCGTTGTGGCTACACCCGGCATGGTAAGGTGGTTAGGACGCTCGACTTGTAATCTGAGGGTCACAGTTTCGAATCCCTGTCATATCAAACATGCTCGCCCTTTCAGCCGTGAGGTTGTTGCAATGTTATAGTCAATCCCAGGGACAGGTAGCTCAAATTTCAAAAACCAAACTCAACACTGGCTACAAGAAAGTATGGACAGAATGAAAGCGCAACAAATCAACTGTAACATGCAATGCACTGTGCCTGTTTGGTGGATAAGGTTGTGATATGTAGTGCTTATAGTTTTAAAAATAACCACTAAACGTACTTGTATTTTTTCTTTTACTGATAACTACTATACTTATCTTGGTGTCGCCATCTTTTGTTAATAATAATTACTTGTAAAATTACCTTATGTATCACTCTGATAAATGGCAGCTTCGAAGTTCATTTAGTTACAACATAATACAGAACTCCTTATGTTGACAATACTTAGCAGCCATCTCTGATTAAGCATTGATATATCAGAGAATAGGTAGCTAGTCAGAATCACCCACTGTCAACTCTTGGATTAATGATTTACAGGTGAAAAGTGAGATTGATCATACTTTATAACACCCCCATGGCTGAAAGGGTGAGCATGATTATAACCCACGAGCTGCAGAACGCAAGTCCAGTGAAACTCTGTGAAAGCTATATTTCGTTAAAGAAACAAAAGGTAAAGGATGTTAACTGGACAACATATAACGTTGACAATTGTTGTTTTTTAAGAAAATCGTTATAAATAGGCTTCGTTTAATAATTGCTTTTTTTGTTTCAGAATTTCGCGCAAAGCTATTCAAGAGCTATCTTGCTACGTAAATTTCTATAATTTAAGGCTGCAGAAAGCGGTAACGCTGGTCAGGTTCTGACCTGACCACTCTTTTGTGGCATGTCTAGTTGCAACGTATGTATTAAAAGTTGCTTATTTAATTCAATGTATCGCATTGTATGTATATAGTATTTGTAGTTAAGATGGGTAAGATTTAGTCTACTAACATTAAATTTTCAAAAACATTTTCTGGGGAATATCTCCCCAGACCCTTCATAATGGTAGTGTGCTTTGTACACATTATTTAACTGTGACAGTGGCTTGTTCACTCAAAAATTGCTTCATACGGCAATAAAATTTAAACATCCCCTCCCCCACACAGACAGACAATTAGAATGGATGTTTGTCGGAATAAAGGGGTTTGTCATTTGCACAGTAGAGCGCGGTTTTAAGGACAACCAATCATCAGATTTATTTACATTCCAGGGAAGCTAACCAGTTAGTAGCCCCACCTAGTGAATTGCATAAGGTTTTTGAATCATGTGTGGATAATATTTTCACTTTGGTCACCTGTTGGAACAGCGGTAAGTCTACGGACTTACAGCGCTGAAATCAGGGGTTTGATTCCCTTCGGTGGACTCAGCAGATAGCCTGATGTTGCTTTCATATAAGAAAATACACATATACACCTTTCTAAATTATAATAAAAAATAATCTGAAGTAAATATGTGTTTGTTGAAATATAAAATTATTTCTGCTTCAGCTACGAATATTAAAAATTTGTTGCCGGAAAACATGGCGTTTCATTTTTGTTTTGTTCATGATAACTAGAAAGCGAATTGTTATTTCGTGTAGCGTTTTTATGACGTAAGAGCAACTTATATAAATTATTCTAGTGAAAGTCAGATAGCCGATCTACCATTAACTCCAGGAAGGGGAGACTGAAATGACTACCTTATATATATTTCTTTTGACAGACACTTCATTTTTTGTTTGTTTGCTTAAAGACAATTATCTGGGTTGTTCCAACTGCAAAGATCAAACCCCAAATTTTATCGTTACAAGCGTGGTTGGCCTGCACGGTTAGCGCTAAGTTTTACCCAGTGAAAAATTATAAGAAAACGGATTCTCAACCGCCTATGTTTAACTATAGTGAAATAGGCGGATATTAGCGAACAAATTCCAAGCCCGGCTTTGCCAGGTGATTAAGGCACTCTGTTCGTAACCCCATCATATCAAACCTGATCTCGCCCTTTCAGCTGCGCGGAATGTTATAATGTTGTGGTCAATCCCACTATTCGTTAGTAAAAGAGAAGCTCAAGAGTTGCCGGTGGGTGATGATGACTAGCTGCCTTCTTTCTAGTCTTACACTACTAAATTAGAGACGGCTAGCGCAGATAGCCCTCGTGTAATTTTGCGCAAAATTCAAAAACAAACCTCGGATGTATCATTGAGGAATGTTCCCCGCTAGTACAGCGATCAGTCTACGCATTTACAACGCTAAATTCAGGGGTTCGATTCCCTTCGGTGGACTCAGCCGATAGCTCTATGTGACTTTGCTATAAGAAAACAAACATTCAGGGAGGAATGTGTTGGATAATAGAAGCTATTCGATACGACGTTACATACTGTAAATAGTATATACATTACAGCAACATGCTTAATATGAAACTAAAAGTGGTCACTCAAATGTATTACTTTCTGTTGCAATGAATATAGGAGGACTTTGGTTGATAAAGTTAATGAGGTTTTAATATTTACCTGTATATCTGAATGATTCCTATAAATGATGTTTATTACCACTAAGTTCTGTAATTGTAAGAGATAATTAGTTTATATTGATTACTTCTATAAATATATACCAGGTGGAGTACTCGTCTCCTGGACGAAGTTACGTAAATTCATGATTAATGTTTGTTTGTTTGGTTTTGAATTTCGCACGGAGCTTCTCAGGACTATCTGTGCTAGCCGTCCCTAATTTAGCAGTGCAAGACTAGAGGGAAGGCAGCTAGTCATCACCACCCACTGCCAACTCTTGGGCTGCTCTTTTACCAACGAATAGTGGGATTGATCGATAATATTATAATGCCCCCACGGCTGAAAGGGCGAGCATGTTTGGCGCGACGGGGATGCTAACCCGCGACCTTCAGATTACGAGTCGCACGCCTTAGCACGCTTGGCCATACCGGGCCCTCATGATTAATGAGAGGTCATCTTAGATGATGAAAACTTGCTTCATATAACGTAATTTTAGAGAACATCCATAAGAACTACAAAACACAAAATGTTAAACCACAAGTTTTCATGTATATTTGTGTATCATGTTAAAATGGGTGAAGATCGATCACCAGGGGGAAAAAATGCAAGAGAAACAGTACTATTATATTTATACAGATAAAACTACATTGTGCAATACCCAACAAAACACGTTAAACACGCTCTCTAATAAGATTAAAACTTATGTAGGTCCCAAAGTTGCCCTAGTGGTCAAGGTGCTTGACTCTTAGTGTAAGGGGTCGAAACTCGTCAACGAACATATCCGTGGGGAGCATTAGAATGTAACAGTCAATTTTACTCTTCCTAAATAAATGTTAGCCCAAGGGTTCACGACGAATGGTGTTTTTTTACCTTCCGATCTACTGATGAAACAGCCGTACGTCTACGAATTTGCAATACTTAAATTAAGGACGCAGTAAATAGTCCGACGTGGCTTTTTTATGAAACAAACAAACAAGACGAGATTTTCATAACAATATATTGGGGACATTATTTGAAGCATAATTGGAGAATGTGTTTTGGAAACACAAAAACTTGCAAAACTGGACCACGTAAAAAAAAATCATAAGAAAAGAAATTTTGATCTCCTTCCAAAGTTTTTATTTGTTTTTGAATTTTGCGTAAAGCTATACGAGGACTATTTGTGCTAGCCGTCCCTAATTTTGCAGTGTTAGCTAGTCGTCGCCATACATCGTCAACTGTTGGGCTACTCTTTTACTAACGAATATATAGTGGTATTTCCTGCATTTGTAATGCCTCACGGCTGAAATGGCAAGCATGTTTGAGGTGGCAGGGATTCGAATACTCAACCCTCAGATTACGAGTCTAGCGCCCTACCCACCTGTCCTTGTAAATGTGGAACAAATAATTGTGCATACTAGCATCAGGGAAAGCTGGTGTTCTAACTTTGAAATGAGTGTCACCCTTCCCAAATTCAATTTTTTCACCGTCTATGGTAAGGACAGAAACTTTTTTAACTTTTGAAAGTATTAAATGAGTTGCTCGTTTAGTATTTTTTATTATTGAATTATTCGCTAGGACTTAATAATTAAAAAAATATTTCATTAATAAAAATTAAAGAGTATAGAGGTCGCTTCTAAATATTGGGTGTTACATAAGAATTAAAGTTGTATATTTTCATTTTGCAAAGTCACATCGGGCTATCTGCTGTGTCCGCCAAAAGGAATCGAACCGCTGATTTGGGGGTTGTAAATCCGAAGACTACCGCTATCTCAGCAGTGGATTGTATTAAAACAACTGTTTTTGTATGCACGTTTTCTTCGAATATAGAGTTCAAGTATCGACTTCACCATAGCAGACTATAATAATAAGTCAGTAATGAAAAGTATAATCGTAATGTTCAAATCAGTGCCCAGAATACGTCATAATGACATTATATTTAATATTATTATTACTTTATACTATTCACTAGATTTATTCCTGGGACTCCAACATTAGAACCAAATGTTTTAACCACCTTTAAATTGTTCACACTTTGTGATGTCGATGATTTGTTTTTCAAAGCTAATAAAATTACTGTACTCTTGGAATATTCATAGCATTCAAAACTATTTTGCTAGTTTATATACGAAGTCTGTTAAAAAAATACACAGACTGTTTAAATTGCGCGGCTCCAGTTGGTTCCAGGGGAATCTGCTTGGTGTCACTAGGTTTGCACAGATCAGCTGATTACGACGCCATTTCCCGATTGCAGATATCTTCATTTGTGTATTATCTACGCGGTTTTAAGTGAAGTGCGATTTTGTCGTTTGGCGGATTTCAGAATGAATGACCTGAAGGAGCAACGACTTGCTGTGAAATTTTGTGTTAAACTTGGAAAATCTGCGACTGAAACTTTTGGTATGCTTAACACGGCTTACGGTGATGTTGCTATGAAGCGTACGGCATGTTTCAAGTGGCATGAACGTTTTAAGGATGGTCGACAGTCCATTGAAGATGATGAGCGTCCTGGACGTCCTTCCACGTCAACTGACGACCCACACGTCAACAAAATCAACACCCTGATGCGGGCAAATCAACGTCTGACTGTCAGAGAGCTTGAAGATGCACCGCGTTGCTGCGAAATTTGTGCCTCAGAACTCGTGAGTTTTTGGCCAAACACTCGATCACTGTTCTTCCCCACCCCATACTCATCTGACCTTGCTCCTTGCGATTTTTTGTTGTTCCCCAAACTCAAAAGACCCTTGAAAGGAAGAATATTTCAGACAATTCCCGCGATTAAGGCAAATGCGACGAAGGAGCTAGAGAACATTACAAAAAAAGCGTACCAGGACTGTTTCAACAGGTGGAAACACCGTTGGGATAAGTGTGTCCGTTGGTGAGGAGAGTACTTTGAAGGGGTCCCAGACCTGTAACTTCTAAATAAAGTACATTTTGTTTTATGACTTCAGTTCGCGTATTTTTTTAACAGCCCTCGTATACTGTTAGCATACCCCAAAAAAGCAAATTGACTTGAACAAGCTCCAGATTTTAATAATAATAGATCAACAGACTTATAAAAATCTTGTTCGTAGCTGTTATTTATTAAGGAGATTTATTCTCCTTAAATAGCCGAATTATTGCCAGGCAATCATGAGACTTTTAATCAGAAAATATTTTCACCGTCAACCATGTTCACAATACAGCCATTTTTTTCAAAAGCAGAGAGAATGTTTATGGGGCAAGGTTCAGCGTACCGGGCTGCGGATTCGAAGGTACGTTTTTTTGGAGTGTTGAATAATATCATGACATAAGTAACACAACTGCTATAACTGAAGAATATGATGAAAAAATCATCTTTCAGGCAAATTCAAAGTGACTGGCCTGGTATGGTCAGGTGGTTAAGCCACTCGACTCGTAATCCAAGGGTCGCTGGTTCGAATCCCGACGCTCCAAACATGCTAGCCCTTTGAGCTGTGAGGGTGCTATATCGTGATGGTCAATTCCACTATTCGTTGGTAAAGAGTAGCCCAAGAGTTGGCGGGGGGTGATGATGACTAGCTGCCTTCTCTCTAATATTACACCGCCCTCGTGTAGCTTTGTGCGAAATTAAAAACCAAACCAATCAAAGTGACTGTTACATGTGATAACATGTGAACGAGCGCCACCTATAAAGTCTGTGAAGAGTGGTTTCCATAAATTTGCCTACTTTGGAACATTCTGAATTCTTAAACTATATAAATTCCTTAGAAATATTTGACTTTTTTATATAAAAATTGTCAAAATGGGTTTCTTGATGGTTGATCACTATTTTTGTTAAATAATAAAAATTGCTTTTCAAAGTTATGACTAAATATGGATCTGAAGGCAGGCAAATGAAGCTTTCATGGGAAACTGTGCTGTGCTAACTGTGGACAGATTGTAATGATGTGGATTGTATTATGCAGAAAGTTTCGTTGTTATTTTTTGTTTATGAATTAATCGTATATCTAACCAATGGGGTTTTTAATGGACATTTTCCAGATATCTTAATGTAGTTTATATTCATTCATGTCAATGTTTTATTGCTGCAAGATAATGTTCCCTGCCAAAAGAACGTTTAGCTTAATAATAAAAATATCAACACCACAATATTACCTACGAAATTTCTATTATTTAGTCTTATATGATAGTTCTGAGATTACAATACTTTCAATCAAGTAGACTCGTACCTTCATGGAACAGCGACAAGTTTTCGGACTTACAAAGCTACAATCTGAGGCTCGATACCCCACAGCAGATACAGTAAAGCGCCAAATATGGCTTTGCTTTTAAAATAAATAAATCAAGTAAAAAAAATAAATAAACTGAATTATCCTGGTTTTTGCTAGGTTTAAAGCAAAGAAAAAGACTAAACGTAAAGTCAAACTCTATTCAACAGTTTTTATTCTGTACAAAAGAGAATTAGAATAGAATAATAAGTGTGTAGATGAAGGACAATGAATGGCCCAGAACAAAAAACAAACAGGGTGAAAGGAATTTTCCGATTTCATTGACTGATGTTTATCTTTTAAACTGTGGCCAGGTGGTTAAGGCACTTGAATCGTAACCCGACTGTCGCGGGTTCGAATCCCTGTCGTTCTAAACATTCTTACCTTTTCATCCGTAGGATCGTTATAACGTGATGATCATTTCGTTAGTAAGAGAGTAGCTCAAGAGTTGGCAGTGAGTGGTGATGACTAGCTGGCTTCCATTTAGTCTTACACTTCTAAATTAGGGACGGCTAACGCAGATAGCCCTTGTATAGCTTTGCGTGAAATTCAAAACTAAACAAACCTTTAAACTTACATAGATTTAGATGAGTAAAAATTTTGGCATATGTTAGATGAGTGTAAAAGTTAAACAAAGGAGGAAGGTTGTATAACCAGTAAGCTTACATACTACGAGATTAGGTGGAAGAATTAATTCAAAATATGAGACTGGAGAATTCTACTTATCATTTTTTACGAGAATAGTGAATCGATATTTTATAGGAAATTGCAACAGACAACTATTGAAACATATATTGGAAACATGTTCAGAGAACAGCAGTTGTGATACAGACAAAGGGCAATGCTGCATTGTAAAAAAACAGTTAGTATTATGAGTGTAGATCTGTTCTTTTTTATCATAATAATACGCATGGGAGAGAGCAAAAAAGAATTAAAATTTTGCGATCGATAGATAGCATTGCAACAATAAAAAATACAACTGAACCATGCATTTTAGCTACATGTTCAAATTGATTGAAGGGTCTTATGCGTTTCATTACCCTGCATATTATACTAGGTGTTCTAGAAGGCTGGTTTAAAAAGTTAAACAATGGGTCTCCAGAATAATTATTTGTACATTAAATAGTACAAAGTAATGAGGCAATTCACAGCTTTCAGATCATAGGAATTGTTTTTGTTTTTTTTCATTCTTGCAACTTCTCTGACATGAAACTTGTTTTATTTAACTATGTTAAGTCATTCAAATGAAAAAGCTGTCTCTTTGGTGGATCTCTGGAAATTTGCTCCACCTCGCTTCAAGCTATGGATACGTTAAAAGAGTGACTAACTATCCCTTTGGGCCCGGCATGGCGTGTTAAAGCGTGCGACTCGTAATCTGAGGGTCGCGGGTTCATATCCCCGTCGCGCCAAACATGCTCGCCATTTCAGCTGTGGGGGCGTTATTATGTTACGATCAATCCCACTATTCGTTGGTAAAAGAGTAGCTCAAGAGTTGGCGGTGGGTGGTGATGACTAGCTGCCTTCCCTCTAGTCTTGCATTGCTAAATTAGGGACGTCTAGTACAGATAGCCCTTGTGCAGCTTTGTGCAAAATTCAAAAAACAAACAAACAAAACCTATCCCTTATAGCGCAGGTATTGAGTGATAAGTGTTGCTGACTAGCTTTCATCCCTCAGGATAACAGCTCAGAATTAGGGACAAATAACTTGGTATCTTTGCCATAATTAAATTATTCACTTTTTTTTTTATTTTAATGTAGATGCTAATTTATACTTGAAAAGTACCTTCTTTTCGTATTCAGTAATAGTTGTTCTTTAGTTCTGGTAATGTAATAATTAACTAGAAGAACTGTAATATTTATACGCACTATTAGTGAACACCTGTATTTGAAAATATTAAAAACTGCAGGTAGTTTAGAAGAACCCCGTTATTCATATTTTGCTTACATACAAATCATAGTCAGTGGCGTATTATTTTCAGATAAGAGCTACATACCTACTAGTGTATAACTTGTCAGAAATAACGGAGCAAATACTGCCATTCCCACCGCACAGTATCCCTTAAATTCACATATAGTTAATGGAAATAAATAAATTTTGTGAAATCAAGCTTTATCGACAAAGAGGCAGAAAAGTGCAGTCGAAGCAGTCGGTAAATTCCTTTGTGAGACAATCAAAATTAAAATCATTCACGAAATGAATTCGTGGTGTATTCGTAAAATGGTTAATGATAACAATCAATTTGAGAACTTCTAATATGTAGAGAAACCAGAGCATTTTAGTAACCCTACGTTCCAATAATGTATTTTATCTCATGTCATTTAGTAACAACAGTATTACCTTTTTTTTAATTTTGCTCAAAGCTACACGAGGGTTATCTGCACGAGCCGTCCCTAATTTAGCAGTGTAAGACTAGAAGGAAGACATTGAGTTATCACCACCCACAGCCAACTCTTGGGCTACTCTTTTATTAGTAAATAATGGGATTGACCGTAAAATGATATCGCGCCCATGGCTGAAAGGGGAGCGTGTTTTTGGTGCGACGGGGATTCGAGCCCGCGACCCTCACATTACGAGTCGAGATCCCTAACCACATGGCCTGCTTAATGTTGTTTATAAAAGACTAAATATAAATAAAACTGCATAGGGGATAACAATATCTAAATTAAATAATAGGTTGACTATTCAGTGATGTCGAAAAACCCACTTGTTGAGAATTTTATATGTAAAAACGGCTCGTTTGGGTTCAGAAAATATTTTAAATAGAAGAGCGAACAACGTTTCGACCTTCGAAACTTTCAGAACCCAAACGAGCCGTTTTTGCATAAAAAAAAAGGTTGACTATTCGTCAAGTTTTTAAATATTTTTATTTAAAGAAAAATGACGTTTCGAAGTAGCGCTATTCGTCAGATCCTAAAGTTTTCAAAAAAAGGCGCATGCGCAGAATTCAAAGAACTTGCAAAGTATTTGGAATGTTGAGTGTGAAAATTCTAAGCAAAATTACATCTATTACAAAAAAGTTACAAGTTACGAAAAGAATAACAGATGACAATGAAAATTTAAAGAAAAAACAGAAAAATAGATGTCTAAAAGGGAAAAATAGCGTTCATTTAAACCAGATGATTATGGTGCCCCCAAATTATATATTTATATCCTTTCGAGTAGTTATCTTCTGTGAATGTCTTTTGGAGCCTTATTAAGTCCAATAATAAAAAAGTCCTTAACTTTATGGTTGTTGATGGTGCAGTGTTGGCCTAAAGGTAATCTTAGTTCTACAACCACCATGTGGTTTAATGTTTTCATGCTTATTCGCCGAGTCGACGGTTTATTTGTCCAGCGTATAAACTGTTGCATTTTTGCATATTACACAGTAAATGAAACATTCAGTGGTATATGTAACTAACTGTCACTCCTCTTTAAATATATATATATATATATAACTTGTTATTTAATATTAATATTCTTGATGACGAGAAACTCGCTTGAAGTAAAAATGTATTCTAAAGACGGCTGGTTGAAGTATTATAATACTAATTAAAATAAAGCACAGAACAACGTTTCGATCTTCTTAGGTGATCTTCAGGGTAAGAAGTTGTAATATCTATATATTTTAATAATTTTAATATTGTTGTTAATCTGTGTACTTAAATTATAAAATTAAATGTTTTGACAGCAAAACTGGAAAGCACATGTTTATTTCTTAACTTATAATATCCGTTGATTAAACACATTTGTTTTTTTATTAAAAACGTCGATGGTATAACAGGAAGTAGCTTAACTCAGAAACGATTTAAGTTCTACATTTAATCGACAATTTTATTTCCATGATGCGTTTTAAGCACCCTTCCCCCCGGCTATGTGATCCCACACTACGTCTTTACTTTAGACTTACGATAACAACACTCACTACATTTATAAGATCAACCTACCGACCTTCATCCCCTGTGGCACAGCGGACTTACAACGCTAGAAACTTGGTTTATATACCCGTTGTAGGTAGAACACAAAGAGTCTGTTGTGTAGCTTTGTGCGTAACTTGAAATTAATAACTACTTATGAGGTTTCACAGCACCCCTTTTTCATGGTTTCCTTGCACCCATACCCCGTCACTAAAGTCGTAATGGGCAGACAGTAGTCGGATAATTGTGTTCGAATAAATGCATTTTGGCTTTTATGACTTCTCTTTCTTTGAAAAAATCCTAGAGTGACGTGATGTGATACACTCTGGCTTTTCTATATACGCTAATATATATATTTTTAATACAAGAACTTGCAGTATGAAATAAGCGCACTTTTCACGGTGTTCATGAAAGTTAATTGTACCGTAAGGATTAGTATTTACTAAAATATTTACACACAGTTACACATTAGAACATTTTCAACACTATGGTTATCAGCAGTGAAACCATTGAAGTCAATAGTAAACCACGACAATATTGTTTCTCAGATTTTTGTTGTGCTGCGTAAAATTAAATAACACGTTTATTGAAATATCATGTTAACTTTAACAGCTTGGCATAAAATATTTCTGCGTTTGGTTATATTCCAGGTTAAGAATGTCAAATGATTTGTTTACTTGTTTAATTTAAAGCAAAGCTACTGTGAGCTATTTGCTGTGTCTGCCACCGGGAATCAAACCATGTATGTTAACAATGTAAGTTGGTAAGGTTATCGCTGTTTTACTGGGACATAATATCAAAACAGGTGAACTGTCTTAATCAGAGAGATTCAGTTACTTTTAAGTTTTATGGTGACGGAAGAGATTTAATGAATAAGCGTCTTAGACGTTGAAATCACTTAGTTTTTTTATTTATTTTCTATTGTAAAAGGCAAAAAGAAATTACGTGTTTCACTAATTGATTATTTCACGCACAGAGAACAAACTGATCAATTTCTTTCAAGACTATGTTATTTTTCGCGACTTCTGCGCATGCCCAAGAATTGACGGAAGGTGGTGATGACTAGTTGCCTTCTCTTTTGTCTTACATTACAAAATTAGGGACGGCTAGCGCAGATAGCCCTTCTGTAGCTTTGCGCGAAATTCAAAAGAAAGCACACCAGTTTATGTTGAGTGCTTTTGACCACGCATCCCTTTCCTGACGAAACCATGGTCGTGAAAAAAACGCTGTTTGAGTGAAGCCTGCAATTGTCTTGCTTATCCTCAGTTCTGTAATTATTGAGTTTTGTCAAGAACTGTCGGTTTCAAGTGCTAATTCTCTCTAACCTGTTAGTTCAAAGTTACGAATTGTCGGTTTGACGAGCTAGCTAATACCCGAAAACAATAGCATATAATAAGAAATGTTTTTACCACTGTGAGATCGTTATTGTATTCTAATTTATTAATTCGATTCTCTTTACATACATTATTCCTTGTTTCGTAAGTACCAGAGAAAACAAATCTTGATACATTTTCTTCATCCCAAATGAGATAATTTTATATATCTTATGTTGAAGAGTTTGTTTTTTTTTAATTAGGAATGAACAAAAAACAATGAATCATCTGTGTATAGCGTGTTAACACCAAATATGCACTTCAGCGTCATCTGTCGTTGTCTCTTGATGTTCCACAAATTCGTCTATGTTGATGTTTAAGTTAACACTAATCTTTTATTCTAAGTCCAACCGGAAAGCCTACACTTTCTTCCGGATTTAACGTCAACTATCGTACGAAATCATTGTCGGGAGATCAGCCTGGTAAGCAAAAATCAACACACAGACAGTAGCGTCCGTTATTCAGTCATAAGGTGTAATCAAGCATAAGAAAGAGACGCGGTAACCACATGACCGTAACGTACAGTTACAAAAGTACTTATTATTTAAACCTTTAAGGTTAGTTCATTCTCGGATTTTAAATATCAATTACTACAGAATCTTCCCATAACCCCACCCTTCTCTCTAGGTTTATCTATGCTCTTCCCCTCAAAAAAAAAAAAATTCTGGATGAGTAAGGAGGGTTACTAAGTAACTATTTCAATGGACCCATTCCAAGCCCATAGGTGGTTCTATCCCTTTAATGTTATTTAAATGTGAAATATAAAAACCTTTAATTTTTGTTGTCTCTTATTCATAGAGGTTTTACGTCACTGAAAGAAGGCGTGGCATCGGAGAATGATATATGTGTGTGCAGTTGTGTTAATATGAAACTCGTATGACACATAATCTGTGAGTGCATGGCCGCCACCTGAACTTACAAGAAATGCGTTACAAGTAACCATGAAGGTTGTTTTGAGCTATCTGTATTGAAAGGGATACCAGTCACTTGGTTATAAAAAAATAAAAAAAGTGAGTTTGTTTTGAAACAGGTGAAGCATATACCCCAACTTTTTCTAAGGTTGTAAATGTGTTACGGGCACCATTGATTTCATCTTGTCATTAGAACATAAATATAGCAGAGACTGCACAGTTAAGTCCCTTAGATACGCTCATATACAACCAAATACTGTGGTCTAAGAGCAATAACGAAACGAATTAAGTATAGTGCAACAGACGAACGCGACCATCGGGTATATTAACGGATCACGACTTGAGTGTTTAGTTTATGTTAATCAGGGGATTGTTTTCTAGTCTGTGGTGAGTAATGTCTCTCTTTTTTTTTTCTTCGGTGTCATGAATATAGAGTCTGTTTTATAAAAGAAGTTATTGGAATCGAAATGCTACTTTTAACTAAAATGTTGAAAATATATTAAAGTAAGAATAAATAAGAGCAAAACAGGAGATAAAAATAATTGTTCAATGCACTGATTAAAGTATGTGATAAATGTCCCTTTGTTTCGTGTATTATACAAATTTTAGCATGAAAACAGTCTTTTAACGTCATGAGCTCCTAGTAAAGTTGCTTTTTCCGTAAGTAAAAAAAGCCCGGTATGGCCAGGTGGTTAAGGCATTCAAATCGTAGTCCAAGGGTCACGGGTTTTAATCCTCGTCACACCAAACATGCTCGCCCTTTCAGCCGTCAACCCCACTATTCGTTGGTTAAAGAGTAGCCCAAGAGTTGGCGGTAGGTGGTGATGACTAACTGCCTTCCCTCTAATCTTACACTGCTAAGTTAGGGACGGCTAACGCAGATAGCCCTCGAGTAGCTTTGCCATAAATTCAAAAACCAAACCGTAATTAGAAAAGGGAAACTTTTATCCTTTAAGATTTATTGACTTCTGTGTCATTATCTTTCATTTTATTTAACAAGTTAAAAATTATTATGGTTACTAATATTATATACCATTGGAAACGAAGTTTTGTTGTTAGACACGCAGCGTAAGATTAGGACTCCGAATTTTAGTGTTATATGTCTTCTAGCTTACATCTGGTCACTCTGAGGGTAGAGGGCATCAGAAGAGAGATATCTGTTTATAAAATACACTGAAAGAATACTGAGTCATTGATATGTGCTTATGTGAATTCTTCGGTTTCATGTAAGTTACAAACTGCTTGACTTATTCCTAGATGTGTAATTTCCCCACACTTTTAACGTACAAAATCTACGCCCCTCAGTGGCTCAGCGGTATGTCTGAGGACTTACACGCTAAAATCCGGGTTTCGATACCCGTGGTGGGCAGAGCACAGATAGCCCATTGTGTAGCTTTGTACTTAATTCAAAACAACAACAAAATCTACACCACGATTTACCAAACACCAAAAAGTTTTGTTAAAAATTCACGTTATTCAAAATTAATGTCACAATATGTCATCATGCAAAATATATTCGTGACCAAGGAAATACGATATTTGAAACACTTCATATTGAAGGGAAAAGTGTATTTTAAAACCCACCTTAAAATAAGACCCCTTTGAAAATATGATGGAAAAGTATTTAGATGCTTTTCTTGAAAAGGGGGAAAAAAGATGGATGGTTTTGAAGGGCATCTTAAAATTAATGTTAATTCTAAGATGGCATTATCAACTAAAAATAATATATTTGCTGAAAAAAGATAGCCAATTTCTGTACAAACCCAATTGTTCCCGCAGTTTATAATATTTTTTCCACCCACTCCTACACGAAGAAGCAAATATAACCTTCTACAACTAAAACTTATTCCATCTAAATCAAAATATGCTAGTGTGCTTTTACAAGGATGTTATCTTAATATGTTAATTGTATTGGCGTTTTTTTGTTGTTGTTCTTTTGCATTGTAGAAAAACCGCAATTAGTGTTGTTGAGGGAGGAATAAGGAGTCTCAAAATTATTCCTTCTTAGCCCCCCTCCCAGCGTACCAGCGTTGCCCCTGTCTATTATATTGTATAATATCTACGAATCTAGCTCTCCTATTCAAATTCTACTTGAATTATGTGCGTTGTTTGTTTTAATTATGTAACTTTTGTTTGTTTGGAATTAAACACAAAGCTATGCAACTGCCTGTCAGTGCTCTGTTCACCACGGGTATCGAAACCCGGTTTGTAGAGGTGTGAGTCTGCAGATATACTGTTATGCCACTGGGTAGGGGGCTAGTAACCTTTGATACAAACGTAATAGGACATCACATCTTCCATTATATGATAACGTGCATAAGTACACATAAGTAGTTAAAACAAAATTCAAATAAAATGAGATGTTGGGATGTAATACAGGGTGTGGGTCGAGATTTGTCTTCGAAATGCTTATTATATAAGAAGTGTCGATTCATTACAGGAAAAGTCTGAGGGATTATAACATTAAAAATCGAGTTCTGATACTCGTAGAGCACAGCACAGCTAGCCCATTGAAAAGCTCTGGTGATGTGTAACAGTACATTTTTTCGAGTTTTGTTTTCTTCCCATGTAGTGGAAGTGGAAGTCAAACAGCTCGAATAACAATTCTTGTGCTTCAATGTATAACAATCGTGCAAGTTAACCAGAAGTCATTATTTGACCGTGTAAAATTCTTTTGTTTTTACTTTTATTACACTGATAAAAGTTACATTTTAACTAGTTTTTCACGGGGGGGCGTAGTTACAACATTCAGTGGTATACATATAAAAATTGAAACTGTTATTCCAAACATTAATATAATTATTTTCATAGTGTTATAACGTGTTTTGAAATGCTTGCTCACACAAATAATTTTCATTTTATAAATTCTAGCTTTTGGAAAGGAATTTCTTCGTCATTATGGCATCTTCAATAAACTCACCATGTCCCGAATACACCTTGTTGTCACCGTTGAGTCTTCAGTCAGATATATTAGCTGCAATGGACGACACCGAAGATATCAGCATAGAGGGATTTCGTCATTTTTCAATGTTTGATCTGCTGGCTCCCTCCAACAATGAAACCTCGGCACCATTGATAAGGCGTGAAATTGATAACGATATAAATAAAGTGTTAGAGCAACACCAGCTGAAACCGATAAGTCCGAACGTTCCACAGAAGCCCGACCCCTTCTCTCCTATTTGTAAAATTCCACTTCCAAATCCTTACTCAAATTACGAATATTGGCTGGAACCATCTTTCATATGTCGAAGAAACGAAAGAGAGCGACTGCGTGTTCGAAATGTCAATGACGGTTTTGAACGTCTCAGAAACCATTTGCCACTGGGTGATCGCAGATTAAGTAAAGTTGAAACGTTACGCATGGCGATTAATTATATTAGAGACCTAGAAGACAAGCTGAAAGAAACAGGAGAAAATCACAACCCTGAAGTGGAGGGATCTTCACAAAAAATTGCTTAAAAATGGTGAATTCGGAATATTTGCTCACCCTTTACGAACGAACTATACACTTTCGATGGAACAGCACAATGTATTCATAAATTTAACATAATAAGCATAAAATGTACGCTGTAGAGCAATTAAAATGGTAGATGTATCTTCAGTTATGACACCAATACTAACTTGCATTCACTATAACTAGAAGTGTATGAAAATATAACTGAGGCAACATTTTTAAGAAAAACAAGATTTGATTGTTTGTTTTGAATTTCGCACAAAGATACGCGAGTGCTATTTGTGCTAGCCGTTTCAAATTTTGCAATGTAAGACTTAAGGAAGGCAGTTAGTCATCGCCATTCACCGCCAACTCTTGGGCTACTCTTTTACTAACGAATAGTGTGATTGATCTTCACATTATAATGTCCCCACGGCTGAAAGGGTGAGCATGTTTGGTGTGACGGGAATTCGAACCTGCGACCCTCAGATTACGTGTCTAGTGCCTCAACCACCTGGCCATGCCGGACCTAACAAGATTTTAACAGAGGTGATTTCTTTTTAATAATCGCATAATTGTTGGATAAAATAAGGACAGGCTTGGTTCCTTCAAGATGATGATGGAAACACAATGCCAGGTTTATGTTAAGAGTATATCAAATGTGTTGTTTAGTCACTACTAGGGTGGATGTTGTTGTCTACTGGTGTGAAACAGTAAGATGCACGTGAATATGGTTGTGAATCTTTAAGTCTCAATTATAATATCCAAGGGTGTCCGTATGGGGTAGAGGCAATCGCCCCCCGCTGGTAAATGAAAAACATAAGTTTTCCTTTATTCATTCAGTATATGTATAAGATCTTTTAGGTTCATTTCCCAACTTCATACTACTTTGCCCACCCTGAAACATTTCCGTGGACCCCCATGATGATGTTATTTAAAAGCTCGCAATTCTTTCTAAAAACAACTGGACAGGTCATAGCCTAACCATGTGTTACTTGGTTGCTGAATGGTTACCTGCGCCAGCATTCCCTAATTGTAAAGGGACATACTAGAAGGAAGGCAACTAGTCAACTCAACCAACAGCCAACTCTTGGATTACTCTTTCCTTAAAAAAATATGGGATTGACCATCACCTTATAATGCCTACACGGCTGAAAAGGCAATCATGTTTGGCTAAGATGTTCGATAATGTTATCCGAAGATGTTTTAATGTCCTAACCAGACGTAAAATGTTAAAGCAGTCGAGAGTATAGGGCAAATCATAGGAATAATCTAGCCTGTTTTCTGGTTATGATTGCTATGTAACTGTAAACGAAGTCCCGAGTTGAACTGTGATTGCTAGTTAACCGACACATTATTTATCATCGTTCGCGGGTTCGAATCCCGGTCGCATCAAACATCCCCGCCCTTTCAGCCGTAAGGGCGTTATAATGTTACGCTCAATCCCACTATTCGTTGGTAAAAGAGTAGCTCAAGAGTTGGCGGTGGGTGACGATGACTAGCTGCCTTCCCTCTAGTCTTACACTACTAAATTAGGGACGGCTAGCACAGATAGCCCTCGAGTAGCTTTGTGCGAAATTCAAAAACACAAAACAAATAAACAATTTATCATTGAAGTTGATAAGGCTTCGCCATATTTTATATCTAGATATTAAAATTATAATTAATTCATTAGATTGTGACAGTAGTCATTTATCTCGTTACTAACATTTAATAGTTCAATTATCAACATTTTAAAGAAACATGCATTTGCGTGGTATATATTATGGCTGTAATATTTTGATCTTTACTAAACTGTTTGTGACATTTTTAGTAAAGCCTCTTTTATGCACTCATTGGTCATGTTTATATTCGGCTCTTAGAAATGATAAGATGGTCCCTGTATTCATGTACAGAGTGCTTTAGCCTATTCATTCAGTTTTGTAAGATGTTTATTTCAGGCCATGCGGGTTAAGGCGTTCGACTCGTGATATGAAGGTCGCGGGTTCAAATCCCGCTCGCACCAAACATCTTCTCCCTTTTAGCTGTGGGAGCATTTTAATGTGATCGTCAATCCCAATATTCGTTGGTAAAAGAATAGCGCAAGAGTTGACGGTGGGTGGTGATGACTAGCTGTCTTCCCTTTAGTCTTACACTGCTAAGTTAGGCACGGCTAACGCAGACAGCCCTCCTGTGGCTTTGCGCGAAATTCAAAAACAAACAATCTATTCATTCCATGTAACTTCATCCTTTTGTTCTCATATAATCTTATAAATGCGAGACTTGTACAGCGTATGCATAAAAATTATATGAAATATGCATGTTTTGTTGTTGTTAAATCTGGAACCGAGTATATTTTGCAACTGTTATGTAAAAAACATATTCGGCAAAATAAATCCATTTGGGAGGAAACCTCCATACAAAATTGTTTGTTCGTTTCTCTTTTAGCTCAAAGCTGTATGGATCTGCGCAATGTTCACAGAGTAGATCAAACTCCGAATAGTTAGTGTTTATTAATAATTATACACATGGAAACATTTACTTTAAGGATAGTGGTGTCATTGTTATCTTAGGTTAAAAAAATTACTTTGTGTGTGCGTTGGAAAGTATTTTTTTTAGATTTTTGTTTACTTCTAATGACAAAATGTAGGGAAAGTCTGTGTTTCTAATGCTACCTCACTGAAAACCGTACCTATTGTTGTTGGATGGAGTGGTTTACATTAAACAAATAGCTACAGATGTGGAATTTGTATATGTAATCACCATGTTACAGACACAAAAAGTTAACCACAATTACATAATAGAAACAGTTCTATTGGTTTGAAAGGTGCACTGATGTTGTTGTGAAATACAGAAGTATTTTTATAAATGAAAATGTTCAACAAAAATGATGAAATAGTTAATATGTAAAAACCAAGCGTTTATTTCAATCCCAATCTGTGCTTTGGAGTATTTTAATCTGTAATGAAATATTGAAATAATTAAACAAACTGTGGTCTAAAGTTAAGAGACAGGGTCGGTAAATATTTACAGGTTTTGATCGGGGAAAGAAATGTGAGCTTGTTCAAATAACAAACTCCCTCCCCCTCTCCTTCACTAATACCTATCGTGTATCGCAGCCCACTATCCAAGGTACCAGAATACACAAGTGCACCTACTGCATTTTACAGAATAGAAAGGGTTAAACACGTAAACACGTGGCGGTGACTAACTATTCTATATCTAGTCGTTAAAGGCTCTTCTTTCACTACTTGATGAATCGACCGACGTGTATTGATTGGTTGTTTTATATCGAACGCGGAATAGTCTTGGAGCCCACATGCCAAATGACAAATAAAACCTTACACGTGTTTTTAAAATATATATTACATCTTGCACTCTACTGGCTTCATTGTAAACTTAAATAATACTACAACTCAGACAATACTGTCGATCTAACATTTTGATAATTCTTATCTATAACACTCTTTCAGCGCACGTGTTTCTACATTTTCATCCATCGTGTTTTCATACTCTACCATGCACGTTCCATGTATTTATTCAGCCGTCGTGTATTTACAGCACTGCTTATCGATATTAAAAAAAACACACCAGAAAACTATTACACTGTATTTACCAATGAATAGGTACAGAAATAAAACACTAAAACTGTACAGTGTATTAAATTAGTATGGAGGTAATATTTATTTTTCAATTATGGATTAGATTATACTACGTAACACAACTTTTGTTCCTGGATAGTATATGTTATTTCTCAGTTGCTTATGTTGTAAAAGTGCATTATTCCCTTCAAAATTTGCTTTAGAGACCTGGATAATGAAATTTAGAAATTAACCTATTTTCTGTGTAAAAAGGGCAAATTTGCACATTTTCGTTAACATAAGGTCTGAATAAAACAACATATGAATCAAGATTTAAATGTATTTATGCTAAGCTATACAAAAATGTTTAGAAATGAGTAGTTTTTCGAGATTTTCGAGTGTATTGTAAATCACTTTCACGTATCAGCCCCCAAATATAGTCTCCCATCATGTTTTCGTTATGTACTCCCAGGTTACAAAAGCAAAGTTTGATGAAAAAAGTAAAAAAATAGGTTTTTTTCCATTTACTTTAGGCATAAGCACTTACGAAATAACACTTCCTGCCCAAGAACAAGAAAAAGTAAAAATGTTGTCACATAGTATTATTGATGTAGACTGCCGGGTTTCCTTCGGTGGTATTGAAATGAAACTATGAAATAAATTAGTCTAGAGCCTGTAGGTGCTGTAGTTAGTGTTTCTGAATTAAACACTAGAGCCTGTAGGTGCTGCAGTTAATGTTCCTGAATTAAACATTAGAGCCTGTAGGTGCTATAGTTCGTATTCCTGAATTAAACAGTAGAGCCTATCGGTGCTCTGTTTAGTGTTCCTGGATTAAACACTGTTAAAAAGCTGTGTAAAAATATAATTTATTGTTGTTCTATTTTTCAATACTTAAGTAACATGAAGTCATCAATTCGTTGGTTTTAAGTTATGTTACTTATATGCTTTTTTTTTCTAATAAGCAACAAATTTTAACTTCTAATAATTCAAATGGTGCTTTGATTAGTTTAACACAAAGCCACATAATGATTATTTACACTGTTACCGACGCGAGGATCAAATCTCTATTTTTAGCGTTATAACTCCCAAACTGACCTTCGAGTAGATTTCAATGACCATTCAATATATAATAGTTGTGTTATTTGGCTCGCTATGCCTTATTGTTTTTATATCACGATGAATTTAAGACCACATAACGACAACAGAAACATATTTGAAGAAAAGTTCTGTTGATATTTAACACCATGTTCTCCTGGTAAAATAGTGAAATAGAGTTTGGACTTTTTTAATAAACTGCTCCTGCTTATTCCTCGTGGGACAACGTTTCGGTTTCTGTAAAAGTCGAAACGTCGTCACACTCCACTAGAGACAGGAATCGATCAAGACCAAAACTCTGTTATAACTACATAGTCTAAAATAACTTTGAAACAACAGAACATTAACATGTCATTGACCGTAAGTTTAAAAGTCCCACTAGAGGTCAGGACCGAATTAAAGGCGTGAGAAGCCTGGCATGGCCGAGCGCGTTAAGGCGTGCACTCGTAATCCGAGGGTCGCGGGTTCGCGCCCGCGTCGCGCTAAACATGCTCGCCCTCCCAGCCGTGGGGGTGTATAATGTGACGGTCAATCCCACTATTCGTTGGTAAAAGAGTAGCCCAAGAGTTGGCGGTGGGTGGTGATGACTAGCTGCCTTCCCTCTAGTCTTACACTGCAAAATTAGGGACGGCTAGCACAGATAGCCCTCGAGTAGCTTTGTGCGAAATTCCCAAACAAACAAACAAACAAATAAAGGCATGAGAAACCTAACTTTATAATATTTTAAATACAATTCAGTACTATTTATTGACTACAGTTTCAACAACACACAAACGATGGGTAAGTAATGTTCAAAATATTAATTTCTAATATTCGTAATAAATATATATATAACGAATTTCTGTAAAATGTATAGAATAAGGACAATGATTTTTTTGGTTGAATGGTCAAGCAAATATTAACGAAAGAGCAAGCTATAAGAACATGTTAATAAAATATTACGTGGTTAAGGCGCTCGACTTGTAATCTGAGGGGTCGCGGGTTCGAATCCTCGTCACACCACACATGCTCGCCCTTTCAACCGTGGGGGCATAATAATGTGACGACCAATCCCACCACTCTTTTTAAAAAGTAGCCTAGGAGTTGGCAGTGATGACTAGCTATCTTCCTTGTAGTCTTTCACCGCTAAATTAGATATGGCGAGCGCAGATAGCCCCAGTGTAGTTTTACGCGAAATTCAAACAAACAAACATCAGAATAAAATAAAAAGAAATATGTGTGACATTAATAATCTTTTAACACTTTTCTTTCTACAATAAGAAAATTTCAATCCGTAACATAAAATACAGTAACACGTGTCATTGTGAAATGTGAATATTTGAATGTTATAAACATTAAGAAAATTGATGTAACGTGTCAACTAAAGAAAAGCAATTTTTACTTCATTAGAAATTGGTGAACATAGGAAGTTTGAATTCTGTTTTGTATTAAACGCAAAGCTAAACAATGAGCTCATTGTGATCTACCAACCGCTGGTATCGAAACCTTAATTTTAGAAATGGAAGCTGTGAGACTTACCGCTGAGTCACAGTGGAGTAAGTTTCTTTGTTTCAAGTTAAGCGTAGAACTACACAATGGGCTATCTGTGCTTTGTTTATCCTGGTATTGAAACCCAGTTTCTAGCACTGTCGATGAAGTAACAAGTGTTTAAGAAGATAATATAAATAAATCAAAGTAGATAGTAAAGAAGATAGCCCGTATACAGTCAAAGAAAAAATTCAGTCTTACGACTATATGAATGATAACTAGCAATATCAAAGAACACCACATATTTTCACACGAATAACCCTTATACAGGTATTTAAAAAAATGAAACTTTAGTCTTTACTTCCTGCTTAGAGGTACCCTAACAAATGAGTTTCGTTGCTTTGCCCTTCAGCGGTGAAAAAAAGTATAAAGAAATACTTATGATATTTATATGAAAATTTTCATTCTGGCTAAAACATGATTGGTTTGGTTTATTTTGAATTTTGCCCAAAACCACATGAGGGCTATCTACGCTAAGTTGTCTACTTTTGCAGTAAAAGACTACATGGAAGGGAGCTAGTAAACTCTTGGGTTGCTATTTTACCAACAGATAGAGGGTTTTACTTTAAAACGCTCCCATAGCTGAAACGGCGAGCATGTCTGGTGGGATGGAGATTCGAATCTGCTACCTTCATAGGAGTCAAACGCCCTAAACATCTGGCCATGCCAGACCATCTAAGTTAGGATATATTTTTCTTAAGTCCTGAAGTATTTATTGTCTTAGACAGCGTTAAAGAACACATTGATTGCCTGTTCTTTCGAAAATTTTCAAATATTCCTGTATCAGATTTATGTAAATTTAACTTGTAAAACGTTGTTCGCCTACAAATCTCTATCCCCCATTCAAAGAAAGAGAGCCATTTTCCTTCGTCCATTTTTAAGTACAACTGGCCCGGCGACAAGCCTAACTCGTAGAAACAAACTAATAAATAAACTGTTACTTACTTGTTAGATTTCTTTTTGTAACAGCGACATTTCTAAACCCAGAAATGTATAGTATGGAACTTACTAACTGATTAACTCTTTTACTACTCAACTGTTGTTTTATGTTATTGAAAAATAATTAAGTCTCCAGGAAATTCGAGACGTGATGTTTAGTCTAGACGTTCAAGAAACTTATAGGGTCTTACATCATCATTACGTCATCCCAAAGGTGGTTTGTTTGTTTTAATAATTTCGCACAAAGCTACTCGAGGGCTATCTGTGCTAGCCGTCCCTAATTTAGCAGTGTAAGACAAGAGGGAAGGCAGCTAGTCATCACCACCCACCGCCAACTCTTGGGCTACTCTTTTACCAACGAATAGTGGGATTGACCGTAACATTATACTAACCCCAAGGCTGGGAGAGCGAGCATATTTGGTGAAACGCGGACGCGAACCCGCGACCCTAGGATTACGAGTCGCACGCCTTACGTGCTTGGCCATGCCAGGTTCCCAAAGGTGGTTGTTGTTGTTTTGAATTGAGCACAAAGCTACACAGTGGGCCATCTGTGCTCTGTCCACCACGAGTATCGAAACCCGGTTTTTTAGCGTTGTAAGTCCGCAGACATACTACTGAGCCACCCTATCAAAGGTATCTCTCATAAATAATACAAAATGTCTAAATTAAAATATCAAAAACATCATTATCGTACATTGAAAGGAAAAGTCTTAACTGCTGTTTAACCACCGTTTTTAATAAAATTAAACTAAAAAAGGTTAAAAAAACAAAAGTGTTTAATTCATCATATAGAAATAGGCATGATGTTGACCTAACTCCAATCTTCGGGGAAATCTTTTGTTTTAAATAAACAAGAACCTTGAAGCGCTTTATTACTTGGACACGAAACACATTTTTGTTCTGCTCAAAACTCGCGTTCATAGAATTTTAGATCATGTTTAAAGGCTTTAAAAGTTTTAAATAAAAACATTTATTCAATTGTAAATGGATAAAACCGCACGTTTGGAATATTTTTAAATTAACTGTATAGCCCACTGATATGTAAACAACCTTAACAATACAAATCGACCATATCTCTGACATCATGCCCAAATAATACTGACGCATAAATAATAGTAAAAGCTTTGTTTGTTTTCTTATAACAAAGCCACCTTGAGCTATCTACTGAGTCCACCAAGAGGAATCGAACCACTGATTTTAGCGTTGTAAATCCGTAGACTTACCTCTGTACCAGCAGGGGATAAAGGAAAGGCCATAGAATACATATAATCAAATATATTTTCATGAGGTCACATAAATGAACCGTGAATGATCAGTCAAAGTAAAACTAAGAAATTTTCAGAGCACTTGAAATAACACTCTTAACAAAGAAGGGAGAGAAAATGCAGTTCAAGTCACATCGAATATCAACAGTTTCTGCAAATTCCAGATACTCAAAACCTACAAAACGAACTATGTTGCAAGACAGGTGCAAATATGCCCCAATATCATCACAAGTTATTTTCAGAGCATAAGCTACAAAGGCAGAGTAAGTCCTCATTCCATGATACGCTGGACATTGCAGATATTACCATGATATCTTGTCTTCTGTGTTAATCTCTTCCTCAACAAGTTCATAGTGTATGCACCTCAGTTTGGTAAAATTTCACACAAAATAAAATACTATTTAAATTACGGTGCAGCACAATAATCATAGTTAATAATACGAAGCCTTTTACCTACTTACTCCAATGACGATCCTCTCATAAAAGGTAGTGTTTTATTCAAGATGGGATTCTTATTCATTCAGCCTGAGTTATAAAATTACGAGTTCAAGATCAAGTATTCTTCTCCTTTTATTTCTTTGTATTAACTCTATTGAACATACCAAATCCATCATTGATTGTTTCCAGTGAAAGTGTTCAAAATTACCAACTTCTGGAGACTCCATCATCCAAGTTCTTCACCAACAGCAGGAGTACATTATCACAGATTCAAATTTCACATATTGTAAATATTACATGTAATTAAGTGTCTGCCTTAAATAATGTAAGTGAATACTACTTATAATGATGCATCCTTTCTCTTTATTTGATGTTTATTTATTTAAGTGAACATTATTTTTTTGCATGGATATCTGTTTACTTATTGAGAGAGCGTGTAAGGTTAATTTTAATTGAAATATATAAATCACTTTTAAAATTTTAATTAACTAAAACCGGAAATGAAGATAGTTTGAATGTAATTTTATTTATTTCTAATGAAAAAATTATAGTTGTTTTAATTGAGAAACTTAAATCAATGGCTTTTAATTTCGGGAGCAAATTGAGATGTATTTGTTAAGATTTAAGTATGTGTGTGTTAAATTGCCTTTTGCATTATAAAGATCTGTTCAAGTTACTTGAACAGATACAATATTCAACTATGAGCTTCCCCAAAAGAAAATAACAAAAAATAAATGAAATAAAAGTTTGTTTCTGGTAAGCTTAGAATGTTAAAATATCACAAAGTATTAAACATGTGATGTTTATCACGCTAAAGAGCGGTGATATGGCACAAAACAAATCGAATTAAAACCATTGTAGTATGCAAATACCACATATCTCACTCTCCCATAGTATCCATTCTTTATCTTCAGAATTCTAATCTTATAGCATATTAAACATCGTTAAGAGCAATTGATGAATTGAATTTGAGGTGATCCTTTTTATGGCTTGACTAATCAAGCCTTCTTCTCCACCAGTGGGACAGCGGACTTACATTGCTAGAAACTGGGTTTTGATACCCGTGGTGGACAAAGCACAGATAATCCATTGTGTAGCTTCGTGTTTAACTATAAGCAAACAAACAGACTCCTCAAGGTGTTCATCTGTTGCTACAGTGGATAGCCACATTGTGTCCTACTTGACCTTAACCTTGTTACATGAAAACAAAACTGCACTTTATTATCCTTTTCTTTTCTGACTGGTCAGCTACAAAGAGAATATGTATTGTGAAAACAGTTCTAGGGGTTTCGGAAACATATTCTTTCCTACAGCAAAACGTTCTCAGAAGCATCGTATTTTAAACCTTGAACCACTCCACAAGATCAGCTTTTCTTAAATACAACTCCTAAGCATTTCCTATTACAACGTACCTATTTATATCATCGGATTATATATAGTATGAAATCCAACAATAAAGTGTAAAACATCGAGCGAAACTAAAAAGAGAAGACTCTTTTTATGTTAACTGCATAATTTTACATAGAATTTTGAACCCGCCAATCAAAAAAGAATGACCAAATATGCAGTTATTTCATCTAAATATTAATGAGTAACATTATGTAATAAACTGGACATCATTACGTTATGCACATACGAACTCGAAACACTCTTCTAGTGTTCTCCTATAACCCTCTGATAACCCCTTACCAAGCACGTCCAGTTGCTACTTGTAGAGAAACTTGCCACAGGTTGCACAGGGCGCCTGTCATTGCAGTCTCTGGCCGCACTCCTTCATAACTAAGTAGGAATATATATCTGTGTGTGGGTGGAAATTTTGCACTGATGAACTTCATTAAGTTCGCAAGTATAACAAACTGACCTGATTTATACCCTTGCAGCAAGGTTGGTCCTTTAGGCAGTAGTGAATTTAACAGAAATGTCCGCTTGTGTTTGATGTTGTTATTTTGAATTAAGCACAAAGCTACACAATGGGCTATCTGTGGTCTGCCCACCACGGGTATCGAAACCCGGATTTTAGCGTGTAAGTCCGCAGCCATACCGCTGAGCCACTGGGGGGCAGCTTGTGTTTGAATTTCGCGTATAGTTACAAGAGGGCTATCTGCGCTAGCCATCTCTAACTTAGCACTGTAAAACTAGAGGAAAAACGGCTAGTCATCACCACCCACCGCCAACTCTTGGGCTGTTATTTTACCAACAAATATTGGGATTGACCGTCACATTAGGCACCGCTGGCACAGATATCAATCTTGTAGCTTTGCACGAAATTCTAAACAAACAAACCATGTTTGATCTGCAGCGTTTTTCCGTAATGTAACACTACATTATGTTCAGTTGAATTTAATATTAGTTTATTTTTATATACAAATTTAGTTTAGAAGTATTGTTAATATGTTATTAAATTCTTCAGGTGAGCAATTCTAGTAGAAAGTTGTTTTGGTTAACAAGTTTAAATTGATAATACGAAATATTCACATGAACCAGTTAGTTTATACTTCATGCAGAATAATTTGCTAAGAAAATTCTAGACATATATGTATGTGTGTATATATATATTATCATGCACTTTTCTTACAAAAAACATGACGTAGTTGTCGTCACGAGCTTATTATCATTGCTGCTGCCATATTCGTTTAATTTCTGTCTTTTTGTTCTTAAACAGTATCACTAAATGTATCGAAAGTTGTATATTGCTTTCATCATTCACAAATAAGGATATGTTTTGAGAAGTCAGTGTTAAGTTATTGTAACAATAAAGTATTAACAATCTATCAGCATATTTGCGTTCTACATTGTTTAATTATCTTGAAAAATATCAGTTTAAAAAATGGCGATAGCGTCGCTATATTTAAATTATACACACAGCGACAACACTGGTCCTGCTCTGTTTTAACTACTGTAGTGGCGCTTCATTGACGAAATAGCACTACAGACTTTCTGTATTATCATCAGTATTAACTCGCAATGTTAAAATTATAAAATTTTAATAAAATATGAACGTATTATATGTGCAAACCTCTGAAAAATTATATCTTTCGAGAGCGCTAAAGTTATAAGGCTTCATTTTTTGTTTGTTTTTAGCATTAACAGTTAAGAGTTTTAGACATTCAGTATTTGTAATCGGTACTTTCGATATTTTTTTAAAAATTATTTACGCGACGTCACGTTTCATCGTATTGAAGGAAGGGGCTCTGTATAGAATATAGAGGGTGGCCCGTAAGTCCCTACCTATCCATATATCATATGTATCTGTGTGGTGTCACCAATATTCTTGCGCTCATGTACCCACGTACTTGTCATAATACGCTTTTCAAGTGTAAATAGGCTTACATTTGCCATTTTTCTTTGAAAAAAAAAGTAACACATTTATAATACATGCGTAATTGAATATAACATAACAACATATGGATGGGTAGGAACTTACGAGCCACGCTATACGGTATCTTAAAACGGCTAGTATGGGTATGAATACTTTTATTGAATGAATGTCGTCGGTATTTGATTAATAAAAGTTCATACCCTGGAGAGTCAGGTTCTCTATAACCTCTTCCTCCTCTCCGTACTTATGTTCTTGACGAATTTTATAACTGTGGAACTGAATATTATTTTGATCCTTTACATGGCAATGTCCATGTATTGTGGCTCGTATGCTGTGATTATTTTATTCTATCTGCAGAAATATCAAGTTTGTTAGTGGATTTTTTAAAATTGTTTAATACATATATAGTAGAAAGATATTTATTATTGTGTAAAATTTAGATTTTTTTTCTTTTATTTATTTATTTTTATGTTTAAAATATAAGTTCACTGGGAGAGGTATTTAAGACTAGCTTCATCATGTACAAGGTACCTGTCTAGTTCGCATAGTAATTCGTTTTTCATCCAATTCTTATTAAAGTACATTATTGTAATATGTAGGAGTCTATCTGGTATGGTTGGTATTTTCGAGTATTTGTGAATGAACTGGGATAACATAGTTCTTGGAACTCTGTATGCAGTTGTTAGAAGTGTATTTTGGATTGTTCGTAGTGTGGTTTTTATTAATAAGCAGAGAAAAACGTTTCAGCCTTCCTAGGTCATCTTCAGGTTAACAAAAAGGCGAAAGGTGTCTTATTCGCTAATAGCCTTCAGTTCGTTTACAGATTTCACAACAGAAAGTTGAGGTGGTAAATGTTATATTCAAATATACGTATATTACAATGTTGTAATTTACAAACATAATGCCTGGTTTAAATGTTTTGCTTTTACGATTGTAAAATGCTTCGATATCTAATTAAATATTTTCAACTAATATAATTACAACCTTTGAATATTAAGTTTAATTGTAAATGTATTAAGCTACATACTTTAACGAGATAACTGGAAGAGTGGTCGATGTGATGAAATTCATTTGCGTACGTTTAGTTACAAAAATTAAAGATATCGTTTGAATATTACTCAAATGTGTTCAAATGATACGCGATACAAAAATATTTAATATATTAATTGTTGTGGTCATAATTATTAAAATGAATATTTAATCAAAGGCCTAATTAACTAATGCGGTATTTTCGTTTATGTGTAATAACGATACAATGAAAGAAAATTAAATAATTTTTAAGAGTAAAAAATTCAGTACTTGTGCTAATTGATAATTGAGGATTTAAGTAAATAAATAAGAACGCAACTTCCTCCAAGTTCACCCAGCTTATTTCATTATTCACAGGTAGATGTAAACCCCTGGCCTGAAATAATATGCAAGGCTTAGCTAGATGAACAATTATTGGTTTATTTTCTGCCTATTAGACATATATTACTAACTTACGACATCGAGCTATCTAAGACCAATCATTTCTCTTACAAAACAAAAATAAAGTGTTAAGAAAATATGCAGGTATTACATGTACTCGTATTAATTTTGTTAACCACAGACGTTAATTAGACCACTTGGTGTCGTGCCTACGCCTAATAGACATCTACATTAACCAGCCCTGTATACAAATTTCTATCATAAAATAGTACCTCATAATCACCTTTATATATATATATTAATGTTTCTAATTCATACCTCTAACGCAGACAGAAATAATACTAATAACTTTATGAAGTCAAAGTATTTCTTAGTATGAAGGAGAACAAAAAAAAACCTTTGAGTCAAAATTTCAAATTAAATGTTAATATACTTTATTTAGCAACACTTCAAACAATAATCATCATCTAACAACGATGAAATAATAACAGCCATCAAAGCACACTCGTGCCACGTTTATTTCAATACCTTCAATATGAAATTAGTGCAATAAAACCAGAATAATCCCAGAATAATAATAATGTGTTTATTTTTAACTAAATATGCCCAAATGGTCCCTCTCCTTATTTGGCAATATGCAGTATGACTTTAGATATTTCTATAACATGAAAGACAATTCATAAAATTTTGTACTGCTGTATTTTAAAGGATATCATATAGCATAAGAACCTTAGGCTTTAACTGTACTTCATAATTTTTAGTAAAATGTGTTTAGATGAGTACAGAGCTAAGAGTCTGAATCAGTTATTTTCTCAGTTGGTATTTTGCAGTAACGGTCTTAACTACACGTGCTGTTATTTATAAAATCTACATCTTAGTAAATATGTGGAATTCTCTTTACATCCCATTCAACAACTTATTTGATTGCAAAACTTCATTATATACATCAAGGTACAGCATTACAAACAGCTGAACTCTGCACAGTAAATGTCTTCAAGCAATGGAGAAAAAAAAAGTCCATTGGGTCTGCAGATGAAAAATATAATAATTCTTGAAACACTACCTTAAAAAGAAATACTCTCTTACTACAGACTTCTTTAATAAGTCTACAGTCACTCTAGTTTAGAGTAACTTCATGTATATGTGAATTTTAATTTAAAGGAAACTAAAGTCAAAATATTACTCTGAAAATATTAGTTTCTATTAAATTGATAGCAGTGTAAAAGGTAAATGAACACAAAATATTTCCAGAATATATTATTTGAAAGCTTACACTGAAAAAAACATATTTGTTAGTATAAAAATGCTTATAAATACCAGTAAAAACATTAAATAAAAGAAATCTTGAATCAGTTATCACATGTCTACTTCATTCCATTCATATGTTTCATTCCATGATTTTGTAGTCAAAGAAAATAGTTCACGTACCAAATAATGTTGATATACAGTTTCATAATATTCCATGCACAAGACTACAAACAATTTATTTCTAGTGTACTTATTATATAAATGTTAACAATTGTGAGAGACCCAGATGGCATATTACGTGTATATAAGGACACTTTTTAAACCTTTGAAACTGGTATTAAGTTTGCCTTTCACTGTTTATGGGCTTTCTGCATCAGCTGGCCAACCTTATTTCCGTGAAGTTTCGTAGTTGGCTTGAAACCAATCTACTGTTTCTTTGACAGCTGCAACAAAAACAAGTTACTTCAACAAACAATGTTAATTAGTTACAAGTTGAAATGTAACAATTATTAAAGTTTAGAGTGGAAAATGAAATATTAGAGTTTAAAACACATTCACAAATTAGAATGTACCTCAAGCTATCAGAGATTTTAACCTAAACTATGCTGTACATGTATGTAAGTGGTCCAAACAGATTGTTATATAAGACTTCTTAGCCCATTAATATGATTAAAATTATAAATATATAACAATAACCAGGAATCACAAAAATATGCATAAAACAGTACAACTTCACAACTGTCCAAGTTCAATGTTAGAGTATAACTGTTCTAATAAATCAACTAAACTTATGTTCTTCAGAGAGTTATAAGTACACAGTCAGTAACTAATGTTCCTTTCCTTCTGTTGTTTATCTTTCTTTTAATAATTTTTCCTTCTTTCTTTTTTCTGTTAATGTAAATCATGGAGAAGTTGAGGAAGCTGCATTGTTTTTCTGTTTCCTTACGTTGAAGTTCCTTTACATATAGTTTTGTAATTACTGGGTGTTCTTTGTTTATCAAAGATAAGTTTTACTAAAGCTCTAGTTTCTAAGCTGATAAAGTGTGTGGGAAGTCCAATGAACACGGAACATACAGTCTAGAGTAGGGTGTTATTTCTTATGATCCTCAATATAAAATAAGGCATTAATTCATACAACTATTTTGTCCCTATAAATTCTGATAAAATATGATATTAATTTGCATAACTACTTTGTCCACAAAAAGAAAATCTACATGGATGAGAATATTGTAAAGATTAAGTCTTGTTATGACAATGTAAAGTTAAAATCAAACATAATACCCACAAATTTGTTATTGAAACCTTCAACTGTACACACAATAATATTAGTGTGATATAGCCTCTTCACAGTTTTAAGTAAAATATGAAAAGTATACTTTTACAAATATTTCTAAATGCCTGAACACACATTCAATGTTCAATATAAAAATCAAGGGCTATCTGCATTAACTGTCCCTAATTTAGCAGTGAAAGACTAGGGGGAAGGCAGCTAGACATCACCACTAACTGTTGGACTACTCTTTTATCAATAGTGGGATTGACCACAACAATACAATGTCTCCAAAACTGAAAGGGTGAGCAGTTTTAGTGGGAAGGGAAACTGAACTTATGACCTTCAGATTGGGAATCAAGTTCCCTAACCACATGGCTATGCTGTGCACATTATTATTGAGATTTGTCACAAATATTTTCTTGAAAATGTGCCATATTTAATAATTACCCTTATTGAGAATCTTAGTTATGTGCTTACATTTTAAATTAATACCACAAAATTAAGTTTAATCTCATTCAATATATCAACAAGAGTGTTTGTTTTTATTAGCCTGCATTAACATTTGTAGAACAAATACAAGTCCAGTAAATCGTTTTCTTCTTATTCTGGTCCCTGGGAATGGCAACAACAGTCTCTAATCATTTTACTTCAAAAGATTCATCAGTAAATTCTACCATAGACATAATTCACTTATATTTATACATTGTTTTTAAATATTTAATTTCAGTATTGTCTACGATGCAAGAAATGTTCATATTTGTAATTAGACAAGCACATCACAGCAACCAATAACAGAACAATATAGCTACCTTGTTTCATATTGGTGAATTTGAAGCTAGGAAGGTATTTTCTCAGTTTGGAATTACTGGCAGTTTTTTTCATTTGTCCATCTGACCTACTGGTATCAAACTGTCGGCAGAATTAAGGCTCAAACATGTAATAAAAATACCACTACAACAACATAAACACATTATTTAATCTATGTAGTGCATAACAGTGTATAGAAGACATTATTTAATACTAGAAATAAGTGACCATAATAATGATGAGTTTTTATAAGTTATTCCATAACAATTAGCTGTAGCTTTGAAACTTTGTACTGTTGGTTACAGTTTGTGTTTTAGTGGAACTCTCCTAAAGAAGCTGTGAGGCAAAATATTGAGAGCCTAATTAAAAAAAAAAATGGTGTTATGAGGTCATTTATTTCTAGTATTTAAAGAACACTATAATGTGTTGCTTCTACTAAAAATATGTTAAAATAAATGTAACTTTCACAACAGAAGATACAATTACTTCTCCTTTGAAGTCAAAAGCTTCTGTCACCATTTCAGCTGCTTCTTTAATAGAAACTTCATCTTTTTCATCAACTATAAAAAGTTAAAAGTGATATAAATACTTAGCCCAGATGTATGTCTGGAACTAATGAAATCATATTCAAGTCTTCAAAAACAAATATAACAAACTATTTAAGATATTATACCCAATATTCATGATATTCATAACATCAACTTATTGTTTTCACAGAAATTATTTCTGGAAAAGTTTATACAAAGAATGACCACATCAGTCTTAAAAATTAAGTCTGTTTAAAATAAAAAGGCTTACATATATATAAGGAAGAAAGTAACAAATAAAATTCTGATTTTATAAACTAAAACAGAAATTGTTTCATAAGCTACAAATTATGCAGTAACAGAAGCTGTCCAGTATTGTAGTCATGTACTTATATTTTAAATTATAATACCACAAAATCAAGTCTAATCTCATCCAATATATCAAGTTTTTGCTTTTATATTTATTTATATTTTGTTTTAAAATATTTAATATAATTTTTATATTTATGTTCATATTTACAACCACATATCTAAGAACTAAGTTACAACTGTAAGAAATAATTTTTCTTGTGATACTGTATTCAGATATTATTGTGTATTAAATACTCCAGAATTAAGCTTTTGATTCAAAGCCTTTTTTTTAAAGAGCTTTCAGTCCTCATTTCTATAAGATGTTTTTAACCTTCTTTCATTGTTTTTTCTAAAAAAATTGAATGTATGAATTATTATTAATAGCATGTGTGTATGGATATAAATACACAAACTGTTTATTTTCTACAGTATATTTTAATATAATGAGTTGATAGCTCAGCAACATTTTTAGAATTAATTTTTTAAAGAAATCTTTAATTGGATTACCTTCCTAAGAATGAAACTATTAAATAGAATGTCAGTCTATTAAATTATTTACACATTACCATTATTTACAGTTGGTTACATGACAGTTGAGCTGTTTGAGTATGAATGGTAAACAGACTATCAATGTTAACATTAGTATATGTGTGTGTTGTCTTATAGCAAAGTCACATTAGGCTATCTGCTGTGTCAACGAAGAGCAATGGAACTCCTGATTTTAGCATTGTAAATCTGTAGACTTACTGCTGTCCTAGAAGGGAACTAAAATTAGTAATGAATAAAATTAACATAAAACAAATACTTCACTTGTGTTTAATAATAAATAAAATTATCTATGAAATGCTGTTCAACCACCTAGTGGGATAATTTGTCAACAGCCATCAAAACTGTTCTATTTATTGTTGATCAGAGTTTTATAAAAAGGTTCTCAAATTTATTATTTTGAATCTTCATTAATATATTAGGTTTCTGTTTTATATTTGAGGAAGTACATGCTTAAAAACTTTCAGAAAATGTCAGTCATACAAGAACACCAAGCAATTTCCAGTGAAACATTTGATTAGAACCCCCACGCCGAATCTAAGTCAACTGCAGTTCAGTTCATGACTCATCAATCAGATGCATCATACAAAACTAGTAGAGATGCTTGGTGGATGTGCAAAGTTTTTCATATTCAATTTGATCTTAAAATATCAGTATTCTCTAATGTAAAGAGGAAAATATATTTAAATTTTTTTTTTTTTTTAAATCTTCAACTGTAAATAATTTTAAAAAAGTCCTAGTTTCTTGCTTAAAGCTACGCATTCTTTCTTAAGAATTTGCAATAGATATAGTTGTTACATGCTGGATGCAGTTTTACTTCAAATTGAAATCATCAAATTTGCAAAAACAAGAAACAATACTTAAAGTTAACAAAAAATTTAAGATTGTAAAAGTAATGAATAAAAATAGCACTGCTGTGATAACACTTACATTTAATAAAGATTAAGTTAGCATTTTATTGACTGTAGTCTGACAACAAGATAGGACAAAACAAATTTGTAAATATTAAATAGATACCTACATTATTCAATCTAACCCAGCAATACTTGAAAGACAAGACAACCAGTATTTGTAACTTCACATAATGTTTAAAATCTTTAACAAGTAAACTAGTTTTTGACTTGAATAAAATCTTATTTAATGGATTAAAATCTATGAATGTTAATCGTGAAATTCTCCATTTATTACAAAAGCATGATCCTATTTTGTAAGAGCACTGATAACCAAGTTAAGGCTTTATATAAAACAATTTTATGAAAACAATTATATATATGTAAGTACAGTACAGAAAAGCACAGAATGTTTTGGTCTTTAATTATAATAAATTACAAACTTTACATAACAATAAAAGCAGAGAACCACAATAATATACTTACCAGACAGAATAATTGGTTCAATCTCATCATATTCTCTTAAGACCCATATCATCAACTTAGCAAGATCTAAAGAGTAGATAAACTGTCGAAGAGGCTTCCCTGAACCCCATATTTCTAAAGGAGTTCCATTTTCTGTTAATAAAACAGTCAAAATAACTGTCAGGTTAATGTTTGTGTATATTACCACTTATTTGCAGACTATGTTTATTCATATAATTAAGTCTTCATTTTATGAAACAGTATGATACATGTACAAATTCTGATAGCATCAAAAGCTTAAGATTTCTATTCACTGTTCCATCTCCTTAAAAACACCAGAGGCTAAAAAAAAACATTCTTTGTTCAACCTCTTTTATATCACTAGATGCTAGAAACTCCATTCATTGTTCAACCTCCAACTTCTATAACTGATATTTTATTACGCTTTTGAAACTTTCTTTAGGCAGTTTCTAACACTACAGGATTACAAACTTTTGACTACTTCAATGTTTCAGGCTGTATCTCTCTTTCTCAACTATGTTTATTCTACACAAACCTATTATAGCTTCATTACACTGACCAGAGGTTTTTGTATGGCAGATGAGAAAAAAAGTGTCTCCAAACGAGTTATGTGATTGAAGCATATTAAACTTTCCAAAAATGTACCACAATTCTATACCTTTATCAAAACCTTAAATGATCTAAAAGTTTGTAAATAAAGAGCACCTTATGAAATGTCACCAAGATAATCAAATTCTGAGATAGGAATATAAGAGAAAGATATTCCTTAATGTTGATGTAAACATGGCACAGCTACTTCACATTTCTGGTTTGATGTGAATATTCATATGAATATCCTGGAACTGTTTCAATGTTTGTTGAACCTGAATAATATGCTAAGAAATCAGGTTCTTTTTTTCTTTCATTTTCAGCCAATTTTCAAAATTTTTAACCATGGTGTAATCTTTCACTTGAATCTATTGCAGTGCTTCTGGCAAAACACGTGTGTACCAGTCAGTTAATTTATTTGTTGAATTTTGTCCCAAGCTATTCAAGAGCCATTTTGTTTTAGCTCTCTCTAATTTAAAAGTAAGAGACTAGAAGGAAGCCAACTAGTCATTACCATCCACTGTTAACTCTCAGATTCACCTTTATCAATGAAAAGTGAAATTGATCATCACATTATAACAGTGAAAGGATGGGCATGTTTGGTGATGATGGAATTTAAACTCGCATACTTGCAACTTGCGAGTCAAGCACCCCATGCCAGTTCTGTATCGCAATCAGATTTGCATACCTTTATAGCTCTCAAATAAATTGATTTTCTTGAAAACTTTAAAGACACATTAAAATGTATGCTGAATGCAATAAATCAAAAGTAACCAAAAACAGTGCATCTCCTTTCTCCATGTGTGTTCTAATCATATATATTCCTCATTTGCTCCAGAGATTCACAGGCTTTCATAAATATAAGCTGATGCATGAATAACAAATAATCGAAAAAACACACACTGTTCATCCATGAAGGACAAAACATGGAAGTGAACCTGCAGGCACTAGTGTTCGGTAACAAGCTGCTAATTAAAACAAGCGAAATAATTAAAAATGTTAACTTGAAAGTAAGCGAGGAGTGTTAAGTCTCATAAATTAAATACAAGATATATTATTTTCTTGGAATTCTTAAATTCTGATAATAACTGATTTTAAACATTTTGACTTTAACAGCTTTCTTAACCAATAAAATTTGGTACAGTAACAGATCAAAGTAATTTCTTTGTTCTTATGAGAGACTAAGCCATGTGGTTTAAAATATTTTTAAAAAAGGAGAAATAAAGTTCTGGATGAATAATTATTATTTTGGTCTTGTGGAATTAAGACATGTTGTTAAATTTGTTTTTAAAGCAGAAATAAAACACTCAGAGGATAAGTTGTGGTAACTACAAAAATAGGATATTTTCTTATAAGAATGATAGATCCAAATTTTATGACCATGTTTATCATTTATACGATTACAACAGGTGAAAAGAGTAAGTCAAACAAATCTAACCAATAATATTGCATTCCATGGATTCAAAGTTATCATTTGAAATAATAAAAAGTGTTTTACCCAGACTAACTTAAGTGAGTGTGGGTAATTGTAGGATCAAAATTAGTAAGTAATGTTAATTAAAGTAGTTGGAGCTTATGATCTTATGTGCTGTTCAATAAAATAATGAGTATTTATATTAATATTTTAAACCTAAATGTTGTATTTTGAAAACTCGTGGATATGTGAGAGTAGCCATAGCTAGAAAAGCATCTAATTTATGTAAGGAGGTAACAGCAAAATTATGAAGTACCTACAAATACAAAAAGTGTTAAGTCACACAATGTAAGACTTATAGTTATCTACAAACATATAGAGGGTAATCAATAACTTCAGATTCTGTGGAAACAAAAAACTTGCTTTAAGATGAGTCTGAAAAATGGGTACCTTAATTATCTTTAAAAGTTTTAAAGTTTTCTGTTGTTTTTTTTTATTTAGCCTAATTTATATCTTAATGAAAAAGTCCTATGTATTCCTAACCTACTGCTGTGATTAAAGAGAAAGAAATGTATTGAAGGGCTGAATTCTTCACTCCAATTTACCTAATATTTTCAAAAGGAGTTGAGCTGGTTCTCCACTGGATGGATGTTTAAAAAACAAATAATGTTGTTGGTAATGATTCTGGCTTAAAACAGTATTACTGATTCTGTTTGTGCCTTCATTCATGGAATATGGTATAAAGTAGTGACAAAGAGGAAGACTGGTGAAAAAGTTATGCAGTACTGAGTAACAACACGTTTTTTGTCTCATTTTTGTTGTTTCTTTACATTTTAATAAATAAACTTAAGAGTCCCAATAAAGAGCAGGTACCCAACTATTGCAATGAATTAAGCCTCTTAATTTAGTAATCTGTACCATACATACTCATGGTTTTTAAAAACATATAATTCTTGCAGGCTGAGAATTAATAACAGAAGTAAATACATATGTGAAACAAATAAAACCTGGTGAACAGCTGGTGAATATATGCACTGGTTAACATGATCAACAGCTAACAAAAATATAATTATCAAATGACACTAATAATATCAGAACTGTTCATTATCTATATTCAAGCATAACACCACCATCTATTTCACCCACGTTAACCTTATAACTCCAGCTAACTTCTTAAACCTCTTTCTCTGCAAATGTCATGAAATTTAATGTGTTACATCCAAAACTGAATCAAACCAATTTACTATGACTGTATTTTAATGAAATTACTATGATACGTTAATTTAATACTAAATTTATAGATATAAGTTTTTTCCTTTATTTTAAAAAGAAGCACCTAAAATACAATTAAAAGTGCATATTTTGTTGTCACTTGACACACATGTGGTTAAATTCCTCAAGTTTAAGAGCTCTTAGATAAGAAACTATGAGAAGTAAATATAGGCTGTTAACATAGATGATCAATGTACATTTCCAGCTGTCTCTCATTAGCCAGGGTAAAACTTCCATGAATTTTTCCCAATGTAAAATAAAATTATAACTTTTATAAGTTTAAGGTTAACCATGCGTACATGCAAAGTTAAAGCTGTGTTGCCAAGTGACAGTTTGGAACTGAATACCATGTTTATCACCAACAGAAAGAGAAGATTTTAAGCTATTCAGTTATAACCTGAAGAAACCTCTACCTGTTTATGGATCAATAACATGAAATAATAAAAAATGCTTAGTTGATTGTTCTCTTGAGGAATATACTATGCTTGGCAAGTGTTCCATGCCTTATATGTAATAGTTTGCTAAACAGTTAAGACTGAATTCAAGTTTTTACATCTATATCTTAATTACTTATGTACTATTTGTGTTTCAAAATTTATATTTGAAATCCTTAAGTTGTTGTAGATTGTCTTGTCAAAATGTCTAAGCAAGATGGCATCATTCAATGTACAAGTGTACTTGTTTCAAACTTGTGAAGGACTCTCGACTATATAATAACAGGGTATTACTGGAACATGACGACTTTGTCAACAGCAAAAATAAAAAAACAAAGAGTTGGAAAACACAATGAAAAATAAACTACAAGTGAAAAGCTAAAGAAGTGAAAATAAGCATATGACAAAAAGAAGTTTCAAATATATTTTACAAAATGTAAAAGGTATGTACATATCTCAGTTTCTTAATTTTAAACATTTCATTACACTATATGTTGATTATGATCTGGAGTTACTTACATAATTGAGAAAATGGAAAACAAAATGTTAATATTTACCTTAAAAAACTTTTCATATACATTTAGGAGGTTCCAGAAGTTATACAAGTGAAATGTGAAAATTGCAAGATAAGAAATAGTAGTTTTATATTAAAAATGAAATCACGCTGCATGTGAACTATTCAGTCTCAGTGCAAATAAATACACTAAATAATAAACGTTTTACTATAAATAGTTAAAAATCAAAACTAAATATTTTAGTTTCCTAAAACTATATAATCTTAGGATCACTCAAGTCAAATTTATAAAAATTTCATCAACTAGTTTCATTTTTGTGAAGCATTTTCCCGAGAGTTACATACCTACTTACACTGTAAATAGGCTGTAGTCGTGAAGTTAAAGGCTAGTGAACACAGGAACCCCTAAACATTCACACACATGTCATTTTAGTCTTAATATTATTCACAGGGCATGATAAAAACTATGTGATGTGAATGATTCCTCTCAATGTTTACTTTTATAATCTGTGTATCTATATAAAAATGTAAAATGTTTATACTGATTAAGCCAGATATAAAATAGTTAACATGTTAAAACTATAAAGCAGAAAGAACAAATGAATATTTTCTAAATGTATCATACACATAAAATGCACACTAACACACTGATGATCAAAGAATAGCCTGTGTAGAAAATCACTTCAATGTTTCAATCACTGCTTACCACTAATTTAGCCTATTTGTTAATTTTATTCATCCAAGCATGTCATTCCACACATTCTCAAATGGTCTAAACTTAATTAATAATAGCTTCATAAAAATTTATTTATAAATAACACAACATGAAATACAATAAATAATTCCACAATTATCAATTTTGATGTAAACTGATTTTCTATGTAGTACTCTGGTTTACCCATGTTTTGCAAAAAACTTAAAAAAAAGACTTTAGTAGATGTGTAAAATGAACAGTGAAAAACAAATTGAAACAAATACACTGGAATCTCTCTATTACTGGTGTAAACAATCTGGTTGCTGAAGGTGAGAGAGAGCACATGTCTTCATTAGACAAGAGATTACTGAAGATGATATAAATATTTTGTATATGCTACATTGTTATGTTAGATGAAGTTGTAGTACAGTATATTTCCATGAGTTTATATTACCTAAATCAATAAATATTTCCAATATATACTTGAAGACAGACTAATATTATATTGAAGCACATACTTTGTTTCTAACATAGAATAATTTTTCATTATGTTTAGAAATCAATGTCAATCAATCTACAATATTTCTATTATACACCTTCAAGGAAATATTAACTAACAGCTTATACTAATGTGTACAAATCCCTGTATTACCTGTCTATTTGGATATGATCAATGACAAATATAAGGTTTATGAAACACACACTTTGGTATGTAACCTCAGCCCAAAGAAAGAGTTAAACAAAGTTTACAACTATTTATGTTACGTTCATGAGAATGTTAGCTAAATATAGAATACATATATGAAAATTTTGAAACGTTTATCTGAACATAAGCAATTAAAGGAATATTATTCTCTAAATCATGAAAGGGTGGAATATATAATTTTATAAACTGCTGCAATTGTTAAAAAAACAAAAACTTGAGAAGAATACAAACTTTTAGCAATATAAGTCTTGTGGACAAGTCCAGGCAAAACATGACCATTCTCCAAGTTGAAGTTATCATGTGGGCCAAAAATATTTGTTGGAATCACACATGTAAACTTGCAACCATGTTGACTATTGTAGGCATGATTCTGCACATCAATAAGTCGTTTTGCATATGAATAACCAAAGTTTGAAGAATGAGGTGGCCCATTATGGATCTAGTTAAACAAAGTCAAAGAAATGGACTGTCAAAAATGTCTTCTTCACAGATGTATATAATTGTTATATATAAGTATTTAAATATTACTGAAATAATTTTAAAATGTTAATGCACACAGATGTTATGATTTTCCTTTACTAAAGATGTATTACCTGTAAGTATTTCCCTCTACTCACAAGGTTAGGTATTCACGTAAAGTGTTGCCCTCTGTATACAGAATGTTTTATTTACACATGCCACAAACCTTCTGCTCTCCAACAAATCTCTCACGTGTAACAATACAAGTGTCACATACTCTCATGCCACACGACTTCCCTCTGGACTACTGCTTCCAGGCTTGGCAGAAGACATATGCACTGGAGGAAAATTGGGAGGAAGGGTGAGAAATATGAGAAAAAAGTACCTATCAGAAAAACATTTTTAGTAAATGAAAATTATAACTTCCGATATAATACTTTTCACCTCTCACAAGATTAGATAAAATGCCAATTGACTATGAAGCAGGACCAGTGCAAAGAAATGAAAGAATCATTCCCCAAAGTATCCAAAGGATAACTCTGGAAATAAAAGAGTCAAATCTGAAGATCCAATGAGGAAAACCACATCACTTCTAAACCAGGTATACTCTTCACCAATCCAAGAAATGTGTAAGAGATGAGGAAGAAAAAGAGAGGAGCACATCTAAATGAGAGAGAACTGTGACAGGATAGTGAATCTAACAACATACATATACACACACACGTAATACAGTCCTACAAAGTATAAAAAGTGGGTAAAACAAAAGATGTACCTCTAGGTGAGGAGTGGCAAGGGCTCAACAGTTAGTTGATTTGGTGTTTTATGGCACAAAGCAGCTCGGCTGTCTGTGCCAAACATCCAGTAAAAAGTTAAAATTAAAGTAAAATTAGGAAATTTATAAAATGAAGTTAAGGTAAAATAAAACAAAGTGAAAATAAAAAACATAAAACCAATGTTTACACCTAATCTACAGCATTAAGAGAAAAACTACAGAAATAGAAGTGGTAGAGGACTTTTTATAGCATTACTGTAATTATCATAACTCGCCAGAAAGACTAATAGATAAGTATAAAAACCACCATCAGTCACCTGAAGTTTGCCTTTATAGTCCTGGTTCTGAGTTATTTGATGTTATAGCCATTTTAAAAGACTTTTAGCAAAATTTAATAATAACACACCAGGATGACTAAAGGTAGTTCTAACAGCAGCATTTGGTCTAACCTGAATTTGGTCTTTCCTATTTTTGTTTCAAGTTATTTGACTTCACACCCATTTTCTAATTTCAAATCAAACTAGATGGACTTTGATTCTTAAAAGGGAATCTCATTGAAACAGGTCTAATGTATAAATTAAAGAACTTAAATGGCATTAAAAAGATTAATGGTCTTAAAAAAACTAAAAACATTTCCAAGGTGCACAGTGTCACCATCACCATTAACACTGTCACTGGCACCATTGTTGAGAGTCATAATGATGACAAGAAAGTAAAATGAGGTTTACTGTGATCTGAGTATCACACAGACTACACAATGGCACATTAGTTCCAGATAAAAGAAAATAATGAGTTAAAAAACTTGGACCAATGCATAGTCTAATTAAAACAACTTCCTCTTTCAGATCCTAATGGAAGCACAATGGCCAAGGTCTAATACAGGGTTTTATTTGGAAAAGCTTGTTGTTATATTGCTCATTCCAAGTTGACTGCCAACTGGCACAGAGCATGCCTTGAATACAGAACCATAGTCCATGCATGAAACAGGCACAGCAGTGATAGCACCATAGCTGTAGTGTCGGCGAGCTCTTTCCCACGAATACCAATAGGCCCGGTATCCAAAAAAACTGGATAGAAGTAGATGTTAAAAATAATTGGGTCAGTCGGTTTTGAATATCAGTGAGAACAGGGTGTGAAATAACATGAAGTGATTCCAGGGCCAGTAGAGAACTAAGCAAGTCAGTATAAATAATGCAGTTTCAATATTGCTAAGCTTCTATGTGATCCAGGGCAAGAAAAATGACATACAGTTCAGTAATGAACACAAAAGCTGTACAGGGGATTCTGCGCACAACCACCGACCACAACAAACCATGGCTGAGCCCACACAGTCATCTGATTTTGAACCATCTATATAAATAGGAGGGGAATGATGGGTCAAAAGGTGTTCAACAAATAACACAGTATTTCCTATCAGGTGTGTCTGCTTTTCTCATTGAAAGACCGTAAGAAGCCATGGTGGGATGGGCTGACCAGTGGATACAGCAATGTTAACCAAAGACAGACCCAATTCATCCAACTGTGCCTTGATACAAAAGCCAAAAGTAGCAATGGCAGACCATCTGGTCTGAAAAAGCATGACCCACTGAGGAACGAAAACACAACCCCAGGTAGGATGCTTTGGTGAGGAATGAATGCAATAAGAATGCAGTAAAGACAGTTGCAAACATCAGAGGTGCAAAGAAGGTTCATGAGACTATGGATAAGCTCTGAACTGAGGAAGTGCAGAAAGCTCCAGTGCAGAGCCAAAGTCTTTGATGATGAATAGGGTCCAGCATTTTTAAAGTTGATGGTCTGACAGACCAGTGATCCATGGTCACGTTTAAAATGAGCATGATATATCTTTAGCATATAACATCGATCAGCCCCTCAGGTGGAGGAAGAGAGGACACAGGATGTTCAGTGCTCTTGTACATTTAACCTGTAACTGCTTGATGTGTGGTATAAAGGTCAGCTTACTGTCAAAGATAAGCCCCCAGAACTTTGTTTCAGGGTCCACAGGCAGCACAATTTTGCTGACATGGAGTACAGGATCAGGGTGAACACCCTGTTGGTAGCAAAAGTGCATGCAAACGGTTTTAGAGAGAGAAAAGTTAAAGCCATTTGTTGTGGTCCACTTCAGTAAACAATTGAGGGCATCCGTAGCTGCCACTCAATGTACCTCATGTTCAATGACTGACATATGAGATGTGAAAGTCATTGACACAGAGCCCGTTTGCAACAGTAAGATGGAGTTGTTCAGTGATGGCATTTATCTTTATACTAAAAAGTGTGACATTCAAAACATAGCCCTGAGGAACTTTAAGCTCCTGTAGAAAAGAATGGGAAAGTGTTGAACCAACATGAACTTGGAATCTCCTGTTCATAAAAATGGACAAATGGCCATGTAACTCATATATATGGAGGTCTCGCAAAATTTTATACTTCCAAGTTGTATCATAAGCCTTCTCAACGTGAAAGAATACTGATACAAGATGTTGTTATTTGAGAAAGACTTCTCTGATGGACATTTCAAGTCAAATCAAGTGGTACATTGGGGAGTGTTGTACCTGGAACCCACGCTGGGTGGGTGAGAGGAGGTTGTCTGAATGAAGGAACCAAATGAGAGAAACATTAACCACCCTCTCTAATGTCTTACAGAGATAACTCATCAAAGCAATTGGATGGTAGTTTGAAGGAATTTTGGGATCCATCCCAGGCTTAGAGAAAGGTAGGACAATAGCTATGTGCCAGGTATCAAGAAAAACATTCTCCTGCCAGATGTGGTTTAAAACAAGCAGAAAAATAGTGAGAGAAGCAGGAGATAGATGGCACAAAATTTCATAGTGTACATCATCAGGTCCAACTAATGTACTGCCAGACCAATTAAGGGCCAGTTTAAGAGAAGCAGGAGATAGATGGTGCAGAATTTCATAGTGCACTTCATAAGGCTCAACCAATGTACTGCCAGACAGCTGAAGGGCCAGTTTAAGTTCCACTAGTGTAAAGGGATGATTAGAGTCATAGAGACAATCAGCTTCAAAGGAAAGAGGTGACTGCTCTGCCCGAGTCTCAATGGCTAAGAAGGTGGAAGAAGAGGGGAAAGTGCTAGATACCCAGCAAAAGGTTTCACCTAGAGTATCAGCAATGCTCTGGGTATCAGCTATTTCCTGACCATCAGAGAGCAAGACTGACAGGGGGGGACAGAATTATACCGCCCAATGACTTTTTGAATCTTGTCCCATATGACTTTGGAACTGGTGATAGAAGATATGCTGGTTGTGAATTTAATCCAAGATTCCTTCTGGCTTTGACATCTTACCCACCAAGCATGCAGATGGGCCTTCTGGAAAGTGATGCAGTGTGGGAGTTGTGGGATACCTACAAAAAGTATCCCAGGCCCGATTTTGGGCCTTCTGTGCCATGTGACAGGCAGAATTCCACCACAGATGAGGATATCATGGAAAACGTGTCAAGGTTTCAGGAATATGTTGATGGCAGGATCAAGTTCTGTGAGAGTAGTGAAAGAGGGCCAGTTTGCTTGATCCAGCTTCCACTGGTGCATGCAGTTCAGGTAGTATCGACCAAGACCAATCCCTCAAAATTATAGGAAAATGATCACTGACTCATGAATTATTGTCAACCCTCCAAGAAAACCCTCAGGCATTCACTGGAAGACACATCAAAATCAGGAAGTGGAAATAGGTGACTCAAGTCTTCATTTAAGGTTTATGGCCTTTGCAAATTAAAAAAAAATTGCATACAGGGAGCAGCACTGCACAAAGGAAAATTATTTGTCAGGAAGAACTTTTTCAGGAAGTACACATAATACATATTTTATATTACATTAAATCGATCATTATTACAAAATGTAATTAGACCAACAGCAACATACAGAATATTTCTTAAAATTTCACTTTTTTAATGTTAAATAGAAGAAAACGTTGATGTTTTATACAGAAATAAATAGATGCATATCAAAACATATACATGCACACACTATTATTATACACTATCATATTTCTACTTTACTTGCACTTCTTAATCACTGTTACCATATCAAGAACAGACAGCAAAAAGAGCATCCTGTAAGTAAATCTGAGATTCTCTTTATAGCAAAAGAAGCAGATTTACTCTTGAAGATAAGTGGGCTTTGAAACAAGTAAGCATCAGTTCATGTACTGTGAAAGGCTGCAAGTCTGAAATGAGATTAATTTTGTACAAACTTGTTGGTAATAATAAATCTTATTTTAGATGGAAATGAAACGTAGTGCAGAAGCACTTAAGTTAGAAGTTTTTTGTTTTTTTTTACTCTGTAACCAGAAAAGACATTGACATGAATACTATTTTTAAGATCCAGACTGATTTAGATTTAAGGAGATATATACATCAGGCTGTTGCATATGAGAAGTTAGATTTTTAAAGGAAAATGTGAAAGTACATCTTTTTGTTGTTTAATTTATTCAATCCAAATAAGCTCCTTTAGACTCAATACACTTTTGCTGATGAGTTACAAGTTTATAAATATCATCTTTAAATAACTGGATGACCTTTGATGCAATAAAGTCTTTGAAGGCACTTTCATTTGAAATTTGGTTTATAAACATTTTTTTCCTTTAAAAAAAATGTTCAAATGTTTAAGAAAAGTGATAATGCATAGAGGAAATAATTGTTGAATATGGTGGATGAAGTAACATTTCACAATGAAGTTCGTTTAGTTTTTGGACAGTAATGTGTGAGACATAAGGTCGATCATGTCATGAAGCAGAATGGATTCACTGTGATTGACTATTGCTGGATGCTTTCATGATAACATCTATTCATAACATGTTGCTCTGTTGTAATTATTTCTTCTGGGTTGAAAAATAAATGATGGATCACACCTACTGACAACCAACAAACACTGACAGCACGGTTTTTAGAGTGAAGAGCTGGTTTTGACATATGTTGTGGTACTTCTTGATTGTCAAGCCGCTGTCTGGATCATTGTTGATTATCAAAAAGAATCCATTTTTCATCACAGGTGACAATTCTAGGGGGAAATGGCTCATTTTTGTTGAGTAAGGAGTGAGGAACAAATTTAATCTCATCTTGTTTGATGGTTTTCAGTCAATTCATGAGGTATCCATTTATTGAGCTTTTTCACCTTACAAATTGCTTCAAGATGTTGGGAAACTGTTGAATAATGACCACTATGTTTGTTGACTAGTTCCCTCATGGTTTGACAGGTATGTGATTCAACTGAGGCCTTCAATTCTTCCTCATTAATGGCTGTCTGATGGCAGCCCCAAGGCTCATTTTCAAGACATGTCACCAAAACAAAATCTCCCAGATCAATGCTGTGCACTCATAACTGTGCCATTACTAACTGCACAATTGATATTATGAGCTACTGTCACTGCATTGTGACAAAGCTTGAAATCATACAAGAAAATTACACAAATACTAATTTTATTCATGGTGACAAAAACTAGTATAAATATGATTTAGTTGCTGGAATAAGAACAATAAAGTGAGCTTGAAATGAACCAGACAATATACTATATTATTCTGACAAACTTACAATAATTAGCCATAAAAATTGAGTTTAAAATTGCACACAAAAATCTGATATTTCATATGCAACAGCCTAATATATATATTTACTCCAAATTCTGAAATAAAAGAAACATTTTGTTTCTGGCACACACACACACTGAAAAAATTCATGCAACAAAAAAAGAGTATTTTTGGAAAGGGGTGTCAGAGATATTAACAAAATCTCTGCATTTAAAACAAGTGATTATTACAAAGGTAAGTAATGTAAAGCCGTACAAATAACTTTGTTTAAATTTTTGCTTTTATTTTTCCAATTTGGAGCATTTACATTTTGTAACTTCAAGGAGAATTTGTCTGTTTGTTTTGAATTTCATGCAATGTCACATGAGGGCTACTGCACCAGCAAACCCTAGCAGAGTAAGACAAGAGAGAATGCAACTAGTCATAACCACCCACTGCCAGTAATTGGGCTACTCTTTTACCAATGAATAGTGGGATTGACTGACACATTATAATACCCCCACAGCTGAAATGGCAAGCATATTTGGTGTGACAGGAATTCAGACCAATAATCCTCAGATTGCAAGTCAAGCACCCTTAACCACATGGCCATTCTGAGTCTCAAGGGGAATTAATAATGTTATTCTCACAAAGAACTTAAAGTCTTGGCAGATTAGTACAACACACAATACTTATACTCTTTTGAAGCTAATGTAAAGACCTTTCAATAACAAATACTTTAAACAATTATAATTAAAATACACCTACTTCATAAAACCATAAGCCTCCTATCTGAACAATAAAGGGCGTTCTATGAAGTACATAATTTTTTTCAATGAACTTTTAGGTCAATATTTGTGATGACACATGATATCATTGGTTAGGTTTTAGTTGTTCCATTTGCTATTGTTGTTTCACTGTTTAAGTTTGCTGTGCAATTTAAAGTAATGAGTTTAGTACACTTCCTGAAACCACACACAACTTAGCAGCTCCAAAATTAATATCTATGTATATTTTACTCTTCTGCTTTTTTATTTTCAATTTTTGCACCCCCAATTTTGAATAAGTAATTTTGAAAATGTACCCTCATTTTGTACTGAATACAAAAGTAAATGTCACATAAGGATAACAGTGCATGACCACAAAACTCAACACATTTGTTTTTGTAATTAATTTGTAAATTTACATAAAACTACTAATTTTTGGAATTTATTATTTTATTCATAAAGTAGGTTAAGGTTAAACATTAATACAACCTGCATTTAATGTGAGTTACTGACAGTACAAGTGATAACACTAAACGACTGATAATTTAAAATGTTTTATTTGAGTGGTTCCAAAACATGAAATAACAGTAGACCAGTACATTCACTAGCTTGGAAAAGAAACTACAAAACAAAACTGAATGGGTCTGCTGAAACACATTTTCAAACAGTGATGACAAGAAAACCCCACTTGTAGAGAAAAATTAGACATTCCCAGCAACCGATTAGCAACCCTCATAGAATTCACCATGATGAAGACAAATTTCGTGTTCAACAATTACAACTATATATGAACAAATGACCTAAGCATGGACAACCCAAATCACCAGTTTTAGCCAATATTTTTGTGACACAAGTTGAAACACAAGCAATTAACACAGCATTACATCCACCACTACACTGGTACAGATATGTAGAGGACACGATTGCAGGATTCACATCTGTAGAACACACACACTTAATTTTTTCAATCACATTAACCTTATACATCCCAATATTAACTTCACATGTAAACAGGAAGAAAGCAATCAAATATCATTTCTTAACATCAAAATTACAAGAACTGACTCACAATTTAAAACAGAAATCCACCAAAAAATCACCCATACTGGACTATACATTCCTTGGGACTCAGCACATGAAACAAAACAAAAACTCAACACACTAAGAAACCAAATAAACACAGCCATAAAACTATGCTCATCAGATAAAATTAACGACGAATTAGACAAAATAAAATAATATTTCATCAACATCAATAAGTTTCCTCCACAAACCATAGAAAATATTATACAAACACATACCTAGACGGAAAGCAAAATTAACTAACAAAAGTAAATATATCCCATGAATCAAAAAATCATGAAACCATATACTGCTGCATACCATATATTCCCGACATCAGCAGAAAAATAACCAACATTTGGCAAAAACTAGTAACAAAGTATGACATTCCAATTAATTCCAAATTTATTCAAAAACCAGACACAAAACTAAGGTCTATACTGGGTAAAAACTACACTCAGAAACACCACATCAACATTCTTTATAAAATACAATGTGATAACTGCCATGACTTCTATATTGGAGAAACATATAGAAAAATGGAAATCAGATTCAAAGAACACAAAAAGTCACCTTCACACGTTTTCGAACACTGAAAATCAAATAAACATAACATAACCATAAAAAGCACCAAAATATTAAATACACAAACATAAACAAATGGAAAATTAAAGAAGCCTTACTTATAGAACAACTCAAGCCCAAAATAAACCAACACAAAGGAATACCTTTATACTTATATTAATAAATATAATCAAACATCTAAACATGCCCCCTACATTTCTACACAACCCCCTTCAAATGTGTGGTCAGCTATCAATCAGTTACTCTTTCTTTCTTTGTGAACTTGACAATAACCAAAGAAAGTTGAAACATTGTTCGCTCCTCTGCATAAAAACTTTCTCAACCCAAACCAGTTGTTTTTACATGCACCTTTTTAAACAGTTGGGACTACACTGATTAAGGTTAACACTAAAAGGGTTGGCAATAAAATAATTTTCAGAAACTACTTCTACCTGCTCAGCCATAATCTGATGTTACTTAATTCACTTTTAAGCTTACAGCTAAAATAGTTTGTGGAGAGAAATACATTTCATTTAGATGAAGATAATTACTAAGAATAAATTATAATTCATGATTGAATCTGATATTGTTATAGGTAAAATTTGTTCCTCAAAAAAAAAACACACACAATAAATTTGTACAACTAAAATGAAAGTTAAAAAAACTGAAAGATGAGAACCAATCTCACTAAAGTTTCAAACTGGTACCCAGTTTAGTTGAAATATTCTGAACTCAACTAACTATTGGATGCAAGTCCTGATAGCTCATGTAAACACCTATTATTTGTTGTGAAAATTCAATACAATTATGTTTAAATAGTTATTGGGCAACTGAGATCTTTAAAATGTCATAGACCAAAAACAAAATACTTGGCTCGTGATATACACATATACACATGAATACAAGTTTTTTACATTTCAAAACAAAAGTCTACTCAAACACATCTTTTTAATTTACTACATAATTATATGACAAAGAACACTACATATTTCTAAGTACTCAAAATAAAACTAAACATCATGATGACACAGCCTACCATTGTCTCATCAATTGGGTAAGTTGTTTTGTCTGGAAAGATGCAAGTTGAAAGACAAGACACAACCTTATTTACTCCACTTTCATAGCTTGTATGTAGGACATTATCATTCATCAGAATGTTATTTCTCTACATAAATAAAACTGTATTATTAGTATTGTGCTTTTAATAAAGAAATTTTCTCAGTTTCTGAAATATCAACACCATTCAGTACAGTATACACACCAATAGTTGACAGGAGATTCTTTGTCAAATGCAGATTAACAAAAAATAATTTCTAGCTTCATGTAATTAACATTGCAAATTGTTTTGAACATTTTGATTTTAACCCTTAAACAGCAAAACTGATGTCAGTAGCAGCATCAGTTGATGATGGCTTCCATTTAAAAGTTAAATTACAAAAATATTATTTGGTGTTTTCATAAGATAACTAAAAATACAATGATGTTACTAAAAAATCTTAAATCATGAATTTCAAACTGTCCAAAAAAGATAAATAGTACACATGAAATGTTGAAAACAAACTGCTACATAAAATATAATATGATGAATTACTCACCAAAAAATCTAAATTGTGTCTGATGTTATAAAATAATCCTCCAACCATGGCTGCAAGATGAATCACATGAGTTGGTTTATGTTTAGCAAAAATGGCAAGAGCTTCTTCCCTGTCTCTGAATATGAAACAAATGGCTTTGATTTATTGAAAAGTTTACTGATATACATTTAAATATTGCAAAACACATTACAATGCATTCTCTTACTCATACATACTGCTAAACATTGTGTGTGTGTGTGATGACCATAATCCTAACTTGTTTGGGATCATCTAGTAACTTCTGGAAGCCAAGATGGTACCCACACAGAACAAAGATGTTTGGCAGTAGGGACTTGAACACATGGCCCTCAGATTGCAAGTCAATCATCCAAACCATCAAGTCATGCCATCTGAGTGCACTGAAATGTTTAGTTGGAAAGATACTTATAACACTTAGTTTTTTTATTATTCTAGAGCAGGGTTCACCAAACTATGGCCCATGGGCTAGATATGGCCCTAGAGGTCATTTTTTCCAGCCTGCCAGCAGCTAGCCGCTTGGAAATAAAAAGTGACATTTCATCAAATGTCCAGCTATCATAACAAAATAAATCACACCGATGATCGCTTTAAGCTGGCAAACACAAGACGTTATGATAAAAAGAAACAAGGCTGTCATGCACATTTTTAACCAATAGGAAAATTCTTCTTTTGTCCTTGCTGCCTATTTATTCATATTGAGGCACATATCTATGAAAGCATTAGGATTTTGAAAACAAGTACAGACTTAACCCTCATCCTATTGAATTGTCTTGTGAATTCAGTGGTCTAGGGTTACTGCTTCAGCAAGCTCATTTCTCTTAGTAGTCGGGTTATGCGCTTTCTGTAACTTGTTCTTAGGTAAGTGTCATGGCAAATGTACATCTCAATATATTTTGCTTTATCATTTTTAAATCAGTACAATACTTTTCTCACACCGTTCTATGTTTTTTCATTTTCAGATCCTGTTTTTTTCTCACCCATCATTATTGCTTCTTTTGAAAGAAGAAAAGTGGACTCTGAATGATGTGCTTTCAATGAAGAATGGGGAGAAAAGTACTTCTTTGTAGAAGTAAAATACCAGAAAGCTACTTGTATGATATGCACTGAAATTGTTGCCATTTTGAAAGGGTACAATCTTTGGCATCACTATGAAACAAAACATCTATCAACATATTTGAAATTTTCAGGAAAGTTCCATTCTGAGAAATTTGAATCCATGAACTTTGTTTTTGAATCTCAAAAGAATCTTTTCACGAGAAAGTTTGCTGAAAATGAATCTGTCACTCATACAAGTTACAAAATAGTGCATAGAATGACAGAGCAAGGAAAACCTTTTACTGACGGCAACTTCATTAAAGAGTGTATGATGGAAGCAGCAAATGAGCTGGGTCCTGAAAAAGCCAATTTCGATGAAAGTATCAGCCTTTCAGCAACTTCAGTTGTATGGAAAGCAGAAGAACTTGGAGAGAACATTGCATTACAGATATGCCAAAAAGCAAGAAACTTCTCATGGTATTCTCTGGCACTGGATGAATCAACTAATCTCTCAAGTAGTCACAACTTCTCGTGTTCATTCATGGAGTTAATTTGGACTTTCAGATCACAGAAGAGTTGGCATCAGTTTGTAGCATGTACAGAAGAACAACTGGAGAAGACATTTTCATGGAAGTGCATCAAACTTTGCAAGACTATAACCTTCAGTGGAATCAGCTTAAAGGTGTAACAGTTGATGGAGGAAAAACATGGCTGGAGTAAAGAAGGGTCTGGTGGGGCTGATCAGGAAACAGTTGGAAGATCTTAACTCCCAAGTGCTCTGTTCATACATTGCATCATACATCAGCAAATACTCTGTGAAAAAGACTTACATATTTCTTGTTTATTGAAACCAGTCATTTCTGCAGTGAACTTCATTCACGGTCAGGCACTTAATCATCGCCAGTTCAAGGCATTTCTTGAAGAAATTGATTCGGATTTTTGTGACTTGTCTTATCACAAAGCGTTGAGGAGGCTCAGCTGCAGTAGAATCTTGTCTCATTTTTATAAGCTGAGAAGAAAAATAGATATATTACTTGTCGAGAAATATAAAGCCAATTCACTTCTGTTGGATCCAACCTGGTTGTCATTTTTGGTTGACATCACATCCCACATGAATGAATTGAACTTGAAACTTCAAGGGAAGAATAACCTTGTCTGTGATCTCTATAGAATCATTAAAGGATTTTGAAGAAAGCTGTTACTGTTTGAAGCACATTTGGAAGGAGGAAACCTCTCTCATTTTCAGTATTTCAATGAGTTTCATGCTGGAATCACAGAAGAGGTCGACCTGGAGTTTCAAAAAACAGATTATTGGTGATTTAATTAAGTATTTTTAGAGAGATTTTCAGATCTCGACAGAATCGAAAGTGACATTCTCCTTTTTCAAAGTCCTTTTGATTGTGTCATTGATGACGTGCCAGTAGAACTTCAGCTGGGGGTCATCAATTTGCAAGAAAATGACTTGTTGAAAGCAAAACACAAAGAAGGGCAACTTAATGAATTTTACAGCTGCATACCTGAAGATAATTTTCCAAAGCTGAAGCAGTTCGCATCTGGTGTAGCATCAGTGTTCGGAACAACTCATGCCTGTGAACAAGCATTTTAAAAATTGAAATATGTGAAGTTAGTACATCGATCAAGGTTAACTGTTGAGCATTTGAAAGCTATTGTAATGATTGGGTGCAGCAATTCAAAACCTAACATTGAAGATATTTTGAAAGCCAAATGCCAATGTCATAAATCTCTCTTACTTTCTTGCGGCTTAGTGAAATTCAGATATGTACTCACTATGTGAGACGTGACAATTGTTTTTGCTAATGCCACCTTCTTTGATAACCTTTTGGTAAATTAAAATGTTGGTTGTATTTCTGTTTGTTTTTTATTACATGTGTATTGCAAGCTACTCCAACATGGTTAATGTGGCATCCTAAACTCAGTGTTAAGTCTTTTACAGAGAGTTTTCATTCTAGCTTATGAGTATTGAACATAATGATCTTGTGGCCCAAGCTTCTTATTCCCCAAGTAATCTGGCTCCCTATGAAAAGTTTGGTGATCCCTGGTTTAGAGAATGAAGAGGTGATAAGAGAAATGAGCTGAACAAAGTTCTGTATTTGTTTAATGAAGGTCTTAAACAAGATACTATATACAAGGTTACTCAGTAAGTTTTAAATTATTGAGAAATTAATATAAGTGTTATGTTATGTTTTTCATCTTGTCAAGTAGCAAAAAAAAACATATTATTAAGTAGGCATGAACTGGGCATTATTATTGGAAAAACATAAGTACAGGTTAGAGAAGAGTTTCAAATTTGTTTATCAGATTTCAAGATGATTTACAAAGTTTGTTGTGTTTTTTCTTCTGGTACTTTCTTCTAATTTTTTCTATCAAAGTAATATTATAGAATCTTGAAGTTCAGTTGTGTAATTTGTATAAACCCAAGCTTAATATTTACAAACTGCAAGTATATTATTGTTCAACTCATGCAAGTTATAATGAACACAGTTTTCTGATGTTAATATTGCACTGTTTTAATTGCAGAGTAAAAGATTTGTTACATAATTTGTTTGTGAAAAACTATTTATATCTAAGATATATTAGTGTTTCTTATAACCAGAAAAATCCATAGATATTCAAAATAATAATTAGAAACGTACATGGCATTTAAAACATTCACTTGCACCTTCATTTTAACAGAAGTTATTTCATATGAGTAAAAGTTTATTGTGCAGCATATATATATGATGTGGTTTAAAAATACTAGTTCGCTGATAATATTAGATTTAGACAAATAATTCAGTCAATTAATATAATCCATAACCTATGAGCATAGATTATACTGATTAGTTATCTAATCTAATTAATTAATTGATAATGTTATTACTATTTTCCATTATTTCAACTATTCAAAGAAACTGTTTCGATTATGATTTCTCATTATTGATTTCAATAAATTCAAAGTTATTCAGCTAAATCAATTAGTGTCACAGTCATGAAAATAGTCAACTAATCAAAAATAACATTTCTGATTACTGATATTTATTATTTCAACTATCCAAGTCTTATGTAAGAATAATCAGTTAATAAGCCCAATGATTAAATGATTAACAAACTCTGCTAAAACTCTCTAGTTTTAAATATAATATCATGATATAAGTTTTGTTTGTAAAAATGAAATAAGTGAGAAACAGATTTCCTCATTAAATTGTTGTTATTAGAAAATGCCTGAAGCTAGCAACCATAGTTGGTCAGTGATGCAGTGCCCACTTTCAAACGTACACTGTATTGCACGTATGCCAAGTCTAAATTGTATTCTATATAAAGTAAAATAAATTACAGTAACAAAAAAAATATGGAACTAACAATAATTTATTCAAAAATAAATATCTTAAGGTATTGAAAAACCATTGTATAAAAACATCTGGTGAGTAACATGCAAAGTGAAATATGAGTTTAATATAGTATATAGTTTGAAATACAAAAAACATAGAATATAAACTTTTACTAATGTAACTAAAATGTTACCACAAATGAATGTAATAATACTTTTAGAAATGAATTACAAAATTCTTCTAAACTAATCTGCAAAACTAACTAAAATTTGTTAATGCAATAACTGCTTGAAACATCTCAATCATACAAAAACTTTAAGCAGGTACGTAAGAAAATATTACAAATCTCTTTGCCTTTGAGGTTCAAAAAATAATCTATGCTCTAAAAACTCAGTCAAATGCTGTTTTGATTGCTAAAAACCTAAATTATGTATTTTTTGTGTCAAACAATTATGTATGTTTTATTTTCATAAAAATTCTTTTTTATATTGCATCAAACCTTATAGAAGAATACAAGTTGACATCTGTTGGTGCTGGTGAATTATCTGAAAAGAGTAATCTATCACAAACAGTACTTAACACTGGGTAAATGAAACTAAAATTACTGGCAACAACTGTGCTACAGTACAAAATATCTGAAACACTTAGTGAAATGTTATTTTATTGTACAAAAAGTTACAATTTATTCCATCTCATCTAAACCAACAAATGAAAATACCAAAAATAAATGTGAAGCATAATATCATATTTGATTTAATATTTTCCATGAATTATACTAGTTTGGGGTAATTTTACCTCTAATCAGCAAATATGGACAATTTGTGATGATGAGAAACCCACTTGAAATAAAAATGTATTCTCAAGGTTAACCTGAAGATAGCCTGTGAAGGGCAAAAGGTTGTTCTGTACTTTATTTTAATTAAAGTGTTAATATCCATACCAGCTGTCTTCAGATTACATATCTAATCAATACATATAATGTATAGTTCACCACAATATGAAGTTAGTCTTATTGTTTTGACTTAACCTTGTCTATGGATACAAGATATAGGGGGGATTCTCCCAAACTGGTACAACTCAATAACAAGTGGCAAGTCAAATGAAAGACCAGATTTCGCATTTTTTTACTGTTTTAAACAGCATGTGTTACATTTTTTTTATGTGGACTGAACGCAACAGAAAGACACAGATAACAACTTATATAATTTATTACAATAAACTATTATATATGTGACAGATATAAAATAAATTATATAATAACAATGACAGATGTTCAGTTTCCAACCTTCAAAATTAATTACAATACAAAATGGTACTGGCCTGTGTCCAATATAATGATCCAGAATGAAAGTCCAAAAGTTCAGATCAGAAATCCAAAATTCCAGTCTAGGGTGTGAATTTGGTCCCACGAATAAATTCCAAAGTTTGAATGGAGAAGTCCAGAAACAATTCACAGTCCAACAAATCTGACGAAGTTCTTTTTACGATGTTTTTGATGAATGTCTCAAATTTGTCGTTTTCCAACTTGCCCTGGTCTCCCCTAAACAGTCCTATACGTGTCGACCTTCATTATAACCAGTAATTCGAATGAATCGTAAAGATTGACGAAATAAAATCACAACTTTTGTAGATCTAGCTCCAGTCACAAATCCAAGTTGAATAAACACACAGCAAACGTTGAAAAATTCTCAAACGAAGACAACATCTCTTGAATCGAATGAAAACGAATGACTGACAGACTCTCCTCGCATCACCGTCTATTTATATACTAGTAGGCCTACTGTATTCTTGAACAATCGCGTAGCTTCCACAGAATTCCAGAGTAATCTGGATTCGTCTCATACAGACACCAGGCCAAAATACATTTTGTTTATAGATAAATGATCGATCTACCTAATTCTAGAAATTTCTACATGAATAACAACATATTTTATTGATTTGAATTTCGAAATAATAATATAAACAACAACAAGAACAACAAATTTCGACCGATAGATATGGAAATCCAAACACAACACGACATGGCATTCCAAACACTTTATACATAACAACATGTCTGGCTAAACTATTCACAAGAAAAAATTATCAGCACCAACGATGGATATACTTCAAATTCCTGTAAAAATATAAACCTTTTATGTGAAAAAAAATTACATTTCAAAACCCAAACAGAAATGTTATATTTATAGTAAAGTTGTTTGGGGCTACAAGTTTTGACTAACAGGTTTATATAACATATACTCTCATGAAAAATCATCTCATAATTATACTCACAACAGGTTTGCATCCTTTGAAGACAAAAACACCCACTTCTCATCAGGCATTTTCTCCTCTTCAACCACCTTCTGCAGGCCCATTCCAACGAGACCTGTTCCCCCAGTTACTAATATGACTTTCTTTTCAGTCATCACTCAGAATGAAATAAACTAAAATTAAAATAGCAAATAAAAATACTGATACATATCTTTATCATTTCTATACTATTTCTCAGCATCCATATACAACATATATCATTATATGTACACATGTTCAACCCTAAGACTCATTATATACTCAACAATAATTTTCCTAGAAATTTGCTAAATTGTCCACTAGGAATTCCATAAATATGTAGATTTGTGATACCTTTACTAATCCTGAAAATTACATCTTCACTTGGTATTACTGAAGTAATTTGCTACGCCTTTTTTAAAGTAATATCATTTGCTCATCTTGATTTATTTTCATATTTACTACACTTTATAGACACTTTAATGTTGACTTGTATAGCTTGCAACCAATTCAAAATTTAGTCCTTACAGAATTTATCAAATTCTCACATACAACTGCACTGCAAGAAGATAGATGTGTTGGAAATTATGTATTTTTTGGACATGTACTTGTTTAGTTATAAAATGTAAAACAACACCTACACTGATGATAGTGGAAAAGGTCTTACCTACTCTTATAATAACCTAGTCTTCTAAGCACAAAATGTACATGAAAAGCATAAAACAAGACTGGATACAAATATACAGGTGGTTGAAAAACTGTGCAACCAACAGTTTGTCAGTTTCTACAGATGTACAAGAGCACATGTGTAAAATATGAGATAAAAACGAGTTAACTGATGTCACTTCTTCACCTAGCCAAAACATTCAAACTAAATTTCATTGTGAAAACTAACTCAGCACTGTTTTGTTTCTTTTTTGTTTCAAGTGTGTATGGAGCTACTGACCAGTAATAATCAATACATATCACTTATCATCATTACTGTCACCTATCAACCACATAATACACTGCATATAGGTCATTAAATCTTTATTACTTACCTTACGAGCAGTATTCTCTTACCAAGCCTATATCAGTGTGATGTCATAACTCAACAGTTTTATATAAATAAATGACACTGAGGTTAACTTCAAATATTGCACTTATCATAGATTTCTTCTTTTCAAAACAGATGTTGAGTTACATAAATATTATATTAAATAAGTAAATATTATATATTCATATAAATATAAACACTTTAGTGAAAAGAAATGCATAACAGCAACTGTTTATCATAACACTGAACAGACTATATCAAGTAACTTAGCTGTAGTAACCTGTAAATCAGTATTATAAACCATCATTTTTGCTGCTTAGTACATAAATATAATTTGTCTTTTCTGAGTGAACCGTCCTTTGTTATGTATAATGTTTATTTTAATAGTTCCCAGAAATCCACAATATCTGTCGTGCTGAAGTAGTCAGGGCTAGCACTGATATTCCACTGTCACATGGCATTGGGAACCATCATTAATGTAGCCCTTCTCAACTGTATACTTTTCCAAGAAATACTTATAAATGTAAAATAATAGCACACAATATGTCATCATTAAAAGCAACTCACATGTAAACATGTCTTTTAGGATGAAATTGACAGATCAATGTTATGTCAATTTATCATAAATCTTCAGAAAAGAAATCATAATACAAACTGACCACACTGTGGATGAAATAATTACATATGAGAACATTATTCTCAGTTAAAAAAAACACATTAAATGATTTTTAACCACTCTTACCTGATATATATATGGCTGGGAAGGCTTACTCATCCATGTTAGATTTCCATTTATTTCCACTCATCCATTTATTTCACATTCCAAGTTATCACAGATATTTTATGACAATTACAAATCAAAAACTAAGCATACATTTGAAGCCAAGCATAACAATAAGGTCCTGGTCACTGCACAACTGTATTTACTTTACATAGCTTAAAATTAATAATCCTACCAATAAACAGAAAAATATGGTAACTACATTATGCTAATATTTTATAATAACTTGCTGTTATATGGTTAACTAACTAACACAGTATCTTATAGCAATAGTGAATATTAGTTGATGGGTTTTGGCTCCCATTTCTAAAACCTATTCCCTCCTCCCAAATAAGTGAGAACCCCTGTTATGCAAATTTCTAAGAGGTTACTGTGACCTTGTATATAAAATAGTCTTAATTGAACTTGAAGTAGTCGTGTATGACGTATTAACTTGACAATTACAGTCATATTTAAAGATGCTTACTATAAAAAACTTGCAAGTAGATTTTTAAACATTGCATATGTTTGTCTCCATTGAAGTTGTGTATGTGACTTATTATGATCATAGTTATATTTTTTGTTAGGCTATTCAAAACAATTTCAAGAGCATTGCTACTGCAGTATTTGTACTTAAACCAAGTTACTTTACTTCTGATTTTAAAGGCAACTATGCACTAAACCCGTTCTGAGAATAAAACAAACTTGTTTTGAGAAATTCAACTAACAGAACAAAAATCCTTATATAACCCTAAATCATATGCTATGACATGGAAGGAAATTATATTTATACAAAAACTTGCACACATTCTATTTATAGAATGACAGCAAAGTTTACCATAAAATATTCTTTTGAATGAATTTGAAAACTTTAAGAGTTATAAATCTTGTAGTGTACACTTACTACTGTTTACTTGACACAAAATATTCCATACATTTGCACACTAAGATACTACATTCATAGGGGGGTGGTACACAGACAGGCCAGTTCTACAAACAATTATGACATTTATCTATAAAGTAATATAGTTATTTAGAGGGCCAAGATTTGTAAAATATTTGCTAAATATGATATATATCAAAGATTTCAGTTGTGTATTACATTGTACAGGCCTCTGTTTCTCTTACTTCAAGTGGACGTAATTCAAACTTTCTGCAGTCTTGTCTATTTGGTTGAGGGCTATGGAATGATTCCTAATTTTTGTCTTGCAATCTGTGACTCAGAAGTCTTACCTTACTACAAGACTTCTTGCTTGGGAAGTCTAGTTTTTCACTAATACAGCAATCTTTAGTGTTTCTAAACACTACTTTATCAAATGACCTTCCATATTTAAAGTTGAACAGGTCGAGTCATTGACTTCTGTATGCAAAATGTTTAATTTATATTCTTGTGAATCTTGTTAGTGGAACAAAAAACAGTTTTGATCGAAATAAATTCCTTCCACTAGGGTCCAGGTTAGCAGAACAACAAGTTGCTGTTGATTAGTTGCCCATCAGATCTACCTAATCTCAGGTTCCTTCACAATCCACAATTTTCTCCAGAATATAATTTCTTAGTCAGAGAGGCTCAAAGATACCCCATAACAGTTCACGTACCTCACTGTTTAGTGCCCACCATCTGACCTAGCAGTAAGATTGTGTTTGCCATATCAATTGCCTCCTTTTCCCACATAACCTTGAGTAACATGCATTCAAATGCAGCAGTATGGATGGCTGGGGCCATAATCCAAAAATTGTCTCTTTCAAAACATCACAGTGCTATCTTCTGTAAGAGATACAGAGTGTAGCTAAAGTAGAGGGAAACCATGTTACTTACTTGAGCGATTCTCCAAACTGAAACAGACCCAAAAGGAAATAAAAATTTCAAACATTTACATATTAACTAAGGAGCAGCTAACTCGTGGTACAAGCTTGTATCATGTGATTCTCCTAATACCAACATAGTTTCATTTTTAGTCCTGCCAATTTTCCAAATTTTATATAACATTCATCCATTTAGTTTTTCCTCCTTACATCTTTCATAAACCATTTGTTGGAATGATGGGATGTGGACTAATAGGTATGTGGCATACCTTGCAAACACTTGTTTTATCTTCAGTTCTTCACCTAGCTATTCAGATGGGACATGTCTTTTCCTTAAGAATTATGCTTGTTCTAGGTTGATGACATGACTTGCACCTTCTCTATAGGTTGCCCGTAAGTCCCTACCCATCCATACGTTATTATGTTATATTTAATTATGCATATATTATTAATTTGTTTCTTTTTTTCAGAGAAATATGGCAGATATAAGCCCATTTACACTTGGAGAGTGTATTGTAACATGGTGTTGCATAATATTATGCAGCAAGAATGAGAGACAGCACACAGATACACTAAATACGTGAGATATAAGGATAGGTAGGGACTTACAGGCCACCCTGTATAATTGCTGTACTGTTCACAGGCAGAACAGTTGTGGCTTCATTTGTTTAATGCATAATTGCATTCCTTTGTATACTATTTGAGGTATGTCATAATTCTTCCTACTTCCACTGTTACAGTTGACTAGGTTCACAGATTGTTCCTACTGCTTGTACACTATAAACACCTTTCAGTTGTCTTTCATGGTTCTTGAAGTTACTGGGGTTCTCACACTTTTAATTACTGATCAAGAGTTATTCCTTTTTATGGACAGAATTTAGTGAAAACAGTGTTAAGGTGTTACGTTGTTATTATGGGTAGTTGACTATTTAAAAGCATATCAACACAGTCTGGTAGTTATGACACATGCAGAGTAGAAAAATTATTTTATAAATGTAATTCATCATAGTTACCAGCTTATTTAGAACAGAACAAAACAAATAGCAAGATTATAAGGAGGTTCTATTAAAATGGAATTACTGAAGGTGTAACAAACCTGGTAAAAATTATTTTATATAAGAACAGCATTGTGGCCTAATTAGAAACATTTACAAAATTACTTTCAACTACATACACTAACACATTTAATATTATGTTCATTATATACCAACTTCAAAACAACAAGTACCAATTTTTATATTAAATTCTATTATTACTATTTCTTAATAGCACTTTGAAGTAACTAAAGTGATATCCAAAACAAATATATGCTGAAATGGCAAGATTTGGCAAACAATCAAAATACTGAGACATCCAAAGGAAAAATAAAAATAATGTGTTACTATAAAACTTATAATTATCAATAATTATTTAAAATCTAGATAACCAATTACAGGGATTGTAAATAAAAATTCTGATATATAACTTTGGAAAACTAACTGTCTGCTAATGATTTCACCACACACACACACATCATATAAGAATAAAGAAATATAAAAAGCTTGAAAAGTCATAAAATGATATAATCTTATCAAATATGAACAAAACTAAGATATAATTTTAATAAATAAATTAATATATGTGTATTACAATTAAAGTTTTATTTGTAGGTCAAACAAACACATTATAAATTAGTTAAACTTGAAAAAATTGATCTGGTGCCTTTATAACGAGAAGAGCTGGGAGGGGGGGTAGAATTAATAAAGTGGCATAGATACTATAAGTTACCAGAAGATAAACCAAATTGTTTTATTACCGAAGTATCTTATCCAGATCCAGTATATTACTACTTAAAAAAGTAGGTTCATGTACCACCTTGAACCCAATAACAAATTTTTTGAACTGCTACAGCTTGGCTACATGATGAAGCTGTTAATCACTGTTAGTACCTTTTGTACATTTAGTTCTCTTGTTTCTCCAACTTCTAGAATGTTTGTATCTTTCCAGCAGAGAGTACTCACTATTCAAAAATGTGTATGTCAGAGGGAGAATTTATACCAATTGTAAATATTAATAAAAACTGAATAAGTTTATCAAACACCAACTGTACAAAAGGTACAATTCTTATTTGTCTATATAACAGCTCCACATTATACAAAACTGCAATAAGCAGTATTGGAGGTATATATATCCTGATTTTTATTTACAGAAAAATAAAACTCTTGTCATTGAGCAGATAAGTAATCACAGAAATGTATGTTCAAATTATTGTGATTTTTGATAAAGGCTGTTACTGTTATAGAAATCAACTTCTCAAATGTGTTTCACAACAATCCAAAATATGGTAGCTTTGTAAGGGTTAGATGTATAGTAAAGCCAAATGACATCAAGTAATAAAATAAGAAAGCTATCTAAGTAATCTTTACAGGTATACCCACGTGCAAGTGTATAATCAAAATGATTATGAAGTATTTATTAGCTCAAATATCAATATCATCTTAAGTACTGTAAAATTTAAAAATGTTGGAAGGAGCCGTTTGGCGATAATGCCGTTGAAACCATAAATATTTTAAATACACTTTCATAAAGCGTTTGCTCAAACGCATTTTCAGGACACAAAAATAAACTTGCATACTTTAAAGGTTTAACCACTTTCTAGTCGTAGTAGATATTTTTACTCATTTTTGGTTTAGGTCAAATAAATATAGAAAACTTACCACCATAAAAAAGACCCGTTCAAAACGTTATCTCACTAGTATTACTAGTAGCAACAATTAATAAACTTCATTCAAAAAAATTAAAAATAACAGTTGAATGTTAGTTTCAATTTTTGCTTAATAACATTTTAAAAATAACCACTAATTTTATGCTGATTTTCTTTTCTTCTTCTTTTTCACGTTTACACACCATGATTTAAAAAAAACGTAAAAGTAATACCCCTATTATTAATACTATCACTAAGTTATTACATACCCTTAGTACAATACCATTCCCCAACCAGTTAGGCTGAGAAGCCTAGAGGTACTAACACTTCTGTTTTAATAATATTTTGCAGGATTTTTGTGAATTACAAATAACGTGTTCATATCTGTATCTTGTAGAATTCTGTTTAAGAAGTTATCATGTGATCACTAAAATTGTGTTGTTTGAAAAGTGTAAAAACGTGTATTCACGACAGTACTACTTGTTAGAAGTATTAAAATGCTAGTGTAGAACTAGTTGTTGAAATGAGATAAAAGTAAAATATAACGATACTAATATTATGATGTGTGAATTTATCATGTTTTTCTATTTTCTTATAAGATCCCCAGCAGGACAATGGACTTATTCTGTGAGAAATCGGAGTTCGACATCCATGGTGGACTGAGAACAAAAACGTCCTTTCGAAGCTTTTTGCACAAACAAAACAACCATCATCCTCTTACAGAGTAGCAACTATTATATAAATGCCGAATGCCCGTTAGAGGAAAGGAAATATCGTTTGATTTGTTTTTATCAAAAGTATATTTTTTGTTTGTTTGGGAATTTCGCACAAAGCTACTCGAGGGCTATCTGTGCTAGCCGTCCCTAATTTTGCAGTGTAAGACTAGAGGGAAGGCAGCTAGTCATCACCACCCACCGCCAACTCCTGGGCTACTCTTTTACCAACGAATAGTGGGATTGACCGTCACATTATACACCACCACGGCTGGGAGGGTGAGCATGTTTAGCGCGACGCGGGCGCGAACCCGCGACCCTCGGATTACGAGTGCACACCTTAACGCGCTCGGCCATGCCAGGCCCATCAAAAGTATATATAAATAAATGTTTTGTGAACATATATTCTAAAACTTTATGATAATTTAGCGACAATATACATGGTGACTCTTAAGCCCTTACCCATCCCTATATCTTATGTTTCCAGTGTATCTGTGTGCTGTCCTTCATTCTCGCTGCATAATATTATGCGACCCTGTGAGATTCTATGTTCTGAGAGACATTTTCCTCAACATAGCAGGGATTAATGTTCCAACTGCCGCGGTAACAGCTGCCTTCAACTCATGATTAGTATTATAACGTTGTTTAAACACAACATATAGATGGGTAGAGACTTACGGGCCACCCTGTATGTGTGGTGAATTATTACCCTATTTCTTGTATTTCACGAAAATAATATTTTTTTACGAATACTCGGTTATCTCCATTAAGTATCGATGGATTACCATTTTGATCTTTGTATATTTTAAAGTTATGTTCAAAATTTATGTTTGATAAATCCTTATAGATTCAATGACGCGAAAAATCTGATTCTCAAAGGCATATTCCTATTTGGTCAATTTTACAACCCTGCAGTTCTTAATTGTGATGGTAAAGGCAGTGAATTTTGTTATGAATTTTGGGGTCTTGTCTTTGGACTGTCTCTCTGCTTTTGGCTTTTTTTATCCTACTGAGCTAAAGAATCGCCCTTTGATTTTAGCATTTTTAAAATTGAAATGTGTTAAGGGTAAAATATTCGAGTTATATTAAACTTGTAGCCGAGAGCTTCTATTGAATAAATTTGATAATATTGCGTCAATATCTCCCCTTTTCAACATGGAAACGCCAGCAATATCACGACCTCTACTAAAGCACCTTAAAATCAATTAAATACTAAAATAGCACATTGTTTGTTTCATATATTTTGTTGTTGTTGTTTTGAATTAAGCACAAAGCTACACAATGGGCTATCTGTGCTCTGCCCACCACGGGTATCGAAACCCGGATTTTAGCGTGTAAGTCCGCAGACATACCGCTGAGCCACTGGGGGGCAGTTTCATATATAAAGATGGTAGAATACATTAAAAAAGATAAACTTTGTTTTATGCCATGGCAGATATCACCGTTGTTTTAAGCAAGTTGTGTGTTTGTATCACAACGGAAAAGATATTGCTGTGAGAAACGGACTGTTTTTATCTTTGTATAGTAGAAGATGTGTCATTTATTGAAAATATATCGCATATCCAATGGTAAAAAAAGCCACTATTTTAATTTCGTTCTAGTTACTTTTGTCCATTTGTCATGGGATTGGCATGGCCAAGTGGTTAAAGTACCCGAATCGTAATCCGAGAGTTGGGGGTTCGAATCCCTGCCACACCAAACATGCTCGCCCTTTCAACCGAGGGTGCGCTATAAAGCGACGGTCAATCCCACTATTCGTTGGTAAAAGAGTAGCCCAAGAGTTAGCAGTGGGTAGTAAAGACTAGCTGCCTTCCCTCTAGTGTTACACTACTAAATTAGGGACGGCTAGTGCAGAAAGCCTTCGTGTAACTTTGCGCGAAATTCAAAACAAACCAAAACATTTATCATGCTCTTATAATTATATAATATTTTAGGGAAAAACAACTACTGCTTTGCTGACACGTATCAGATAGGAGATTCTTCTCAATTAACTAGATCTTCGTTAAGAAAATAGAGAGAGTGGTCCCTCAGTGACACAGTGGCATGTCTACGGATTCACATCTGCTTGAAAGGGGGTTTCGATACCTGTGGTGAGCAGAGCACAGATACCCCATTGTGTTGCTTTGTGCATAATTCTAAAGCAAACAAACATAAGTAGAGCACGTATGATTAAATATTTTAACTGAATCTTCCTTATGTATGTAAAATTATGAAACTGGATAGAGTTAGTAAAAGTGAAAAACAATCTTTATTATAAAACAGACCGAAATAAAACATAGTGTTCGTACTTCTGAACATGAAAAGACAATTGCTTCTATTAAGACGTTTATTTCAAAAGCTTTCTTTCTCTCTGTATAGACTTCTGTTGAATTAAATACGATGAAGTAAGTCTCCACTCTGTAATTTCCTAGTGGTACTGAAATAAGAAATTGTAACTGACTTCAACTTGAAAGATGAAAGCAATACTTTGTGACCTTTATTTCTTCACAGCACTGACCAACTGTTATTGGATATGCAATGCTGTTTAGTGTTTTGTAACAGGTGCTACGTTTTTTTATGTTTTATGTTTATCGTAGACTAAACGCAACAGAAAGACACAGATAACAGCTTGTATGATTTATTACACTAAACTATTAACAGATATAACATAAATTATATAATAACAATGACAGATATTAAGTTTCAACCTTCAAAATTAATCACAATACAAAATGGTACTGGCCTGTATTTAATATAATGATCTAAAATGAAAGTCTCAAATTCCAGTCTAGGGTGTGAATTTGGTCCCACAAAGAAATTCCGAAGCTTAAATGAAGAAGTTCAGAAACAATTCACAGTTCAACAAATTCGACGAAGTTCCCTTCACGATGCCTCCTGTGAACGTCACAAAATTGTCGCCTTTAATTCCTCCGATCTGCCCGGACGTGTCGACCTTCAGCACAACCAGTAATTTGAAACAATCGCAGGGATTGACGAAACAAAATCACAGCTTCCGTAGATCTAACTTCAGTCTCAAATCCAAGTTGAATAATCACAGCAAACACTTATTCTTTCTCAAACGAATGACTGACTCTTCTCTTGAATAAAACTAATGTCTGACTCTTCCTTCTTTCTCGCATCTTCGTCTGTTTATATATTGTAGGCCTAGACTCTTCGAAACACCGCGAAACTTTTACAGAACTCCAGAGCAATCCGCGCATGTACGTTCTTGCACGAGACTAAACGTCTAGACACGAAGTCGCCAGCATTTCATTTACAAACATATGATTGGTCTACTTAATTCTAGAAAATTCTAAATGTTACCCTAAATGAATAACAACATATTTTATTAATTTAAACTTTGAAACAATAATATAAATATGGAAATGAAAATTTAAACACAACACGACATGTTGTCGCTTACAAAACATTTATACGACATTTACATAACACAGGAGAGTTAAGAGCAATTATTTTAAAGTCGATAATTATGGCGAGTTTTGTTATGTAACTCGGTAAGTGTCGTACATTGTGTTTGCAGGTCATTGATGTCGAGAATATGAAAAATTCTAAAGACTACAGTGATACGGATAGGCATGGCTAAGCGTGTTAAGGCGTGCGACTCGTAATCTGAGGATCGCGGGTTCGCATCCCCTTCACGCCAAACATGCTCGCCCTTTCAGCCGTGGGAGCTTTATAATGTGACGGTCAATCCCACTATTCGTTGGTAAAAGAGTAGCCCAAGATTTGGCGGTGCGTGGTGATGACTAGCTGCCTTTCCTCTAGTCTTACACTACTAAATTAGGAACGGCTAGCACAGATAGCCCTCGAGTAGCTTTGTGCGAAATTTCAAAACAAACAAAGCTTCACTGACAAACGAGCGGGAGCAGAGAAAAGATAAAGTCAAGTAAAATAGAATTTAAGTCAGAGAAAAGTTAGAAAACGTGAAGTTTACCATGGTGGGAGTGAATAGCCTTAACGTTGATGTTTTAAAGTGAGATTAACAGTTTGAAAAACAGAATAATAATAATTTGTCTTGTCAAAGGGTGTTGTAAACTAATGAAATTCACGTGTGTGGATTGCAACAGAAAGAAGACAATCATTAGATATTAAAGTTATAACAATGATAACCAACGAGGCAACGATAGTGAATTATTCACCTATACTACTATGGTAAAAGTAGAGAAAAATACATCGGTTTCTCAACTGCATTGTAAAGCAATTTAATTGGTTTAAGTGGACTCTTGACAAGAATAAGAACAGTTTATAATGTTTCAGATGATTTCCATAATATCAATAAATTTTGTACGCATATTCATTTTATTTTGAACATGTTATTTTAAAACAAGCGAAGTGCATGCCGACCACTTATTGTTCGAATTTATCGTGAACAACTCACAGAAACAAAGTTATTTCAATGTTTTTTGAACACGAGTTGCCTCCATTATTACAAGGAAGCTGCATAACCGAAAACATTTTTAAATTTATATATCACTAAAGCAGTTACAAAATATATGATGCGCTTGTGTATCATCGTAACAACCGCTCTGACCAGGGAAAGTGTTGCTCAATACTGCACGTTGTGCACGAATGTCAACAGGCATTGTCTCTCAGTGGTAGTTTGAGTAGTATCTAGATGCAAGTAATATCACCGGTAGAGTAGGTGAGTTATAAAGGCCACAGTCTCATCTATGATGTAGTAATGATGTTCATTGACAAGAGTAATTTCTAGTCTCTTTGGTGACGTTTCTTGTGAATTAAGAAACGTTAGATCCGAACAGCCTGGAACTGGATCTTGAAGAGTAAATCATCGAAAACATCCACTAAAAGCGACAGTCCATCGTATTCTACAGTTATTACACACGTACTTTGTTTGTGTCTGATAAAGATTATTTTAAACTCTGTAGTCAATGTCATGATTCCATTTTACATCAGCTTAGATGGTAAGAAACGTATTGTTACTTCGTGAACGATATCTTGATTGAATCTCCTATTATCAAGCACGTCATCCCATGTAGCTCGAAAGTTAATTCGGTTTCACCAGGATATACCACCATGCTATCACTTACGAACTCTTTTTGTACAGTTATGATTGAAAGTTAGTTCTTGAATATACTTAAAAAGTTGTTTTTTTTTCCTCATAACTAATGCATATTTACTTTGGCTGGAACTGAAACTGTCTTAGAAACAATATCAAGGCTTTTAACACTTACTAATATTTAGTACTGTAAGGCTTTAGTAATTAATAAATATAAATTATACAACCTTAACAAATGAGCAGGTAGGTGTCTATGACGAAATCAATCTGACTGTGATACATTGGTCACCCTTTTACGACGTTTTGTCATAGTGTGAACGCATTTTAGCAAGCGATAAAACACTTTTTTGTTTTTAGTATTAGGTTTATTATATTTTGAAATACTACATTCTTTTACTAGTCCATTAGGGGTTTACATGAATTGCAATAGAATGTAATAATGGAATTTCATTTTCAGTCACGATGCCGACGACGCATTTCGCTCAATCTAGAGCTCTCCAGGTCAGCTTAGATACAATAAATACTGTAGTGTTTAACACTATAATAGGTTTAGTACAATGTTTCTTTATTTTTGAATTTCGCTCAAAGCTACTCGAGAGCTATCTGTGCTAGCCGTCCCTAGAAGAAAGGCACCGCGACCCACCGCCAACTCTTGGGCTACTCTTTTACCAACGAACAGTGGGATTGACTATCACGTTATAACGCCCCCACGGCTGAAAGAGCGAGCATGTTTGGCGCGACGGGGATGCAAACCCGCGACCCTCAGATTACGAAGCGCACGCCTAAACGCGCTAGGCCATGCCATGCCAGGCCTTTGTCAATAGGTACAAAGATGGTTTTATTCAATTAAATTTAATTGTTGTTGTTTTGAATTAAGCACAAAGCTACACAATGGGTTATCTGTGCTCTGCCCACCACGGGTATCGAAACCCGGATTTTAGCATGTAAGTCCGCAGACATACCGCTGAGCCATTGGGGGGCCAATTAAATTCAATAAAATTTTTCGAAAAGTGATCAGACACATTACGAGTATTCGGCTATTATTTTATTTCAAAATGTATTTTTCGTTAAAAATAAAACACAATATCGATTATAAAATTCATAAAGAAGTGTTCTATTATTAGTATTAGTATTTACCATTAGATATAAATGTTTCAGATTTTAACCTAAATTGACAACAATAATTTCCTAGAGATCTCTACAGTTTCGTTAATATATTCGTGACACTAGATTTTATTTTCAATTTATTTTATATCCAGAAATAACTTCTAATACACAGGCTTTTCCCGAATTTTTAAACATTAAAATTTCAAACTTTTTATTTCTAATTTTATGTATTTTTAAAGCAGCTACGTTCTTGATAAGAACAAGTATTTGAATAGCTGTTTCGAAACAGCTTGGAACTGTTTGCTTTTTGTACAAAAAACTGTGCGCTCAAAATACTTTTAGGAATTTATATTAAACCTAATATTAATACACGCTCAGCGTCCTGTATTCAAACAACTCTATGTTTCACTACAGGGCACTTTAAATATAAATCCACTGCTTTTAAAAGGTTTCTCCAAGATTCACAAACTTTACAGAACATAAGTAGAATTCTTTCCCGTAGATTGCCCCTTTGTAGCTCAGCGGTATGTCTGCGGACTTGCACGCTAAAATCCGGGTTTCGATACCCGTGGTGGGCAGAGCACAGATAGCCCATTGTGTAGCTTTGTGCTTAATTTAAAACAACAACAACAACTTTCCCGTAGAATGTACGATAAAATTTCAAAGAACTAAACTTAAATAATTTCCGACGAAAAATTCCAGCCTCGCAATAAGGGATGCTCTCAATTTTTTCTTGTCCCCCAGTGGCTCAGCGGTAAGTCTACGGATTTACAACGCTAAAAACAGGGGTTTTGACACCTGTGGTTGGCAGAGCACAGTTAGCCCATTCTGTAGCTTTAGCCTTGTGCCTAATTCAAAAACAACAACAACAATCAAATATCTCCTTAGATACGTTAGTAGATAATTCTGATATTCTTCAATATAAACTGTGTTCAGGATTGGCAGGACTAAATTCTAAAGCTTGTTTATAATCTTCAATTGCAAAAACTAAAATCATCTTTCTTTTTTTTTCTCAAAAACTATTCAGACGATCAACATACAGGTCGAGTTCATTTCACCCGTGCCAAATTAAAAACTACCACAGCTTTTTCTTACTTATTTTATTTGTACAAATTAAGACTAATGTTGGTAATAACCATTTGTTTTTTAGATGCAGGTCAAAGTTTTATACTTGTTTTTTTGAACTCATAAAATTATCTCAAATGATTTTCTAAACTGTTTCAAATAGCGATTTTTTTTGTTTCTTTTTTTGAATTTCACACAAAGTTACTCGAGGGTTATTTGTGCTAGCCGTCCTAATTTTGCAGTGTAAGACTAGAGGAAAAGCAGCTAGTCATCACCACCAATTCTTGGGCTACTCTTTCACCATCCAATAGTGGGATTGATCATCACGTTATAATGATCCCACGGCTGAAAGGGCGAGCATGTTGGCACGACGGGTATGTGAACTCGCGACCCTCAGATTACAAGTCGCACGCCTTAACACGCTTGGCCATGCCGGGCCTTAAATAGCGAAGAACCACCTCCCTTGTCAAACAGTTCTCTTGATCACGCAGGGTTGAACAGCGTTAGGTAAGATCCAACTATTTTATTGCATCCAAACTAATACTGTTTGTTTGTAACTAGGCACAAAGCTACACAATGGGCTATTTGTGCTCTACCCATCACGGGTATTGAAACCAGGATTTTCATGTTGTAAGTCCTCAGACATCTCGCTGTGCAACTGGAGGGTCCAAACTAACATATTGCCTGCTTTAATTAGATGGTTTTTGAAGAAGCCATGACTTCACTGTAAGTACAACAGTATTGATGCTGATGCCTTTGATGTTAAAGTATGAAGTAAATAAAAATAACCTATCCCAGTTTGATTATTTTTTCAGATTGATTTAGATAATTTAACTCTGAATGTTTTTCATAAACTACGCAATAGTCTTTCAGACTCTCTGATATCTATCAAAGTTTGTTCTTGCTGTTTTTTGATCGATACATTCGTCACCTCTGTGGATATAAAACCTAACTATCTTGTACAGTTTCATTATCAAGTGATATTTCCAACGCTTTAAAGTAATCGTCACATACGTTTTCAAAATCGTTCTGACGATAGAAAGCTTCTGTTTTAAAAAATAAACATCCACTTTTGTGGTTATAAGACCTATGAAAAACGTTTCATAGCATAACATAATCATATTTTTCCGAGCATTGCTGGCCAAATTTCTTATAAACATTAATTGCTATGTTCATAATTGTTTAAAGACTTTTGAAGCCACAGAGTTGAACGCCTGCCATCTGGAAAATAAAACGACGTAATGACGATGTTCTACAGATATCTGTAATAACTATAAAAACAGTAGCACTTTTTTCTTATTATCAATAACTCAATCTTGACAAATTTTGTCATTATTCAAAATTTTTGAGAGGACACTTTAGAAAAAATGGGGAGTTGATAAATAAAGTAAGCCCAATTTGTGTAAGTAGCTAGATGCCGCTCTCCTTTTTTTTATGTGATCACGTGATTTTTGAGCGGCAATTTAAACATCCTTGAGTTTAGAGGATATTTCACTTTGAATAATAGACTATAAATGGACATTGCCCTGAGAAGGACCTAACATACAAACAGTTAAAGAAAATAAGTTCAGGAAGGAGGAAGAAGTCAAAGAGAACCTGACCCTCCAGAGCAAAATACCCAGATACCATTGATCCATCATTTCACTTTATTTTAGGCTTATCGGGCATTTCTGTGCTGCAATTAGTGTACAGACAGTTTTTAAAACTGTACTCGTAGAATACTGTTACGAACTTAACTTATTAATTTAATCTAGTTAATTTGATCTGTTAGGCTTAGCACATGTTATATTTTGAAGGATATATTTAAAAGCAAGAAATGTTTCCTAGTAACAGAAGGCCTGTGAACTAATACAATTATTGTGTCTAACATAGTGATAAAAATACAATACTTTATGTTTCTTTCTTGTTCTTTCCAGTAGTTACAACTGGGCGCCACTTATTTATTTTTGAGTAGATTGTCGTGGATTATTTGTTTGTTTTGAATTTTGAACAAAAATACAGATATTTTGCACTGGCAGTTAACAAAATTCAAACCATAAAAAGACTTTTAAAACAATGTTAATACGTGCAGTATTCGTAGAAGTTAGTGTTTCAAAAAAGCAACCTGTATCACAGAGACAGGCAGACCATAAAAGGGCAGGTTTGCAGTATAGAAATGAAATCTTACTGAAACAAAAAACAACGATATAGCTGTTGTTGTTTTGAATTAAACACAAAGCTACGCAATGGGCTATCTGTGCTCTGCCCACCACGGGTATCGAAACCCGGATTTTAGCGTGTAAGTCCGCAGACACACCGCTGAGCCACTGGGGAGCGAACGATATAGCAAAACATATTGCAAATAAATAGACCCCAGGATATCTTAAGATTCGTACACTACAAAAATATTACAATTATTAAACCAAGATCACAGAAAAGGCATATTTTTAAAGGGGAAGAGCCAAAACAGAGTCACAATGGGGAGTTGTAGCTGCAGAAAATAATGTCATCACTGTGTCTCATACTTTAAGCCTGTTTGTTTATTTTTTTGCCATTGCATTTTCACTTCAAGCTACCTGTCTCGTTTCTGTAATATCAGAAGGTTCCTATTCTTCCCCTTTCTTTTAAATTAACAATTTTTAATAATCTTGTGAATTGTTCTTCTATGTGGTGTAAGAAAAGAGGAGATAAAATACCTGATAACGGATTTCCCACAGTAAATCCAATAACTGAAGGAATTAAAAATCTCTGCATTGAAAACAAACAGATGTGATTCGTCGAAACATGCCGCCGTCTGTCAGAGACAGTGACTTACTCTCCAAGAAATAAGTGCATGAACGAGGTGTTATTCGATAATTCACACCTTACGTACACTCTTTAATTGTTTCAATGTTTCACTAGTACATTCACACCTTAGAGTTGTGAACTCAGAATCAATGTTTCAGAACTACATTCACATCTTAGAAATGTGAAATTTTAGTTCTGGCTCAACAAATTTGTACATTACAGGTGTGAACTAAATTTAGACTTTGTATACAGATTGCAGATGTCGAGGATTGTACCTGTTTAAGGATATGGATCCATGTACATCGCAACACACATTTATAGTGTCACGTAAAATGAATGAATCTTCGTTACATGTAACTTTGTTTCTTCCAACCATTTCAAAGTTAACCCATTGACTCCTCTGAAAATGGTTCCTATGGAAATCATATTTCTTGCAGGTTTTTTGCACAGCACAGAATCCCACATAGGACTACAAAATTTGGTCTTGAATAAACCTACTGAAATTGTACATGTCTTATGATTAGAATAAGCAATAAGTGAAACAAACTTTAGCTGATATTTGTTTAAAACTGCTAATTTATTTTTGACCAAATAATTACATCTAAATAAAGGGTTAACTGTGTATTAATGTTTCCATGGGCGTCCGCGGGAAGGGACAAAAGGGAGGACCTTATCCCCACCCTAAAGCTTTATTAGTTATAAAGGTTAAAAACAATATGAACGTAGAATAATTATTTGGAAAAAGATAATAAAGGACAAATTGACTCGCCAACATGAAGGATTTTATGGTCATATTTTGTGAAACGGATAGAATTAAAATAATGATTTCATACTAAAGCAAAACAATGGTGATCTTCAAAGTTATAACCAATGACATAATTTGAGACTTTTTTCTCTTTGTTGAAGAATTTCCTTGTTACAATTCATACTTATTTTGATAAAAAATAAAAAAGTGGGGCGAGAAACTATGTTATTTTGATTTATCTTGTATTTCGTCTATGGAATGGACTTGTCATTATATTTTATAATTTCTCCGAAAGAGGGCCGAAGATCGCCTGGAAGGGTGACCTGTTAGCACAGATAGCCATCGAGTAGCTTTGTGCGAAATACCAAAAACAAACTTAGATGAGAGTATTGGTGTGTTTAAATAACAATTTGTTCCAAGTGTCGGGGAGCAATCTGACTTACTTCAATTGGTTTTGGTTTGTTCTGAATTTCACGCAAAGATACACGAGGACTATCTGCGCTAACCGTCCTTAAGTTAGCAGTGTAAGCTGAGAGGGAAACTAGCTAGTCATCACTACCCACCGTTACTTCTTCAGCTACAAGGGGTGAGCACGTTTGGTGTGACGGGGATTCGAACCTGCGACTGTCAGATGAGGAGTCGAGTGTCTTAACCACTTGGCCATGCCGGACTCTGCTTCAGTTGTTTGAAGGGAGAAATCTGACATATTTTAGTCGTTTGAAGGAGCTACGTGAGGTGGAGAAATCAGTTTCTAGGCGATCCTTGGTGCAAAATGAAGAGGAATCATTAGAGGTGTAGATTTATTTAAAGGTATTGTATTTGTTGAACTACAAAATAATTTGTAATATAACTGATTTTGAGAATAATTTAGGCTAGTCTTAAAATAATTACATTTAATTATTAGATTAACACTATAGTCTTCTCTTATATTTGTCAGCACCTCAACATTTAATTTTGTTTTAGATTTTTAAACCATTACATATTCGTGAGCAAGATGATGGATCTTTTTTGTCCAATGATGAAAACTACTTAGTGACACAACTAAAATATCTTCTGAATTTACAGTCAAGTTTGGTAAAGGTTATTTTTTCACCATATTTAATTGTCATGATATAAACTGTTTGTCGGATTAAAGCGTTGGATCAGGTTGTTGATTTACACAAAGGAAAATACCAATTTAATGTCACAATTTCCTCAGGACATCGCTAATACTACAATACCATCTAACACACAAATACAGTATAAAACTAACTGATCCTACTTACTAGAATTTCAAGAAGATAGCAAGTGCATGTATATTTTAAATGTTCCAGTTCACACTGGGTTGTTGACAACAGTAAAATATCTTATCAGACTCCAAACGTTAAGACTTGAAATATACAACACAGCTGTTGATTATCAGATGTTACAACTTACAGCTTAATTTTAACGAAAAGTGCAATTTTTGAAAATACATATACACTTTATTATGTTACAGTGCTGATTTTTACTGATGATATGATATGTAATACTTAATAAAAGATAAGTATTTAAAGGTAGCTTCAACAAGCCACCAAGACTGATACATGAGCGACATCTCTCTTCCATACTTCTACATTATACAGAACACAAATCAGGTGAGTTTTTGTGTGCTTCTTACTGTACTTCCATACACAGTTCCTCTCATGTTTGAGGTTTCTTACTGTAAACTTGATCTTTTCAGTATCCCCATATTAAGAAATCTAAAGGAATGAGGTTTGGAGACCTTGGAGGGTACTCAAAAGCACTTCTTCTGCGACCTATTCATTGTTTAGGTACAGCTGTATGATAATGTAAGAGTGCACCATCTTTTAAGAAAATAAAAAAATGTGAAAATTCTATATTTGATTCACGAGATATAAATTTCTACAGTGTTTATACATAACTTAAAAACACTGTATATATACATATATATATACATAACTGCTGATTAAAATCGTTGTCTGAACAACATTTCTGTTACTGTTTAGATGATTCATCATTAAAATACTGCGTAATCACAGATAAAACTTTATAAACCAAGTTATTGGATCTTAAAAACCATTTATTGTAGACACGCTGGGAATCACGTGCTTTATTTCAAGAAATTTGAAAATGTTACAGCTGATCCGACACAACTCGTCTCCCATGGGGAGGTGGAGTGACAGAAGAACTCTATTTCTCTTTCTTAGTGATTGAAATAATAATACGATATTTTAACCGCTGGAAATGTTGAGTTTAGATGAGTGAGAGTGAAACTTGAAGATGCACATTTCAATTCAGTGCCCTCTAGTGCCGTTACTGTGATACACGATGTTTCAAAATATGTAATGTTGGAAACCTCAATATTTTACCCACAGTTAGCATTGCTGTTTTTCTCTTCTTTAAAAATAAATGATAATTTCTACGAATTATTAGATGTGCAGGACACTGCAAGGATTAATCAACACGGGTACTTTCAGAAGATCCGTTTAGGGTTCGGTTTCATATACTAATCTAGAAGGATTGAAAGGTTACTGAACACGTTATGAACACCTCTATGAAACGTAGTTTATAAATTCGAATTCCTTTATTGCGATTTCTTTATAATCACCCTGTTTATAGTGTTTATAATAACCCTGTGCATAGGGTTTATGATCACACTTTATAGTGTTTATATTTACCCTAGATTTAGTGTTTAATAACCACCCTGTTTATAGTATTTATAATCACCCTGTTTATACAGGGTGTTCGGAAAGTTACTGTGCAATTTTGTAATCAGCATTCATTTAGTCTATTTCAAGCCAACAACTGATAGCGGTGTTTAGAAACAAAAAAAAAGGATCCAGACCTGTATTGATGCCAACAGGGGTCACTTTCAACATTGTTTATTATTATTATTCATATTTACCTCCTGTATTCAAATGGCCTGGCATGGCCGAGCGCGTTAAGGCGTGCACTCGTAATCCGAGGGTCGCGGGTTCGCGTCCGAGTCGCGCTAAACATGCTCGCCCTCCCAGCCGTGGGGGTGTATAACGTGACGGTCAATCCCACTATTCGTTTGTAAAAGAGTAGCCCAAGAGTTGGCGGTGGGTGGTGATCACTAGCTGCCTTCCCTCTAGTCTTACACTGCTAAATTAGGGACGGCTAGCACAGATAGCCCTCGAGTAGCTTTGTGCGAAATTCCAAAAAAACAAACAAACAAACAAACAAAACCTGTATTCAAAATTGAAACATGTCTGTTAATAAATATATAAGTGCACAGTGACTTTCCGAACACCCTGTAGTATTTATAATCACTCCGTTTATAGTGTTTCATAATCATCCTGTTTATAATGTTTATAATCACCCTCTTTAGTGTTTACGATTGATCAAAAATAAAAGATGTATTTTGACTAAAATATACGATAAATTACACCTTTTTCAAATTTTGAAAATGTGTCTTTGTAAAATCATCGAGTTACTCCAGAAAGAACGATAATAAATTTTTTCTACACATTTTGTTCAATGTATTAAAAAGTTGTCATTATTTCTAAACAGGTCGAACGTTAGTTCGTACAATAATATTTGAACATTATTTACAAATAGTATTAAGTGCGATAAGGTTTACCCCTATCTGAACTAAAATAAAAAAAAGTACACAAATTACAGTGTTCACTTAACTCTATATCGAATTTAGGCCTTGCTTAACAAAGGCTTAATTTTTGTTACTGAATTACTTGATTGTGGTGCATTGATACGGTAGTTTTAAAACTTCTTTGTTTTACAATTAGAGTTTTCAGACATAGTTCATATACTCCTATAGCCATAGTTGTATCACCTACCAACTATTCTCAACTTAGGGGATGTGACCCATATTTTGTGTGTCACGGTATTGTAGTATGCATGATGCTCCATGGGAAAGTAAATACTGGTCAGTTTCAAGTTCGAATACCAGTCTCATCAAACATGCTCGCCTTTTAATATGTGGGATGTTATAAAGTAGGTCAATCCCATTATTCGTTGGTAAAAGAGTAGCCCAAGAGTTAGCGGTGGGTAGTGATAACTACTTACCCTCTAGTCTTTCAATGCTAAATTAGGGGCGACTAGTACAGATAGCCTTCGTGCATTTTTGCGAGAAATTTAAAACAAAACAAAACAATTAGATTTAAATCCTTTTCAGAATGGATTATTTTAGCTGTTTTCAGTTTCTATCATTATCAATTTTAGTTCCATTAGTTGTTCATCATCGTGCTGTTCCAATTATACATTTCATGATAATATTTTCATAGTAGATAACACTACGTACCACAAATTTTGTTCTTGGATAGTATGTGTTATTTCTTCATTGATTATGATGTAAAAGTACAGAAAATGGCCATTATTGTTTTCAAACTTTGCTTTTGTGATCTGGATAATAAAATTAACCTATTTTCTATGTAAAAACGGGCAAATTTACACATTTTCATTTACATATAATCTGAATAAAACAACATATGAATCAAGATTTACATGTATTTATACTAAAGTTATACAAAAATGTTTAGAAGTGAGTAGTTTTTCGAGATTTGCGATTGTAATGTAAAGCACTTTCACGTATCAGCCCCCAGATATAGTCTCCCATAATGTTTTCATTATACGCTCCTTGGTAGCGGCGTTTAAAGTCCAGTATATCTTGGTGGAAGCGCTTCCCTTGCTCTTTGAGGTGCACCGAATGAGCCAGAGTAAGAGGCAGGCACATATTTCCGTTATGGAGCAGCACAGCTTTGAGACTTCTGGATGAGCTATCAATAAAGAAGCGCCACTCGTTCAGGTAACAGGCAATTCCAATTGCTTCGCACAAATCGGATACATTGTGGCAGAAGCAGAGCCCATCTTGACGAATGAAGAAGCTTGAAAAATGTCGGTGACGCTTCCTCTGACTTGCGACTTACATACCTTCATTTAAGAAATCCCACTCCTTGAGCCTAGATGTCAAAAGATCGGTATTCAACTTTGTTAAACCAAGATCTCTGATCAAGTCATTGAGGTATCTTTAGTTAGGGTTGTATGGGTTTCTCTCACCAGCTGCACCTCTGAAATTGTAATTTATATCTTCAATGTCTTCCTCATCTTCTGATTTCTTGCTCTCTTCTGAAGATTGTTTCTTTTTCTCTGGCGGAGTGGGTACAGGGAGCTCAAGGCAATGTGCCACTGGGACGATGGATGATGGAAGGTCCAGATATGTGATAGCAGATGCATTATTGCCAGCCCGACGATTGGAAGGGTTCACTATGCAGACGAAGAAATTGCTTGAGTGATCAATGTGTTCACGCCAAATTCTTGGGAAAGCGAACTTCATGGTTCTCTTTTCCCCTCTGTACCATCCTGCAAAATAAAATTCTTATTATGAAGAATAAATTTATTTCACCCACAACTAATGTGTAAGAGGTTCATGCAAAATATTTTATATCTGATATTTTTTCTAAACTATTGGAAATTAAAAAATAAAACAGAAGATTTAAATTTTAAAAGGTCTAAAATTTGTATAATATAAAATTTTATTGTTCACGCAAGCAAAAATTGTTCGTATTACCTTCTAAAGTTTTTTTTTGCAGTGCTCCCAAATAAAATGAGATGTTCAGGGTTTGTCTTGATCCCCGACAAGTATGCTGATATATGCTTTCTGGGCTTCACACATTTTAGCAGATACTGTAATAGAGCACTTTTTCGCTCTCATTTTGATAAATTGGCCACATACGTAGCATGGAGAATGGTTGCAACTTCTTGATGCCATCTTTGATAAAAACAGATAGGCCTATGTGTTTATTTAGGCAGTTAAAACAAAGTTGAAGTAGTGAGCAGTGAGCCCCTATATGTATATATTACCATGGAAAGCTTTTAAAAAATTCTAAAAGGTTCCTGAAAATTCTTGTAAGTTCTACAACATTCTAGAAAGTACTTGAAAATTCTACATAGAATATTCTGGAAAATAAGTAAATTTGAAAATTTTATTACCCAGGTCACAAAAGCAAAGTGTTAAGAGAAAAATAGGTCTTTTCCATTTACTTTAGGCATAAGCAATTGGGAAATAACACTTTCTGTCCAGGAACAAGAAAAAGTAAAAAATTTGTTACATAGTGTAGTTTGCCATGTTGCATTGTCCATTCAAACATGGCTCTGCATGGCCAGGTGAATAAGGCGCTCGACTTGCAATATGAGGGTCGCCGGTTCGAATCCCCATCGCACAAAACATGCTCGCCCTTTCAGCCTTGGGGGCGTTATAATGTAACGATCAATCCTACTGTTCGTAGGTAAAAGGGCAGCCCAAGAGTTGGCGGTGACGACTAGCTGCCTTCCTCTAGTCTTACACTGCAAAATTAGGGACGGCTAGTGCAGATAACCCTCGTGTAGCTTTTCGCAAAATTTAAAAACAAATAAACAAACCAATCATACATATTACTAATATTAACTTCCGATCAAAGCAAGCTATGCACTTATTATAAAACAAAAAATTAGACTGACAATTAGTATAGCGATTGAAATATATTTTTCTTACATTTCTACTCATGAGGTTTATGTGCATTGCTTCCTCAGTTGGGCCTGAGCTGTTAACAACATTTTCGGCCGTAATTCCAATATCCTACGCAATAAATTATAATAACGTTTGATATATTATATACTATAGCCAACACTGTTAATAAAAGTAAAAAATATCTTTAAAAGTTTCAAAAGACAAATAAGTTTATCCACCATATAAAAGGTTATTTTAGGTTCATCTGGATAACGTTTCAACATTTCTGTGTGACCTGTTGTGGCATTGTTCATGGGCTTTCCGAGTTCCTTTAAATATTTCAGTGGTTAGATTGCTACAGTAAAATATATAGCTTTATTTCCATTCTGATTCCAGTAAAACATAGCTTTTAAGGTGAAGAAACTTCGATGGAGTATCGACAGTTTGTGTAGTCGTTTCTTGAAGAATAGCCAGACCGAATGTAGAAAAGTTGTTTTATTATCAAAGTTGATTGTACAGACGTGGATGCAACTCACTTTATGGTTATGATATTTTATAACGAAATATGAGCTGGTCATCCTTTAAGTCAATAATAACAAGCAAACAAAATATGTTCCAATAATAGAAGTGATTTGCTTAAATATGAGCCAAAAACTGGATTTAGTTATTTTCTTATTTGTATAGGTGAAAGTTTATGCTGGTCATTCTCCAAGACTACTGAACAACAGTTACAAGGCAACATTCGATACCAGAATTAAATGTTTTTATAACACTGAATGTACGTCAAGTTCAACTGATTTAAAAACGTAATTATTTCATTTTAACTTGTTGAATTCGATTCCACATGACCATGATTTGATAGTTTTACTGGAGTTGAACATTCCATTGTAGCAGAACACTGTTTCGAGGTAACACAGGCTTCGAAAAATATTTCAATCAGTATATCTCAGCTGGACAGACACGAGGGAAAAAGAAAACTATTTTTAAAATTCTTATTTTCTTAAGAATAGATACGGAGGAGGAACTTGTTACCCATGGAAAATATAATGTTAAAAAAACAAAATTTCAGTTTTCATTATTTATAGTTTTGTTTTTTATTACCATCTTGGCTTAGTGGCCTTGTTTCCATTCTGTTCTTAAGTAAACAGAGTATTACAGTTTTAACCTTATTCAAAATGACTGAAATAACGTAATAAATCCCTTTTTTCCAAAGAACGTTGGTTTAACAAAGAGATGCAAGTGAAGAGATGTACAACTGTCAAATATGAATACCTGTTTCTTTACTTTTTTCACAATGCTACACAATGCACTTTACTCACTGCGGATATCGAAACCTAATTTTCAGTATTACAAGTTAACAGACACTCTTTGAGCCATTGGGAAAGGGACATAATCAAGACCAACGGCAAAGAAGGGACACTTGATTATTTTCATTTGCAACACAGCACACAACAGGGGCAAGCTGGATCATGTTATGTTAAATGAGAATAGGATGTAGAGGAATGACTGGAAACTGCTTATAACTATCAGTTGATCTGGTTTGGTTTTTGTTTTTTTTTGGAATTTCGCACAAGCGACACGAGGGCTATCTATGCTAGCTGTTCCTAATTTAGCAGTGTAAGACTAGAGGGAAGGCAGCTAGTCATCACTACCCACCGCCAACTCTTGGGGTATTCTTTTACCAATGAATAGTGGGATTAACAGTCACATTATAACGTCCCCACGACTGGAAGGGCGAGCATGTTTGGCGCGAACCCGCAACCCTCAGATTACGAAGCGCACGCCTTAACGCGCTAGGCCATGCCAGGCCAGATGATAAGGAATTAGCAACAATGAACTTCATCGCATATCTTTGTGTATTTTTTTTTAATTTCGAGCATAGCTACACGAGGGCTATCTGCGTTAGCCGTCCCTAATTTATCAGTGTAAGACTAGAAGAAAGGTAGTTAGTCATCACCGTTCACCGCCAACTTTTGAGCTACTCTTTTACCAACAAATAGTGGGGTTGACCGTCACATTATAACTCCTCCACGACTGAAAGAGCAAGCATGTTTGGTTGCACGGGAGTTAAAACCTGATCCTCATATTACGAATCGAACGTCCCTAACGAGGTTGACCTACAACAGGGAGTCTACTGGACATTTTTTGGATATTTTTGTTTTCGAAATAAATGTAAAAATGTCTCTTGTGTCACACTTTATTTTTTCCTTTAACCTTCCCCTATAGAAGACGGTGATTTCTACAAGTTTAAATGAGTAATACCTTTTGACTATACTTTATATACATATGATAGTGTATATACGTGTGTGTATTGTTTACAGTTTTGGAATTTTCACTCTGTGTGTGTGTTGTTTTTGTGCAGAGCTGCACAATAGACTATCTGCTCTCAGGGAATCGAACTCATAATTTGAGCCTTATAAGTTCTTAACATTACTGCTGCGCCCTAGAGGACTTTTTACTTTGAACAGCACCTAATATATACGTAAGGACAGGTTAGAGATCCTTAGGGTTATAGTACAGGTCTTCCTAATTGTGAAATACTTGATAGAAAAACAGTAGCCAGACTGCTAGAAGGGTTCTTTGAACTAAATAACGGGATTGGCTGTCACATTTGTAACTCGCTCACCACGGAATGTTAGCCTATTTGTTTGATTTTCTTTGTTTGTTTTGGAATTTCGCACAAAGCTACTCGTTGGTAAAAAAAGAAGCCCAAGAGTTGGCGATGGGTGGTGGATAACTAACTGCCTTTCCTTTAGTGTTACATTGTTAATTTAGGGACGGCTAGCGCAGATATCCCTTGTGTAGCTTTGTGCGAAATTCCAAAACAAATAAATAAATATCTCTGAAAACAACTAACAAAAACTTTGTTTCACTTTTAAATAAACTTAATGGTTGGGAAAGATTATTGCATTTTTAAATATTTTGATTTCTAGTCATAATAAAAAACAAAACTATTCCGTAGTTATAAAGGGTTATCTTTGATGTGCCCTGAATAACAGAAATTTGCTGCTGGGCCACTGGAGGAATTTTTGGCACAATGAAAAATAAAATCCTTATTTAAAGTTTCAGCCGACTATCTTCAGTAACGCCTCCTCTCCACTAGCAAAACACTGTGTCTGTGGGTTTCGATACTTGTGGTGGGCAGAGAACAAATTGTCCAGTGTAGATTTGTATCTAATCACAAACAAACAAACAAGCTTCGGTAACGTTAGCTCTGATGAAGGTGTTACCTGAAGCGCCAAAGTAGCCGACTGAAATTTTTCAGCATAAGTTTTTTCTTTCATCGTGTACTTTATATCAAATAACTCTGAAACATTACTTGTTAGTAAACAAGAATTACAAAACAAGAAATTACAAAACTTGGTACTTACATCAGGAAATCAAACTAACGAGTTAATTTCTGGTTCATATACATTACCCAGCGAACTGTTTTGTACCATAAAACTGCGATGCAGGGTAGTCGGTAGGGGGCGCGCGAATCTGACTATAGGAACGTATGAACGAAATCATAAGTCATAAATTAAAAAATTAATTTTACAAAGTACGATACAAATATCATTGCTATTAAGAAATACAGTAACAATAATTAACATAGAAAAATGATATTTACCGAATACAAAAAAACAACAGATTATACGGAAGTAGGGGGCGTAAAAATGTCTACGTACCAATGCCTTATAACTAAGGTTATTTTTAGTTCCTCCTTCGTTCGTTAGGATACAGTTGTCTGTAAATAGTGTTGTTTATTCTTGTTTTTGAATTAAAAACAAAGCTACACAATGGACTATCTGTGGTCTGGTAAATAGTGAAAACTGACGTATTTATTTTGAATTATGCTAAGACAGTGTTGTGCGTTGTGTCCGATTCATATGTCGAATATTTGTTTCTTTATAGTTAGACACCAAGTTACACAATGAGCTATCAGCGCTCTTCCCACTACGAGTATCGAAATCCAGTTTCTAACCGTATACCACAAACATACCGCTGTTATATCAAATTATCACTGAGTTTTATATAGGTATAAAGCCTTCTTATTTACATAAAACATAAAAAAACATTTTCATACAAGTAAACTAAATATTTACTACCATGCGGTCTCCGTTTCATTTTGTCAAACTAAATACAGCATCACACAGTTTCCACTTCAAACACACATACATGTGAAAAACAAACTTAGTTTATCACGCACAAAAAACAAAATGGCAGACGAAATAAATTCCTTGTAAGAAATGTTTGCAAATACACATTTCCATTCAAGAATTAAAAATAGCTATAAATGTCACCTCCAAGTTTTTGTCCAAGATGGTTTTCGATCTCTAATAGTCTCGTGGACTAGACGATAAAATGCAATCAGTCATCTGAAAAGCTCTACCCTTCCACAAAAGGCACAGCATATAGTTTAATGTGGCTTTGTTCTGAAATAACCAAACCAAACTGATAAGCTATTTGTATGTGTAGTATAATACAATAAATAGCGTTCCATAAAATATTTAGTTTATCATCGTCCATGCTAACTGACGAGTTTGGGTACTTAACGAAAGATCTCGTGGGTAAGTGATTTACGGGATACAAAAGATAAGTTTGAAATGTTGTTTTAACGGAATTCTGACAACGTGAGAGGAATATAGAAAAACATTTACAGTTAACCCGACTTTTGTAATATTGTTTTCTGATGCTTTGCCGGATTACAGCGTTTATTAACTAGTGTAAAGCCCTGGCGTGGCCATGTGATTAAGGAGCTTGATTGATAATCTGAGAATCACGGATTGGCATCCCTGTCACACCAAATATAGTCGCCTTTTAAGTCGTGGGGGATTACAATTTGACGATCAATCCCACTATTAGTTGGTAAAAGAGCAGCCCAAGAGTTGGCGGTGGGTAGTGGTGACTAGTTGCTTTCCCTCTAGTCTTATGCTGTTAAATTAGAGACCGTTAGTGCAGATAGCTCTCGTGTAACTTTGTGCGAAATTCAAAACAAACCGAACCCATTAATACCATCGGTCCTGAGGCTGAGCCCCTCCAGCCCCAACTAAATACATCACTGTAAATAATATTCTGAAAACTGGCCTTTCAAATTATTTTTAATATTGCAGCATTACGTTTGAATTTTTATATTAAAGTGTGCATAATAAAACGGTTTTCTCTCAAACCCATACACACAGAAATTAACATGCATTCACAAGAGTTACTGTTACATCTTCGCACTCATTTTTATGGTGTAATTAGCTTTTTCTTCTTCTTTATATCCATACGAACATTAACCCTTAAAGCCACATTCCAAACACACTAATCGTTAAGTCATGGTCTCTCGATTAAAATATGGCTACCTAAAAATTAACATGTACGTATTTTATATATATATATGAATAAACTATGACAGTTTATTTTCAGGATGTGACGTCTATCCTTCGTGTCTTTTCTCACATAGTTTACATTGATGAGTAAACATTTTCTGTATATAAACGTTAGGACTAATGTTGACAGATGTTTACATAGTTGAACATGCTGACAGTGTATATCGCGTGAAATAGGAAACACTGATTACAGTTACTTAACGTGCAAATAAAGAAGAATCTTGTTAACTTCATCTATATGGGTTAAAAGATCAGCAGATTTGTACACTGGAATCAAAAGTATATTGTATATCATTTTTATTTTCTGATCTAAACTTATCTGATATCCTACAGTTATTTGTTCTAAAAGGAATAATCAATTATTGGGCCCAGTTTTTTGAACCGAATCGAGGATTGTCTATCATTTTGATAACGTATCTGGAGATTGATAACGCGTCCATACGTTGTTTCTCACCTTATTAACTCGTCCATACGTTGTTCATAATTTTGATAACGCATCCATACATTGTTTCTCACCTTGATAAAGTGTCCACACATTATTTCTCACTTCGATAACGCGCCAACAAATAATAGCCAGAAACGTCATCGGCAGTATTGTGTCTCGAATCACAGACCCTTCCAGCTGCAGCGGAAATGCTTGGCCACTATGTCCCAACCAGCTTATTGTTTCACATGAGTTATCTAATGTTTACAAATACGATATACTTTTTTGAAGAGGAAACAAAACGAGAAAGCAAAGCTTTATCATGACGGTATCTCACATTATAGTTACCTGAATATGTATACTTGTTAATCATTGGTGGAGTCCGTTCATTGGTTATTTTTTTTATTCCGTAACAAAACTTGTAGAATTCACCTCAGATAACTTTCAGTGTTAGTCACCATTACATGTGAGAAAAGGTTAAATTCAAAAACTCCATATGTATAAATTCTTTTTTAATAAAGTCATAAAATTTTGTTTTTTTCGCTTTTTGAAAATAATACACTAAATATTATTGGCATCAAAAACAGAAACAACAGAATTAATAAAAGAATAATAAAATTAGAATTCATATTACTTGATGAAGTAGACTTTATTAAACTGCTTACTATCACATTTTATGTAAGCTCTAAACATCTCTTAAAACAACTTTAATCAATGAATTTGGTTATTTAACAGACTGACTTGACAATATCCAGCTGTTCATGTATCATAACAAGCACGTGCAGTTTTTAGGACAAGTATGATTCAAGATATTCAACCTTCTTCTCGCACGTTTTAAAATTTGATGCAAAGATACACGAGGGCTATCTAAGCTAGCTGTCCCCGATTTAGCAATGTAAGACTTAAGGGATGACCTGATATATACATATAAATGAATGTGTTTTGGGAGGGGTAATCAAAGATAACCTAAAACAGAATAGCGTTTGACCAATATTTGCAGATAGTGGTCGAATAGTATTTGTAGTCTATTTTGTCTATGGAAAATCGGTGCAGAACTAGTTAACTGTTTTGTGGGATTAATGTATATATTTATATATTTGCACAATTAAGAAGTGAACAACCTCTTAGTCAAACTGACAGTTACTTACAGTATCTAAATAGCTCCCGTCTACGTACAATAGTTCCCAGTACCTGTTTCTTTTTATGTGTTTTGTTTTTCTGGTCCTGAGCTATAAATACGTTAGCTTGAAAGAAACATTTGTTTTATGTTTAAAGGTGGAAAGGAATTCATTGAGCGAAGTTATGAATGCACCCAAACCACAAACTGCGTCATTCGATATCCTTGATTTTTCTAATGAAAATCTGTTAATGCAGATGACGAGAGCATGACAAAGATATTGACTGATGTTTTGAAAATCATGATGACCTCATAATAAAAGAGTTATAGAGGGCTAAGGCTATATATAGAGAGAATGTACTGAAATTTGAATTCATAAAAATAAACGGGTCTTCATGAAAATTTGGGGGTCTTATTTTAAACGGTGTTTAAACATCAACAAAACAAGGAACAATTCATCCACAACTTGAAAAATCAAAGGGTGGATGTTGGTAACCCACTGCTATCTTTTATCAAACTTTACTACTTAGACTTCCTCGAATTTGCTTGGTTTGGTGTAAAGCTGGAGGTCTGAAGTGTTCCAGATGACGGTCAGATTGACAGTAAGTGTTATCTACCTGAAATGTTCCAGATGACTCTCAGATTGATGATACGTATTACCTACCTGAGGTGTTCCAGTTGACGCTCAGATGGACGGAAAATGTTACCTACCTGAAGTGTTCCAGATGACGCTAAGATCGATGGATGGTAAGTGTTACCTATTTTAAACATTTCAATGTTCATACTACATACAATGTATATGATAATGTTCATACTGCATACAATGCATATGCTAATGTTTATACTGCATACAATGCATATAATAATGTTTATACTACACACAATGTGTGTGATAATGTTTATGCTACACACAAGGTGTATGATAATGTTCATACTGCATACAATGTGAATGATAATGTTCATACTGCATACAATGTGTATGATAATGTTCATGCAACATACAATGTGTATGATGATGTTCATACTGCATACAAGGTATATGATAATGTTCACATTGCATACAATGTGTATGATAATGTTCATACTGCATACAATGTGTATGATAATGTTCATACTACATACAGTGTATATGATAATATTCATACTACATACAATGTGTATGATAACGCTCATGCAACACACAATGTGTATGACAGTGTTAATACTACATACAATGTATATGATAATGTTCATGCTGCATACAATGTCTAAAAGAGGAATACCACAGTAAACTTTATAAATATGGAAGGCAGTGGCCGATGGTGCGAACTTTTTACAAAGTTACCAAATAACAACCTACTCTCTCACAAATCACTCCTCATTAAATTTAACATCTTATACGAATTGTTTCTTCAAGATGTAAGAAACATAACATAATCACGCTGTCATCTGAAACAGATGTATCTTTTATTTCTTAGTTTTCATGAAATAAACACTGTGGTAATATTATTACACAAATCTTATTTTAAATATGTCTTTACTGTCTCCAACAGTTCGTGTCCTGTCAGAGAAGCCCTCAAATGTTTAAACGGTATATTTGTTCACATTTGGCAATGTGTTGCGTCTGTCTAGGATAAACGAGCCCCAGAATCTGGTGTTCTAAGTCCCAGCAAAGGACACAAGCAGTAAGTTTACAGACTTAAAAAGCTAAAATATGGAGTCCATTTATCCCATTTTGCACCAAAACAGATTTTTAAAAAATGCTGAAAAAAGGTTAAAGATAAAAATCGTAAAAATTATTAAACATAATTTTATTTGTGGATTCTGCACAAAGCTACAAAGTTGGGGAAGGCACTTAGTTAACAGCATCCAGCAGCATTTCTCGGAATACTCTTATTAGAGTGAAGGGATTTAACAATTGTCCTATATTAATTTACGCAATATGCTTGTCCACGAACTTCCTCGACAGTTTAGGAGCTAGCTCTACCCCTTTACACCAAACATACTCGCCCTTTCAGCCGTGGGGGGCATTATGATGTTTCGTTCAATACCACTATTCGTGGTGATGACAAGCTGCCTTCTCTCTAGTCTTACACTGCTAAACTAAGGATGGCTTGCTCAGATAGCCCTCGTGTTGCTTTGCGCGAAATTTAAAACAAAACAAATAAACGTCTGACCCTCGAAATATATATATTTCAGAATGCTCTTGATATTTTTTATTTTTTGTGTGTGTTAAAAAAGTAGCATTTATGTTTTCATACAAACCTTTAACAATCACTGTTGGTAGCACACGGAAAAACTAAATTTTTATTTGCTATTGTTATTATTAACTAACATATCATGGCGTTGTAGTTAGGGCGCTCGACTCGCAATTTGCAGGATGGGTGTTCCAATTCCTGTCATCAAATATAGTATTTCTTTCATCCATGCCAGTCCCCTTGTGTCATAGCGGCGTGTTTGCGAATTTCCAACGCTAGAATTTGTGTTTCAATACCTGTGGTGGACAGGGCACTGATAGCCCGTAGTATAGCTTTATGCTCAGTTACAGACAAAACAAACAAAAAGTTTTTTGGCTGTTGGAACGTTTTGTTGTGCTGATGTAGCTGTTAGTTCCAATATCCGTTGCTAGAAGAATAGCCGTAGATATGGCGGGGTGGATAAAGTTGACAAGTTGCCGTCCCTCAAGTTATCACTTTTAAATTCAGGACGGCTAGCAGACAAGAGCTAATATTTAGACTTTTATGTGTGTTTTTACAACTTTCAGGATCTACTTGTACACAGGAATGGTCGATTGCTTTCATATCATTTGGCTCCAGCAACACTATAGTTATTCTGCTGAAGAAAACGAAAGCAAAGAAAATAAGTAAAACGGCTCTTTTTTAGACCATGATTTCACTTTTTAGGTCACAAAGAAAAAACAAACACTTGTAACTGGTAAAGTTTTACTAGAAGGGAAGATAGCTTATGTTTTTGTTACGGAACTAGGAGGTTAAAGTCGCGAAATTAAGCAACTAGAAACATTATGTCTGATTTTGAGAAAGCACGTTAGCCCAAGTTCGAAAAAATTCAAAATTCGTCGATTGATGATACCGTATGGAACAGGAGTTATTTTTGGTTTTAATGGGGAGAAACAGTATTACAGGTTTTTCTACTTCATCGTTTTTAATAATTCTTTACTATGGCATTATTTTCTAAGTATGGTGACATTTATAAACGTGTTTTTTGTTAGAATGTTTTCAAAATTATAAATATTTTCAGGTTGTAGAATTCAGATGTATTTTTACATCATTGTATAGAAATATGTTATTATTCTTTTCCTTTCTTATTTTATTTCTTTTCTTGATATTGTAATAACTTCAAGAAATTAAAAGCTACTCAATAGTTGTGCAGATAAAGCAAACATTTGACATGGACCTGTTGTCAATCACCACACAAAATGTACGTAAAAACGGCTGGTTTGGATTGAAAAAGTTTTATGTAGAGGAGCGAACAGCGTTTCGACCTTCTTCGGTCATCGTCAGGTTCACAAAGAAAGCACGCCCTCTACATTCTTATTCTCAGTTACAAAACCCCTTCAAACATGTGGTCAGCTATCGGTCAGTTACCTCTTTCTTTTTTGTGAACCTGACGATTTCCGAGAAAGGTCGAAACGCTGTTCACTCCTCTACATAAAAATTTCTCAACCCAAACCAGCCGCTTTTACATCAGTATTTTTACATATATATTTCTCTACAAGTGTTTTTTCTCGTCATTACTAAATCACCACACAAGTAAAATATGTGAAATTATCTTCAACTACCACAATAAAAATGTGAAACTATTTTCAACCTCCACAATAAAAATGTGAAATTATCTTCATCCTCCACAATAAAAACGTAAACTTATCTTCAACCACCACAATTAAATGATTTTCACCCATCATATAAGCAAAACGTGTGAAGATATCTTTAACCACCGCAGTAAAAATGTGAAATTATCTTCAACCATCATCCCAGAAAAACGTGAAATCTATATTTAACCTCTTCCTTAAGGGTTATTCTGAAATTTGTTTTATCGCAAAAACGTTAAAATAGGTGGAATTTTTTATCCAACAAGATAAAGACATATGTAGTACTTTAATTAACATATACGAAAATCTAGTAGATGTGACATTAATTATCAAGCCACAAAAGTTCATTTATACACAAAATCAACTCAGATTCTCCGCACTATTCTTAAGGTGCTTTGTGATATAAAACGTTTCACGAGAATACATTTAAAACATTGTTTGATCTGACATAGTTTGAACTTCTTGTCTTAGCAGACTATGTGCACTGAGATATTGTTTTGCCCTTTAGATTACAATCAGAAAAGTATTGAATACTTCTTCATCAAAATATATTTAAACCATTAGTTTGTTATTTATTTTACGATTAAAGAATTAATTCTTTTTCACAAAACAACTGCAAATTCACTCTTGTATATAAATTAATATCAGAGCCTTGTTTCTTTATCCATAATAAACTCAAAATTAAATTTAAGTCTACGACATTGTATAATTACCAAATGGACATCTAGAACACTGCTTCTTTATCAATATTGTATCTAGAACATTGATTCATTATTAAAGTGATATCTATAACATTGTTTCATTATCATATGGAAGTCTAGAAAGCTGTTTTATTACCAAAGTGACATCTACAACACTGTTTCGTTACCAATACTGCATCTAGAACATTGTTCCATTATCAAAGTAACATATTTCTGAAACATTGCTTCATTATCTCTAACAGATAAAAAGAAACAACAGGAAATTCTAAGACCTGAAATAAATAGTAGGATTTAACAAAAGGCCTCTTCTGTACAATATAAAGAATGAATTAACTGTACATGTTCGCTATTAGTATTTAATTTTTGAGAATGTTCAATGATTTAGGCAGTTTCAATCACTTATAATATGGGTTATGATATTAAAGCTGATCAAATTCAAAATAAAGTTGGTGTTTTTGTCAATATGTTATATAATATCCAAATTAAAGAAATAGACCATGGATAGAATGTTAAATATCGCAGGATGTAAAATTTGAGATTACTTGTTTGGTACTTGTGAAACCTTGGATCACATTGGTTTGTTGTCAGGACTACATGATTTCACTATCTAGGTTACAGTTGAAACTTTGGTTCATTGTCTATATAGCACTTGGAAATATTGGTTTGTTTTCAAGACTGCATGATTTCATTATTCAGGTTACAGTTAAAACTTTGGTTCATTGTATGTATAACACTTGGAAACATTGCTTCGCTTAAGTGAGATGCTAACTAGTTCTGTTCTATGCTTCTCTGGATTGCTTGAAAATGATTGTGTAAACAGCCTGAAGAGGTAAATTTGATACTAGAGTAAATTATGTTACATTTTGTAGGATAAGAAATGTATGTGTTTATGGTACTTGTAAAAATATTAAGAAACAAGTGCAGACATTTCGAAAATAATTAATCACCCGAAAATATATTTATTTTCTTGTAAAGAAACGTTTTGTAAGTTATCCCTGGACCAGTTCTCCCAGTTCATATAAAATAAAAGGAAATATAAAATAAGACACTGTGAAGATGTAAGAGAAACTTGTTTTTCAAAGCTATGCAATACATCACACATCAGAAATCCCAAGGCTTAAACATACCCATTACTAATGTCTAACTTCTAATCAAAGTAAAAGCAACCAGTTAGCAATATCTGTAATATACGTAGTTAATCTTAACCGAATAACGAATTTCACTCTCGAAGAAAGTGTTTGTTTTGCAGTTAAGCACAAAGGGCTAGCTATACTCTGCCTGCAACGAATATCGAAACCCAGTTTCTGATGTTGTAAGTTCGCAGACATACCGCTGTGCTACCGGGGGGGGGAACATTTTGAGGAGAGTGTTATGTCTCGAACTTTAGGCGTTTTGATCCGCAGCCCAGAACACATCCAACCTATAAGAATTAATCTTGGTAACTGTGAAGAAAGATATAGCCTGAACCAAATCCATGATATACATTCTTGCCAAAGTTTCTGTATAGTAACTAACCTAGATATTCTATATTGCGAATGAAAATTAGAAATTTCATGATTCAATAGTAATTTCAGCAGAATACACAGTTTTTCACGTTATGTAAGTGTCAGGCTTAATGGACTTTACATAATGGTTTTGTTAAATCATAAAAATATTCTGCTAATAAAACTAATTACTGTCAACTATTTTGAAATTTTGTATTTTGCGAACAACATCTCTTCCATCCATTCATAATAGTTTTAAACTAACTGCAATATTACGATAAACAGCAGTATGTTGTGTCTTCTTTTTAATATCTCACGTAAAGCTACGCGTGGCAGTCCCTGATTTTCAGCTACATCCAAAGATAAAACAAATAGTCAAACACCTTTCGCCAACTCTAGAGTTACTGGCCTGGCATGGCTGAGCGCGTTAAGGCGTGCACTCGTAATCCGAGGGTCGCGGGTTCGCGCCCGCGTCGCGCTAAACATGCTTACCCTCCCAGCCGTGGGGGTGTATAATATTACGGTCAATCCCACTATTCGTTGGTAAAAGAGCAGCCCAATAGTTGGCGGTGGGTGGTGATGACTAGCTGCCTTCCCTCTAGTCTTACACTGCTAAATTAGGGACGGCTAGCACAGATAGCCCTCGAGTAGCTTTGTGCGAAATTCCAAAAAAAAACAAAAAAAAAAACTAGAGTTACTTCCGTTCGATCGAATAATGGAATTTCACTATCACCCTTATAAAGCACAAAGTCACGAGCTGCGATGCCCGGGTTCACAGTTTGGGTGCAGTAGTGATTCAAGACAACGTCCAGCCTAAAGTACATCGACACTTGTTTAAAAAGCACATTTGCAGGTATTCTCGAAAACTAATGTTCATGATATATGTACGTCAATGGTTTCTTGTTCCTTGTGCTTCATTAGTTAATTACGGCAATGAGAATTCTTGTTCTTAAAGTTGTTACATGTGAAGTTTGTTTTTTAAACAAAACGTTTATTTTTAAAATCTGAAATATAAACCTTATAAATACAAAATTGATGAGATGTATGACTTACCTTGTGAATAAAAAAACCAGCCAAAAAACTACTTCAGAAAATGGTCACAAGGACTAATGACCACGACGTTTCAACTTTCATCATCGTCACGTGACAAATGGCCACGACGTTTCTACTTTCATCATCTTCACGGAGCAAATGACCACGGCGTTTCTACTTTCATCATCTTCATGTGACTAATGACCACGGCGTTTCTACTTTCATCATCTTCTCGTGACAAAGAGCCACGATGTCTTAATTTCATCAGTTGTTACGTCACAAATGGTGAAGTTTTTGAGCCTCCATCTTCATTTGAATAATGGACACGTTGTTTGAACTTCAACACATTCATATTTCAAATGTTCGTGTTCTTTTAATTTCGTCACGAATGGAAAAATCTAGATCATCAACAATTATGTTAAATACTTTCACACTTCAACCAACATACACTTTTTTCCATCTTCAGTAATATCTTTCAGTTAGTTATATATAAAGCAATATGTTATTCTGTGTCACGTTAAATAAAAAAGTAGAATATTAAAACTAGTTTGTTTATTGTTAATCGATCGAAAACATTCAAAATATTTGTAATAATTCAATCCAGTAGTTCTGCCTCATCATTTTTTACTGTTGGCCAATGAATTAGCATTTCTTGTCACTCGTGTGATTAGAAGTATTAAAACCTACATTTTCATCACATTTCGTAGCGTCATCACTACCACACTGTTGCACGCTACGGCAGCCATGACTGGATATCAGCATCTCGTTGTTCAGTGGATGGAAATGCTTGAGACCAAACATTCCAAATAGCGTCTATTTGCTGACCAGGAGTGATCTAAATTTATTCAAATATCCAGCTTCATACAAACATCTACATTTAAATAACTTAAAATGTTGATCAAAATATACTCGAATTTTACCTTAAGTAATATGTTACCAAAAATGGTTTAATAATCCTTAAGGTAACGGCTGTGAAGGAGTTCTAAAGTTAGCCACCAGTGGCTGAATATTAAATTTTAAAGCTTATAGCTCTAAAAGTCAGGTTTCTGTACACGTGGTGGGCGTAGTACAGCTATTCCACTGTATGGCCAAGTGATTAAGGCACTCGACTCGTAATATGAGGATTGGGGGTTTGAGTTCCCATCACACCAAGAGGGCTTACTCTGTGGTCGTGGAGATTTTATTATTTTATGATCAATCCCACTAATAGTTCGTAAAAGAGTTGGCGGGGCTGATGATGACTTGTGCGAAATTCAAAACCAAACAAACAATTTACTGATATGGCCACTATTTTTTCTGATTATAAATATACGTAATAAATTGAAAGAAAAAATTAACTAAAATAATAATCTTAATATATTTTTAATCTTAATATCTTGTTAAAATTGGTTATGATCAAAATATTATAACTGAATAATATAATATCACACGTTTATCAGGTAAATGGTTGCAAGGTCCTCAAAAGATAATCAATATTTAGATATGTAATAAACGACATAACTTTTGTTTTTAATAGATCACGAAACTGAGCTCGACATGGCCAGGTGGTTAAAGCACTCGACTTGTTATTTGAAGGTCCCGGGTTCGAATCCTCGTCACACCAGACATGCTCACCCTTTCAGACGTGGGGACGTTATAATGTTACGTTCAATCCCACCATTTGTTGGTAAAATAGTAGCCCAAGAGTTAGCGGTAGGTAGTGATGACTAGCTTTCTTGCTGCTGGTCTTACACTACTACATTAAGAACAGCTAAAGCAGATAGTCTTGATGTAGCTCTGCGTGAAATTTAAAACAAACAAGCAAACAAACCCTCTAGTCTTACACTTCAAAATTAGATATTGCTTGCGTAGACAGCTCTCGTGTAGCTTTGCGTGAAATTCAGAAAACAAACCAACAAGCATTGTAAGAGTTGCAACAACTTTTGTTTTTGATAGATTACGAAACTGACGGTGGCCCGGCATGGCCAAGCGCGTAAGGCGTGCGACTCGTAATCCGAGGGTCGCGGGTTCGCACCCGCGTCGCGCTAAACATGCTCACCCTTCCAACCGTGGGGTCCTTATTATGTCTTTTTAGCACTATTCGTTGGTAAAAGAGGTGGTGATGACTAGCTGCCTTCCCTCTAGTCTTACACTACTAAATTAGGGACGGCTGGTACAGATAGCCCACGAGTAGCTTTGTGCGAAATTGCAAAACAAACAGACGAAACCGACGAAATAAATTGTTGCGTTGATTTTATATGCACGTGATGTGAGAGATATTAAATTCTGCAGGTAAAATCGGTACTGTATCAAACATTGACGAATATTACAACATATAATAATTTTAGCATTCTCGTGAGATGACTTGATATGCTAACAAATATGTAGACAAACATATAAACACCTAGAAACAGTTTAGAGTATGCGCACTTCCATATTGTCGAACGCGCATGGTCACAGTTTCAAGTCTCTCTCTGTGTGTTACTGTATTTTATTGGTTATCCAATCAGGTTATTTTTCTTAGTGGTAAAACACGAGTGGTATATATAATGGGTCTTTTGAGAAGCTAGTCTATTTTACATCGCCTGGTTAAGAATAAACACTCTTTTACAGACAAAACTCTATGTTCATAAATTCTTTAGTTGAGCACCGGAGTTTAGTTACGAAAAGGTAAGATGTTTTTGTTTGAATAAACGATACATATATGATGAATATTATAACTACGTCCTGGAAAGTGAGTAATTAATATGGATAATTTAACACATTCACGAACTGATATTTTTCCGAAGCGAGACGATCTTTCAACCATTTTTGTTGTTTGTGATTTTTTTTCTTAAAATTAATTGAATTAATACAAATCAAGTTAACTGTTTACATGTTACCCATATGTCTGTCTTCGAAGGTAAAAATAAACATCAAAATGTTTCGTATACTTTCAGCATAAATATTAAAAAAGTTTATGCCGGACTATAATTTCGAATATGTTGTTACTGTTATCAACAGTCAATGTTTCGTGACTTGTTTTAGTTTTTTTTTTGTTGTTTAAGTGTGGTTTGTAACAATCGATAAACGTATTTTTCAGCTATAGCTGTTTTTTATCGAAGATTTTTACGTGACGATAACTTTATGGTTACGTTTGTTTTAATCTTGGCGCCTACGTCTTCATAATACTTAAGTGAAAACAAAACTTAAAAATCCCATTTAAAAAAAATCAATTTTTAATTCAAATCCTGCTCAGGAGGGTAAATGAATAATTTATTTTATTTGTTACTACTTGTTAAATTTGATATTTATACCAATATTTCTGATTTTTAAATAATAATTTATTATTTAAGATTTAAAATATTTAGAAATAAAATAAAAATATTTTCTCGTTTAATTTATACTTGTCTTTCATAGTGGTGATTAAAGTTTTTAATAAATGTTTTGGGTCTGGATACTTAAAAATCGAACGTTTTCACCTCAAACATAAAAATTAATATTTAATCGATAACTAAGTGTATTTTATAATGCATACTGAGGTCAGTAAAAGACTTATGTTTGTTAACCAAAAATATGCTCACTTTTGAAATGAAAATCGGATGTATTTTACTTATATTGTTGTTTAGAATTAAGCACAAAGCTGCACAATGGGCTATCTGTGCTCTGCCCACCACGGGTATCTAAACCCGGATTTTAGCGTGTAAGTCGGCAGACATATCGCTGAGCCACTGGGGGGCATTTTACTTATAAAATAAATAAATGTAATGAGAGAATCTTCTATTTTAATAACATTACCAAGTATTTTAGGTTAAAGAAATTTTCTTTACTTTGTTAGTACAACTGGTCCTTTCCTCTCGTGAGATCGGAGTCTGATTTTTAACTATTTTAGAAAAAAAAAAGTTTTTTTACGTATGTGTCATGATGAAGTTGAACTTTCTGGAGTTTAATAGACTAAACATTTGTAATAAAGATTTGTCTGACTTCATCCAGGACCGAATGACGAGATCTGGCAAGGAGTGGGGCAACATGGCCAGGTGGTTAGAGCGCTCGATTTTCACTCTGAAGGTGATGGGTTCGAATCTCTGTCACACCAAACATGCTCGCCCTTTCAGCTGTGGAGGCATTATATATTGCGGTTAATCCTACTATTCGTTGGTAAAAGAATAATCTAAGAGTTGGCGGTGGGTGGTGATGACTAGCTGCCTTCCCTCTAGTCTCACACTGCTAAATTATGGACGGCTAGCGCAGATAGTCCTCGTATAGCTTTGCGCAAAATTAAAAATCAAACAAAGCGAAAGTTTTACTGGACAGTAACTTTAGAGCCACAAAAAATAGGTCTTACACTCCATTTTTTTCCAATAACTTTTCTTTTGAAATCCTAATACGACAAATTAAGACGTATTCATGAAAACAAGTCTACAGTTTATGTAAGGTCCATCCCAACGGGTTTCCAATGCTTCACTAATTTTCGGCGTTTAAACCAAAAACTTTCTGAAATGTAATGTCGTCATAAACATTCTTTTTCTTTTTTGTTTTCATACACGTTTAAGTTTACGTTTTATCTTGTGGTTTTACTTGAAAGCTGGACAGCACCTGTTCAATGAGAATGGTCCTACAAAGTACAGTATTTGATATTTTCAACTAGAACAGTGCTAATGCGAAACATGGCCTAAATGATCGTGTCTAAAACATCAGGGCTCATCTTTAATTTAAGAATGTTGACCACTGAGCAATCAATCACTAATTCTCTTGTCCTAAACGCTATTCTCTCCCTTATAATGGGATTGACTGTTACGCTTATAACGTTTATACAGATGAAAGTGTGGAGCGTGTTCAGCAACATATCGCGGCTTAAACCTTGGCCCAACACACGAACCACAAACTCACAACCGAACTATTACAAAGTTCTTCTTTGTCTGCATACTATACTATAATGTCTAGGCTCATATTGTTACTTATTTTACCTGAAGTGATATTTATAAAAGTGTATATATATCACAGAAACTACAAGTAGTTTGCATATATTCTTATCATAACTATGGAAGGAGGCTCCCGTAAGGCAAACTATCCAAAAATCCCACGTAGAGACCATTCGTGTAGCTTCACGCAAATTTCATAACCAAACCAAAAATATCTTCGCTCCACATTTATCATTTGTAGACCTTGTGCTGTTTCATTCCAAAAACCGGGATTAATGATCTGTGATACGTTTGTATGCGCATGCTCTAAAAGTTATTAAAAGATAAACAAAACGATGCCCCTAGAAGCTTTTCCAGCGTTTACATTCATATTAACATAAAATTAATGTCTTTACACTGATTTTGAGTCCAAATGTGGTGAGAGTTATTGTTATTCTTTGTTCCTGTATTCATTACTCTGCTTCCCCCTTCCCCCGGCCTTGGCAAGCTGAGACCAGATCTGATTGTTCTGTTGTTTCGTGATCCTGTTAGAGATTTACTCTCGTAGATTATTCGCAAACGAGTTTAAACTTTTAAAAATATGTTGAAAAAAAGAAACTGGTGTAACAAAACCAAAATTTTAATTGCGTAGATATTTTGTATAAGTATTCCTCGAGAAAAAAACCCTTAAAATCTCAAAAAGGCTCATGTGACCTACATGTGATAGGTGTTGCACACTTCTTACTGTATCTTACAATTCAATTTATTCAATGAAGTTTTGCTTTGCGCTTAATTGTGAGATGAGTAAGTCATTTGGTCAGTTACCCCGACCAATTAAAACGAACCCAGTAGAAATCAATCTGAACCAATTAAATGTAGTAAATCTTATACCGTCAAACATAAAACAATGTATTGTATGCAGGTATGGTACTGACGCATACATGGATATGTAAAACTAATTATTTAGATACCTTTAGAAAACAGTGTCTGTGGTTAAATTACATTATAATGATCCACCTTCAGGCTGAACTCTCATTTGTTGAAATCAAATAAATAACTCTCGTGAAAACAAAAAAAAATCAATGTAAATTAGTTTCCGTGACAAGTTATACATACTTCAAAATGACATTATTGTTCAATTAGATAAAAATGAGTCTACGCGTCCGGTTACACAGACTTTAACTTGATATCTGTTCGTGTGTAATTTAATTTATTATTTTAATAGAATAAATTGATTTGTACCCCACCCAACCACGGCTACAGGTTCGATTATAAATCAAGGCTTTTCCAGAATTTGTGTAGTAACTATAAAACAGTTCTATAAAGTGCATGGCATTTTGATTCCATGAAATTAAAAACAAAATTGTTTACGAGTCCGAGGTCGTGGCTGAAACCGAAACTGGTGAGGCTTGGACTGTGAAGGCCATTCTTTATAATCATCAACTCAACAAGGTTTTTATTTTTTGAATGATTGAACCTAATTATAGTTCTTATTTCTTGTGGCCACTAGAGTTCCAATCAGTAGCTGATAATATTGTATCCTGCACGACAAGTAATTTTAATTCTAATAATAAAGTCGAGTAACTGATAAGATTGTATCCTGCAGGTCAAGTAATTTTAATTCTAATAATAAAGTCGAGTAACTCACAAGATTTTATCCTGCACGAGAGGTATTTTTAATTATAATAACACATCGAGTAACTCACAACATTGTACCCTGCACGACAGATAACTTTAATTCTAATAACACATCGAGTAACTTACAAGATTGTATTCTGCACGACAGGTATTTTTAATTTATAATAACACACGCATAAAATTAAAACAAAGTTGTATAAAATGACATGTCCCATCTGCTGTACTTGTTGAGTAAAAATGTGAAATAAATAACTGGGAAATTGACGGGTCCCAACACTGCGATAGAAGGTAAATTAATTTTACAATATTTCTAAATATAGATTATTAGTTTATTCACTATGGCAGGGGAGGTATTTGAGTAAAAACCTATTAAGTTTCAATGCAATTTATCTAATACGTTCTTGAGAACGCGCTCTCTGTTATAGCTCGTTAAGTTATCAAATAAGTTAGAGAAATTTAATGTCTCCAAGAAGGTTTGTTGGTTTATGAATTTTGCGCAAAGTTACACGAGGGTTATCTGCTCTAGCCGTCCCTAATCTAGCAGTGTAAGACTAGAGGGAAGGCAGATAGTCATTACCAACCTCCGCCAACTCTCGGCTACTCTTTTACCAACGATTAGTGGGATTTATCGTCACATTATAACGCTCCCACGGCTGAAACGGCGAACATGTTTGGTATGACGGGGATTCGAACCCGCTATTCTCGGATGACGAGTTGAGTACCTTAACCACCTGACCATGTCGGGCCTTCCTGGAAGGATGTAAGGTCATTCGTAACTTGCTGATATCATCCACATAATAAAACATCCGGGCCAGGCATGGCTTGGTGGTTAAAGCACTTAATTTGCAATCTGAGGATCGCGGGTTCGAATCCCTATCACACCAAATTGGCTTTCCCCGTGAGCATAAGGACGTTATTATGTTATGATCAATACCACTAATACAGGTTGTTCGGAAAGTCACTGTGCACTTGTATATTAATTAACACACAGATTTCAATATAGAATACAGGAGGTAAATATGAATGAAAATTATAAACAATGTTGAAAGTGACCACCGTTGGCATCAATACAGGCCTGGATCCTTCTTACTTTGTTTTTAAACACCGCTCTCAGTTGCTGGCTTGAAATAGACCGAATAAAATATTATTATAAAACTGCACAGTGACTTTCCGAACACCCTGTATAAGTAAAAAGAGTTTGCAGTGTGTGGTGATGACTAGTTATCTTCCCTGTAGTCTTACACTGCTAAATTAGGGACGGCTAGCGCAGATAGCCCTCGTGTAGTTTTGCGCAAAATTCAAACCAAATTAAAAGATCTGTCTGTGCTACGTGTATTGCACTTTATATAACAATGTTTTACCGTTGAAATATTTTTGCTCTACTGAGTATAATGTTGTATATCTTGCAACAGTTGGGAAGATGAAGTTGGAGTAGGTGTGGATCATCCCAATTAATTTGAGATTATTTTCCAGAAGAGATGACGCTTCAACGTAAAAGATGACAAATATTTAAACGCTACTAACTAAACATCCTTTACACAATTTTGTTATATTAATTTAATCAGCAACATGGTGTAACAGAGCTTTCCCAGGCATGATTAATTCAAAGTTCTGGGCCTGTTACTTTTTGATGGTGTCTGTCATTTTTGTTTGTCTTCAGACATTTTGGTTGTTTTGAATTAAGCACAAAGCTACACAATGGTATCGAAATCCGGTTTTTGGTGGAATGCGTCTGCAGAGATACACCACTGTGTCACTAGGGAACACTAGTTAACAGTACTCACTCACAACCTTTTGGCTACTGTTCTTTGACCGAGTAGGAACATTTGACGGTCGTACTTATAACTTCTTCACAGCCTAATAGTGTGGGAACGCACTTTTGCAGCCACGAGACGCGAACTATATCCCCTTGTTTACAGTCCGCGTCTCCTTAACTCTAAACAACAAATGCTTGCTACAAAAGTATTCTAAAATCAACCCACTGATACAATTACGAAACATACGACGTTGTCTTAGGCCGTCTCTGAATGAATTTTAAGTTGAATGTCATGTATGTGCATTAGTGTGAAACAATTAAAAACAAATAGTTTTTAAAATTTCATCGAAAAAAATTTGGAAACGTGTCATTTGTAGTTCCAGTCTCAATCCTCGCTTCTACTCTTAGAACATATCCAGGTTGAAGGGGTATGACTGATACCCCCTTATCTTTCCTTGGAATAGCGGAGATACTTGTCCAATTTCCATGAAACATACAGCAAATAGTATCTAATTTCGGCTTTATGATAAGATTTCATTAGCTGCTTAGTTTTATTCAGCCTAAGGTTAAGGACCGAAAACACCGCTAGCAGTAAAGATACCCAAATGATGGCTCAATTCGTGAGGGTCAAGAAAATTTTTTGTCCTTTTTTGCCTGTTACTCATAATTAACAATACTTGTTATTAATTATGATGGGCCTGGCATGGCCAAGCGCATAAGGAGTGCGACTCGTAATTCGAGGGACGCGTTTTCGCGCCCGCGTCGCGCTAAACATGCTCGCCCTCCCAGCCGTGGGGGCATATAATGTGACGGTCAATCCCACTATTCGTTGGTAAAAGAGTAGCCCAAGAGTTGGCGGTGGGTGGTGATGACTAGCTCCCTTCCCTCTAGTCTATCATTGCTAAATCAGGGATGGCTAGCACAAAATTAAAAATAAACACTCATAGCTAGTCAATTATTGTTTCGTGTTATATTTCTGTTTTGTAAAAACAAGAGAAAGATAGTTATGTTAATAAAAAGGGTTTTTAATAAGTATGTGAAATATTTATGAAACTACATAACATAAAACGTTAGTACCATACTAACTGTTGTTGTAACAAGTTGTAACTGCAGAGGAAGTAATGTGATAAAATGCTATTAAACACTATTATTATTATTTTTGAAAAACTCTAAGTGATTTAATAAACAATGTAGTGTTCCAAAATATAATAAGCTTAATACATGTGTTTGCCCTCTATAATAAATTATAATCATGCTTCATTTACATAGAAAAGTCGTTAACATCATAACAAGTGTATCATAGTATTTTAATTCCACTCTGCAGGTCGTATTTATAAGTTTCAGTCAGTACCAGACAAGCCAGGATTCAATAGACGCGTGTAGAAAAAATAGTTCCATGCTATAATATTATAAAACTTCTATAATACCTATGATAATATTATAATACCTCCAACTGACGAAGCGTGGTTATAATGAGTTATAGTTGTAACATAACATTCTTTGATCAGCCCCTTAAGGTTTTCCCATAAAAAAAACACGAGCATATAATAGCATTCTTATAACTGTACTTTATCCGTCATCTTAACTAACGACGACATGTGGGCCTGGCATGGCCTAACGCGTTAAGGCGTGCGCTTCGTAATCTGAGGGTCGCGGGTTCGCGGCCAAGTTCTATCAAACATCCTCGCCCTCCCAGCCGTGGTGGCGTTATAATGTGACGGTCAATCCCATTTTTCGTTGGTAAAACAGTAGCCCAAGAGTTGGCGGTGGGTGGTGATGACTAGCTGCCTTCTCTCTAGTCTTACACTATTAAATTAGGGACAGCTAGAACAGATAGCGCTCGAGTAGCTTTGTGCGAAATTCCGTAACAATTAATTATGATTACTGTTAAAGAATTTTAGTAGCTCTTCTGGTAAAATTATGTATCATATTTGAAAAAATATATATTCCCCCTCGTAGTTTAATATAGTATTGGAGGTTACTGAGTTTATAATGCTATATACAGTTTAATAAATGACAGAAAACATCATTATTTTTAGTTTCCATGTGCTTTGATACAGTATTTAATGAAGATGTTGAAGTGTTTAGGTTATTTTAAATTTCATACACCAGTTAGACGACTTTCGTTGTTATTTTATATCATTAAAATACGTTTTTCCAATAAATTCTTTCTTGTTTTATTTTGAGTATGACTTGACATCAAGCATAGACATGTAGTTAGGATGTCCTTACAGAAGTTGAATGTAGTTCTTCCTGTTCTTTTAAAAAAAACAGCTTTGGTCACTCATCTACATGTGTTTATAATGTCTTATTAGCTCTTTAGCACGTGCTATTAAAGATATTTGGTTCTCACCGTAATAACACCGATTGAGGAGTTATAACTATTCCTTAGGATACCAAACTCTTAAATATTAAAGTTGTCATAACTTATTTAAGTATAAAAACAAACCTACAAGGTCCTCATTCAGCTTCATAATTGAGTTCGAGCCATTTATTGTATGGAAATTGCATTACAGATATCTAAACACAACCAAATACATGTTAATGGCAAATTCACTCGTTTGGTCTTAAAGCATTGTGGAAAAATGTTCCCATGATATGAGATTCTATAATACTGAAAAGTGTTCTAAGTCAATGCCATGTAGCTAAATAGATAGCACGTGGCTAAGTTCATGGCACACTGAAGTTCTTGGACGTAGTAACAGCTGAATTAATCACTTATTTGAAATTCACTTAGAGGGAAAATCACAAAAGGAAAACTGGATGGTAATTCAGTAGACTATATTTGTAGCTCTCGTGACATGGAGCTGTACAGAATGTTGATTACGTATGTCATGCTTATAAATCTCTTTCCAAAAGCTGGGAAAACATTATTTTTTAACACATTTTATGCTGTCGTTGTAACTTATATGTCAAGGCAAACAACTGATGAACTTTAAAAACATACATACATAAAGAGCAATACTTTTAGAGGTCTAAATATTACATAATTGAATATTTAGTCATTTTACTTCTTGTATTCGTGCCCGGCATGGCCAAGCATGTTAAAGCGTTCGACTGGTAATCTAAGGGTCGCGGATTTGAATCCAGGTCGCACCAAACATGTTTGCCCTTTCAGCCGTGGGGGCGTTATAATATTACGGTCAATCCCACTCAATATTCGTTGGTAAAAGAGTAGCCCAAGAGTTGGCTGTGGGTGGTGATGACAAGCTGCCTTCCCTCTAGTCTTACACTGCTAAATTAGGGACGGCTAGCACAGATAGCCCTCGAGTAGCTTTGTGCGAAATTCAAAAAAACAAAGAAACAAACTTCCCGATTTGAGAAGTACATCAATGTAGATCAAACTTACAACGACAAATTGTGGGAAAATAATTGTCTTAAATTCTTTAAACTTGTAGGTGTCCTTGCTCTCACACCAATTAAACATCGTGTCAGTGTGCAAATTTAGATAGAGATTTAATGCCAATAACACGCATGAGGAACAAACGTGTGTTTTTTTTTAATGTCCTTAAAAATTCCAGCTATACGCATAAGAACTCATCAACGTCACCATGAAAGACGATGATAAGCCCAGATTATTGGTGGATCGACCCGTGTTGACCATGGCAGACTACCAACTTTGTGGTGTGGACGACTCTACTTTAGGCCTTGACGACATCGACGAAGTCTCTGGCGCTTACACGGAAAGATTAAAACGATGCTTTCGTGGCAACTGTCGTCGTCGGTGCTCCCTTGTGAAAGTTGGGAAGTCGGTGATGTCGTTATTTCCCATGATAAACTGGTTACGTAACTACAACATAAAACGAGATCTTGTCTATGATATTGTGTCAGGTTGTACTTGTGCAGTTCTTCATGTACCCCAGGGTGAGTACAAAATATTAACAGTTGATTGGTTGATTATTTGGAATTAAGCACAAAACTGGACAGTATGGTCTCTGTGTTCTGTTCATCACGAGTATCGAAACCTGGTTTCTAGCAGTGCGAGTCCACAGACCTGCAGCTGTGTCACTGGGGTGCAACATTTACTGAGAATGTAACAGTACTGAAATATTAAAATTTTATTACAACTTTTTGTGTTTATAGTTTAATTTCTTTAATGTAAGCTTTCTCCCTTTTATGGCTCAGTAATAAGTCTTTAGGCTTGCAATGATAAAATTCGGGTTCCGATTCCCGTGATAGCCAGAATATATAGACCTTTCTGTCCAGTTTTGTGCTTATGTACAACCGACGACAGGTACTTACCTTTAATCTCAAATCATTATTTGCATTATTTAATAATGTGGTTTACTATTATTATTTCATATGCGAAGTTTTTTTTAAAGACAATATTTCTTAATTTTTTATGCTTCAAAAAACTCTTATTGTCATTATTGTTTTGGCTAATATAATTAAATTTTGATAAGAGGCAAGTTAACTAACATAATACTTTTGAGGGTATTTTCAGAAACTTTATGAATTTCTAACTTTTCTTCTTGCATTTAGGGATGGCCTGCGCCCTGTTAGCCACCGTCCCGCCTGTGTATGGATTATACACGTCTTTCTTCCCTATTTTGTTGTACAGTTTTATGGGAACGTCTATGCAATTGTCTGTTGGTAAGTGTTTGAAGATAATGCTGACACAAAAAAGAATTTTCATTTATTTAGGATTTGTTGTTTTTCAGAGCACCATATCCTGGTTATACATTTTAGGAGGGAGATAATGAATGGGAATTTTCTCCATTGAAAACCCCGATGATTTTTCTATAAACGACTCTATATTAGTGTCTCCTAATCCATTCGTTACGTCCAACAATTAGATCGTCAAAATGTGTGAAAAAATCACAAATAAACTTTACAAATAGGCAATAGTTTGTTTATGAATTTAGTACATATTTAGTAGGCAAGCTGTATTGACTGGGTTGTAACAGAATATCAATGTTTACAAACGAGTCCCGAGCCAAAAGACGTTGAGAATCACATTTGCTTAGTCGGCTGAATGTATTGTCTGGATTGCAACTGGTTATCAGTATTTACAAATGAGTTCCTGGTCAAAAGGAGTTGAGAATAACATTTATTTAGTTGAACCGATGTATTTACTGGGTTGCAACGAGCCATCAGTTTTTACAAATTGGTCTTCAGCCAAAAGTTATTTAGAATCACATTCATTTAATAGGCCAGATTTATTGACTCAATTGCAACTGCCAATGAGTGTTTACAAGTGGGTCTTGAGCCAAAAGATATTTAGAGCCACATTTATGTACTGGGCCAGATGTACTGACTAGGTGGCAATTGGCCATCAGTATTTACAAATGAATTCTAACCCAAGAAACTTTAAGAATCAGCTCTAAATATCTCTTAGTGGTTGATAGTTGAATTCAAAAACAACAACAAGACACAAAAAAGGATTAGAATCATGCATTGTTAATAATAATTTATTCTAAAAGAATTTTATAATTACAAAATTGAGTAAGTCCTCTTACTCTTCAAACTGAACTTTAAACTTTAACTTATTTTAGTCCCCCAGTGGCTCAGCAGCAGGTCTGATGGTTTAAAATACTAAAGTTCAGGGTTCAATGTCAGTGTTAGAAATAACACAGATGGTCTACTGAGTAGCTTTCTGTTTTACAACACATCAACAAACTATTCATTTGAATCTATATAAACAAAGCACAAAACTGTATGTTTTTGTCAAAACAAAACAAAAAACACCATTCGTCAAAGTCATTGTGAACACCAAAAACGATCAAGATAAACTACTAAAAGACGGTTGCTTTTTATTTTTCAAAAAACACACGACCGAACCGGAGAAACTACACCAAAAACCAATTTTGCAATGTTTCTTGGGGCACTCCCGTTTCCCAACACAGCTAAATCCCAGGCATTGGATCTTTAGATCCCAGCTAAGGCAACTTTATTGCCATGCCCTGAATCGGGTCGTTTCGCGTTTATATTCATATTCATATTTTCTTTAACATCTACTTTTCGGGATTTGGTCTGGCTGGTTTTTTCGGTGCTACCTTTCACTCGCCCATCAATATTATGACCAACCTTACTCCTTCATCCAAAAAAGAGTCAAAACAAAAGAAAAACAAAAAACTCCTGCTAATTTCAATAATCTTTCACGAAAGAGAACGAGGAGGAACCACAACGTTCCTGATCACCCTAGTTGGAGAGAGAATTCTTCAGATTTCTCTCTCTCTAAACTAAACCCCTGCCACGTTAGTTTGCGTTTTGTATGTTTCTGTCTGTCCATTTTATAATTACTCCTGGTTGTTCAGCCAGTCTCAAAAAGTTTAAAGTTTGAAACAATGGATTTACAACTCCTTCTCCTAATTATTATTGTTATTGGACATCTTTTATCTTTGATACAAGTTTACGCTAGCTACAATCATAGATGGCGTAACGTCCAAAATAATCTTGATTAATTTATATTGTGTGAAACCATGGCGTACACTGACTTCCAAAATGTTCCACCTTGCAAAGTGTTCATATTTTGTTGCCGTCTGACCTTTGAATTATGAAGTTTTTAAGTGGGAATTTATATTTTGAATTTACGTAAACTACTACAAGCTTATAAAGCTAAAAACTATATATTATGTTAGTTAGACTTTCAAAGAAATTTAGAATATTCTCAACTGCATAAGTATTCAATCCCTTTGTTATGGCAACCATAAGTCAGTTCATGTGCAAAAGGTTAGTTTGAAAAATCTCAAAATTAGTGTAACGATCTGTAACGATTTACTTGAGTTTAAGGTAAATGTATCTATTCAAGCCACAACTTACATCGTGGGATGACAGACCAACCATGAAAACCAAGGAACTTTCCAAATAAACCAGGGATAAGGTGAATGAAAAACATAGGTCAGGAGAATGTTGCAAGAAAAGTCCAAAGTCGTTGATTATCCCTATGAATGTGGTGAAGTTCAAGGTTAAGAAGTGTAATGTGCTTCATATCTCTCAACCACGAGCAAGAAGAGGCCAATCTTACAAACAGAGTAATTATCGCTATGAATGTGGTGTAGTCCAAGGTTAAGAAGTTTAATGTGCGTCATATCTCTCAACCACGAGCAAGATGAGGCCAATCTTACAAACAGAGTAAACAGAAAACTGGTTAGAAATGCCAATGTGAAGCCAACATTAACTTTGAAAGATCTGCATACTTCCATGCTTGAGATGGGAGTCAATGTTCATACATCGACAATATCGCGGCCACTGATCAAAGCTGACCTATATGGGTAGCTGGCAAGGAAGAATTCATTTCTGAAAAATAATCATATTAACTCTCGTATCGAGTTTGAAACAAAGTGAAAGATGTTTTAGTTAGACGAGCAAAAATTGAACTTTCTTGCATCAATAGAAAGTTATATCAGGCACAAGCCCAACACAGCACATCATCCGGTCAACATCACCTGTGAAGAATGATGGTGGCAGCATTGTGTTATGAAGATGCTTCTTATTACCAGGAACTAGGAAGCTTGTCAGGATTTAGGGGAAGGTGGATGTTGCAAAATGCAAATAAATTTTAGAGGAAACCTGCTTAAGTCAGCCAAGAAACTGTGTTGGAAATTCACATTTTAGCAGTACAATGACCAGAAGCACAAATACAAAGCCACATTGGAGTAGTTTTATTACAAAAAAGTGAATGTTCTGGAGTGGTTTAGTTAAAGTTTTAACTTGAATTCAATTCAAAATTTATGGTGAAACTTAAAGGTTGCAATCAATAAACAACAAATTTGTCAGAACTGGAACAAATGGAAGAATGGACAAACATTACACCATCCCATTGTATAAAGCTGATAGAGCCCTATCACAGGAGTTATTATTGTCACCCATGCTTCCACTAAGTACCGATTCAAGGACTGAATACTTATACAATCAATAAATGTAAATGTATATTTCTTCTTCGCAGGTTTTGTTGACATTTAACCTCCTTCACACATACCAGTGTTAAGTTTGATCATTAGAGTTTTAAATTAATACAAGTTAATTAACAAAATGTTTACATGATCTGTATTTCATCAAAGGGTGATACTATTAATCGGGATGAATACTTTTGCAATGCATACATATTGAGTTCTCAAAGCAAAGTTTTGAGGAGGTAATAACGAATCTTGTAACGTTATGTTATATATAAGTTGCGTGAAAGTTGGAATTTTTGTGTTGTCATAGCATCGACCTCGACATTTTTGTTGCGGCATAACAACTCATAAAATGGTTTTAGATTTTTTGTTGTTTGCTTGTTTTTCTCCTGACCGATTAGAGCAAATTTATCTATGATACCTTAGACGTGATCAGACCACTCAATCTAATGAGTTTGCCCTCTTTCATCCAAAACTGTGATTAGTCCTCAAATCAGGTTCCTGATGAGTATTAAATTAAATCAGGTATATGCGTGACTAACGCTTGGTATTGCTGATTCACAAAAACGTAGCTACTAAACAGGAGGAAAATTGTCTTGTGGACTAATCTACTATAATTATGTCTATAACAAATTTTCAAGTGCCGTAGCTATTGAGGATTCCCTCTTGTTTTAGTTTCATAACCCCTACAAAGGAAAGTTTGTTTGTTTTATTTTAAATTCCGCGCAATGCTACTCTAGGGCTATCTGCGATAGGCTATTAGGGCTAGCCGTCCCTAATTTAACGGTGTAAGACTAGAAGGAGGGCAGTTAGTCATTACCACTCATCGCCAACTCTTGGGCTACTCTTTTACCAACGAATAATGGGATTGACCGTCACATCATAACGCCCCCACGGCTGAGAGGGCGAGCATGTTTGGTGCGATCAGGATTTGAACCCGCGACCCTCGGATTACGAGTCGAACGCTTTAACACGATTGGCCATGCCGGACCCACAAAGGAAGGATACTTCAGTTTGTATTTTATAAATCCATCTTTCTATTTACCTGCTTAAAATTTTTTCAGGAATTAAAACATTTTTATTGCTTATATTTTGAATAATTAAAAGTTATACATTTAATTGAATAAAGGATTTTGGTTGTTGGATAGTTTTGAAAACGGAGAAAAATGTTACCTTGTAAATATGAGAATAATTTTAAATAATCCTATCAAATTTTGTAGGTATCGCAAAATTTCGTCACTTATGGAGTATGTTTGACGACGTTCATCGTAGATCATATTTCGAATTAAAACACCCCATGTTGCTTTTGTTGTTTTGAATTAAGCACAAAGCTACACAATGGGTTATCTGTGCTCTGCCCACCACGGGTATCGAAACCCGGATTTTCGTATGTAAGTCTGCAGACATACTGCGGAGCCACTGGGAGCCCCCCATGTTACTAAAATCTGATACTTTTGGTTCATGCATGTTCATGATACTTACTTTTGATACTTAGGGACCTATGCTGTCCTGTCTTTGATGACCTCTTCTGTTGCTGGACGTCTTGCTACTTCAGTTCCGAAAGGAGTTGACACTGCAATTAGTAATTTAACCAACTTAACGGAAGCTGTAAATCTTACAGACGCGTCTTACGTCCAGACTACTCCAGTTACTGTCATAACAGCGATAGAGGTCGCTGTAGCGATAACTTTTCTAAGTGGAATAATTCAGGTAATGAAATTATATCCAGTGAAAAGCGTTTTGGATTTCTAGTCTAAAATAAAACTTTGGTAAGTATTTATTTTGCGAAGAGTAGACTTATTTAAAATTAACACGTATTAGCGTATTTTTACCTATAAGATAAACACTGATAAATCTCTTTCATCAGTTGGTTTAAATATGAATATATTATAATTATTACCATGGACCAGAACACATATAACACTATTTAAAGTAGTTGATTCGTCTTGAAAAATAACAAAATGACCATTATTGTTTACAGATACACACGTGACAAAACGTAAAAAGTTCCCTCAATAAATAAAATATGTTGATGTAGAAAAACAAGAAACATTTGTAAAACAACAACAAATGAACTTTGTAAATAATGAGATCTAAATATTATTACGCAATGTGGGCCATAATTATGTACTTATTTGTAATAACATAGCCCATTATCTCAAAGTAGCAGGGCCCGGCATTGTCATGTGGTTAAAGCACTCGACTCGTAATCTAGTGCAGACGTTTGTTTTTGAGCTCCGTTATTTGCTAATTCTTATATTTCGCTGCGCCTCGTTTTCTGAATATTAATTCTTTCTTGTGTTACTAATCGTTTTTGGTGTTTTTTTGCTGTGTAGTAGCGACGTCTTCTAATGACGTTGATGTGCTTGATGTTATGCGACGTACTGTTTTTGTTGAATGTTCTTATGCCAGCCATGGTGAAGTTATCCATGCAGTTTGTTCAACTTTTGGAGCGGCTTATGTAACTTCAGTTGTTCCACGACCAGGTGGCTATGAGGTTGCTTTCGTTTTATCTGCTGATGTCGATATGATGATTGATTCTGGTTTGTTGGTTAATGAGTGCATTACTTCACGAATGGGGTTACCAAACGTACAGTTACTGTTTTTTTCACAGATGTACCTGAGTATATCGACGATGTTGTACTTTTACAGAAGTTGAAGGACTTTGAATGTGAGGTTAAAAGTCCTCTTGTATGGAAACGGGACCAAGGTATTTATTTAGGTGTTTGCCATGTTCGTGTTTCGTTTAGTGCCACATGTACATCTTTGCCATATGTCGTGAAGGTTTTTGTTCCCATGTTAAAGGTTGTAATGCTTAAGGTAAAACATGACCATCAAATGAAAGTGTGTAATTTGTGTTTAAGTGCGGATCATCTGTACAGAGATTGTCCCCAATTAATTTGCCGGAACTGTCATGAGGAAGGTCACGTGCGTCATCGTTGTCCTAACCTTAGGGTTTCCCCGCCTCTCCCTCAGGCCCCTATTGAAAGTGTAGAATCAGATAAGGGTGATCAGTGATGTCGAGAAACCCACTTGTTGAGAATTTTATATGCAAAAACGGCTCGTTTGGGTTCAGAAAATATTTTAAATAGAAGAGCGAACAACGTTTCGACCTTCTTCGGTCATCGTCAGGTTCACAAAGAAAGAGGTAACTGACCGGAAGCTGACCACATGTTTGGAAGGGGTTATGTAACTGAGTGTCGCAATGTAGAGGGCGGGTTTAGATGTTTGAATATATAATTTTATCTATAATATTAATATAGGTATAATGGCGTTCCTTTATATTGGTTTATTTTGGGTTTATGTTGTTGTATAAGTAAGGCTTCTTTAATTTTGCGTTTGTTTATGTTTGTTTCTTTATTTAGTATTTTAGTGTTTTCTATGGTTATGTTGTGTCCATTTGACTTGCAGTGTTCGAAAACGTGTGAAGGTGACCTTTTATGTTCTTTGAATCTGGTTTCCATTTTTCTACTTGTTTCTCCAATATAGAAGTCGTGGCAGTTATCATATTGTATTTTTTAATAATGTTGGTGTGGTGTTTGTCAGTGTAGTTCTTACATAGTATAGACCTTAGTTTTGTGCCTGATTTTTGAATAAATTTAGTATTAACTAGAATGTTATATTTTGTTACTAGTTTTTGCCAAATGTTGGTTATTTGTTTGCTGATGTCAGGAATATATGGTATACAGCAGTATATGGTTTCGTGATTTTTTGATTCGTTAGATATATTATCTTTTGTTGGTTGATTTTGCTTTCTGTATAGGTGTGTGCGTATAATGCTTTCTACGGTTTGTGGAGGAAACTTATTGATGTTGATGAAGTATTGTTTTATTTTATCTAATTCATCGTTAATTTTATCTGGTGAGCATAGTTTTATGGCTGTGTTTATCTGGTTTCTTAGTATGTTGAGTTTTTGTTTTGTTTCATGTGCTGAGTCCCAAGGAATGTATAGACCAGTATGGGTGATTTTTCGGTGGATTTCTGTTTTGAATTGTGTGTCGGTTCTTATAATTTTGAGGTTAAGAAATGATATTTGATTGCTTTCTTCCTGTTCACATGTGAAGTTAATGTTGGGATGTATAGAGTTAATGTGAGTGAAAAAGTTAAGTATGTGTTCTGTAGATTCGAATCCCGCAACCGTGTCATCTACATATCTGTACCAGTATAGTGGTGGATGTAATGCTGTATAATTGCTTGTGTTTCAATTTGTGTCATAAAAATATTGGCTAGAACTGGCGATACTGGGTTGCCTATGCTTAGGCCATTTGTTTGTATATAGTTTTGGTTGTTGAACATGAAGTTTGTCTTTATTGTGGTGAATTCTATGAGGGTTGCTAACTGGTTACTGGGAATGTCTATAGTTGGGTTAGGGTCTCGGATATAGAGTTCTAAGGCTATCTTGCAGGCTTCTGCTGTTGGAACTTCTGTAAAGAGGGATATAACATCGAAACTGGCCATTAAGGCTTTATGATTAAGGTGATTTAGATTAGACTTGAAATTAAAAGAGTCTTTGATGAATGAGCTGGCTTATGTTGCATATTTGGAGAATGCCCATGCTATGTATTTACCAAGATTGTAATTAAACGATTCATATGTTGACATTATTGGTCGTAATGGACAATCTGGTTTATGAGGTTCGAGATAATTCTGCCACAAGTGCTGTTGTGGAACCTGTATCTCGCCGATGGAAATATGCTAGTGTGGTGGCGACGGACACTCCTGGGACCATGAAGAAAGGTGATGGACGAACATGACGGTATTGCGTCTCTCTAAGACGAAGTCTAAGACCGTGTCTCAACAGTAGTTACCTGTTTACTAATTTTCTTCTTACTTTTTGTGTTATTACGATATCGTGCAAGTGAATAATGTACTTTTACATAGTGTGTTTTCTACTACATGTTGGTATCTTTGTTCATCTTTTGTACCAGATTAATTTGTTTATTCATACCTTGTCTTTTATTTTAGCATGATCCAATCACTTAGGGTGGGTGTATTGAATTGTAACGGTTTGCATAATATCAGTAAACTGTCGTATATTTTGGATTACTTTCTGCTACTTTTGATGTGAAAACTTTTTTTACTAATAATTTTATTGAACTTGGTCACGGAATATTGGATTTTCTTTGTTGTTTTTTTGGAATTTCGCACAAAGCTACTCGAGGGCTATCTGTGCTAGCCATCCCTAATTTAGCAGTGTAAGACTAGAGGGAAGGCAGCTAGTCATCACCACCCACCGCCAACTCTTGGGCTACTCTTTAACCAACGAATAGTGGGATTGACCGTCACATTATACACCCCCACGGCTGGGAGGGCGAGCATGTTTAGCGCGACGCGGGCGCGAACCCGCGACCCTCGGATTACGAGTCGCACTCCTTACGCGCTTGGCCATGCCAGGCCGGAATATTGGAAGGGTGCTGTTCTTGTCAATAATTCACATAATGGACGTTAGGGGGTGGCTATTTTGTTACAGCGGCATTTCAGTGACAAAGTTATACTTGATTTCTCGGATGGGGGTGTTCGAGTGATAACGTTAAAGTTTATATTTACGAATTTATTATTTGAATTGTCATCTGTTTATGCACCACGTGACATTTACGAACGACTGGATATTTTTCGTTCATTAGACTTTTCTTTAGATGATTGCTCGGGATTAATAGTAGTTGGGGATTTTAATTGCGTTTTGGATGAAATGCGTGAAAAATTTCCTCTACATTTATTCCGCGATGCCAGTCTTCTAGCCTTTGAACAGTTCATTACAAGGTTCGGTTTATTGGATGCACATTCATTATTAACATCAAATACCCCTGGTTTCACGTGGCGGCGTTTTGTTCTTGGAGAGTTGATCACTTCCCGTCTAGACAGGGCCTTGATTACGGTTAACCTGCAGAGTGCTGTCAGTAGTTTCCGTACGATGTGGTTTCGTGGTACCGATTAGGCTCTGTTAAGTTTGAAACTTAACATATCAAGTTGTTACGGGTCCAAATTACTGGCACTTTAACAATTAGCTTTTTGAGATATGTTGAATACATAAATATGAACACACTCTTAATCGAAAGAAGCCGTAGTTGGCAAATATATGGTCGTGACAAGATATCTTGGTATGCGACCTTAAAAAATGCAATCCGTGATATTACCAAGCGATATTCGCTTTGTCGGGCGTGTGACTTTCGATTTAAGAAACGCAAGTTAGAACATTCCGTTGCTCGTGAGTTGCGTAAATTAGCGAGTTGCATTCCTCGGTCTAGGGAAAATTTATATGCATATGAAGAAGACTTGGAGAAATTTGATCATAACGCCATTGAAGGGGCTCGAATTCGTTCACATATTTGTTGGTTCGAGGAGGGCGAAAGGTCAAAGTCTTGCTTTTTGCGTATGGAGAAAGTTCGGCAAGGTCGGACAGAGTTTCGATCCATGCTTGCTGAAGGGGGGAATGAGGTGTTCGAGGTGGATGATATAGCTGCTGTTTTACGTCACTATTATTCTACTTTGTATACTAAAGATTTGTTTGTTTTGGAATTTCGCATAAAGCTACTCGAGGGCTATCTTTGCTAGCCGTCCCTAATTTAGCAGTGTAAGACTAGAGGGAAGGCAGCTAGTCATCACCACCCACCGCCAACTCTTGGGCTACTCTTTTACCAACGAATAGTGGGATTGACCGTCACATTATAACGCCCCCACGGCTGGGAGGGCGAGCATGTTTAGCGCGAACCCGCGACCCTCAGATTACGAAGTGCACGCCTTAACGCGCTGGGCCATGCCGGTATACTAAAGAGGTTCAGCAGGATGATGTAGATATGATGCTCAACTTTATCGACCAGATGCTTTCCCCTGAACAAGCTCATACGTGTGATGCACCTTTCACCTCGGAATTGTTATCTGCATTTGCTGGTTTACCGACTGGAAAATCTCCGGGTCTTAATGGATTTACATCAGAATTTTACAAGTACTTTTTACCGTTATTTGTAGATGATTTTGTAACCGTCTTATCCGACCTCTGCCACTCCAAACAGTTGCTTCATTTTATGTGCATCGGGGTGATTGTTCCTTTTCCGAAGGGCGGGGATCGACGGTTGGCAGCTAATATTCGGCCACTGACGTTGCTGTGTACTGACTACAAGTTATTGGCTAAAGTGTTGGCTCGACGCCTTTCCACCGTAATATCTACTTTAGTGTCAGTTAGTCAGTCTGGTTGTATACCTGGACGGGATGTCAGTGATAACCCGTTAACTTTAGTTTTGCTTCTCTAATTATTAGAACGTACAGGACAAGGGGGAAATTTTTTTGAAACTCGATTAAATGAAAGCCTTTGATCGGGTGAACCATGACTATTTATTTCAACTTCTAGTGCGAGTGGGGTTTAACTCGACTTTTGTTAATTGGATTAAATTATGTTATACTGATATTTCTAGCTGTGTTAAGTTTAATGGCTTTCTCAATGATATGTTCTCCTTATCTCGAGGTATTCGTCAAGGCTGCCCAATGTCTGCTTTGCTTTATGTTCTCAGTGTTGAATCATTGTGAAATATGTTGGTCCATCATGATCAGATTATAGGTATTGGGGGTGATGGGTTCCTCAACACACCGTTCCTTATTTATCAAGATGTTGATGACACTACATTGACTTTACAAGATTCTGATTCCTTGCCATACGTATTGGATGATTGTAGTATTTATGGTCGGGCTTCGGGTGGTAGGATTAATTGGACAAAGAGTCAGGGTCTCTGGGTTGGGAGCTTGGCCTCTTCTAATGAGTATGTCCTGGGAGAGTTGAAAATCTCCCAGAATCCTATTCGGATTTTGGGTATTGTTTTTCATTCTCAATTTGATGTTATGCTGCAGGATACGTAGCGGGGAGTTTTGCACAAAGTCTCTAGTATTATAGTGTCCTGACGATATCGTTCCCTGTCGCTTAAGGGCAAACCTATTGTGTTGAATGCCTTGGTGGCGTCAGTTTTGTGGTATCCATTGCAAATCCTTTCATTGTCACAGCAATTTGAAGCTCGGTTTCGTCAGAGTGTATTAGATTTCGTGTGGGGGGCGGTACTCACAAGGTTGCTTATTGGATCTTGACCAAGAATTTTGCTAGTGGGGGTATCAGTTTGGTAGATATACACGTTCGTAAACTTGCTTTTTGCTTGAAATTGTTGAAGAGATGTTTGGGCGGTTCTTGTCCGTCGCCTTTGTGGCAACTTCTTTCTGGGTTTTCCTCTTGTTATGGTGAACTTGCATTGGGATTTCGGGCTCTTCAGTGCCGGATTTTGCCGAGGTATGTAAAGGTCTTTTGTGCACTAACGCGGGAAACCATTGACCATCTGTTTTTCATGTGTCCTTCTGTCCAGCCCTTGTGGTCCTGTGTGTATGCTTTACTGGAATTTTATTATGGATGCCCTATCTCCAACTGGGTCTGCAGGAGATGCCAGTTAGTGGAATCTCATCCTCTCTTACCTTGTCGGTGTTTAAATATTTTTCGCTTATTAACTAGTTTTGCACGCCTTATTATCCAATCTGCGAGGTCTGTTCAGTTAGCACGCAATCGCAAGCTTCATTTAATTTCGTTCTATAAAGTGCGTTTACGCAAACATATACACTTACATTATCATAGATGTGTGTTACATTACTTATTAAGTGTCTTTTATTCATTGTATCACTATAACGGTAGGTTGATTACAAAGGGAGTACTCGGATATGTGTTATGTGCTTTGTTAAGATAAAATGTGTTTTTTTCTACAATTGAGTTTTCTTTTTTTATCACAGCGTTTCATTCTTTTCATTGTTCTATTGAGGTTTTTGGTGTATTTTGATTTAAAACTTACAGCTAATTATCACTTCTTTTATATTTTTAACACATTTTACACCTGTTGTAATTTTTTAGCAAGGTATCTTGCAATGTTTTTCGTTTGTTTTTTTCCATATGCTAATTACTTAACTAGTGTTTCATTTACTGTATCACTATAATGGTAGGTTGGTAACAAAGATACCTGTTATGTGCTTTGTTAAGATGAACTTATTCTTTTCTACAAGTTTTCTTTTTTATCACAAGTGTTCCATTGTTTTCTTTGTTTTATTAATGTTTTTTGTGTAATTTGACTTAGATACTTACCGCTAACCATTACTTCTTTTATATTTTCTAATTCATTTTATACCTTTTGTTGTAATTTTTAACAAGGTGGTATCTTGCAATGTTTTCTCTCCATATGCTAATTATTTAACTAGTGTTTTATTTCATGCATTTTTGTTTATACCCCCTCTTTGAGATGGGATGAATAAGGAGAAAAAAAAACTCGACTTGTCATTGAGGGTCGCGGGTTCGAATCCTCGTCGGACCAAACATGGAGGCGTTATATATGACAGTCAGTCCCACTTTTCGTTAGTAAAAAGTTGGTGGTAATGACGAGCTGCCTCTCATCCAGTCTTACACTACAAAATTAGAGACGGCTAGTGCAGATAGCCCTCATATAGCTTTACGCGAAATTCGAAAACAAACAAAGTATCAACTGCGTCTAATTATTTCACTGGTTAACTCCGGCGACCAATTTTTTCCATCTTTCCTTTTCAACTCCATCTTATTTTAGCCCGGACAATCTATAAGAAAAGACCTGTATCGTAAAACACATACCATTAGACGAAGAGTGAAGCATAATTTACATAAATATTAGCTCCAAGTGCTATAGTCTGCTATTTCATAACTTAACATCAGTTTTGGTAAGAATGTGTAAAAGTCACGTTTTGTATTAATCCTGCCTCATAACATCTTGTTACAAAATTCATTGTTTTTTTCTTTAAATGTTTCCAGTTGAATATCCAGTGGTCTCTAACATATCTTTAAAATAAAGTATAAGTTTAAAGCGCTGTTTATTTCAAAATCAATCGGTATCCATTTAATACCTTGCTAGTGGAATACAAGTTCACGTGTCCTCCGCGCAGTCAGGAATACATCGGATCAACCATTTAGCAGACGAGTGAAAAAACATTGTGATGCTAAAACCTAAAACCAGAGATGAAACTGAGGCAAAAAGTTCAGAATAGCATTCCACAACTTGAAGATCCAACCCATTAGTCTTGTTGGACTTCAGTTTGAAATGTTAAAATGGACCATGAAAGAAAGATTACGTTTTCTAAAATTCAAGTTAACCATTGCCTGAAACGACAGTAGTTATTACCAAGAACTGTCTAAATGAATGTGACATGTCATGTGTGCATCTAGTTCTGTTTGTTTGTTTGTTTTTGCACCAATCTCTCGCTTCCAGAAGAATACCTTCCGCCTTAGGTTATCGTCAAACTAAGAATTCTTTTCACCTTAGGTTATTGTTAAACTAAGAATACCTTCCACCTCAGGTTATCGTTAAACTAAGAATACTTTCCATCTCACGTTATCGTTAAACTGAGAATACCTTCCACCTCAGGTTATCGTTAAACTAAGAATACCTTCCACCTCAGGTTATCGTTAAACTAAGAATACTTTCCACCTCAGGTTATCGTTAAACTGAGAATACCTTCCACCTCAGGTTATCGTTAAACTAAGAATACTTTCCACCTCAGGTTACCGTTAAACTGAGAATACCTTCCACCTCAGGTTATCGTTAAACTAAAAATTCCTTCCATCTTAGGTTATCGTTAAACTAAGAATTCCTTCCATCTTAGGTTATCGTTAAACTAAGAATTCCTTCCACCTCAGGTTATCGTTAAACTAAGAATACCTTCCACCTCAGGTTATCGTTAAGCTAAGAATTCCTTTCACCTCAGGTTATCGTTAAACTAAGAATTCCTTCCATCTCAAGTTATCGTTTAACTAAGAATTCCTTCCACCTTAGGCTACCGTTAAACTAAAAATACCTTCCACCTCAGGTTATCGTTAAACTAAGAATACCTTCCGCCTCAGGTTATCGTTAAACTAAGAATACCTTAAACTGAGAAAATCGTCTCTCAACCAGAAGCGTGCTACCACAACATCTCCGATAGCAAGGAAATCTGAACAAAATAACATAAAATATCCCTTCAAACAGTTCTAACAGTGCAACTTCAGAGGAACCTAACAACTGAGATAAATTACCAGATTATGCGTTACTGTTGTTTAGCTGACGAATCGAGTAATTGAGTGGAAACCAGTTTAGAAATGAAACCGAGGAGAAATGACAGACGTGTTGTAATAACACACCAGTTCATAGTTTTTATAGTAGTGTATATTTAATCATCTTATAAACATTCGTGTTTGTACATGTACCAATGGGAAATAATAGAGTAATTGAAATTTTTGAAACATAAATTGTTTAGTAGGTTAATAATAACTGAAATTTTTTATACACACCAAGTACACTCGGTTTCTTAGCACTTTTGGTCACATGTCATCATGACTTAGAAACAGTCATTGTTGCTTTACAGATGAATTAATATTCCTGCATCGAACATAACTGTAAGATAAGTTATTGAAATTATGAATCACACGCCTGGCTGCACCAGACACTGTGTAGGTCATGTATGGAAAGTATTTTTGTTTAAATGTCTTTATGAAATACTAAATAAATGACTCTCTATTTCAGACACTGATGGGCATGCTAAGATTGGGAAAGGTGGGTGTGCTAATGTCTCCACCACTGGCCAGTGGCTTTACAACAGGGGCAGCTCTTCATGTCACGACCAGTCAGATCCAATATGTTCTCAGTCTCAAACTGCCCCGATTCAGTGGTCCTCTAAACATAATCTACGTAAGTATTGGTAAGAAGGATAGTAATATGAACAAACTCTGTACTTTTAAAGCTCATATATATTGTGAAAAATAATAACATAACATGTTTGGGTGAGACTTACAATCTGTTTTGTGGGTTAAACTTTTCCTATGTTAAAACATATAAATGAACTGAATATCAGATACAAACTGATTTATTGGGTTTTATATGGACTCGGGGTCAAAGCCATATTTTTGTTTCACCATAAGCAAGTAATCAGTTTGAGAACATTCATGACGTTAGATAATCTAAATTGTATTCTATACAAACGATACGTTTTTTTAAACATTGACGTAGATGCAAGAATACCAGTTGTTCAAAAACATCAGTAATTAGAGTTGATTTTATTTTGTTGGTTCACTTGTTTTGTTGAATTTCACACAAAACTACTGGAAAGCTACCTGTACTATTCGTTCCTTATTTTGGAATAAATGACCAGAGAGAAGGCAGCTTGTTACTATCACTCACCGCCAAATTTTGGACTTCTTTTTCCCCAGTCACACTAGAGACGGCTAAAAGGGCAAATATTTTTTTGGTGGAGAAAACTTGATAGGTAGACCGTTGACCTGAACTTCAAAAACCACTTGTCAACATACTTTATATTACTTGTTTTTTGTTTTTTTTTGGAATTTCGCACAAAGCTACTCGAGGGCTATCTGTGCTAACCGTCCCGAATTTAGCAGTGTAAGACAAGAGGGAAGACAGCTAGTCATCACCACCCAACGCCAACTCTTGTGCTACTCTTTTACCAACGAATAGTGGGATTGACCGTAACATTGTACACCCCCACGGCTGGGAGGGCGAGCATGTTTAGCACGACCCGGGCGCGAACCCGCGACTCTCGAATTACGAGTCGCACGCCTTACGCGCTTGGACATGCCAGGCCCTTTATATTACTAAGCCCAACAGTGTAATATGAGCCCTGGAACAGTAATAGTTCTCACCGGGGGACTGATCTGTCGATATTGATGTAAATTTTTTTTTATTTCGCGTAAAGCTACTCGAGGGCTATCTGCGCTAGCCGTCCCTAGTTTTGAGTGTAATACTAGAGGGAAGGCAGCTAGTAATCACCACCCACCGCCAACTCTTGGACCACTCTTTTACCAACAAATAGTGGGATTGACCGTCACATTATAATGCCCCCACGGCTGAAATGACGAGCAAGTTTGGTGTGACCGGGATTCGAACCCGCGACCCTCGGATTACGAGTTGAACACCTTAACCCACCTGGCCATGCGCTAAGCCCATTGATATACGAAAAGAACACATTTTAAAACATCAGTCATACTAATAAGAACATGCTATTCTGGATGACAAGTTATAATTATCTCTATTAATGAGCACAGTCTCATATTCCCTGTCCCCTGTGGGGCAGTTTGATTATTTGAAATTAAGCACAAAGCAACACAATGGGCTATTTATGCTCTGCCCACCACGGCTATCGAAACCCGGTTTTTAGCGGTGTGAGTCTGCAGATATGCCGCTGCGCCACTGAAGGAGCCAGTCAGACAGTCTTCAGATTTACTCTGCTAGAATCAAGGGTTTGATTCCTCTCGATGGACACAGTATATAGCTCGATGTGACTATGCTGTAAGAAAGGATATGTATACTATTGTTTTCCCAATGCGTCAACGGTACGTTCAGGAATTTACATCACGAAAATCCGTGATTCGATTCCATGTGGCGGACCATGCGCATTTATTATATTGTGTAGATTTGCGCTAAAATATGCGAACATATGCGCTCGACTAGTAATCTGAGGGTCGCGGGTTCGAATTCCTGTCACACCAAAGATATTTGCCCTTTCAGCTGTGGGAGCATTATAAGTGACGCTCAATCCCCTATTCTTTGATAAAAGAGTAGCCCAAGAGTTGACGGTAGGAGGTGGTGACTTGTTACCTTCCATCTCGTCTTACGCCGCTAAATTGGGAAAAGCTAGCGCTGACAGCCCTCGAGTAGCTTTGTGCGAAATTCCAAAACAAACAAAACATCTTTCTTGTCGCCTTAACCATGCGTTTGCGTAACTTATTTACTGAAATAATAGTAGCGTCTTTTATCAAAGAGTTTCCGTGATTTGTAGTAACAAAAGAGAAATAAATACTTAGGCTTAACAACTTTTTTTTTAGTACCGTTGATGTCCTGTGTGATGACCCTGGACATTTACTGTACCGTTTAACGAAATCTTTACTTGATATACTGTAGACATTGCACTGCACAAGACCTATCTTTCTTTTCCCCACCTCTTGCTTTTGAAAGTTCATTCAACCTTATACTATTTCTCTAACCTACCAATGGACCAGCAGTAAGTCTGCTGTAGGCTTATAATGCTAAAATCGGGCTTCGATACCCGTGGTGAGAAGAGCACGGATAGCGTCTTGTGTAACTTTGTGCTTAAAACCAAACAAAAACCGACATCATCTTCTACAAGCTTTGTTCTAATGTTGTCATTGTTTACCAGCAATCAGTATATAGAAATATGATATTTCTTCACGGTCGAATGACGTAATCAGGCTAGTCTGATTATATGCACAACATAACCTTAGCATTTTTCTCAACTATCAAGTCGTTAACATACTATTACAACTGTATTTTGTAATAATGATAAAACACTTGGTTAAAAAAGACCTTCCCGTCATGCTTCAAAAGTGCTGTCGCCGGTAGGATCGTTTGTTTGTTTTGGAATTTTGCGTAAGGCTAAACGAGGGCTATCTGTCGAACGCCTTAACCGCCAGGCCATGCCAGTAGGATGATGATAAATTACGTAGCTTTTTGCTAAGACTTAAGTAGAAATATACATTGTCCGTGTGACGCAATATTTTAATGATTTCATTCGACGTATACCAAAACTGGAACAGTTTTCAAGATTAGTTTTAAGTTTCGCTTGTGGAGCTCTTATAGACACAACGTTAGCGGATCTAAATCTGTGGAATTATGCTGTTTACAAGTTCCGAGAAAAGTTTCGACTGAAATGGTGAATTGTTGGTTCCGGTGATAAATTATTTCACTTTCTTTCGGTATACGTCAGTTGTGAATTTCCACGTTGGTTTATTCCAACTGGATACACGATGTTTACTTCTTCACCGATACACAGTTCAACCTTAAAAAACCCACTTTTTTTCCAAACGCTAAATCTTCGTGACTTGCACTTTTTTACACCATCGTGTCAGCAAAAACGTTCTGTAATATAACTGTTCCAGAAGTGATATATTATAAAGTCATATCGAATACCAAGTAGCCAGAAGCTGAGTATTAATGATAGTAGTTGTAAATAATCTTTTATTAAACTACTGAACTGTGATCATAAACATAGCTTAGTGTTGAAGTCTGCTTTCCTTTAACTAGTTTTTCAGAAAACACACGTGTATTTATTGATTTGTTGTCGTTTTCTCTTAATGGACAAGTATAAACAAAATCTGTTATTACGTACATTCTTACAATATTTACGCTATAACTAAATATGAGCGACACATGTGAAGACCAAATCAATATTCTTATTTCTCGCAGGCCCGGCATGGCCAAGCGTGTTAAGGCGTGCAACTCATAATCTGAGGGTCGCGGGTTCGCATTCCCGTCGCGCTAAAAATGCTCGCCCTTTCAGCCGTGGGGCGTTATAATGTGACGGTCAATTCCACTGTTCGTTGGTAAAAGAGTAGTCCAAGACGGTGGGTGGTGACGACTAGCTGCCTTCCCTCTACTCTTACACTGCTAAATTAGGGACGGCTAGCACAGATAGCCCTTGTGTAGCTTTGCGCGAAATTCAAAACATACAATCAAACATACAAAGGCCGCGAGTTTGAATCTTCATCACGCCAAACATGCTCGCTCTTTCAGCCGTGGGGGCGTTATAAGTTACGGTCTGTCCCATTATATATATATTTGTTGATAAAAGAGTAGCGTAAGAGTTGGCGGTGGTTGGTAATAACTAGCTGCCTTCCCTCGAGTTTTACAATGCAAAATTAGGAATGGCTAGTGCAGATATACCTCGTATAAATTTGCGCGAAATAAAAACACAAAACAACAAGCATCAAACCACACAAACGTATTAATACAACCAAAACATTTGTAAAATTAATTCTGTGTTGTCATTTTGTCTTCTGACTTGTGGAGATAAAATATCGCGAAAACATTTACAAACAGTAGACTCGTATTGCTTCTTGTGTGGAAATGTTTTAAATGCATATCTTCCCGTTTCTGCATCTAGGTATACATTTCAATTTTTAAGAACATCCACAAGACGAACATTGTCTCCTTAGTTCTGTCGTTGTGTGTCATCGTTATTTTAGTCTTCTTCAAGGACTTCATCAATGCCAAGTTCCGAGAGAAACTAAAGATCCCGATACCAATCGATCTTATCGTAGTACGTTTGATTTTTATTGATGTGGTTCAGTGAGATTCTAAATGTTGATTTATTTAAAATTACGTCTTGGCTTCTTACAAAGTTCCTTTTCTTTAAGGGACTCTCAAGGTAATAAATAACACTGTTAACATAATTATTATTTTTTAAACCATCGAATCGCGGTGAAGACTGATTCGATGTTAATCCAATTAACATTAAGTTCACAACGTTCACGTATCATATCGTCTACTTGTCACAAAAGTTGCGTAGAAGAAAACACACCACTAGAAAATTTTCGTATCGTATAATTCGTTACGTTTAATATATTACGTAAAGCACTTGAATAATAAAGTAAATTACTGTGTTTTTGCTTGTCATGAGTCTCAAAATTTATACTTGTACGTTTCCCTACAGGTTGTTCTAGGAACTGTAGTGTCGCATTTCTTGAGCCTGAACCCGAACTACGGCGTTCAAATAATTGGAGCAATTCCGACGGGGTAAGTCTTTTAATAGCCCCCCAGTGGCTCAGCGGTATGTCTGCGGACTTACGCGCTAAAATCCGGGTTTCGATACCCATTGTGTAGCTTTGTGCTTAATTAAAAACAACAACAACGTCTTTTAACAACTTTTGAAACGACACTACCTGGCGGGCATTTTGTTTAAAATTTTTATTTATCTGGTGTACCCTGGTGGGACAGCTATAACTTTACGCAGCTCGCAATGCTAAAATCCGAGATTCGATTCCTCGCGATGGACACAACATATAATCCAATGTAGCTTTACTTCATATTTATTTGTTTATACTTCAAATATTAAAAACTTTCTTTTGCTTCAAATAAAAGTATTGCATATCTGGTTGTGTATTATAATATTGTTACGATTAGGATGTAATTTCTGAATTTCATTAAAAATTATTTATGTCACAATTGTTCATATAATTGTTTGAACATCTAGATTTTTAATTATTTCTTATTAATCACAAATTTACACGGTGGACAACTTTGGGTGCATTCACCACGGATACTGATATCCGACTTTCAGCGTTATATTTGAATGTTTCGAGTTTTGCACGAAGCTATACGAGAACTATCTGCGCTGACTGTTCCTAATTTAGCAGTATAAGACTTGAGAGAAGGCAGTTAACCATCACCACCCACCGCCAACTCTTGGGCTACTCTTTTACAAACGAACGGTGGGATTACCAGTCGAACGCTTTAACACGCTTGGCCATGCCGGGCGCGAATACAAGAAGTAAAATGACTAAATATTTATTTGTGTAATATTTGGACATCTGAGGGGCGAGCGGGATTCGAACCTGCGAACCTCAGATTACGAATTGAGTGCCCTAACCACCTGGCCCCTTAGCATTATAGTCTCTCAGACTAACCAGTGAGCCACTAGAATTGAAGACATGTGTAGTTTTTTAATTTTATAAAGTCGTCTGGAATTCAGTGGTGACCCCAGTGAGAGAGTGATATATATGCGGACTCACATCGCTAATAACCGGGTTTCAATACCCCTGATAGGTAGCTCACACATAGCGCACTTTGTGGTTTTGTACTTAATTCAAAATAAACAAACTTATGCCGGTTAAAGTTCATCCAGTAATGATAAATGATGAATTTATTGATATGAAAAAACCAGGAAGTATTGTTGTCTGTTTTTAAATATCTCATAAAAACATCTTAATGTCTGTCGACAATTTCTTCCAAAACCGTAACAATAGAGTAATTAGTTGGAACTTATCGTAGTAAGATACATCTTCATAGACAGTTGATATTTTTGAACTTTACATATATATAACCTAAGAAACTCGTTTGATGACATTCTTAGGTTCTTACTTTATATGTATCATGTTTCAGTTATTTTGCGTGTCACAAACGTTGAAAACAATAAAACATTTGTAGGACTACGGTCACAAGGGTTTTCTTATTGCAAAGCCACATGGGGCTATCTGCTCTGTACACCAAGGGGAATCAAACCTCTGATGTTAGCGTCGTAAATCCGAAGACTTACCGCTGTCCCAGCGTGGGACATTTGTCTGAGATGGATAGGGATTATATTAAAGAACCTAAGTACATATATGTATGAAAAAGGTTCCGTAACCAATAGGTTCTATGTTAGTGCGACGCGGGCGCGAACCCGCGACCCTCGGATTTTGAGTCGCACGCCTTACGCGCTTAGCCATGCCAGGCCATCCAATAGGTTCCAACACCGATCAGTGGTAAATTTATGAATTAGATCCGGGATTCGATTCCTAGTGGTAAACAGGATACAAAGTAAAAACAATTTCTACACGAACGCTACAAATAGTGACACTTCTCTCATATTATATTAATAGAAATATTGAGATATCTACTGGAATTATTTATTCGTTTGTTTTTATTTCTATTGTAAACATTCTTTTTCTGAAATGAAAAAGAGCAATGGGTAAGAAAGTAAAAAACAACACCTCGAACAATGAGGGTTAAGAAAGGAAAAAAAAAATCTCGAAATCTCATTAAGATTATAAGATATCCAGGATATTTACTAACTTTATAGTACAATATCATTTAATAATCATTGCTATTTTTCCGATAACAAATTATTAATCATTTCCTTTTCTGTTTTCAGACTTCCTCCACCTACCCTTCCACCTGCACGTCTCCTTCCAGAAGTGGCCGGAGATAGCGTCGCCGTTGCTCTTGTTGGTTTTGCATCATCTCTTTCCCTTGCTGCTATGTATGCAAAACGCCATAGTTATAAAATAGATGCTAACCAGGTGTGTTGGAGAGTTTAATAACACACTTGATAAGTCAAGTTTGTCGAAGTTTGCAAGACAACAAGATGTACATTCACTGTAACTAACACAAATGGCCTAGTTAGTCTTTGAAATGTAAAATAACTCTATTTTATAAGGAAACATTTCAGTTCTCTTGTTTCTCTTGTTATGTAATGGGAGCTTAACAACCAAATCACGTGAATGTAAATCTGTATCACGTTGGGTTATTTCATATTAACGTCTTTCTAAACGTCTTTGTTTTATTTGACAATAACATAAATACATTCGTCATCGTCTTACCTGACCATGCTTCATATTGGGCCTTTCTGCCCTACTTCAATAGTTACTTATTTATAAGATCAAAACATTATAAGGAAACTTTTATTTTTATTTAGTTTTAACCAGTAAAATCTAAATTATAAAAAATACGATGTCTACGTTAACTGTTGTTTAATTTAGTTATTCAATTATTACATGTTCCATTTTTTTTCTAACTTGTAGATTTCTTTATTCGTTAGGAACTGCTGGCAATCGGAGCAGGAAATATTCTTGGTGGTTTTTTTTCATGTATCCCTTCCGGTGGTTCACTGGCCCGTAGTGCAGTGATGGACAGTATAGGTGCAAGAACTCAGGTATAATAAACCGACGATTTTAATTTAATCGAACACATGCTAGTATTTTCTCCACGAGAGAGCGCTAATCACTAACACATATATTATATATATTTTTTCCGACAGATGCCGCTAATCACTGCCGTGATGCGTATCTAATAGGTTATTGTTTGTTTGTTTGTTTTGAATTAAGCACAAAGCTACACAATGGGCTATCTGTGCTCTGCCCACCACGGGTATCGAAACCCGCATTTTAGCGTGTAAGTCCGCAGACATACCGCTGAGCCACTGGGGGGCAATAGGTTATTGATTTATTAAACTTCATACAGACTATTATTTTAGAAAGGATATTATAAGTTTGTTTTCCGTCAGAGGGCGCTATTCACCCCCGTAGTGTGTATATGATACATTACTAATTTATTAAATGTTAGTAGAGACTTCTATTGTAAAGAGTATATAATATAATGATTCCGTCAGAAGGCGCTAATCACTGTCTTGGTGTTTTATCTGATAAGTTATTAATTTATTAAAGTTCATACTGTTTAATATTTTAAGCATGAGCTGGATAAGTCGACAGTGAAACACTGTAACCAGGCTTAGTTTCATGTGTAGTATTTGTGGATTTGTCTTGTGTTCCACCGTCTGTCTGAATACACATCCACTTCGTGTCTGTTGTGCTACGACTGAGTATTTATCTATCTGATAACCACGCTGAAGGCTAGCTTAATCCAGGAAGACAAACAATATATATATATGTTACATATATCACTTGAGCACTTTAAATTTTAATGTATTTTGTTTTGGCTTTTAAAAATATTGTTGTAATATCTCAAGATGAATTATTTACGGATAACAATATACGATCATTGCTGAGTCTTTCATCTATTTTGTTATATATGTTTAACGTCTGTCGTTATTAAATAATTAACGTTTTCAGCGGCACAGCTGGAAGTTTGTAGACTTATAACGCTAAAACCCAGGTATTCGGTTATATAGCTTTACGCTGAATTATAAACAAATACTCTTCCGTGTTACTGTATAAATGCTGTTACAAAATTAATTTTAAGATTGAGAAAAAACATGTTTATTTTAGAGCAAAGCCACATTGAGCAATTTGCTGTGTCCACTGCTGAAAATAAAATTCTGAATTTTAGCGTTGCAAATCCATAAGAGGCAGTGGCCCCACCGGTAGAGCGGAAACACTGAATGTTAAGAAACTGTAAAAAGCCAACAGCAACCTCTGTTTTACTTTTTGTACACGGCTCACAAAAAGAAGGTACCGGTAAAATTACTTTTGTACACGATTCACATAAAAAAATAGACCTTTTAAATATTTGTTTTGTGCACGATTCACAAAAAGGACGTACCTTTAAATTGTTTTGTACACGACTCGCCAAAAGAAGGTACCTTTTAAATAGTTTTGTACACGACTCGCCAAAAGAAGGTACATTTTAAATAGTTTTGTACACGATTTACCAAAAAAGGATACTTGTGAATATTAGTTTGTGGATTTTTCGTGTCCAATGAACTCTAACTGTAAACATGTTTAGATTTATGACACGCGAGAAAATACTAGAGATGTTTGTTAATTCTGAGGGTCACAATAGAGAGATGTGAATTCTATTTGTTATCATAACCTCACGTAATATTATTTACTTAAACAGCTAATATTGAACATGACAGAAAGACAGAAAAGTGGCTGTTGGCCCTACGTCAAAAAGACATTTAAAATGAAAAGTTAAGAATGCTTTGATGTTTTATGTTAAACATATTTATTGTTACTTAATTTTTTACACTTTATGGTTTGTTTACAGTTGAACGGTTTGATATCCTGTGTCGTTTTATTGATTGTTCTTCTGCTTCTGGCTCCTCTTCTTCATTCTTTACCAACAGTAAGTAAATACGTATTTATAGCTTTCTTTATCCTGTTACTATCAGGTCATCCGTTAAGTAATGTCCGATTTTAGGTTTAGAAACATAGAAAGGATTTCAAATGCTTTTAATGTTATTTAATCAATAATGTATGTTTCATTATTATTAATTACTTCCTGCCAGCGATTCACAAGCTTCTGAATGTCACTTCTGTAAAATTCTTGGAGTTTGGAGAAAGACAATGTAGAAAAGGTAGTTTTGTCATCTTCATGTGTTCCAAGCTCTTTTCTGTCAAGATAGTTCTGTAAACTTTGGAATAGATGATAATCAGATGTGGCAGGTCTGGAGAATAAGGAGAATGTGGAAGTTTTTTTCCAGTCTAGCTCTTCAATCTTTGCCGATGTGATCCTTGCTGTCTGGGGCTGTGCATTATCCTAGTGTAACACAACACTTTTACGATTGACCAAAACAGGCCTCTTTTTCTCTCAGTGAAACATTCAGGTTCTCTAACGGTTGGCAGTAGAAGTTTGTAATTGGTACGTTGAGTGACAGCAACTCAAAGTGCATCCAACCAACTGTATCCTACCAAACGCTTACTGCCCACTCTTGCTCTAAGGTTGGCTTCTATCAAATCATGGGGGACCCATTTTCCAAGTTTTTACATCTTTCCAAGCTGTTGTAAATGACTGTTGTATGGGTTGAACTAAGCATCTGTACTAGTTCTTCAACTGTTACAGCACAGTCTTCATCAAGTGCAACCAGCAGCAAGTCATCATTAAACTCAACAGGACAACCTGAACAAGGTGCATCACTTAAGCTGTAGTCACCTGATCTGAACTTCTGAAACCAACTTCGACATCTTCTTTCATAGACAGACTCCGCACCATAAACACTTTGAATGTTTCGTGTAGTTTCTGCTACACTATTGCCTTTTTTAAAACTCAAAAAGCATTATATGTTTAATGTGTTCCTCACACACATCCATCTTTATAAGGGTTTATTTGAGTTGGGTTAGTTTTTTTTATTTGTCTGAACATTTTTATACATGTCCTACTACATATTTTAGTTATTAAAGTCTTCTACAAAAAGAGAAATGATGATGCATTTTCTATATTAAATTTTCGGACGTTACTTATAACGAATCTAGGATACTTATAAATGTGTCTTGGACGATAAACGCTTTATTGTATAGCACTGAAAATTTCGAGTTAGAACAAATATCTACCAACATTTTAGTAAAACCTCTATTATGAGAACAATTTCCTTATTTCAAAACAATAGTATCAGCAACTTTTAGAGTCGACACAACATAATTTTAATAGTTATAACGTTGTAATCACTAAATCTGATATTTTTCCACTAGAGGGCGGTACTCTCCGAAAGTCAATTAGTCGTAATTTTAATTGTTACAACGATGTAATTATTAAATCTCGTATATCATACACTAGAGAACGATACTCTTTGAGCTTTTGTAGTCGAATACTCCTAAGTTTATCGATTACAACGTTGTAATCACTAAATCTGATATTTCCTCTACTAGAGGAAGCTACTTTCTGAACTTTTGCAGTCGATAAGTTCTAATTTCGTTAACTACAACGCTGTAATAATTAAATTGGATATTCTCTCCACTAGAGGGCGATTAATATTTGCTGTGATAAATATATATATATATTTTTTTTCTTTCTAGTGTGTGTTAGCTACCATCACCATAATAGCACTAAAGGATCTTCTGAAGCAGTTCACAGAACTTAAACGTCTGGGACGAATCTCAAAAGTTGATGCTGTAAGTTAATTCTTCATCTCTAGAGCCTTATGTAACAGTTACAAGATTTTGTGTATTACATTGAGTGTCATTACACTGAGAGGAAGATGCTTCTTCTTATTAAATCTGTATTTGGAAAGAAACTTTTTGAGTCAGCTTGTTTTGTTTTAATCTCGTTTCCCAGAGTAATCTCGTTGTGCAGAAACTAGAAGAAATTCTTGTATATCTAAGTATTGTAATTACACTTTTAATGGTTAAACATAATAAAGTGTTTTTACCTTTGACATAACTTTCAAAAAACTTTCGAATTCACACTGTAAAAGTTTGATTATTGTTATAACAAAGCGACCTGAAACCAGTAGTGCAACCGCTTTGGACTGTGTTTAAAATATGAGTTTTGATGACAAATGTACAGGGTGGTCGCAAGAAAAGCGGAAAATTTGAGGGTCAGATGAGATCATGAATAAAATGCGTGCTTACTCATTTCTATTTTGACTTCTTTACATCATGAATAAAATGCATGATTTTAATAATTTTGAGCATCTATGAGTGTAATATAACATATGCCTTTAAAAACTTTGTAAAAGTTATTCTTTGTAAAAATAAATAGCTGTTTGACAAATTTTCCGCTTTTCTAGCGACCACCCTGTGGTAAAAAATATAAAGTTCAAACGATGAATTACCTCATTCAGTGTTGCATCTGGGACAGTTGCGTCAAGTGACTGTGTATAGACAGATATATAGCTTGTTTTTATACCTTAATTTGGTTTTAAATACTTGGACATATCGAATAAAATGTTTATTCATGGATTTGAGATTATTAAAATTTGGCTAGGACATATGGGCATGACGTCACTGAATTACAATATATGCATTATTTTTTAACATATGGTCTTATTTCTTAATTAGGAACAATAAATTTATTTCTACAAAACAAATCAACGTTTTGAAGCCCTTTTAATGTTTTTATTGTTATTGTATGAAATCAAAATCAAAATAAAATCCCCACGTTTGTCCTTAGGATTAGCAAGCTTTTCGCGCCGTTACAGAACGATAGACAATTTACTGATTTAATTTTAAATTTTGTTTTTATACTGGCTCTAGTAATCACATAAACCTTCCTTCTGTTATTACAGTGTATATGGTTTGTTACGTTTGCCTCCGTCGTTTTACTGGACGTAACTTATGGATTAATCATCAGTATTATTGTGTCTCTGTTTACCGTCGTATGGAGGATGCAAAGGTTTGTAGAAAACTATTCAATTATGAAAACAGAAGAGAACAGACGATTAGAAAAACATGCGACTTAACTTTTTTTTTTACTTAATATTTTGCTAATGTTGTTTGAGTGTGTGTTTTTCTTATAGCAAAGCCACATCAGGCTATCTGTTGTGACCACCGAGGGAATTTAACCCCTGATTTTAACGTTGCAATTCCGAAGACTTATCGCTGTTCCAGCGAGGACATGTCGTTTGATAAAATTCAGTTTTATTTATTTAAGGCACGGTTATGAAATTCCTCTATAGAAATGCTTGTTATTTAAAAAGTTGATAGAGGTCAAGTCTCTCCTTCGTTTGAGAATTTACAACATAAAATCGTCATTATTTACTGTTGTGTGAGTGGTATCTTTAGATGTTATATAAGTTCTAATTTTGTTGTGTTTTATTTTTTTTGTAGTCACCGTGGAACTATTCTTCAAGAATTTGGTAGCTCTGGCGTCTATATTCCTGGTACAAAAGTAAAATGCCTGGTAAGACTAAACCGGAAGTAAAATATATGGTTAAGCCTAAAGTAAAATACCTGGTAAGTCTAAACCAGAAGTAAAATCCGTGATTAAGCCTGAACTAAAAATAAAATAAATGGTAAGAGTGAACCGGTAACAAAATACTAGGTAAGATTATGTCGAAATTAAAATACATGGAAAGTCTAAACCAGAAGCAAAATACATGATTAAGCCTAAACCTATCTCATGTTATCCGCATACAAAACAAAAGTAGTTTTGTATATACACCCGAGCTATAACGTAAACGTTTGTTTAGAGTATTTGTACGTATTTTTTTCATAACCCAGAATTGTTTGTATCAGGTTTAGTTTGTATAAAAGAGGTGTGTGTTGTACATAAAAGACTTAAGAGCGATGATAGTTATAAAAAGTGTTAACAATTTTTTTTATACAAATAAAATTTAAAATAAAAATTAAATAACGGTTAAAGGTGGTGGGAAAAAAGATAAGGTTACACAGTATATCCGAAATAACATCAATATATATAAATTAAAGCATGAATAATTCTAATAATGTAAAGTTGAATTGTGAATTTAGTTCTGAAAATGCTTTCAGACAAATACAAAAGTCAATAATTCTGTGATCGAGGTTTATACCATTTGGTGTGACGATATTTAACAGTGCTATCCAATAAGCTTCTTTAAGTTTCCTGTTTCTGTTAGATGTAAAATTTGTCACTATATACGTCAGTTTAATGTCTTTAAGGAAGTGTCCAGGTGTATTGAAGAATTTACGACCAGAAAGTTTTTATTTATTTTCTGTTTTTGTTTCTTAGTTATTAACACGTTCCCATATAGTTGTTTCGGTTTGACTTTCTTATTGAAAATTAAAGTTTTGACATTGGATTTGATAAATAACATTTTTTTGTAGATCACATTATAAGTTTAGTGTTTCTGAACTGTTATTGGCTGTTCTTTTCGCCAAATGCGTTCGTTTTCTTCGTGAACTTGTAGGTTTAGCATCACTTGCTATTTACTGCAAGGATGATCCCCACCTAGTGCCAACTTAAAGTTTACGTGAACTAAGTGTAAATGCAAAGTTTTGTTTTAGTGAATCATTAAGTTAAGGAGGTAAAAGTGTGTTTTTGTAGTATTCGAGGTAGATTTTTTTAGTTTTTAGTGATAGGTAATAACCAGTGGAACACGACAATAATTTGTTTTAGGTGATTGTTTCAAGGCAGATTCACGAGGTATATTGTTAACTTTGTCAAGTTGTTGGTGATAATGTTTTGTTTATACCCTCTTTCAGTCACAATCTCTGACGGTCAATGTTCTGATTATCAGAGTGTATCTTCAATATTAATGTTTAATTGAATGGGATATTGTGTTTGGTGTGTGAAGAGTGACAGCTTTCATTATGTAAGTATTGTGGTTTATCAGTTGGTTCTCGGTACAAATGAGTTAGGTTTACATCTAATATATTTGTCTGAGTACTAGAGTAACCCAGAGTAATTTAATAGAAGTGTGGAAGGTGTTAGCATGTAAAAGGACAGTAAAGAGTCTTTCTGTGCTACTTATCAATGTAACGTTTTTGAAACATTGGTTTCTCTGTGCAAAGTTCCAACAGTCTCGTCTCTAAGTCTCCCATAAAAATGTTGGTGTGGTTTGATGCCATCTTAATACTTATAGCTTCTATGCCTTTTGTTTGAATATATAATTTAATATTAAACGCAAAATCAGTAAGTGTAAGTACTAGCTCAGCTACGTCTGTAATAATTTGAGTGTTGCATTTATGTAGGTTTAACAGAGATTCTAGGACTTTTAGGAGTTCGTCGTGGGGAGTATTTGTGTAAAGAGAAGAAACATCTACAGTACAGATAATGATGTTCAGAGAAAGTTTTCTGTTGTTGTTGATGTCAGAGATAAAGTTTTGAAAATGTGTTGTGTTTTTTTAATATACTGTAAAGAATGTGGAAGATTTGGTTTGGTCTAAATTTCACGCAAAACCACACAAGAGCTATCTGTGTTAACCGTTCCTAATTTAGCAGTGTAAAACTCAAAGGAAGGCAGCTAGTCATCACCACCCACCACTAACTCTTGAGTTACTTTTTTATTAACGAATAGTGGGATTTACCGTTACATTGTAACATTCCCACGACTTAAAGGGCAAACATGTTTGGTGTGATAAGGATTCGATTTCGCGATTCTCATATCACGGGTTGAGCACCTTAACCACCTGGCCATGCCGGGTCTACGTAAAGGACATCTTTAATGTGGTAAACAACATAAGAAAATAAGTTCTCGCAACTAGAAATAACACGATTGGTGTTTTAGCTTTCCTCTAAACTACACACGACGTCTTCGATAACTTTAATAAATTTTGGTTTTGGGTCCAAAACCACCTGTTTAAAGTGGTTTGTATCATTAAATTATCGGTAAGACTCGTTGATGGAGTCGAATTTATCTTGAATGACAATGACCCCTCTCCTTATAAGCTGGTCTAATAATCATTTCATTTTTATTTTTTAATGAACCTGAGGCAGTACATTAATTATAGGAGGGTTTCTTTCGTATGCTTTAGTCCTAATTTATGGCTTCAATTATTTCATTTTCATCAGCCGTAGTAAAACTCTCTCGGTGCCATTGTATATTAGCTGGGAGTGACCAGAAGGGCTTCTCTTAAAACTGTGAGTCGAAATCATTTCTTTCAATGGCTTGATTGTTAGAAAAATCTAAAAGTCTTAATCTACGTATAAATTATTTTAGAATTGGGAGAAAAATTAAGACCTTTGCTGAGAAGCTTGTGTTGAGTTTTAGTTTGTGTTTTAAAGGACATATTGATGACATTGAAAGTGTTCTTGGGTTTGGGTGGATCGGATGTAGAAGTGATTAAGTTAGTGAAGTCGGAATTAGAATATATTTTAGGAGACGGTTCGATGTACGTGTTTACATTGCTGCAGTTAATAATCAACGGTTCACTGATGTTATTGTTATGAATCTATTTAAAGTGTTTTTTTTGTTGTACACAAACGTTACGGTTTGAGTGAGAGAAACCTTTGTCCTCATGTGAAATATCACGATGTGTTTTTTTTTATTGTTGTTTTTCATGTAATTTTCAAACATCTTCTCTTATTGATTAATAAAAACATCAAGTTTCTTTTGTAGGACAAATTTGTGGTCTCGAAATTTACAGCAACAATGTTCTTTACAAGATTGTCTTCTGTAGGTTTGCAAAAGTCTTATGACAGTTTCGTGAGTAAAGTGGAATGAAAGATATTTTTTCCATTGCGAACAAAATAGTTCGTCATTGATTCCTATCGTAACTGTTGAATTCAAATTAAAGGGTTCAGGTACAGTTTGATTCTATAAAGACTGTCCCAATACATCAGCATGACACACGTTATCTAAATTTTCATTCAATTTCTTGGATAGTTTAAAAATCTTGCTAGAGTTTAGATCAGAATGCACTTGGGCGGATGTACACTGGGAGTAATGTTTATTTCAAGAAGAAGAAAAGGTTTTGCTTTGTGTGTGTGTGAGAGAGAGAAGGTTTAGGGTCTTTTAGGTCTAGAAAGTCGTCAAGTTTCCCGAGTAAACCCGAGTTGTACAATTTTAGGATAACCAAATTATTAATAGTGTCGTGTAAATGATATGGAATATTACACAAGTTCTTTGTTATGAGGAGGGAGATCAAATGAACAATACATATATAGTCTAGGAAGAGTAACATATAATCTACTTGAATTTAAGAAAGAAGCCGTTAATCAAAGTTGCGGATATAATGATATGAAATTTAATATAATATTTTTTAAATCAGTCGTTAACAATACCACGTTTAAATGTGAATTTTTAGACCCCAGCCAGTCGCAACACAGGATGTGTGACGGTCTTGCATTTCGGAGTTCCTCTCTTCTTCGCAACAGCTAGTCGATTCCAAGGCGAAATAACCCGTATCATCCGACAGAGGTAGGATTAAAACGCTTTTATTTATTATAACCAAAAGTACCCGTCCCCAGTGAAGTAAAACTTTAAGTTAATTTATCAATTTAAATTATTTCTCGAACTTGAAAAAGGTTAACTGTCTTGGATTTTTGATTTATTTCAGAACCAAAACTGTTAGTCCATCGTGATAAGTAATTGTTGAGTATTTTATTCATGTTAAGAGTCACTCAACAACAACATACTGTACATGTACATTTTTATTGTTTAAGTTACGTCACATTTTGATATATGGATGACTGTTATGTAAATATTATGTAAATGTTATGTAAACGACAACCATATCGAGAGTGTTATGTAAATGTTGTGTAAACGACAACCATGTCATGTCGTGTTTGCATTCCCATATCTATTATATTTCCATATTTATATTATTTTTTCGAAGTTTAAACCAAAAAAAATATGTTATTCATTTAAAATAATATTTAAAATTAAATAGAATTCATTTAGAATTATTCATGTAGAAATTTCTAGAACTAGGTAGATTGATCACTTGTATTGGCCTGGTGTTTGTACTGTGGAGTTCTGGGAAGTTACGCGATTAGTATATAAACAGACGGCGATTCGAGGGAAAGAGTCATCCATTTTTACTCGGGTCAAGAAGTGAGTCATCCGTTTTTTACTCGGGTCAAGAAGTTGGTTTCGTTTGAGAAAGTTTAAACGTTTGCCGTGTGATTATTCAAATTGAATTTGTAAATAGAGCTAGATCAACTAAAGCGGTGAATTTATTTTATTCCGTTAATCTTTATAATTCAGTCGGATTACGGATTATACCGAAAGTCAATACCAATTGATCTGTGAATTTTTTTTTGAAAATACCCCTTCAAACTTCGTAAATTTCTCCGTGGGACTAAATTCCCCGCCCCGATTGGAACTTTGGATTTCGGATTTGGACACTCATTCTGGATCATATTATTAAGCACAGGCCAGTACCTTTTTGTATTATAAGTGGTTTTGAAGGTTGAAACTGGATATCTGTTATTGCTATTGGATAATTTATTTTGTGTCTATCACATAAGTAGATCATTGTAATAAATTATACAAGCTGCTATCTGTGTCCTTCTGTTGCGTTCAGTCCACATAAAAAACGTAACAATGACAGTGTGATGATTCCTAACAGTTTAACGCAGAATAACCTGTTTGTTAAAAACATTAAACATCAATGTTATCTATGTCTATTCTACCGTCATTTTAAAAGTGAATGTTTTGCTTCGTCTGCGTGTACAGCTTTTCTGAGGCAGTGCTGGAAGTGACTGACGTGACTCCGGAGAAGAGAAACAAGTTTCTTAACGCCTCTGATTATCTTTCAGGTCTCTTAGAGACATGGATGACTTTAAATCAGAATTACTGACAAAATATTGGATTGGACAGAAGGCACATGAACACTCGCACAAACCACACAGTTCGCAATATATATATAAGAAAAAGATCATGTTTATATTTTGAATATGAGACAAACATATTTTGTTCAACTTCTCTCATTTTTGTCGGTATGATAGTTAGAGCCTGATGAGCTCTGGTATTGTGCGAAAAACCTCGTCGGCACCAGATATAATGTGGTTGACCAATTACTATGTATTCTTCATGATGTGCTAAAAACAAGTAGGTCCAAAAAGTCTTGATAAAACTAAAATACAAACCCTTATAACCCGAGCACTTTCAAAAGGTGGACCTTTCTTCTTCAGAAGCAATCTGGAAATGCCAAGTGTAATTGAATGAATGATATATAAAGATTTAGTTTAGTAACGTCATAGAGGTCATCGGACTTTCAGGGAACTATTTATTTCTCTGCGTATTGTTGTAAGCGTTTCATCACTGTTACTATTTAGCCGATGGTATTTTAACTTTGGAATGGATAAAACATATTTGTGTTTTTAAGAACTGTGTTAGGTGTTTACGTAAAAAAAGGAAAGATAACACCTAGAGAGTGATAGAGATAGATGTGTTAATATAAATCAATTTGAAAACAGGATAAAATAATTATTTCATGAAAACGTAAGTGAAGAATAAACTTATTTTTCTGACAGAGATGAAACTAATGACCAAAGATCACTGATTCCTGGGTCTAGATTAATTCAGAAAGGTTGAACAATGTTCAGCCTGACAATCCAATGACAGTAATATTGTTAATGGATTGATCGTGTTGATTGAAGTGTTAACTTTACACTAGAATACCAACGTAAGTGATTTCGACGTTAAGTTGCGGCAGGTGTGGGTTATTACAGGTAAATAAATGAATACTTTTTGTTTTTTGTTTGTTTTGGAATTTCGCACAAAGCTACTCGAGTGCTATCTGTGCTAGCCATCCCTAATTTAGCAGTGTAAGACTACTCTTTTACCAACGAATAGTGGGATTGACCGTCACATTATACGCCCCCACGGCTGGGAGGGCGAGCATGTTTAGCGCGACCTTCGGATTACGAGTCGCACGCCTTACGCGCTTGGCCATGCCAGGCCTAAACGAATACACCCGATTTCTTAACTGTATCTATGTTTTAAAATCCGCACTTGGATAAAGTTCCATATTACACATTTCCATAAATCGTGTCATTGGAATTAACATATGTTAAAGTACCTTGTGGTGAATGTGTTACGTCATTTTACGTATGCTCATCATTGCATTTCTATTACCTCGAAGAATAATTTATGTAACTCTGTGGGTGTTTTCTTATAAGCAAGGCAACATCAAGCTATCTGCTGAGCCCACTTAGGGAAATCGAACTGCTGATTTTCGTGTTGTAAATCTGCAGACATGCCGCTGTACTAGTGGGAAGCATCTGGAATTATAATAATTTATTTCACGAAAAGTCGAACGACTTGGTTTTACGTCATTTTTCTGACGTCATTTTACTGCTGACATGTGAATACCGCGACATGTAGCAATTAGTTATTTTTAAGGTTTACTGCATGTATAGAAATTATATAATGGAACCTTTACTATGTAAAAAAACAACAACAAACAAACTTGAACACGAAAATTACGTCACAAAATGTGTATCTAAACAAACATATATAATAGTGTGCGAATTTACCTGTTTCTCACAAGCGAATTATTCAATTTTATTTTAAATAAAATATATTACGATAGTTTATCCGTTCACTATAAGTTTTAATGATAAAATTGTTCACTGTGCTAGGAAACGTTCTGTTCTGAGAACATAATTATTTGTAATTTCTTAATTTTTATTAATTACAAGTTGTTGTTCTCGAGAGAGAAATTATGAATTCTATGCGTGGTAAACAGAATTATCACAAACGATGTTTTCCACTCATAGGCTTTCACCAGATGCTCTAACAAAACAAAATACGAACGACCCTTTGAACTATAACTTATACATTGTCCTGGATTGTTCTACGATCTGTTATATTGACGATACAGGCCTTACAGCCATGAGAGAGGTCAGTGAATAGACGTTTATTCTGTTATTCTGAGATCAATGGGTGAAACACACACGTGTTTAACATTGGTGGATGTTAATAGTTTCTTGTGATAAAAATGAAGGATAAAAATGAAAATAACTTTTTTTTTATCGAGAGCTCTTTACTTTAGTGGAATTGCTCCCTCATGGCTTAGTGTATACTTCAGAGCCTATAACGCTGAAATATAGGGTTTTATCATTTTGTGCAATTTTACGTTTAAAACAAATGACTGAACTTGTGTAATATTTAAAATCACTGTTCACCTAGACGACTTTTTGAAAACTGAAATAAACATTAGTGATGTCATTTTCTAAGTAATCTCACTTCTCGTTGTTTTGTTTCTCTCTGGAACTAAAATGCTCTCATTAATCTAAAGTAATAAAATGCCTAATTTTTCGACATTAGGCATTTATGCGCCATCTGTTGAGAGCATTTTGAATAATACCTTTTGTACAAAAGCGAGACCTAAATTGTGCGCTTTCAAAATTTCATCAATGTTCAATTTACATCTTGAAACTTTTTAAAATTACTTTGTGTCAAGTAAACAAGCGAACACGATCGTATCTTTGAATGTAAATTGGCTTTACCCTGTCAAGTTTACTCTTTCTGACCTCCCTACAATTAAAACTTTATTTTTATAACAAACACTCCTTCTGGCCTCTCTTCCAGATAGATATTATAGTTATAACAAACATTTTTTCAGCTCCAACTAGTCACATCTACATAAAATACCAATTTTATTATTAATTATTTCCTTATGTTATGACTGTGTATATTTTCGGTAAACATTCATACTTTTTGTGTAACTTTTATTAACACATTCTTTTATTAAAACCTTCATTAAATACCCGGTAAAATATACACGAAAACCTTTATTTAACACCTAGTGAAGTGTATACGAAATCTCTCATTGAACATCCAGTAAAGTATTCATGAAAACTTTCATTAAAAAACTCTTTTTAACAACTGAAAACTAAAAATAATATTCTGTAAAAATGCAACATCTCATAAAAAGTATGTATGAGAAGATGTTCCTCGATTGGTCACCGATAAATTTACAGGATTTTAAGGTTAATATAGAGGTTAGATTCCTCACGATGGACACAGCAGGATAGCTCACTGTGGCTTTTCTTTAAAGTAAGCAAACAAATAAAGCAATGAGAAATACACAATGTTAACATTTGTTGTTGTTGTTTCGGAATTTCGCATAAAGCTTGGTTTGAAATTTGCGCTAAGCTACACAAGTAATCGTTTCATAATTTCACAATTTTACAGGTTATTAACAAATCCAGGAAAGAGGGCGTTTGCTTGTACTTAGCCTCATTACCAGGTAAGTTTGATGTGTATCTTTACCCTGATTACCTGTTACCTTGCACTTTTGATAAGAGTTGAGTAATTTATACTTGTTACATTAAGACTGTTACGTATTGTTACGTATTATAGTCTATTTTGGACGAATCTGTGATTTTTCTTTGATATAGTGTTCAGGCAGTGTATTCAAATGAAACTTTGTGGAATCGACGGCAACAGCCTGTTGTGGAGACACAAATGTAGAGGACAGCGTTTCGAAAGTCTCCTGCCTTTCGTCTTCAGATGGAAGACTTTCGAAACGTTCCTCTACACTTGTGTCTCCAGAATAGGCCGTTGCCGTCCATTCTACAAATATTCATTGAGTTTCTGATTTATTATGTTTCGTACGTTACGTATTACTATCTCAAAGAATAGGAAATTTAAAATTTTAATCTAGTAGTTGACTGAATATTAATATTTATTAAATTTATGATATTTGCCAACAATATTGATACACAGTTTTCTTTCTAAACACAAATATATCTTAATATACATTAAAACGGTATAATTTATAATAACGGTTATTGCTAATAGTTATTACAAATAATACTTTATATACAAAAGTTTTACAAATCATACTTAGCCTTCTATCTTTCTATCTGTTCTGGAACTGTATTTTTTTAGACGGCCTTGGTCCACAACGAGTTGATAATTGTATGTTGATGTTGTTACACTTCGCTTAATGGCTCCTCTCACGCCGTATACAAGCTGAGTTTTTCGTGCGAAAATATCTAATGTCCTCGTAAAACGACCGTAGTTAATTCACAGAAGTTGAAAAGTCTATGTACGAAACCCATGGTTAAATATAAGCACTTTTCCTATTAGTAAACGTTCATCTTGGTTATAACTTCCGACGTTTATAGTATGTTAACTGTAACAACCAAACAATATTCTAAAACTGTCTCTATTTATAAACTTTACAGACGAAGTTCTAGAAAGATCAGTTGACAACAATATTCAAAGATATTCTGGCGTTTTCATATTGTTTATTTTTATTCCAATGAACCTTCGACAAATTTGTAGAAGAGACGGGACTTGAGCAATATTCATTTACCAATACACGTCACATGCATCAAAGTGAAACAAACGTAGATATTAAAATAATTGTATTACAGTAAATCCGTTGCAAGACATACAACAAAAAGTCGTACGAGTTTTATCAAACTGTTTATAATTCTGAAAGTAACCAAAAGAGTGCATAAATTTTCAATTTAATAAAAACAAAACATGTCACTATCATAATATTCAGTGAATAACGAGGTTTTGTTGATTCTACGAGCTCGTGTTTTGTTGAATAAAATTTCTACTGTCCATAATTTAGTTACCTTCAGTGAAACCATGGAAATCTCGGGAATTTTCGATCTCATAGGGAAAGAAAACGTTTTTCTCACAGTTCACGACGCAGTACTGAGTGCTACCACCCGTGACCGAAAGCGTATCGCTAACCAAGTAAGTTAGGCTTTCGACTTGCAAAAGACAAAGAAGTCTATTTTAATTACAATCTGTTGGTTAATTTGGTTGTTAACTCGTAAAGAAAACTTAGTATGAAAAGTAAAACATTAAAGGTTCGCGCCCGCATTACGCTGAACATGCTCGCCCTCCCAGCCGTGGGGGTGTATAATGTGACGGTCAATCCCACTATTCGTTGGTAAAAAAGTAGCCCAAGAGTTGGCGGTGGGTGGTGATGACTAGCTGCCTTCCCTCTAGTCTTACACTGCTAAATTAGGGACGGCTAGCACAGATAGCCCTGGAGTAGCTTTGTGCGAAATTCCAAAAAAACAAAAACTTATTATGGTTTATAAATCAGAAGACACAATAACTAATCAGCTCAACAGGAATATTTGAAACGTTAAAAAGTGGAAAGTTGTTAGTTTTGTACATATTCAACCTAGGCTCGGTATGACTTGGTGGTTAAGACAGCTAGTCATCACCACCCACCGCCAACTCTTAGGCCACTATTTTACCAACGAATAATGAGAGTGACCATCATATACAGGGTGGTCGCAAGAAAAACGGAAAATTTGAGGGTCAGATGAGATCATGAATAAAATGCGTGCTTACTCATTTCTATTTTGATTTCTGTACATCATGAATAAAATGCATAATTTTAATATCATAAAATGCATTTTGAGCATCTATGAGTTTAATATAACATATGCCTTTAAAAAACTTTGTAAAAGTTATTCTTTGTAAAAATAAATAGTTGTTTGACAAATTTTCCGCTTTTTTAGCGACAACCCTGTATAATGTCACCACGACTGAAAGGGCGAGCATGTTTGATGCGACGGGGATTCGAACCTGCGACCCTCGGATTACAAGTCTAGCTTCTTAACTACCTGGTCATGCCGTGCCGATGTGTTAATTTAACTCTACTTTGGGACCACATCTAACGCTGTACTGTACATTGATGATTAGTAGTTTGTGACTGCCTAATTTTACAGTCCATTGTTCAGCCACCAACAGAGATCAGCACTGTAGTAACACCAACCTTTAGTCAAAAGATAAGTGGTTAACTTGTGTAGCAGTGAAAGTGGCTTTTCTCGGGGCATTCCCGTTCACACCACATCAACTGTTGGCATAACATTTATAGGTCCCTGCTGCTTTGAATAACCCTATGTCTGACATCGGTCGATTATTTATTTCTTTAAATAAATAACATCTTCGCTAATTCTCTCAATGATCACATCAACTCTCCAACACTGTTTTATTTATCTATAGTCTAGCTCCCCAATTACAACTAACCAATCGCACATCCTCTTTTAACCACGAGCGTGGCAAATGAGGATTGTTCAATCTTCGATCGCCCTTCGTGATTAATTGGTTTTGCGTAACCAGTTAGTTTCACATCAAAACACCTCCTAGAAGGAACGCACTGGCTCAGCATTACAATATTGTTGTATTCCAGGGGAGTTGAAAAGCTTTGGTATTGAGTGAAAGGTCTAATCGTACTAGATGTGGTAAATGTAATATGGTTAGCATGTTGTTTTCACTCAGAAGTTTGTAATAATAATTCACTTATTATGAGAACTTTTATTGTAAGGCACAGTGTACGTCGGTAAAAGAATAGACATTTGACGATAGTTACCGACTGTCTTTTAGCCTTACTTCACTTGATAGATAATGCAACTTCTGGTTTCGGGTTTTTCTGGTTATGGTGTTTGTACATCGTTCCCCCAACGTATGAATCTATCACTCTTCGTCTTCATAACAGTTAAAGTCTGCAAACTTCGATAAAAATGGCAAAACAAGTTAGCAGTCGTTGCAGCATAGGGAATTGAGTAGAAAAAGAAACTCTGAACTCTGCACAAATATTTTCTCTAATTTCTGTATTGCTTTATTTTTCCCTCAGGGTGGCGTTCTGGATGTGATTATTCATATGTAGCCTCTTTTTGGATATGAGCATACAGCTATAGCCTCGTTTTGGATGTGAGTTTTCAACCGGAGCCTCGCTTTGGGTGTTAGTTGGTTTAACGACCTTTTACTTCCTCATCGAGGCTTCTTGTTTTATTTTGCCTTAGAATTGTAAAGTTACTATCCTTTGTAACAGTTACAATAGAATTATTTTCCAGTAATTTACTATTATTGAAAAGTTAATTATGAATACTATATTTTTTGTCGTTTATACAGAAATGTTATCCATAAACAAATTATTGGATTTTACTTACCTAATTATTCATTTAAACAAACATATAAACACATACATATATAAGTTGTACAACGTAGCATGTGTAATCGGTTAAACTGAATTATTCGAGTTGCATGTTTATTCATATCAAAAACTGTTTTTGAAGCAGCGTTTACCAGATTTTTATCACCTCACTTTCAATTAATGTGTCTTCTTGCGTTATGCTCTCCTTTCTTTAATGGGTGAAAGATTGAGTTAAGTGACATTAATAATTTATAGAGAAATGTACAAAAATACAATTTTGTAATATTTTCTTCAATAAATATTGAACAATTGATTTGCTAGTGACGTCTATCTTAAAACATCAAAACGTTTGTTTTGTACGTGTGGTAATTATTGTATATTTATTTTTACTAATGTTAGATTATCTGAGCACGAGTAAGACTCTAATTAACAATCAATCTTTTTTTTTTTTTTTTTTTTGTTTACAGTAAGGCCTGGCATGGCCGAGCGCGTTAAGGCGTGCACTCGTGATCCGAGGGTCGCGGGTTCGCGCCCGAGTCGCGCTAAACATGCTCGCCTTCCCAGCCGTGGGGGTGTATAATGTGACGGTCAATCCCACTATTCGTTGGTAAAAGAGTAGCCCAATAGTTGGCGGTGGGTGGTGATGACTTTGTGCGAAATTCCAAAAAACAAACAAACTATTTTTCTATCTGGTCTGGAACTGTATTCTGAAAGTAACCAAAAGAGTGCATAAATTTTCAATTTAATAAAAACAAAAATGTCACTCTCTTAATATTCAGTGAACAACGAGGTTTTGTTGATTCTACGAGCTGGTGTTTTGTTAAATAAAATTTCTACTGTCCATGATTTAGTTACGTTCAGTGAAACCATGGAAATCTCGGGAATTTTCGATCTCATAGGGAAAGAAAACGTTTTTCTCACAGTTCACGACGCAGTACTGAGTGCTACCACCCGTGACCGAAAGCGTATCGCTAACCAAGTAAGTTAGGCTTTCGACTTGCTATAGACAAAGAAGTCTATTTTAATTACAATTTGTTGGTTAATTTAGTTGTTAACTCGTAAAGAAAACTTAGTATGAAAAGTAAAACATTAAAGGATTTACTTATTATGGTTTATAAATCAGAAGACACAATAACTAATCAGCTCAACAGGAATATTTGAAACGTTAAAAAGTGGAAAGTTGGCCCTCGAGTAGCTTTGTGCGAAATTCCAAAAAAACAAACAAAACAATTGTTTACAGTAAGCTCATTATTGATACCATTGTATAAAATCATGACACATTGAATCAAATTAAATATCCGACGTTATTAATAAGTGGATATCAACGGTATTACTGTGTATTTCCAACGTGATATGTTTGTCCTTCATTTAACATCAACTCTTGTCAAGCAATAGGTCAGTATCGGCCACATAGTTACAGCGTGACGGATATGTCATTTATTTAATTCCTATTTGTATTAAATAATAGGACAGCAATTAGCGGTTTTTTTTCACCTATTTGTCCTTTATTTAGCCATACACCTGTTAAATATCAGGATAGTTTCAAAGTACATTTGTTTAGTCGCCACGTTTAGCACCTAAACCTGTAAAGTTTGAAAGTGTTTAGTCGCTACGTGACACGACACATCTGTCCTTTAGCACCTAAACCTGTTAGGTAATAGGCCAGTTTGAAAGTGTTTAGTCGCTATGTGACACAACAAATCTGCTATTTAACCCCTAAACTTGTTAGGTAATTGGCCAGATTGAAAGTGTATTTGTACGTGACACGACACATCTGTCCTTTAGCAAATAAACTTGTTAAGTAATAGGTCAGTTGGAAGTATATTTGTTTAGCTGCTGCGTGACATTACACATCTGTCCTTTAACATGATAAATAATTGGTAAGTTTTGGAATTATGTTTGCTTGGTCACTATATATCATGACACGTGTTCTTCTTTCAGCATCTAACTCCATTAAGTAGAGATCTGCACTGAGTATTCACAATAAGACACTTATCCGTCATTTAATACCATAAACCTAGCAAAGAACAAGTTAGAGTTCAAAATGTTTTTCAGTGCCAAATCACTCAATGGGCCCGGGTCTAGGAACTCACAGGCAGTGAATTAAACAATTTTGGCAGATGCGGAGGCTATCTTGCCATAGGTTTATAACGCCCTTACGGCTGAAAGGGCGAACATGTTTGGTGTGCCAGGGATTCGAACCCGCGCCCCTCAGATTACGAGTCAAGTGCCTTAACCACCTATCCATGCCGGGCCTTACTACTAAAGTGTGTATGCTATCAACTTCTTCAGAATCTCCTAATTTGGAATTGGATCATCAATTGTCGACATTTTTGTTCAAGAGGATGTCTAGATTTGGTTTATATGGTAGGTTGGCCGAGAGTGCTGTGAATAATATGGATGTAGAAGTTTACGTTTTATTTGCACATGTGTATGTGTGTGGCTCACATTCCATCATTTTAGCATTATTCCATTTTATTACGTTGAGTCTTCTTTTATATGATGGACTATTTCAACTAGTCAGTATTGTACGGTGATGTAATACCAAGACACTCCTGAATGTTGTTCCAACTTTGTGATGCTTGCACATTCCCTCTGTGTTATCATAGACATCTTAAACCTTTCGGAAGATGGTTTTGTTTGTTTTGTTTTGAATTAAGCACAAAGCTACACAATGGGCTATCTGTGCTCTGCCCACCACGGGTATCGAAACCCGGATTTTAGCGTGCAAGTCCGCAGACATACCGCTGAGCCACTGGGGGCTTCGGAAGATGGCCATGTCTATAATTTTTCCTCGCTTATTCTTCGTCTTCGGATATCCTGAAATCTTGATAAAGATGGAAAAATATCCGTCATCGATGATGGATGCGTTTTTAGTTTTTGTTATTAGAACGTTCCGTATTACAAATCTTGTTTATCTTAAATATTTTTCTCATATTGTAAACTTCATTTTAAAATATTAAAATATTCTTAGCGTATCTTGAATGAAATCATTTTCTTCCTCAGAATGAATAGACGCCACCATTTTCAGTGCATTAATCTTCAGCGTCGTACCACGTGGTTATTTTCACCCAATTAGCTTTTAACACGTGAAAGTAGGCATCATTGTCCTTGAAGTACTTCCATCTCCCATCCTAAGTTTCACATGTGGGTTTAGGAGGAACTAAGAAACAAACGAAACAATAAAACTGTTGAGTATTAATGGTTTCAATTTTTTATTATCTTAACTGCTGTCTGTGATGCTGATCTCTACAACGTTAGGATTTCATTTTGTTTCCAATTGGCTCCTGAGAAATACAATTTTTATGTCTTAGTAACTATCACGGTTATACGAATAGTAGCTTACTGCCAACTTATTTTGTAAATTAATCTGCCCAGGCTAAGTTCCATCAACAACAAGCTCCTGTAAACAATACTCAGTAATTCATACACTGAACATTGAGATACCATACTTCAAAAAAACGTTCTGAGACTCTGAATTTAGATCACATGAGTTGATAATACATTTATAATATAGTAATAAATTACAGATAATGTTACAAAATGATTAAAACATTTAAGAAGCAACATGCGATAAAGAAAACAAAAATAAAAAACAAAGAAATATTAAAATATAACAAACTTCCATTCCTCTACATGATGATTAACAAGACACATGACTCATATACCACATATATTTTATATTCATTTTTCATTAACAATTTTTTTACAATTTATCAGTTCTTCTCATTTTTACCCTTAGTATTTTTCATCTTATGTTATCATCAGTATATTTTACTTTCCTTATTACGTTTTAAAATCTATTGTTAAACCTTTTCTCTATCTCCTCAACCTCTTGTATTTTCACACGCAATGCTCTTCCTTGTTTCAAGGCTCTCTTCTTGAGAATAAGTTACAACTGAACGATAATTAAAACGCCATCTTGATGAGAAGCACGTGTTGAGATTAATGAAATGCTCACACATTACCCTTGGAAGTCACTCTTGAAGAAGGAAGTTTTTCTTCCCAAAAGCAATCACGTGTTGTTGTTTTTGTGATATATACTTTTCAATCCTATATGGATTTTGAGAACCACTAATAAGACAAGTATGTTCATTGTAATAATGAATGACTTGAAAGACCCTTTTTCACAAGCATATACGCTGTCAGCATTCGGACAATTCGATAAATACACTGTTTCAGTGATGACGAGAAAACCCACTTGTTTTATTGGATTTCGCACATAACATACTCTAACCGTTCCTAATTTTAAAGTTACAGACTAGATGGAAAACAGCTAGTCAGCATCACCCACCACAAAATCTTGGGTTACTCGTATCAAACCTTCACTATTATGGTTGATTACCCCCTACAGGTGAAGCTGTATTGTTACTCATGATGGAAATACAAATTCAGAAATGATGTATTATAATGCAATCCAGGTAGTGGTATTTTTATACAAATATATTAACCAATAAGATGGAAAATATGTCGAGCTATTTTACACTAAAGTAGAAGTTAAAAAGCAAATGGTAATACTGTGGAGCATATAATGTTCAAAATCATACCAAAACTCAAAGCTTGGTGTTTATGAGATTTTAGTGTACGTTAAATGTCAGATTATTTCATTAAAACATATTCGTATAATAGTCGGTTCCAGTTAGATTGGAAATCAAATAACTGACAAAAGTATCAACTTAAAAATATAAGCTGTTGCTGATCGTGACTCAAATAACGATCAAAGGTCAAAGGTAATAGTGATGTATATCGATAATTCAACAATGTTCTCTAACCCTATCGCTCTACGAACTCGAATTTATCAGGAAAAAAAAACAGAAACGTGAAATACACATCACACGACTTCTGTATGAAAGCGTGAGTCATTCTTTGTAGGTAATTTTGCAACGATCAGTAAGAGCATTGTGTTGTGAAAAAGTTCCTCACCTTATCAGTAAGGTCAGTTTTTAAAAAGATGTGCTAGTAATTTTTTTCCAAGATGTATTTCCTTGTTAAAAATGGAATTATAAGCTGGGAAATATTTACTGAGCTGGATATGAGTGTTTAGTATAAAATACTGTTGAAGAAACAAACCCGCGAGATGGAGCTATTATTTTTATTTTCTTTGTGCCTCAATTAACTCTGTACCGACAAGTTATTTTGCATCGTGTTATAAATAGGTAAAAAGGAGACAATCGTTGTCTCTAAGATGGAAGTGTTAATTAATTCATTGCTCATTAGAACTTTGGAATAAAGCTCAACAAGAGCTACATGTGCAATTTGGAATTGATAAACTGGAGGGATGGAATCTATCCTAAAATAACATGAGGCCAAGGAACCTTTGGATTCACGGTCCAGTCGCATTAAGCACTTGGCAACGTCCATCCCAAGAGGAGCCACACAGGACATTCCTATTTAGTCTCAGAATTGTTTTTTAACATACAGTTTATTAATTTGTTTATTGGTAAATTATAACAACTGTAAAGAGAGGGAAGTCATTTGCAAGAACATGCCACTAGAGGCGCTGAAAACTCTTTATGTTCATAATTTTTTTGTTATTTTAGTAATAAACAATAAAATGTTACTGATTTACAAGGTAGTTGTAAAAGGTAATCTAAAAACATTTCATAGTACAATAATAGCGATATTTTTGTACACATTATTGTACTAACGCGGAGTTTGATGGGTTGGGTGTAATTAACTGTTATGTCTTCGTAATATTCACGTTTCATTTTAAAAAGATAGTTTTCTGAGATACACTTTTACTTCAAGTGAATACTTTTTACAACGAGATTGTCAAGTTAAGATTTCTGTCAAGAACAACATGTTTAGTCTTACAGAGATTAGTTTAAAGGAGAGAAAAGAATACATTTTAAGGCTCATTGTATTGTAAGCACGTAATGTTGTGGCATGAGGTCGTATCATATGACCTCTACCGTCTTCATACAAACAGAAAATTTCAGAATTGTTCATTAAATTTGCTTCTCTGCAGTTTCCGCACAAAACTATTGAACTTGTTTCATTTTAATTGTCTTTGTTGTTTTTTAGCAAATATATCTACTTTACCCATAGGGATGTTGCCACAGCTTCACTCAAAGTGTAGAAATGAGTTAACACAAGCAATGTACTTCAGTGGCCGAGTGGATTATATCTAGAGGTTACAGTCTTTGTACAGTGTAAGTTAACAAAACAAAGAAACACGTTTTTAATATGAACTGCGGATTATTGTATTAGTATGAAGCTTTCATTCTTTTCATTTCTACTTGTTTGTCAACGTGGTTAGTTCTACTGATGTTTGTTTTATTTTGTTTAAATAAAAATTACTAATAGTAAGGCACAGCCTAATGATTCATACGAATAAACGAGGGGTCGCGAGTTCGAATCCCCGTCATACCAAACATGCTCGCCCTTTCAGCGGTGCAGACGTTATAAAGTATGGGCAATTCCACTATTTGTTGATAAAAGAGCAGCCAAAGAGTTGGCGGTGGGTGGTGATGACTAGCTGTCTTCCCTCTAGTCTTACACTGCTAAAGTAAGGACGGCTAGCGTAGACAGCCCTCGAGTAGCTTTGTGCGAAATTCAAAACAAACCACACCAAATAATAACAAACGATCCTTAAGAAAATACAACATTAAATGTGTGTTAACCGTTGATAGCGCCATCTAGACTAAACAATAAATCTAAGAGATAACAACGCTAAAAATCAATTTTTCACGACAGAGCCACCTTTCTGCTTTTTGCTTCACTAAAAAAATCAAGAGTATTAACAGATAATAATTTAAAAATGAATTTAAAAAAATGAAATACGTAAACACCATTTTACACTGATGGTCATTGTCTGTCCAGCTTTTGAACTGTAATTTAAAAAAAGGATCATTACATCACATAACGCCACCAAGATGTGACGGGATGACAGTCATAGAAGCTTCATTTTGTAATCAAATCTGAATAGCCAGGAGAGACCTTTCCGTAACCCACATATCTCTAGATGCCGAATAATTATATAAGATAAGTAATTAACATATATTGCTAACCATCAATTGGGTAAAAGTGTGTTCCAATGTCCAATAGCATTACAACTCCACAGAGCTACTTAAAAATTCATTTTATTTTTATTTGGTCAACGAGTCAGACTTTAAGTCCGAAGTTCGCTTATGTAATCTCACTCCGAACTTTAGTATAGTGAGTACATTATAAATTACAAAAGCGATGGTCAAACTCTACAAATACAGTACAGTAGCCTAAATAAGTATAGCCTGAGTATATGATGTAGTTGATTAACACATGTGTAACAAAAGAAAATGTACTACTTCAACATCATTACTTGAACAGCAGATAATCTGCTGTGTAAAGCTAATAGTTGAAACTATGTACGTATATAGGCAAATAATATGAACGTTCATATATGTTATAAACTGTCACAACTCCATTATAAAAGAAGTTTCATTTTTTACTTAAATTTGTCATCAATTGAGCAAATATTTAGGAATATCGAGGCCTTTTGTTGTCCACTTTTAAACAAATTAATTTGAAGTAAGGATTATGTTTTGATACTGATCACTAACAACGACCCACATGAAGTAAAAATGTATCTTAAGATAGCTGGTATGGGTATTAAAACTTTAATTAAAATAAAATACTGACCAACGTTTCGACCTTCTTTAGTCATATTCTGGTTAACGGGTCAAAACGTTGTTCTGTACTTTATTTTAATTACGTTTTAATGCCCATAGCAGTGTCTTGAGAATACAAAATAGCTGTCCGCATACGCTCTACTAAAGTGTTTAGTAGAGGTTTTATAATAATATATATTATCTTAGTTGTAAGTGAATCTGCATGAGTTAGTAGCCTCACGCTAAGAGGATATAGAAAAACTCATACCATTAAAGTAACTTACATCGACTGTGATACTGGTTTGTTTGACATCAACGTCTGCGATCTTTTGTTTTATTTCTTCTGGTATTTCTTGAGACTTCAGGTCGATGTGCCTCCAGATGTCTGAAGTTGTGATATATGTTGTTTGATCTGAGGTTTGTTGACCACTGGCACTTCCAGCTTGACATGGCCAACGTGTTAAAGAAGCACTTGCAAGCAACAATAGCACAGAAATCTGAGACGTCATAATATTCCGTCAAACTGGTACTTAGAAGGAAACAGTGGCTAGATACAGTTCAAACTGTAAAAACAACAACTCTGCCATAAACCACAATAAAATATTCAATAAAAAACCTAAATGTACAGCAGAATAAATTTTTGTTTAATATGTACGCCATGAAAATGTAAATCTATTTTCCTATTTTGTTGGCCTGGCATGGCCAAGCGCGTAAGGAGTGCGACTCGTAATCCGAGGGTCGCGGGTTCGCGCCAAACATGCTCGCCCTCCCAGCCGTGAAGGCGTTATAATGTGACGGTCAATCCCACTATTCGTTGGTAAATGAGTAGCCCAAGAGTTGGCGGTGGGTGGTGATGACTAGCTGCCTTCCCTCTAGTCTTACACTGCAAAATTAGGGACGGCTAGCGCAGATAACCCTCGAGTAGCTTTGTACGAAATTCCAAAACAAACAAACTTATTTTGTTTCGTTATTATTACATCAATAAAGGATTACCAATTTTTTTAGGATATGTATATTCAAATATGTATTAACGAAATTTCACGTGCTTTGAATTTCAGAGTTGGAAATATTGCATATTTGTTATAAGGAACTCCAAGAACTGCTTTCTAAATATTGAATTAACTTGCCGAAAAAAGAGAGTAATTTATTCACAATCAATAAATGACATACTTAAACAAACAAAAGAAAATACGAAACTGATAGAAATACAAAAATCGCTCCTATATTGTCACTTTTCTACCAAGAAGATCTGGTAGTAATGTCTCCTCTACTGTGAGAACATGATATAAACTAGAAGGATGAAACATTTGTCTTGAAACCTCGTTTATATAGCGTTACCAGTGCTGCAGCATCTACCTACACTCATAAAAAGTATGTCACCTTAGCCAATTGTGATTACAAAATCAAGGATAAACAAAAGTGTAGAAACCTGTTTGATAATATTTTAGCAGGTTCAAATCACATATGATTCATACCACCAGGTACCCACCCAGCTCACGGCAAAACAATTAAGCCAACGTTTGCGCTTGATGACTCAACGGTAAGCTTGAGGGCTCAAACACTTATAATTGAATTTCGATCCATATGGTTGTAGCTCATTATCACTTTTTTCATTTAACTCAAGTAAACGAAAGGATGCGTAATCACCTAAATCAAAAGATATTTATTAATCGGAAATATTTAGACAAAATACTCACAGGTCCTCTCGAGACAGAACCTCTACGTGAAATACATTTATAGTCATAGCTTGAAGCCCTGGAATTCAGTCCGGTAAGCCCATGCTTTAATTCGAGTTGAATATACTTCATTAACTTTGTTTCAGTCGTTGCAACAAGAATGTTTAGGCTAGGATCACCAAGAGGTTAGAACTTATAATACTGTATAATTTTGTTCCAACTTGTTTAAAGTAGCTTGACATAGACCGTCTCTAGACTTGAGCACTATTTTTAAACTCTTTCGAAAAATTAATAATTTCAAGTTGCATTTTAATAATAATTTCATTTAACTTTCCTTCATATTCTAGTTACTGAAATTTATTATATTGGTGTTTAAGAAATAGATTGCGACATGAGTTAATTACAGGTAGCCCTGCAATGCAGGTCCATCACAGACAAAAGGAAATTATTTTCCGTCGTCAATATTTTAACGTTAAGTAATTGTACGATTATTTTCTGTTCATTTCAGTTAATCGCTAAATATTTGTACGATAGAAAATTGGCTGCTATAGTTGATGATATGATAATAATAAAAGCGAAATTGAAGAGCAAGTGTTGATAAAAGTAACAAATATTTTATTTTTAATCAAGATAAAGTTTTTATTATATAAAAAAAAATTATATACATATGTATATAATCCTCGGTAGTATAGTGGTGAGTATCCCCGCCTGTCACGCGGTAGACCGGTGTTTGATTCCCTGCCTGGAGGTAAGTTTTATCTTTGTTAAATATATAATTTTCAATACTTTTTTTGTCAATTACAAAATTTGACTTGCAGATTACAAAGTTTCTGAAACTAAAAACAACTTTAAAAAATTAAATAAATTTATTTGGCGATGGACAACGTTAAAAGTGACTACATGTTTCAGTGTCTCTTCGCCACAAGAAATGACTCACACTTGGCAAAAGTAGTTTTGTAAGTGAATAATTTAACTCATTATGCGTTTAAGAGGTTTATATCGAAAATTAATATGGCACTCTATAATTGTGCATTATCACCTTGCAACCCGTCGCCTTATTTAACGATAAATTATAGAGTTCATGAAATAAAACTTCATTTTCGTGCTAATATCCTAAACTTTACGACTTAAACTCCAAATACAATCAAATCAATGGAAAAATTATTGTAAGAAACAAAGTTAAATGTAAATGTTATTTCTCACACTATGACTTAAAATCAGAGTCGTATAAAAAATAACATTACAGATCTCTCTTTAGGCTCTTACAAATTATTGCCCAAGAAGCTTTACGTTCAGTGTCAGTATTCATCTGTTAGGTTGGATTTTGAGAAGCATAAATATCCTCTTTTTGCAACGTTATCTCATTCCAGCCTTTCAAAAGAAATGGCAAACCAGCAGAAAGTTTCCTCCCCTTTTCGGCCAAGAAAAGAGACTCCTAATTGATTATTGATTCAGTATTTAGAATCAAGTATACAGGTACACAATGGGCTATTTGTGCTCTGCCCATCACTGGTATCGAAACCAACTTTCTAGCGGCGAGAGTGCACAGACATACCATTGTGCTACTGGAGGGGGGGCTTCTTATAGAAGGGGAATTGTGTAACATGTAACAAGTTAAGGGATGAACAGCATAAATGGGCAGCAACACACAGTACATGAGAGAAAATAAAAATGTGTAATAGAATATCCGTGAAACAACTTAGTAACTTTAAATATACTGCTGAGTCATTATGTTTAATAATTATGTTGAGATAAAATGGTCATTGTTTCGGTGCTGGAAGGGACATCACGTACATATTTTGAAGGTTACCACGTGGTGAAAGTGGCGACCTTTGAGGACGAGCAAGTCGCCAATAGTTACACACTGAATTTCAAAACTACGAAAGAAATAACTTGTATTAAACTGATAAAAGAAGTTTTATGATATGTGGAGAGGTATGATCACACAGTTCAGTGAAGTGCGAGCCAAATCATTATGCAAGGTTTGTTCATACGAATATGTTGAAAAGTATATTTACGATCTAGGTTAAATTTATGTAGGTTAACTTCCATATTGTTATACACAAGCTGTGCAATTGTCATCGAAATATACTAACAAATAAGGTTTTCTAAAATGCCACGAAAATAATTTTTGTGGAAAATTAAGCAAGTTCCTGGCAAATGAATGACTCTACAGCACAAAAATAACAGCCATCTTAAATAAAACTGACACAATTAATCTATGATAACCAAAGAAAACCTACAAACTGCTTAATACATAAGAATCAGAAGAATCATTTATTGGTTGGTATGACAACCATTTTCTGACACGACTTTGATGATCCTAATATCGATGACGCCTCAGCCTTCCTCTGATCCACCCATCTGGTCAATCAAGAGTTGCATGACACTCATCTGTAAAAAAACTTCTTCAAAATTGGTTTTTAGACACTATCAGCTCATACGAGTCGTTGGATTTTGTACACAAAGCTTGTTTTGATCACAAGTTTTACCTTTCAGTCAGTTGATGAACTCTGATATTGAATGAAAAGAGTAAACAAAATATTGGGTCTGACTACCATTCTTATAGAGCACTCACGCCACCAAAGTGTTGAGCACTTTACGTGGCAAAGGAACGCAAACCATAAATCCTTGATTCATGTTCTGAGCACGCTAACCATCATGCCAATGGTCTCGTTATGAGATGACATAGTATAAAAATGTTAACGTCAAATAATAAAGACTTAAACTATTTTTGTAATGATAAGCATTTTTAGTTTAGTGGTATACGATTGTAAAGAAAATGTGAAAAACAAATTCGGGTAGAAATTTAATTTCAATCCATTTTAATAATTCATTATAAGTAACTAATCTTGCTTCGATCATATTCTGTGGAGACAACTTAATTTAAATTATTGTAAATAAAAATAGAATTAATTACGATTTCTTTAAATACACTCTCAGTGGCTCAACGGTGTGTCTGTAAATTTACAATCCCACAAACCGGTTTTCGATATCCCTTGTGGACACAGTACAGAAGTTCCCTTGCGTAGGTTTATTGTTAACTACCAACAAACCTTTAAAACAAAATACAACTGCTATAATAATAAATCTAAATTTGGACAACTTTTGTGAAACTGTCTAAAGAGCGAACAATAACTTTGTTTATCTGGGGAGATATGAAACTTGTTTTTTATTGAAAATTTCGCTAATAACCGTTTTTGCACACCTACTTAGTGCTTTTTAGTGTATCACTGGTTCCTACATAATGTTTTTGTCAAATAAAGAGAAAATTAGTGATTATCTTATCAGGCCTGGCATGGCCGAGCGCGTTAAGGCGTGCACTCGTAATCCGAGGGTCGCGGGTTCGCGCCCGGGTCGCGCTAAAACATGCTCGCCCTCCCAGCCGTGAGGGCGTTATAATATTACGGTCAATCCCACTATTCTTTGGTAAAAGAGTAGCCCAAGAGTTGGCGGTGGGTGGTGATGACTAGCTGCCTTCCCTCTAGTCTTACACTGCAAAATTAGGGACGGCTAGCACAGATAGTCCTCGAGTAGCTTTGTGCGAATTCCCAAAGCAAACAAACAAATTATTTTATTAAAGATTATTAGTATCGTATTCACGTATTTATTTCTTGTTTTATTATTGACCAAATGAATGGTTAATCGTTTATTAGTAATGATTCATGTTAATTAGGGTTCTTCTGAATGAGAAAGTAAGTAGACTTTGTCTGTAATAACATTTAAAACAAAAGTTAAGCACGTCTCGAACATCCAAAGTATTTGGAACTGGCTTGTTCTTATACTTAATATTTGAGTTTCTTTGTTTGTTTGTAGTTAAAAGCAAAACTATGCAATAGGTTATTTCTGCTCTGCCCATATCTCTCATGATATCGAAATCATTTTTCTAGCAGTGTAAGTCCGCAGACGTAACGCTGTGCTATTGGGGAGCTAATCTTTGGAAGTAAACATTTTTACAATACAATGAGTGATTGTATACGACGGTGTTCAAAACAACGGATTTTACAAGCTTAGGGCAATTAAACAGCATTAAACTAATGATTCACTGGCATCAGTAGGATTTTGTATTGGTTAAGCACGAAGACCCCCAATAGGCTCTCTGTGCTGTATACATCATGGGTATCGAAACCCTAATTATAGCGTTGTAAGCCTGCAGATTGCCAATGGATGTTTATTTGTTGGAAAGGGAAAATACTTTTCGTAACTCGTTCTTAAGTAAGTGTCGTGACAAACGTACGTTTCGGGGTCACTATGAAACAAAACATCTATCAACATATTTGAAATTTTCAGGAAAGCTCCTTTCTGAGAAATTTGAATCCATGAAAAGTGTTTTTGAATCTCGAAAGAATCTTTTCATGAGAAAGTTTACTGAAAATGAATCTGTCACTCGTACAAATTACAAAATAGAGCATAGGATGGCAGAGCGAGGAAAACCTTTTACTGACGGCAACTTCATCAAAGAGTGTATGATGGAAGCAGCAAATAACCTGTCTCCTGAAAAAGTCAATTTCTTTGAAAGTATCAGCCTTTCAGCAACTTCAGTTGTATGGAGAGCAGAAGAACTTGGAGAGAACATCGCATCACAGATACGCCAAAAAACTAGAAACTTCTCATGGTATTCTCTGGCACAGGATGAGTCTACTGATCTCTCGAGTACGTCACAACTTGTCGTGTTCATTTGTGGAATTAATTTGGACTTTCAGATCACGGAAGAGTTGGAATCAGTTTGCAGCACGCACGAAAGAACAACTGGAGAAGACATTTTCATGGAAGTGCATCAAACTTTGCAAGACTATAACCTTCAGTAGTATAAGCTTAGAGGTGTAACAGTTGATGGAGGAAAAACATGGCTGGAGTAAAGAAGGGTCTGGTGGGGCTGATCAGGAAACAGTTGGAAGATCTTCAACTCCCAAGCGCTCTGTTCATACACTACATCATACATCAGCAAGCACTCTGTAGAAAAGACTTAGATATTTCTTGCGTACTGAAAACAATCATTTCTGCAGTGAACTTCATTCGGGGTCAAACACTTAATCATTGCCAGTTTAAGGCGTTTCTTGAAGAAACTGATTTGCATTTCTGTGACTTGCCTTATTACATGGCAGTGAGGTGGCTCAGCTGCAGGAAAGTCTTGTTCCGTTTTAATTAGCTAAGAAGAGAAATAGATATATTTCTTATAGAGAAATATAGAGTGAATTCACTTCTGTCGAATTCAACCTGGTTGTCAAAGTTGTTATTTTTGGTAGACATCACATCCCACATGAATGAATTGAACTTGAAACTTCAGGGGAGGAATAACCTTGTCTATGATCTCTACAAAATCATTAAAGGATTTCAGACAAAGCTGCCACTGTTTGAAAGACATTTGGAAGGAGAAAACCTCTCTCATTTTCAGTGTTTCAATGAGTTTCATGCTGGAATCACAGAAGATGTCGACGTGGAGTTTCAGAAAAAAAATTATTGGTGATTTAAATAAGTATTTTTAGAGATTTTCAGATCTTGACAGAATCGAAAGTAACATTCTCCTTTTTCAAAATCCTTTTAATTGTGTCATTGATGGTGTGCCAGTAGAATTTCAGCTGGGGGTCATCGATTTGCAAGGAAATGACTTGTTGAAAGCAAAACACAGAGAGGGGCAACTTACTGAATTTTGCAGCTGCATGCCTGAAGATGATTTTCCAAAGCTGAAGCAGTTCGCATCTGGTATGGCATCAGTGTTCGGAACAACTTATGTCTCATTTTCAAAAATGAAGTATGTGAAGTCGGTACATCAATCAAGGTTGACTGATGAACATTAGAAAGCAATTCTAATGATTGGTAGCAGCAGTCCAAAACCGAACGTTGAAGATATTTTGAAAGCCAAATGCCAATTTCATAAGTCTCACTTACTTTTTTGTGGCTTAGTGAAATTGAGATATGTACTCAGTATGTGCAATGTGACAATTGTTTTTGTTAATGTCACCAGCTTTGATAACTTTTTGGTAAATAAAAATGTTGGTTGTATTTCTGTTTGTTTTTTATTATGTGTGTATTGCATGCTACTCCCACATGGTTAATGTGGCATCCTAAACTTAGTGTTAAGTCTTTTACAGAGAGCTTTCATTCTAGCTTATGAGTATTGAACATAATGATCATGTGGTCCACGCTTCTTATTCCCCAAGTAATCTGGCCCCCTATGAAAAAAAGTTTGGTGACACCTGGTTTAGAGAATGAAGAGGTGATAAGAGGGATGAGCTGAACAGAGTTCTGTATTTGTTTAATGAAGGTCTTGAACAAGATACTATATATGAGGTTACTCAGCAAGTTTTAAATTCTTGAGAAATTAATATAAGTGTTATGTTGTTTTTTTTTAATCTTGTCAGGTAGCAAAAAAAACAGATATTATTAAGTAGGCATGAACTGGGCATTATTATTGGAAAAAACCTATGAACTAAGCATTATTTACTGGAAAAACATGAGGAAAGTACAGGTGAGAGAAGAGTTTCAAATTTGTTTATAAGATTTCAAGATGATTTACAAAGTTTTTTGTTTTTTTCTGGTACTTTCTTCTAATTTCTTCTATCAAAGTAATATTATAGCTGTGTAATTTGTATAAACCCAAGCTTGATATTTTCAAACTGCAAGTATATTATTGTTTAACTCGTGCAAGTTGTAATAAACACAGTTTTCTGATGTTAACATTGCACTGTTCTAAGTGCAGAGTAAAAGATTTACACAACTTGTTTGTGAAAAACTATTTATATCTAAGATATATTAGTGTTTCTTATAACCAGAAAAATCCATAGATATTCAAAATAATAATTAAAAACGTACATGGCATTTAAAACATTCACTTGCACCTTCATTTTAACAGAAGTTATTTTATATGAGTAAAAGTTTATTGTGCAGCATATATATATGATGTGGTTTAAAAATACTAGTTCGCTGATAATATTAGATTTAGACAAATAATTCAGTCAATTAATATAATCCATAACCTATGAGCATAGATTATACTGATTAGTTATCTAATCCAATTAATTAATTGATAATGTTATCACTATTTTCCATTATTTCAACTATTCAAAGAAACTGTTTCAATTATGATTTCTCATTATTGATTTCAATAAATTCAAAGTTATTCAGCTAAATCAATTAGTGTCACAGTCATGAAAATAGTCAACTAATCAAAAATAACATTTCTGATTACTGATATTTATTATTTCAACTATCCAAGTCTTATGTAAGAATAATCAGTTAATAAGCCCAATGATTAAATGATTAACAAACTCTGCTAAAACTCTCTAGTTTTAAATATAATATCATGATATAAGTTTTGTTTGTAAAAATGAAATAAGTGAGAAACAGATTTCCTCATTAAATTGTTGTTATTAGAAAATGCCTGAAGCTAGCAACCATAGTTGGTCAGTGATGCAGTGCCCACTTTCAAACGTACACTGTATTGCACGTATGCCAAGTCTAAATTGTATTCTACATAAAGTAAAATAAATTACAGTAACAAAAAAAATATGGAACTAACAATAATTTATTCAAAAATAAATATCTTAAGGTATTGAAAAACCATTGTATAAAAACATCTGGTGAGTAACATGCAAAGTGAAATATGAGTTTAATATAGTATATAGTTTGAAATACAAAAAACAGAATATAAACTTTTACTAATGTAACTAAAATGTTACCACAAATGAATGTAATAATACTTTTAGAAATGAATTACAAAATTCTTCTGAACCAATCTGCAAAACTAACTAAAATTTGTTAATGCAATAACTGCTTGAAACATGTCTCAATCATACAAAAACTTTAAGCAGGTATGTAAGAAAATATTACAAATTTCTTTGCCTTTGAGGTTCAAAAAATAATCTATGCTCTAAAAACTCAGTCAAATGCTGTTTTGATTGCTAAAAACCTAAATTATGTATTTTTTGTGTCAAACAATTATGTATGTTTTATTTTCATAAAAATTCTTTTTTATATTGCATCAAACCTTATAGAAGAATACAAGTTGACATCTGTTGGTGCTGGTGAATTATCTGAAAAGAGTAATCTATCACAAACAGTACTTAACACTGGGTAAATGAAACTAAAATTACTGGCAACAACTGTGCTACAGTACAAAATATCTGAAACACTTAGTGAAATGTTATTTTATTGTACAAAAAGTTACAATTTATTCCATCTCATCTAAACCAACAAATGAAAATACCAAAAATAAATGTGAAGCATAATATCATATTTGATTTAATATTTTCCATGAATTATACCAGTTTGGGGTAATTTTACCTCTAATCAGCAAATATGGACAATTTGTGATGATGAGAAACCCACTTGAAATAAAAATGTATTCTCAAGGTTAACCTGAAGATAGCCTGAGAAGGGCAAAAGGTTGTTCTGTACTTTATTTTAATTAAAGTGTTAATATCCATACCAGGTGTCTTCAGATTACATATCTAATCAATACATATAATGTATAGTTCACCACAATATGAAGTTAGTCTTATTGTTTTGACTTAACCTTGTCTATGGATAAAAGATATAGGGGGGATTCTCCCAAACTGGTACAACTCAATAACAAGTGGCAAGTCAAATGAAAGACCAGATTTCACATTTTTTTTATTGTTTTAAATAGCATGTGTTACATTTTTTTTTATGTGGACTGAACGCAACAGAAAGACACAGATAACAGCTTATATAATTTATTACAATAAACTATTATATATGTGACAGATATAAAATAAATTATATAATAACAATGACAGATGTTCAGTTTCCAACCTTCAAAATTAATTACAATACAAAATGGTACTGGCCTGTGTCCAATATAATGATCCAGAATGAAAGTCTAAAAGTCCAGTTCAGAAATCCAAAATTCCAGTCTAGGGGGTGAATTTGGTCCCACGAAGAAATTACGAAGTTTGAATGGAGAAGTCCAGAAACAATTCACAGTCCAACAAATCTGACGAAGTTCTTTTTACGATGTTTTTGATGAATGTCTCAAATTTGTCGTTTTCCAACTTGCCCTGGTCTCCCCTAAACAGTTCTATACGTGTCGACCTTCATTATAACCAGTAATTCGAATGAATCGTAAAGATTGACGAAATAAAATCACAACTTTTGTAGATCTAGCTCCAGTCACAAATCCAAGTTGAATAAACACACAGCAAACGTTGAAAAATTCTCAAACGAAGACAACATCTCTTGAATCGAATGAAAACGAATGACTGACAGACTCTCCTCGCATCACCGTCTATTTATATACTAGTAGGCCTACTGTATTCTTGAACAATCGCGTAGCTTCCACAGAATTCCAGAGTAATCTGGATTCGTCTCATACAGACACCAGGCCAAAATACATTTTGTTTATAGATAAATGATCGATCTACCTAATTCTAGAAATTTCTACATGAATAACAACATATTTTATTGATTTGAATTTCGAAACAATAATATAAACAACAACAAGAACAACAAATTTCGACCGATAGATATGGAAATCCAAACACAACACGACATGGCATTCCAAACACTTTATACATAACAACATGTCTGGCTAAACTATTCACAAGAAAAAATTATCAACACCAACGATGGATATACTTCAAATTCCTGTAAAAATATAAACCTTTTATGTGAAAAAAAATTACATTTCAAAACCCAAACAGAAATGTTATATTTATAGTAAAGTTGTTTGGGGCTACAAGTTTTGACTAACAGGTTTATATAACATATACTCTCATGAAAAATCATCTCATAATTATACTCACAACAGGTTTGCATCCTTTGAAGACAAAAACACCCACTTCTCATCAGGCATTTTCTCCTCTTCAACCACCTTCTGCAGGCCCATTCCAACGAGACCTGTTCCCCCAGTTACTAATATGACTTTCTTTTCAGTCATCACTCAGAATGAAATAAACTAAAATTAAAATAGCAAATAAAAATACTGATACATATCTTTATCATTTCTATACTATTTCTCAGCATCCATATACAACATATATCATTATATGTACACATGTTCAACCCTAAGACTCATTATATACTCAACAATAATTTTCCTAGAAATTTGCTAAATTGTCCACTAGGAATTCCATAAATATGTAGATTTGTGATACCTTTACTAATCCTGAAAATTACATCTTCACTTGGTATTACTGAAGTAATTTGCTACGCCTTTTTTAAAGTAATATCATTTGCTCATCTTGATTTATTTTCATATTTACTACACTTTATAGACACTTTAATGTTGACTTGTATAGCTTGCAACCAATTCAAAATTTAGTCCTTACAGAATTTATCAAATTCTCACATACAACTGCACTGCAAGAAGATAGATGTGTTGGAAATTATGTATTTTTTGGACATGTACTTGTTTAGTTATAAAATGTAAAACAACACCTACACTGATGATAGTGGAAAAGGTCTTACCTACTCTTATAATAACCTAGTCTTCTAAGCACAAAATGTACATGAAAAGCATAAAACAAGACTGGATACAAATATACAGGTGGTTGAAAAACTGTGCAACCAACAGTTTGTCAGTTTCTACAGATGTACAAGAGCACATGTGTAAAATATGAGATAAAAACGAGTTAACTGATGTCACTTCTTCACCTAGCCAAAACATTCAAACTAAATTTCATTGTGAAAACTAACTCAGCACTGTTTTGTTTCTTTTTTGTTTCAAGTGTGTATGGAGCTACTGACCAGTAATAATCAATACATATCACTTATCATCATTACTGTCACCTATCAACCACATAATACACTGCATATAGGTCATTAAATCTTTATTACTTACCTTACGAGCAGTATTCTCTTACCAAGCCTATATCAGTGTGATGTCATAACTCAACAGTTTTATATAAATAAATGACACTGAGGTTAACTTCAAATATTGCACTTATCATAGATTTCTTCTTTTCAAAACAGATGTTGAGTTACATAAATATTATATTAAATAAGTAAATATTATATATTCATATAAATATAAACACTTTAGTGAAAAGAAATGCATAACAGCAACTGTTTATCATAACACTGAACAGACTATATCAAGTAACTTAGCTGTAGTAACCTGTAAATCAGTATTATAAACCATCATTTTTGCTGCTTAGTACATAAATATAATTTGTCTTTTCTGAGTGAACCGTCCTTTGTTATGTATAATGTTTATTTTAATAGTTCCCAGAAATCCACAATATCTGTCGTGCTGAAGTAGTCAGGGCTAGCACTGATATTCCACTGTCACATGGCATTGGGAACCATCATTAATGTAGCCTTTCTCAACTGTATACTTTTCCAAGAAATACTTATAAATGTAAAATAATAGCACACAATATGTCATCATTAAAAGCAACTCACATGTAAACATGTCTTTTAGGATGAAATTGACAGATCAATGTTATGTCAATTTATCATAAATCTTCAGAAAAGAAATCATAATACAAACTGACCACACTGTGGATGAAATAATTACATATGAGAACATTATTCTCAGTTAAAAAAAACACATTAAATGATTTTTAACCACTCTTACCTGATATATATATGGCTGGGAAGGCTTACTCATCCATGTTAGATTTCCATTTATTTCCACTCATCCATTTATTTCACATTCCAAGTTATCACAGATATTTTATGACAATTACAAATCAAAAACTAAGCATACATTTGAAGCCAAGCATAACAATAAGGTCCTGGTCACTGCACAACTGTATTTACTTTACATAGCTTAAAATTAATAATCCTACCAATAAACAGAAAAATATGGTAACTACATTATGCTAATATTTTATAATAACTTGCTGTTATATGGTTAACTAACTAACACAGTATCTTATAGCAATAGTGAATATTAGTTGATGGGTTTTGGCTCCCATTTCTAAAACCTATTCCCTCCTCCCAAATAAGTGAGAACCCCTGTTATGCAAATTTCTAAGAGGTTACTGTGACCTTGTATATAAAATAGTCTTAATTGAACTTGAAGTAGTCGTGTATGACGTATTAACTTGACAATTACAGTCATATTTAAAGATGCTTACTATAAAAAACTTGCAAGTAGATTTTTAAACATTGCATATGTTTGTCTCCATTGAAGTTGTGTATGTGACTTATTATGATCATAGTTATATTTTTTGTTAGGCTATTCAAAACAATTTCAAGAGCATTGCTACTGCAGTATTTGTACTTAAACCAAGTTACTTTACTTCTGATTTTAAAGGCAACTATGCACTAAACCCGTTCTGAGAATAAAACAAACTTGTTTTGAGAAATTCAACTAACAGAACAAAAATCCTTATATAACCCTAAATCATATGCTATGACATGGAAGGAAATTATATTTATACAAAAACTTGCACACATTCTATTTATAGAATGACAGCAAAGTTTACCAAAAAATATTCTTTTGAATGAATTTGAAAACTTTAAGAGTTATAAATCTTGTAGTGTACACTTACTACTGTTTACTTGACACAAAATATTCCATACATTTGCACACTAAGATACTACATTCATAGGGGGGTGGTACACAGACAGGCCAGTTCTACAAACAATTATGACATTTATCTATAAAGTAATATAGTTATTTAGAGGGCCAAGATTTGTAAAATATTTGCTAAATATGATATATATCAAAGATTTCAGTTGTGTATTACATTGTACAGGCCTCTGTTTCTCTTACTTCAAGTGGACGTAATTCAAACTTTCTGCAGTCTTGTCTATTTGGTTGAGGGCTATGGAATGATTCCTAATTTTTGTCTTGCAATCTGTGACTCAGAAGTCTTACCTTACTACAAGACTTCTTGCTTGGGAAGTCTAGTTTTTCACTAATACAGCAATCTTTAGTGTTTCTAAACACTACTTTATCAAATGACCTTCCATATTTAAAGTTGAACAGGTCGAGTCATTGACTTCTGTATGCAAAATGTTTAATTTATATTCTTGTGAATCTTGTTAGTGGAACAAAAAACAGTTTTGATCGAAATAAATTCCTTCCACTAGGGTCCAGGTTAGCAGAACAACAAGTTGCTGTTGATTAGTTGCCCATCAGATCTACCTAATCTCAGGTTCCTTCACAATCCACAATTTTCTCCAGAATATAATTTCTTAGTCAGAGAGGCTCAAAGATACCCCATAACAGTTCACGTACCTCACTGTTTAGTGCCCACCATCTGACCTAGCAGTAAGATTGTGTTTGCCATATCAATTGCCTCCTTTTCCCACATAACCTTGAGTAACATGCATTCAAATGCAGCAGTATGGATGGCTGGGGCCATAATCCAAAAATTGTCTCTTTCAAAACATCACAGTGCTATCTTCTGTAAGAGATACAAAGTGTAGCTAAAGTAGAGGGAAACCATGTTACTTACTTGAGCGATTCTCCAAACTGAAACAGACCCAAAAGGAAATAAAAATTTCAAACATTTACATATTAACTAAGGAGCAGCTAACTCGTGGTACAAGCTTGTATCATGTGATTCTCCTAATACCAACATAGTTTCATTTTTAGTCCTGCCAATTTTCCAAATTTTATATAACATTCATCCATTTAGTTTTTCCTCCTTACATCTTTCATAAACCATTTGTTGGAATGATGGGATGTGGACTAATAGGTATGTGGCATACCTTGCAAACACTTGTTTTATCTTCAGTTCTTCACCTAGCTATTCAGATGGGACATGTCTTTTCCTTAAGAATTATGCTTGTTCTAGGTTGATGACATGACTTGCACCTTCTCTATAGGTTGCCCGTAAGTCCCTACCCATCCATACGTTATTATGTTATATTTAATTATGCATATATTATTAATTTGTTTCTTTTTTTCAGAGAAATATGGCAGATATAAGCCCATTTACACTTGGAGAGTGTATTGTAACATGGTGTTGCATAATATTATGCAGCAAGAATGAGAGACAGCACACAGATACACTAAATACGTGAGATATAAGGATAGGTAGGGACTTACAGGCCACCCTGTATAATTGCTGTACTGTTCACAGGCAGTACAGTTGTGGCTTCATTTGTTTAATGCATAATTGCATTCCTTTGTATACTATTTGAGGTATGTCATAATTCTTCCTACTTCCACTGTTACAGTTGACTAGGTTCACAGATTGTTCCTACTGCTTGTACACTATAAACACCTTTCAGTTGTCTTTCATGGTTCTTGAAGTTACTGGGGTTCTCACACTTTTAATTACTGATCAAGAGTTATTCCTTTTTATGGATAGAATTTAGTGAAAACAGTGTTAAGGTGTTACGTTGTTATTATGGGTAGTTGACTATTTAAAAGCATATCAACACAGTCTGGTAGTTATGACACATGCAGAGTAGAAAAATTATTTTATAAATGTAATTCATCATAGTTACCAGCTTATTTAGAACAGAACAAAACAAATAGCAAGATTATAAGGAGGTTCTATTAAAATGGAATTACTGAAGGTGTAACAAACCTGGTAAAAATTATTTTATATAAGAACAGCATTGTGGCCTAATTAGAAACATTTACAAAATTACTTTCAACTACATACACTTACACATTTAATATTATGTTCATTATATACCAACTTCAAAACAACAAGTACCAATTTTTATATTAAATTCTATTATTACTATTTCTTAATAGCACTTTGAAGTAACTAAAGTGATATCCAAAACAAATATATGCTGAAATGGCAAGATTTGGCAAACAATCAAAATACTGAGACATCCAAAGGAAAAATAAAAATAATTTGTTACTATAAAACTTATAATTATCAATAATTATTTAAAATCTAGATAACCAATTACAGGGATTGTAAATAAAAATTCTGATATATAACTTTGGAAAACTAACTGTCTGCTAATGATTTCACCACACACACACACATCATATAAGAATAAAGAAATATAAAAAGCTTGAAAAGTCATAAAATGATATAATCTTATCAAATATGAACAAAACTAAGATATAATTTTAATAAATAAATTAATATATGTGTATTACAATTAAAGTTTTATTTGTAGGTCAAACAAACACATTATAAATTAGTTAAACTTGAAAAAATTGATCTGGTGCCTTTATAACGAGAAGAGTTGGGAGGGGGGGTTGAATTAATAAAGTGGCATAGATACTATAAGTTACCAGAAGATAAACCAAATTGTTTTATTACCAAGGTATCTTATCCAGATCCAGTATATTACTACTTAAAAAAGTAGGTTCATGTTCCACCTTGAACCCAATAACAAATTTTTTGAACTGCTACAGCTTGGCTACATGATGAAACTGTTAATCACTGTTAGTACCTTTTGTAAATTTAGTTCTCTTGTTTCACCAACCTCTAGAATGTTTGTATCTTTCCAGCATTCCACTATTCAAAAATGTGTATGTCAGAGGGTAAATTTATACCAATTGTAAATATTAATAAAAACTGAATAAGTTTATCAAACACCAACTGTACAAAAGGTACAATTCTTATTTGTCTATATAACAGCTCCACATTATACAAAACTGCAATAAGCAGTACTGGAGGTATATATATCCTGATTTTTATTTACAGAAAAATAAAACTCTTGTCATTGAGCAGATAAGTAATCACAGAAATGTATGTTCAAATTATTGTGATTTTTGATAAAGGCTGTTACTGTTATAGAAATCAACTTCTCAAATGTGTTTCACAACAATCCAAAATATGGTAGCTTTGTAAGGGTTAGATGTATAGTAAAGCCAAATGACATCAAGTAATAAAATAAGAAAGCTATCTAAGTAATCTTTATAGGTATATCCACATGCAAGTATATAATCAACATGATTATGAAGTATTTATTAGCTCAAATATCAATATCATCTTAAGTACTGTAAAATTTAAAAATGTTGGAAGAAGCCGTTTGGCGATAATGCCGTTGTAACCGTAAATATTTTAAATACACTTTCATAAAGCGTTTGCTTAAACGCATTTCCAGGACACAAAAATAAACTAGCATACTTTAAAGGTTTAACCACTTTCTAGTCGTAGTTGATATTTTTACTCATTTTTGGTTTCGGTCAAATAAATATAGAAAACTTACCACCATAAAAATGGCCCGTTCAAAACGTTATCTAACTAGTATTACCAGTAGCGACAATTAATAAACTTCATTCAAAAAAATTAAAAGGAACAGTTGAATGTTAGTTTCAATTTTTGCTTAATAACATTTTAAAAATAACCACTACTTTTATGCTGATTTTCTTTCCTTCTTCTTTTTCACGTTTACACACCACGATTTAAAAAAAAACGTAAAAGTAATACCCCTATTATTAATACTATCACTAAGTTATTACATACCTTTCGTACAATACCATTCCCCAACCAGTTAGGCTGAGAAGCTTAGAGGTACTAAAACTTTTGTTTTAATAATATTTTGCAGGATTTCTGTGAATTACAAATAACGTGTTCATATCTGTATCTTGTAGAATTCTGTTTAAGAAGTTATCATGTGATCACTAAAATTGTGTTGTTTGAAAAGTGTAAAAACGTGTATTCACGACAGTACTACTTGTTAGAAGTATTAAAATGCTAGTGTAGAACTAGTTGTTGAAATGAGAGAAAAATAAAATATAACGATACCAGTATTATGATTTGTGAATTTATCATATTTTTCTATTTTCTTATAAGATCCCCAGCAGGACAATGGACTTATTCTGTGAGAAATCGGAGTTCGACATCCATGGTGGACTGAGAACAAAAACGTCCTTCCGAAGCTTTTTGCATAAACAAAACAACCATCATCCTCTTATAGAATAGCAACTATTATATAAAAAAAGCTGAATGCCCGTTAGAGGAAAGGAAATATCGTTTGATTTGTTTTTATCAAAAGTATATATAAATAATTGTTTTGTGAACATATATTCTAAAATTTTATGATAATTTAGCGACAATATACATGGTGGCTCTTAAGCCCTTACCCATCTCTATATTTTATGTATCCAGTGTATCTGTGTGCTGTCCTTCATTCTCGCTGCATAATATTATGCGACCCTGTGAGATTCTATGTTCTGTGAGACATTTTCCTCAACATAGCATGGGTTATTGTTCCAACGGCCGCGGTAACAGCTGCCTTCAACTCCTCATTAGTATTACATCGTTGTTTAGACACAACATATGGATGGGTAGGGACTTACGGGCCACCCTGTATGTGTGGTGAATTATTACCATATTTCTTGTATTTCACGAAAATAATATTTTTTACGAATACTTGGTTATCTCCATTAAGTATCGATGGATTACCATTTTGATCTTTTTATATTTTAAAGTTATGTTCAAAATTTATGTTTGATAAATCCTTATAGATTCAATAACGCGAAAAATCTGATTCTCAAAGGCATATTCCTATTTGTTCAATTTTACAACCCTGTAGTTCTTAATTGTGATGGTAAAGGCAGTGAATTTTGTTATGAATTTTGAGGTATTGTCTTTGGACTGTCTCTCTGCTTTTGTTTTTTTTTATCCTACTGAGCTAAAGAATCGCGCTTTGATTTTAGCATTTTAAAAATTGAAATGTGTTAAGGGTAAAATATGCGAGTTATATTAAACTTGTAGCCAAGAGCTTCTATTGAATAAATTTGATAATATTGCGTCAATATGTCCCCTTTTCAACATGGAAACGTAATGGGAAACGCCAGCAATATCACGACCTCTAATAAAGCACCTTAAAATCAATTAAATACTAAAATAGCGCATTGTTAGTTTCATATATAAAGATGGTAGAATACATTAAAAAAGATAAACTTTGTTTTATGCCATGGCAGATATTACCGTTGTTTTAAGCAAGTTGTGTGTTGGTATCGCAACGGAAAAGATATCCGTGTGAGAAACAGACGGTTTTTGTCTTTGTATAGTAGAAGATGTATCATTTATTGAAAATATATGCAGATTTCGCATACCCAATGGTAAAAAAAGCCACTATTTTAATTTCGTTCCAGTTACTTTTGTCCATTTGTCATGGGATTGGCATGGCCAAGTGGTTAAAGTACCCGAATCGTAATCCGAGAGTTGGGGGTTCGAATTCCTGCCACACAAAACATGCTCGCCCTATCAACCGAGGGTGCGTTATAAAGCGACGGTCAATCCCACTATTCGTTGGTAAAAGAGTAGCCCAAGAGTTAGCAGTGGGTAGTAAAGACTAGCTGCCTTCCCTTTAGTGTTACACTGCTAAATTAGGGACGGCTAGCACAGATAGCCCTCGAGTAGCTTTGTGCGAAATTCCAAAACAAACCAAAACATTTATCATGCTCTTATAATTATATAATATTTTAGGGGAAAAAAAAAACTACTGTTTTGCTGACACGTATCAGATAGGAGATTCTTCTCAATTAACTAGAGCTTCGTTAAGAAAATAGAGAGAGTGGTCCCTCAGTGACACAGTGGCATGTCTACGGATTCACATCTGCTAGAAAGCGGGTTTCTATACCTGTGGTGAGCAGAGCACAGATACCCCATTGTGTTGCTTTGTGCATAATTCTAAAACAAACAAATATAAGTAGAGCACGTATGATTAAATATTTTAACTGAATCTTCCTTATGTATGTAAAATTATGAAACTGGATAGAGTTAGTAAAAATGGAAAAACAATCTTTATTATAAAACAAACCGAAATAAAACATAGTGTTCGTACTTCTGAACATGAAAAGACAATCGCTTCTTTTAAGACGTTTATTTCAAAAGCTTTCTTTCTCTCTGTATAGACTTCTGTTGAATTAAATACGACGAAGTAAGTCTCCACTCTGTAATTTCCTAGTGGTACTGAAATAAGAACTTGTAACTGACTTGAACTTGAAAGATGAAAGCAATACTTTGTGACCTTTATTTCTTCACAGCACTGACCAACTGTTATTGGATATGCAATACTGTTTAGTGTTTTGTAACAGGGGAGTTAAGAGCAATTATTTTAAAGTCGATAATTATGGCGAGTTTTGTTATGTAATTCGGTAAGTGTCGTACATTGTGTTTGCAGGTCATTGATGTCGAGAATATGAAAAATTCTAAAGACTACAGTGACACGGATAGGCATGGCTAACCGTGTTAAGACGTGCGACTCGTAAAATGAGGATCGCGGGTTCGCATCCCCTTCACGCCAAACATGATGGCCGTGGGTGCTTTATATTGTGACGGTCAATCCCACTATTCGTTGGTAAAAAGTAGCCCAAGATTTGGCGGTGCGTGGTGATAACTAGCTGCCTTTCCTCTAGTCTTACACTACTAAATTAAGAACGGCTAGCACAGATAGCCCTCCAGTAGCTTTGTGCGAAATTCCAAAACAAACAAAGCTTCACTGACAAACGAGCGGGAGCAGAGAAAAGATAAAGTCAAGTAAAATAGAATTTAAGTCAGAGAAAAGTTAGAAAACGTGAAGTTTACCATGGTGGGAGTGAATAGCCTTAACGTTGATGTTTTAAAGTGAGATTAACAGTTTGAAAAACAGAATAATAATAATAATTTGTCTTGTCAAAGGGTGTTGTAAACTAATGAAATTCACGTGTGTGGATTGCAACAGAAAGAAGACAATCATTAGATATTAAAGTTATAACAATGATAACCAACGAGGCAACGATAGTGAATTATTCACCTATACTACTATGGTAAAAGTAGAGAAAAATACATCGGTTTCTCAACTGCATTGTAAAGCAATTTAATTGGTTTAAGTGGACTCTTGACAAGAATAAGGACAGTTTATAATGTTTCAGATGATTTCCATAATATCAATAAATTTTGTACGCATGTTCATTTTATTTTGAACATGTTATTTTAAAACAAGCGAAGTGCATGCCGACCACTTATTGTTCGAATTTATCGTGAACAACTCACAGAAACAAAGTTATTTCAATGTTTTTTGAACACGAGTTGCCTCCATTATTACAAGGAAGCTGCATAACCGAAAACATTTTTAAATTTATATATCACTAAAGCAGTTACAAAATATATGATGCGCTTGTGTATCATCGTAACAACCGCTCTGACCAGGGAAAGTGTTGCTCAATACTGCACGTTGTGCACGAATGTCAACAGGCATTGTCTCTCAGTGGTAGTTTGAGTAGTATCTAGATGCAAGTAATATCACCGGTAGAGCAGGTGAGCTATAAAGGCCACAGTCTCATCTATGATGTAGTAATGATGTTCATTGACAAGAGTAATTTCTAGTCTCTTTGGTGACGTTTCTTGTGAATTAAGAAACGTTAGATCCGAACAGCCTGGAACTGGATCTTGAAGAGTAAATCATCGAAAACATCCACTAAAAGCGACAGTCCATCGTATTCTACAGTTATTACACACGTACTTTGTTTGTGTCTGATAAAGATTATTTTAAACTCTGTAGTCAATGTCATGATTCCATTTTACATCAGCTTAGATGGTAAGAAACGTATTGTTACTTCGTAAACGATATTTTCATTGAATCTCCTATTATCAAGCTCGTCATCCCATGTAGCTCGAAAGTTAATTCAGTTTCACCAGGTTATACCACCATGCTATCACTTACGAACTTTTTGTACAGTTATGATTGAAAGTTAGTTCCTGAATATACTTAAAAAGTTGTTTTTTTCTCATAACTAATGCATATTTACTTTGGCTGGAACTGAAACTGTCTTAGAAACAATATCAAGGCTTTAAACACTTATTAATAATTAGTACTGTAAGACTTTAGTAATTAATAAGTATATAACTTATGGTGTTTAACACTATAATAGGTTTAGTACAATGTTTCTTTATTTTTGAATTTCGCACAAAGCTACTCGATGGCTATCTGTGCTAGCCGTCCCTAGAGGAAAGGCACCACGACCCACCGCCAACTCTTGGGCTACTCTTTTACCAACGAACAGTGGGATTGACTATCACGTTATAACGCCCCCACGGCTGAAAGGGCGAGCATGTTTGGCGCGACGGGGATGCAAACCCGCGACCCTCAGATTACAAAGCGCACGCCTAAACGCGCTAGGCCATGCCATGCCAGGCCCTTGTTAATAGGTACAAAGATGGTTTTATTCAATTAAATTTAATAAAATTTTCGAAAAGTGATCAGACACATTACGAGTATTCGGCTGTTATTTTATTTCAAATTGTATTTTTCGTTAAAAAAGAAACACAATATCGATTATAAAATTCATAAAGTCTTCTATTATTAGTAGTATTTATCATTAGATATAAATGTTTCAGATTTTAGCCTAAATTGACAACAGTAATTTCCTAGAGATCTCTACAGTTTCGTTAATATACTCGTGGCACTAGATTTTATTTTCAATTTATTTTATATCCAGAAATAACTTCTAATACACAGGCTTCTCCCGAATTTTTAAACATTAAAATTTCAAACTTTTTATTTCTATTTTTATGTATTTTTAAAGCAGCTACGTTCTTGATAAGAACAAGTATTTGAATAGCTGTTTCGAAACAGCTTGGAACTGTTTGCTTTTTGTACAAAAAACTGTGCGTTCAAAATACTCTTAGGAATTTATATTAAACCTAATATTAATACATGCTCAGCGTCCTGTATTCAAACAACTCTATGTTTCATTCACTACAGGGCTCTTTAAATATAAATCCACTGCTTTTAAAAGGTTTCTCCAAGATTCACAAACTTTACAGAACATAAGCAGAATTCTTTCCCGTAGAACGTACGAGAAAATTTCACAGAACTAAGCTTTAATAATTTCCGACGAAAAATTTCAGCCTCGCAATAATGGATGCTCTCAAATTTCTCTTGTCCCCCAGTGGCTCAGCGGTAAGTCTACGCACTTACAACGCTAAAAACAGGGGTTTTGACACCTGTGGTTGGCAGAGCACAGATAGCCCATTCTGTAGCTTTAGCTTTGTGCTTAATTCAAAAACAACAACAACAATCAAATATCCCCTTAGATACGTTAGTAGATAATTCTGATATTCTTCAATATAAACTGTGTTCAGGATTGGTAGGACTAAATTCTAAAGCTTGTTTATAATCTTCAATTGCAAAAATTATAATCATCTTTCTTTTTTTTTTCTCAAAAACTATTCCCACGATCAACCTAAGGTCGATTTCATTTCACCCGTGCCAAATTAAAAACTACCAAAGCTTTTTCTTACTTATTTTATTTGTACAAATTAAGACCAATGTTGGTAATAACCATTTGTTTTTAGATGCAGGTCAAAGTTTCATACTTGTTTTTTGAACTCATAAAATTATCTCAAATAATTTTCCAAACTGTTTCAAATAGCGATTTTTTTTGTTTGTTTTTTTGAATTTCACACAAAGCTACTCGAGAGCTATCTGTGCTAGCCGTCCTAATTTTGCAGTGTAAGACTAGAGGGTAAGCAGCTAGTCATCACCACCAACTCTTGGGCTACTCTTTCACCATCGAATAGTGGGATTGATCATCACATTATAACGATCCCACGGCTGAAAGGGAGAGCATGTTGGCACGACGGGAAGGCAAACCTGCGACCCTCAGATTTCAAGTCGCACGCCTTAACACGCTTGGCCATGTCGGGCCTCAAATAGCGAAGAACCACCTCCCTTGTCAAACAATTCTCTTGTCACGCAGGGTTGAACAGCGTTAGGTAAGGTCCAACTATTTTATTACATCCAAACTAATACTGTTTGTTTGTAACTAGGCACAAAGCTACACAATGGGCTATTTGCGCTCTACCCATCACGGGTATCGAAACCAGGATTTTCATGTTGTAAGTCCGCAGACATCCCGCTGTGTCACTGGAGGGTCCAAACTAACATATTGCCTACTTTAATTAGATGGAATGTTGACTTTTGAAGAAGCCATGACTTCACTGTAAGTACAACAGTATTTATGCTGATGCTTTGATGTTAAAGTATGAAGTAAATAAAAATAACCTATCCCAGTTTGATTATTTTTTCAGATTGATTTAGATAATTTAACTCTTTGAATGTTTTTCATAAACTACGCAATAGTCTTTCAGACTCTCTGATATCTATCAAAGTTTGTTTTTGTGTTTCTTGATCGATACATTCATCACCTCTGTGGATATAAAACCTAACTATCTTGTACAGTTTCATTATCAAGTGATATTTCCAAACTTTAAAGTAATCGTCACATACCTTTTCAAAATCGTTCTGACGATATAAAGCTTTTGTTTTAAAAAATAAACATCCACTTTTGTGGTTATAAGACCTATGAAAAACGTTTCACAGCAGTAACATAATCATATTTTTCCGAGCATTGCTGGCCAAATTTCTTATAAACATTAATTGCTATGTTCATAATTGTTTAAAGACTTTTGAAGCCACAGAGTTGAACGTCTGCCATCTGGAAAATAAAAGGACGTAATAACGATGTTCTACAGATATCTGTAATAACTATAAAAACAGTAGCACTTTTTTTCTTATTATCAATAACTCAATCTTGACAAATTTTGTCATTATTCAAAATTTTTGAGAGGACACTTTAAAAAAATGGGAATTGATAAATAAAGTAAGCCCAATTTGTGTAAGTCGCTAGATGTTGCTCTCCTTTTTTATGTGATCACGTGATTTTTGAGCGGCAATTTAAACATCCTTGAGTTTAGAGGATATGTATATGAACTTTAAATATTAATATTTATAGTTTACTTATTTATGTATTTTAAAATTTAAAAAAAATTGCCACCAGCTAACTTGACATACTGTGAATAAAATAAATAATTAAAACTGTATAAGAGCCATATACATGGACATTGCTCTGAGAAGGACCAAATACAAACAGTTAAGAAAATAAGTTCAGGGAAGAGGAAGAGGTAAAAGAGAACCTGACCCTCCAGGGCATAAAATACCCAAACACCATTGATTGGTTGATTGATTTCACTTTATTTTAGGCTTATCGGGCATTTCTGTGCTGCAGTTAGTGTACAGACAGTTTTTAAAACTAGACTCGTAGAATACTGTTACGAACTTCACTTTCTTATTAATTTCATCTAGTTAATTTGATCTGTTAGGCTTAGCACATGTTATATTTTGAAGGATATATTCAAAAGCAAGAAATGTTTCCTAGTAACTGAAGGCCTGTGAACTAATACAGTTATTGTGTCTAACATAGTGATAAAAATACAATACTTCTTGTTTCTTTCTTGTTATTTCCTGTAGTTACAACTGGGCGCAACTTGTTTATTTTGGAGTAAATTGTCGTGGATTATTTGTTTGTTTTGAATTTCGCACAAAATTACAGATATTCTGCACTGGCAGTTAACAAAATTCAAACCATAAAAAGACTTTTAAAACAATGTTAATACGTGCAATATTGGTAGAAGTTAGTGTTTCAAAAAAGCTACCTGTATCACAGAGATAGGCAGACCACAAAAGGGCAGGTTTTGCAGTAAAGAAATGAAATCTTACTGAAACAAAAAAACAACGATATAGCAAAACATATTGCAAATAAATAGATCCCAGAAAATCTTAAGATTCGTACACTACAAAAATATTACAGTTATTAAACCATGATCACAGAAAAGGCATATTTTTAAAGGGGAAAAGCTAAAACGTAACATTTAGCAGAGTCACAATGGGGATTAGTAGCCTCAGAAAATAATGTCATCACTGTGTCTCATACTTTAAGTCTGTTTGTTTACTTTTTCTACCATTGCATTTTCACTTCAAGCTACCTGTCTCGTTTCTGTAATATTAGAAGGTTCCTATTCTTCCCCTTTCTTTTAAATTAACAATTTTTAATAATCTTGTGAACTGTTCTTCTATGTGGTGTAAGAAAAGAGGAGACAAAATACCTGATAACGGATTTCCCACAGTAAATCCAATAACTAAAGGAATTAAAAATCTCTGTATTGAAAACAAACAGATGTGATTAGTCGTAACATGCCGCCGTCTGTCAGAGACAGTGACTTACTCTCCAAGAAATAAGTGCATAAACGAGGTGTTATTCGATAATTCACACCTTACGTACACTCTTTAATTGTTTCAATGTTTCACTAGTACATTCACACCTTAGAGTTGTGAACTCAGAATCAATGTTTCAGAACTACATTCACATCTTTGAAATGTGAAATTTTAGTCCTGGCTCAACAAATTTGTACATTACAGGTGTGAACTAAATTTAGACTTTGTATACAGATTGCAGATGTCGAGGATTGTACCTGTTTAAGGATATGGATCCATGTACATCGCAACACACATTTATAGTGTCACGTAAAATGAATGAATCTTCGTTACATGTAACTTTGTTTCTTCCAACCATTTCAAAGTTAACCCATTGACTCCTCTGAAAATGGTTCCTATGGAAATCATATTTCTTGCAGGTTTTTTGCACAGCACAGAATCCCACATAGGACTACAAAATTTGGTCTTGAATAAACCTACTGAAATTGTACATGTCTTATGATTAGAATAAGCAATAAGTGAAACAAACTTTAGCTGATATTTGTTTAAAACTGCTAATTTATTTTTGACCAAATAATTACATCTAAATAAAGGGTTAACTGTGTATTAATGTTTCCATGGGCGTCCGCGGGAAGGGACAAAAGGGAGCACCTTATCCCCACCCTAAAGCTTTATTAGTTATAAAGGTTAAAAACAATATGAACGTAGAATAATTATTTGGAAAAAGATAATAAAGGACAAATTGACTCGCCAACATGAAGGATTTTATGGTCATATTTTGTGAAACGGATAGAATTAAAATAATGATTTCATACTAAAGCAAAACAATGGTGATCTTCAAAGTTATAACCAATGACATAATTTGAGACTTTTTTCTCTTTGTTGTAGAATTTCCTTGTTACAATTCATACTTATTTTGATAAAAATAAAATAAGTGGGGCGAGAAACTATGTTATTTTGATTTATCTTGTATTTCGTCTATGGAATGAACTTGTCATTATATTTTATAATTTCTCCGAAAGAGGGCCGCACCACAGTAAAGTAGTGTATTGTTTGCTAGTCAGTCGGCATACACTAAAATGACGTCACATAGAGGACGCTCAGTGTTGAAATTTGTGCTGTTTTGACGTCAGTAAAACATGCGAATACCATGAATCACGAGAAAAATTATGCATTCTGTAGGTTACGACACAGCGTGAAATATGAACTTCAAATGCAAGAAATAAAAATATTTATTAACCTTAAATTTGGTTTTATTTAGTCTCGAAGATAGAATACTTTTGGAAACTCTGCAAAATGTGTATGTAGTTGATATTTGGTATAAGTTATCATTATTTAACCACAAAGCTCTCGATTAGGACAGTGGACAACACCGGGCGTGCACTGCGGATGATCTTTGGTTCCCATTTTACTGGAGAGAGAAAGTTGCGTCGTCGCTTTTCCGTAAGTTAAACACAGTTTGAATTCTTGGGAGCTACGACTCTTTTTTTACTGGTAATTAATAGCTGTACAGATTACAAAGAGCTGCCTACCTAAGTGTTCAAAAATGTACAGAATTCAGTCAAGGAAGAAACATTGAAAATATCTCCGTCAAAACATCTTTCATTCTTTGTTAAAATCAGTAGGGCTCGTTTCATAAATATATACACAAATCTCGAGTAAGTTCTACCAATAACACTTTGTAACACAAATTTTGTTCCTTGATAGTATGTGTTATTTCTTAATTGCTTATGTTGTAAAAACGGGCAAAATTGCACATTTTCATTGACATAAGATTTAAATAAAACAACATATGAATCAAGATTTACATGTATTTAGACTAAAGTTATACAAAGATGAACAAGAATGTTTAGAAGTGAGTAGTTTTAAAAATAAGTAGTTTTTCGAGATTTACGACTGTAATGCAAATCACTTTCACGTATCAGCCCCCAAATATAGTCTCCCATCATGTTTTCATTATACGTTTCTTGGTATCAGCATTCGAAGTCCAGTACATCTTGGTGGAAGCGCTTCCCTTGCTCCTCTGAGTATGCTTCCAAGTTCTCCTTGAATTTATCAAGATGAGCGTCAAAGATATGGACTTTCACAAAACGACATATATACTTGTACAGAAGTGAAACATTTTCGTTCAAATCAGGTCATATTTTACTGTGCTTAAAATGTTGACAACCACTGGTTATGGATTTATTTAGGTCAATCGTGACATGAGTGTCTTATCGCTCGTTCTAGAACTCACAAGAAACACATTAATATTATATAAACGATTAACAGACTGCATGCCATATCATTTCTGTGTAGTATTTGTTTGTGTGTGCATTTTGGTAATTTTATATTTTCTGTATCATTTATTCATTACTATGACAACAAAATCTTGCGTAAATGACCGAAACATATTCTATTTATGGTAAATCTGCTGTAAAGAAACAAAGGCAAACCATTACAGAGTTCGTCAAAAACATATTACACGTATTTTGGAATAAAACTTAAGAACTAAAACACATCATAGGCTCCGCACAAACTTTGCTCCGTTTCTTGTCAAAGAGCTGAGACTGTGGACTAAAGGTAAGATCTGCCTGACGTAAGTCTAGATATGATTGTTATTTTTGTTCATGTAACATGAAAGATTACGACAATCGAATATAAGACCTGTTGCTCAGAGACCTGATGAACCAGTACCTATTCCACCAGAAACTCTTGATATAGATTCATCTGTTTCTAAATCAAATGTCAACAGAATTGATGATTGGGATTGTTTTTAACCTGAAACGTCCGGAAAGGTTTCATTAAGATATAAAGTAGAACGTCAGCATTGTGACTGACCACTGTTGGTCATTAAAACCAGATGCTCCGGACACAATACATAAAAAAAAGACCACAACATGTAGTTTTGAGACTAAAATATGCTATTTGAAAATAAAATCACTTTCAATGAGGATGAATATTTGTTTAACATCAAGGTTTTTCCATTTTCTTCTATTTGTTTGTATTGGTATTAACAAACATAATAACAGAAATGTTTATTGTGGTAAACGAAATAATAGTTTGATATAGTTTTATCTTCCAGATTGTAAAAAAATAAAAGAAAAAAATTCTCAGGTGATAAAAAAGAATATTATTATTGAAACCTACATAGCTAAATAATGGATAATATTATTAACACCAAAACAATTATGAAGTTTAAATTTGCAAGCCTATGTTATCATAATAATTTATGCTGTTACAAATAAATGAAGATTACAAAATGTACTTCCTAGATGTACTAAATGTGTTCTGTTTCAAGAGCGAATAAAACTAAAATTAAGAGCAACAAATATTTTTATTTCTTGCTTTTGACGTTCATATATCATTATGTGTGAGAACTTACAAAGAGCATTATTCTTCTCGTGATTCATGGCATTAAGCATCCCTTATGTGACGTCATTTTAGTGTATACTGACTGACTGACGTACAACATTATACTGTGCAATGGTGCGAGTAGTTAACACAAGTGGATCCTCCAGGTGACCTTCGAACTCCTTTCGAGAAAATAATCAATACACCATACTTGACGAAACTGCTTTTGTCTGTGATATGATCAATGAATTTTTGTTTTACAAATTCATTTTTCCCCCAACCTGTGGGAGGAGGCGTAAGGACTGGGGATCTAATCCATGGGATGTTGCTTGTAGTTTACTCTTCAGAAAAGATCAAAACTGTCCGACTTCGTGATGTTGTTAATCTTTCAGTTTTCAAACTTTAGTTCCATTTTCCAAAGGTAACTAATATGCAACCACTGAAGACATGTTGATCTATTTTGAATCACATTTCAACATACTGAAATCTGTAATTATGTGTGTGTGATGTTTTAGTGTTAGTGAGAATTTAGAAGTAAATATTTATTAATAAGATTAATATAATTAAATAGTATAATACAGTAAATAACAGCCTAGTACTAATTTTACATTTTATATTTCAGCATTGCCTTAGCCTTTGAGTTTTTCATGATTTAAAAAAAAATAATTAACCGTTTGTGAATTCAATAAAATTGAAACCACACTCCAAAACAAAGATATTATCTACACAGAAAGTCATTTTACTTTTCCCCACTGGTAGAGCAATGAGTCTTCGGATTTAGAAGGCTAAAATCAGGCGCTCGATTCCCCTCGGTTGACTCAGTAGATAATCAGGTGTGACTTTGCTATAAGAAAACACACACCTTTTTAAATTAGAGTACCGGAGGTCTGATGGCTGTTTTTTACCAAGGACAACAGAGGGCAGCATTATACCCCATTTTATATATTTTTAGTCTGTATATAATTCATAATTTATCAAGTCAAAACTTACATTTCTATAAATAATTTCAACAGTGAAATCCTAAATATTATTCTGTTTATGAAAAACTGTTAAAATGTGTCTCACCAAAATGAATACTAATAAAACAAATAATGTTTGGACCATTAGTTTAGATGAGAGTATTGGTGTGTTTAAATAACAATTTGTTCCAAGTGTCGGGGAGCAACCTGACTTACTTCAATTGGTTTTGGTTTGTTCTGAATTGCAGGCAAAGCTACACGTAGACTATTTGCGCTAGCCTTCCTTAAGTTAGCAGTGTAAGCCGAGAGGGAAAGTAGCTAGTCATCGCTACCCACCGCCATTTCTTGAGCTGCAATGGGTGAGCACGTTTGGTGTGACGGGGATTTGAACGTGCGACCCTCAGATGAGGAGTCGAGTGCCTTAACCACCTGGCCATGCCGGACTCTTCTTCAGCTCTTTGAAGGGAGAAATCTGACATATTTCAGTTGTTTGAAGGAGCTAAGTGAGGTGGAGAAATCAGTTTCTAGGCGATCCTTGGAGCAAAATGAAGAGGAATCATTACAGCTGTAGATTTATTTAAAGGTATTGTATTTGTTAAACTACAAAATAGTTTGTAATATAAGTGATTTTGAGAATAATTTAGGCTAGTCTTAAAATAATTACATTTAATTATTAGATTAACACAATATTTTGTTTGTTTGTTTTGGAATTTCGCACAAAACTACTCGAGGGCTATCTGTGCTAGCCGTCCCTAATCTAGCAGTGTAAGATTAGAGGGAAGACAGCTAGTCATCACCACCCACCGCCAACTCTTGGGCTACTCTTTTACCAACGAATAGTGGGATTGACCATAACATTATACACACCCACGGCTAAGAGGGCGAGCATGTCTAGCGCGACGCGGGCGCGAACCCGCGACCCTCGGATTAGGAGTCGCACGCCTTATGCGCTTGGCCATGCCAGGCCTTAACACTATAACCTTCTCGTATATTTGTCAGCACCTCAACATTTAATTTTGTTTTAGATTTTTAAACCATTACATATTCGTGAGCAAGATGATGGATCTTTTTTTGTCCAATGATGAAAACTACTTAGTCACACAACTAAAATATCTTCTGAATTTACAGTCAAGTTTTGTAAAGGTTATTTTTTCACCATATTTAATTGTCATGATATAAACTGTTTGTCGGATTAAAGCGTTGGATCAGGTTGTTGATTTACACAAAGGAAAATACCAATTTAATGTCACAATTTCCTCAGGACATCGCTAATACTACAATACCATCTAACACACAAATACAGTATAAAACTAACTGATCCTACTTACTAGAATTTCAAGAAGATAGCAAGTGCATGTATATTTTAAATGTTCCAGTTCACACTGGGTTGTTGACAACAGTAAAATATCTTATCAGACTCCAAACGTTAAGACTTGAAATATACAACACAGCTGTTGATAGTCAGAAGTTACAACTTACAGCTTAATTTTAACGAAAAGTGCAATTTTTAAAAATACATATACACTTTATTATGTTACAGTGCTGATTTTTACTGATGATATGATATGTAATACTTAATAAAGGATAAGTATTTAAAGGTAGCTTCAACAAGCCACCAAGACTGATACATGAGCGACATCTCTCTTCCATACTTCTACATTATACAGAACACAAATCAGGTGAGTTTTTGTGTGCTTCTTACTGTACTTCCATACACAGTTCCTCTCATGTTTGAGGTTTCTTACTGTAAACTTGATCTTTTCAGGATCCCCATATAAAGAAATCTAAAGGAATGAGGTTTGGAGACCTTGGAGGGTACTCAAAAGCACTTCTTCTGCGACCTATTCATCGTCCAAGTACAGCTGTATGATAATGTGAGAGTGCTCCATCTTTTAACAAAATAAAAAAAAATGTGAAAATTCTGTATATGATTCACGAGATATAAATTTCTACAGTGTTTATACATAACTTAAAAACACTGTATATATACATATATATATACATAACTGCTCATTAAAATCGTTGTCTGAACAACATTTCTGTTACTGTTTAGATGATTCATCATTAAAATACTGCGTAATCACAGATAAAACTTTATAAACCAAGTTATTAGATCTTAAAAACCATTTATTGTAGACATGTTGGGAATCACGTGCTTTATTCCAAGAAATTTGAAAATGTTGTAGCTGATCCGACACAACTCGTCTCCCATGGGGAGGTGGAGTGACAGAAGAATTCTATTTCTCTTTTTTAGTGATTGAAATAATAATACGATATTTTAACCGCTGGAAATGTTGAGTTTGGATGAGTGAGAGTGAAACTTGAAGATGCACGTTTCAATTCAGCGCCCTCTAGTCCCGTTACTGTGATACACGATGTTTCAAAATATGTAATGTTGGAAACCTCAATATTTTACCCACAGTTAGCATTGCTGTTTTTTTCTCTTCTTTAAAAATAAATGATAATTTCTACAAATTATTAGATGTGCAGGACACTGCAAGGAGTAATCAACACGGATACTTTCAGAAGATCCGTTTAGGGTTCGGTTTCATACACTAATCTAGAAGGATTGAAAGGTTACTGAACACGTTATGAACACCTCTATGAAACGTAGTTTATAAGTTCCAATTCCTTTATTGCGATTTCTTTATAATCACCCTGTTTATAGTGTTTATAATCACCCTGTTTATGCTGTTTAATAACCACCCTGTTTATAGTATTTATAATCACCCTGTTTATACAGGGTGTTCGGAAAGTTACTGTGCAGTTTTGTAATCAGCATTCATTCAATCTATTTCAAGCCAGCATCTGATAGCGGTGTTTAGAAACAAAAAAGAAGGATCCAGGCCTGTATTGATGCCAACAGGGTCACTTTCAACATTGTTTATTATTATCATTCATATTTACCTCCTGTATTCAAAATTGAAACATGTCTGTTAATAAATATATAAGTGCACAGTGACTTTCCGAACACCCTGTAGTATTTATAATCACTCCGTTTATAGTGTTTCATAATCATCCTGTTTATAATGTTTATAATCACCCTCTTTACTGTTTACGACTGATCAAAAATAAAAGATGTATTTTGACTAAAATATATGAAAAATTACACCTTTTTGAAATTTTGAAAATGTGTCTTTGTAAAATCATCGAGTTACTCCAGAAAGAACGATAATAAATTTTTCTATACATTTTGTTCAATGTATTAAAAGGTTGTCATTATTTCTAAACAGGTCGAACGTTAGTTCGTACAATAATATTTGAACATTATTTACAAATAGTATTAAGTGCGATAAGGTTTAGCCCTATCTGAACTAAAATAAAAAAGTACACAAATTACAGTGTTCACTTAACTCTATATCGAATTTAGGCCTTGCTTAACAAAGGCTTAATTTTTGTTACTGAATTACTTGATTGTGGTGCATTGATACGGTAGTTTTAAAACTTCTTTGTTTTACAATTAGAGTTTTCAGACATAGTTCATATACTCCTATAGCCATAGTTGTATCACCTACCAACTATTCTCAACTTAGGGGATGTGACCCATATTTTGTGTGTCACGGTATTGTAGTATGCATGATGCTCCATGGGAAAGTAAATACTGGTCAGTTTCAAGTTCGAATACCAGTCTCATCAAACATGCTCGCCTTTTAATATGTGGGATGTTATAAAGTAGGTCAATCCCATTATTCGTTGGTAAAAGAGTAGCCCAAGAGTTAGCGGTGGGTAGTGATAACTATTTACTCTCTAGTCTTTCAATGCTAAATTAGGGGCGACTAGTACAGATAGCCTTCGTGCATTTTTGCGAGAAATTCAAAACAAAACAAAACAATTAGAATTAAATCCTTTTCAGAATGGATTATTTTAGCTGTTTTCAGTTTTTATCATTATCAATTTTAGTTCCATTAGTTGTTCATCATCGTGCTGTTCCAATTATACATTTCATGATAATATTTTCATAGTAGATAACACTACCTACCACAAATTTTGTTCTTGGATAGTATGTGTTATTTCTTCATTGATTATGATGTAAAAGTACAGAAAATGGCCATTATTCTTTTCAAACTTTGCTTTTGTGACCTGGATAATAAAATTAACCTATTTTCTATGTAAAAACGGGCAAATTTACACATTTTCATTTACATACGATCTGAATAAAACAACATATGAATCAAGATTTACATGTATTTATACTAAAGTTATACAAAAATGTTTAGAAGTGAGTAGTTTTTCGAGATTTGCGATTGTAATGTAAAGCACTTTCACGTATCAGCCCCCAGATATAGTCTCCCATAATGTTTTCATTATACGCTCCTTGGTAGCGGCGTTTAAAGTCCAGTATATCTTGGTGGAAGCGCTTCCCTTGCTCTTTGAGGTGCACCGAATGAGCCAGAGTAAGAGGCAGGCACATATTTCCGTTATGGAGCAGCACAGCTTTGAGACTTCTGGATGAGCTATCAATAAAGAAGCGCCACTCGTTCAGGTAACAGGCAATTCCAATTGCTTCGCACAAATCGGATACATTATGGCAGAAGCAGAGCCCATCTTGACGAATGAAGAAGCTTGAAAAATGTCGGTGACGCTTCCTCTGACTTGCGACTTACATACCTTCATTTAAGAAATCCCACTCCTTGAGCCTAGATGTCAAAAGATCGGTATTCAACTTTGTTAAACCAAGATCTCTGATCAAGTCATTGAGGTATCTTTAGTTAGGGTTGTATGGGTTTCTCTCACCAGCTGCACCTCTGAAATTGTAATTTATATCTTCAATGTCTACGTCATCTTCTGATTTCTTGTTCTCTTCTGAAGATGTTTTTTTTTTCTCTCTGGCGGAGTGGGTACAGGGAGCTCAAGGCAATGTGCCACTGGGACGATGGATGATGGAAGGTCCAGATATGTGATAGCAGATGCATTATTGCCAGCCCGACGATTGGAAGGGTTCACCATGCAGACGAAGAAATTGCTTGATTGATCAATGTGTTCACGCCAAATTCTTGGGAAAGCGAACTTCATGGTTCTCTTTTCCCCTCTGTACCATCCTGCAAAATAAAATTCTTATTATGAAGAATAAATTTATTTCACCCACAACTAATGTGTAAGAGATTCATGCAAAATATTTTATATCTGATATTTTTTCTATACTATTGGAAATTAAAAAAATAAAACAAAAGATTTAAATTTTAAAAGGTCTAAAATTTGTATAATATAAAATTTTATTGTTCACGCAAGCAAAAATTGTCCGTATTACCTTCTAAAGTTTTTTTGCAGTGCTCGCAAATAAAATGAGGTGTTCAGGGTTTGTCTTGATCCCCGACAAGTATGCTGAAATATGCTTTCTAGGCTTCACACATTTTAGCAGATACTGTAATAGAGCACTTTTTCGCCCTCATCTTGATAAATTGGCCACATACGTAGCATGGAGAATGTTTGCAACTTTTTGATGCCATCTTTGATAAAAACAGATAGGCCTATGTGTTTATTTAGGCAGTTAAAACAAAGTTGAAGTAGTGAGCAGTGAGCCCCTATATGTATATATTACCATGGAAAGCTTTTAAAAAATTCTAAAAGGTTCCTGAAAATTCTTGTAAGTTCTACAACATTCTAGAAAGTACTTGAAAATTCTACATAGAATATTCTGGAAAATGGGTAAATTTGAAAATTGTATTACCCAGGTCACAAAAGCAAAGTTTTAAGAGAAAAATAGGTCTTTTCCATTTACTTTAGGCATAAGCAATTGGGAAATAACACTTTCTGTCCAGGAGCAAGAAAAAGTAAAAAAATTTGTTACATAGTGTAGTTTGCCATGTTGCATTGTCCATTCAAACATGGCTCTGCATGGCCAGGTGAATAAGGCGCTCGACTTGCAATATGAGGGTCACAGGTTCGAATCCCCATCGCACAAAACATGCTCGCACTTTCAGCTTTGGGGGCGTTATAATGTAACGATCAATCCTACTATTCGTTGGTAAAAGGGCAGCCCAAGAGTTGGCGGTGACAACTAGCTGCCTTCCCTCTAGTCTTACACTGCAAAATTAGGGACGGCTAGTGCAGATAACCCTCGTGTAGCTTTTCGCAAAATTTAAAAACAAATAAACAAACCAATCATACATATTACTAATATTAACTTCCGATCAAAGCAAGCTATGCACTTATTATAAAACAAAAAATTAGACTGACAATTAGTATAGCGATTGAAATATATTTTTCTTACATTTCTACTCATGAGGTTTATGTGCATTGCTTCCTCAGTTGGGCCTGAGCTGTTAACAACATTTTCGGCCGTAATTCCAATATCCTACGCAATAAATTATAATAACGTTTGATATATTATATACTATAGCCAACATTGTTAGTAAAAGTAAAAAATATCTTTAAAAGTCTCAAAACACAAATAAGTTTATCCACCATATAAAAGGTTATTTTAGATTCATCTGGATAACGTTTTAACATTTCTGTGTGACCTGTTGTGATATTGTTCATGTGCTTTCCGAGTTCCTTCAAATATTTCAGTGGTTAGATTGCTACAGTAAAATATATAGCTTTATTTCCATTCTGATTCCAGTAAAACATAGCTTTTAAGGTGAAGAAACTTCGATGGAGTATCGACAGTTTGTGTAGTCGTTTCTTGAAGAATAGCCAGACCGAATGTGGAAAAGTTGTTTTATTATCAAAGTTGATTGTACAGACGTGGATGCAACTCACTTTATGGCTATGATATTTTATAACGAAATATGAGCTGGTCATCCTTTAAGTCAATAATAACAAGCAAACGAAATATGTTCCAATAATAGAAGTGATTTGATTAAATATGAGCGAAAAACTGGATTTAGTTATTTTCTTATTTGTATAGGTGAAAGTTTATGCTGGTCATTCTCCAAGACTACTGAACAACAGTTACAAGGCAACATTCGATACCAGAATTAAATGTTTTTATAACACTGAATGTACGTCAAGTTCAACTGATTTAAAAACGTAATTATTTCATTTTAACTTGTTGAATTCGATTCCACATGACCATGATTTGATAGTTTTACTGGAGTTGAACATTCCATTGTAGCAGAACACTGTTTCGAGGTAACACAGGCTTCGAAAAATATTTCAATCAGTATATCTCAGCTGGACAGACACGAGGGAAAAAGAAAACTATTTTTAAAATTCTTATTTTCTTAAGAATAGATACGGAGGAGGAACTTGTTACCCATGGAAAATATAATGTTAAAAAAACAAAATTTCAGTTTTCATTATTTATAGTTTTGTTTTTTATTACCATCTTGGCTTAGTGGCCTTGTTTCCATTCTGTTCTTAAGGAAACAGAGTATTACAGTTTTAACCTTATTCAAAATGACTGAAATAACGTGATAAATCCCTTTCTTCCAAAGAACGTTGGTTTAACAAAGAGATGCAAGTGAAGAGATGTACAACTGTCAAATATGAATACCTGTTTCTTTACTTTTTTCACAATGCTACACAATGCACTTTACTCACTGCGGATATCGAAACCTAATTTTCAGTATTACAAGTTAACAGACACTCTTTGAGCCATTGGGAAAGGGACATAATCAAGACCAACGGCAAAGAAAGGACACTGGATTATTTTCATTTGCAACACAGCACACAACAGGGGCAAGCTGGATCATGTTATGTTAAATGAGAATAGGATGTAGAGGAATGACTGGAAACTGCTTCTAACTACCAGTTGATAAGGTTTGGTTTTTTGTTTTTGTTTTTGGAATTTCGCACAAAGCTACATGAGGGCTATCTGTGCTAGCTGTTCCTAATTTAGCAGTGTAAGACTAGAGGGAAGGCAGCTAGTCATCACCACCCACCGCCAACTCTTGGGCTACTCTTTTACCAACAAATAGTGGGGTTGACCGTCACATTATTACGCCCCCACGACTGGGAGGGCGAGCATGTTTGGCGCAACTCGGGCGCGAACACGCAACCCTCAGATAACGAAGCGCACGCCTTAACGCGCTAGGCTATGCCAGGTCAGCTGATAAGGAATTAGCAACAATGGACTTCATCGCATATCTTTGTTTTCTGTTAATTTCGAGCAAAGCTACACGAGGGCTATCTTTGCTGGTCTTCCCTAATTTAGCAGTGTAAGACTAGAAGAAAGGGAGTTAGTCATCACCACCCACCGCCAATTCTTGGGCTACTCTTTTGCCAATGAATTATAGGATTGACCGTCACATTATAACGCCCCCACGGCTGGGAGAGCGAGCATGTTTGGTGCGACCGGGATGCGAACCCGTGACCCTCAGATTACGAGTCGCACCCTTTAATGCGCTTGGCCATGCCGGGCCATTTGTTTGAGATCAAGCACAAAACTGCACAGTGGGCGATCTGTGTTCTGTCCACCAAAGGTGTCGGAAGCAGATTTCTAGCGTTGTAACTCTGCCAACATTCCACTGTTCCGCTTGTGGGGCAAATATTTTTGTTTTTTGGTTTGAAATTAAGCACAAAGCTACAGAATGAGCTATCTGTACTCTAGCCACTACGAGTATCGAAACCTGGATTTTAGCATTCTAAGTTCGCAGACGTACCATTATCTCATTGGGGAGCTGACTGAAAGAGCTGTACATTGCGTCTCGAATCATGGATATTTCGATTTGCAGATCAACACGATAAACTTGGTTGCGCTGCGCGTTATATGTAGTAGAACGTTTATTATGTAAGTGAAGTCGTGACAAGTATAACATGATCCATTTGTTTTCAAAAATGATCTAACAAACACTTTCAGTTATAAAACAAACAATACTGGTTCTACAATTACCCTTTAAATATTTACAAGTACCTTATGGGAACAATACTAAAACATCATCTCGTGAATAAATATCCTCTTGGATGTTGGAATGTCTTAGGTACCTCTACAAAATGGCCCGGCCAACTGAATACTAGGCCACGCCAGGCCATTAAAAGTATAAAACATATCGAAAGTAGTAATATCTCAAGGTGTTTGTTATATACGTGTAAGGCCCGGCATGGCCAGGAGGATAGGGCGCTCAACTTGCAATTAGAGGGTCAAGGGTTCGAATTCCCGTCACATCAAACATGCTAGCCCTTTCAGCGGTAGGGGAGTTATAATGTGACGGTCAATCCCACTATTCGTTGGTAAAAAAAGAAGCCCAAGAGTTGGCGATGGGTGGTGGATAACTAACTGCCTTTCCTCTAGTGTTACATTGTTAATTTAGGGACGGCTAGCGCAGATATCCCTTGTGTAGCTTTGCACGAAATTCTAAAAACAAATAAATAAATATCTCTGAAAACAACTAACAAAAACTTTGTTTCACTTTTAAATAAACTTAATGGTTGGGAAAGATTATTGCATTTTTAAATATTTTAATTTCTAGTCATAATAAAAAACAAAACTATTCCGTAGTTATAAAGGGTTATCTTTGATGTGCCCTGAATAACAGAAATTTGCTGCTGGGCCACTGGAGAAATTTTTGGCACAATGAAAAACAAAATCCTTATTTAAAGTTTCAGCCGACTATCTTCAGTAACGCCTCCTCTCCACTAGCAAAACACTGTGTCTGTGGGTTTCGATACTTGTGGTGGGCAGAGAACAAATTGTCCAGTGTAGATTTGTATCTAATCACAAACAAACAAACAAGCTTCGGTAACGTTAGCTCTGATGAAGGTGTTACCTGAAGCGCCAAAGTAGCCGACTGAAATTTTTCAGCATAAGTTTTATCTTTCACCGTGTACTTTATATGAAATAACTCTGAAACATTGCTTGTTAGTAAACAAGAGTTACAAAACAAGAAATTACAAAACTTGGTACTTACATCAGGAAATCAAACTAACGAGTTAATTTCTGGTTCATATACATTACCCAGCGAACTGTTTTGTACCATAAAACTGCGATGCAGGGTAGTCGGTAGGGGGCGCGCGAATCTGACTATAGGAACGTATGAACTATATCATAAGTCATAAATTAAAAAATTAGTTTTACAAAGTACGATACAAATATCATTACTATTAAGAAATACAGTAACAATTATTAACATAGAAAAATGATATTTACCGAATACAAAAAACAACAGATTATACGGAAGTAGGGGGCGTAAAAATGTCTACGCACCAATGCCTTATAACTAAGGTTATTTTTAGTTCCGCCTTCGTTCGGTACGATACAGTTGTCTGTAAATAGTGTTGTTTTTTGTTGTTTTTGAATTAAGCACAAAGCTACACAATGGACTACCTGTGGTCTGCCCACCACGGGTATCGAAACCCGGATTTTAGCGTGCAAGTCCGCAGACATACCGCTGAGCCACTGGGGGCTGTAAATAGTGAAAACTGACGTATTTATTTTGAATTATGCTAAGACACAGTGTTGTTCGTTGTGTCCGATTCATATGTCGAATATTTGTTTCTTTATGGTTAGACACCAAGTTACACAATGAGCTATCAGCGCTCTTCCCACTACGAGTATCGAAATCCAGTTTCTAACCGTATACCACAAACATACTGCTGTTATATCAAATTATCACTGACTTTTATGTAGGTATAAAGCCTTCCTATTTACATAAAACATAATAAAAAACATTTTCATACAAGTAAACTAAATATTTACTACCATGCGGTCTCCGTTTCATTTTGTCAAACTAAATACAGCATCACACAGTTTCCACTTCAGACACACATACATGTGAAAAACAAACTTAGTTTATCACGCACAAAAAACAAAATGGCAGACGAAATAAATTCCTTGTAAGAAATGTTTGCAAATACACATTTCCATTCAAAAATTAAAAATAGCTATAAATGTCACCTCCAAGCTATTGTCCAAGATGGTTTTCGCTCGCTAATAGTCTCGTGGACTAGACGATAAAATGCAACCAGTCATCTGAAAAGCTCTACCCTTCCACAAAAGGCACAGCATATAGTTTAATGTGGCTTTGTTCTGAAATAACCAAACCAAACTGATAAGCTATTTGTGTGTGTGGTATAATACAATAAATAGCGTTCCATAAAATATTTAGTTTATCATCGTCCAGGCTAACTGACGAGTTCGGGTACTTAACGAAAGATCTCGTGGGTAAGTGACTTACGGGATACAAAATACAAAGATAAGTTTGAAATGTTGTTTTAACGGAATTCTGACAACGTGAGAGGAATATAGAAAAACATTTACAGTTAACCCGACTTTTGTAATATTGTTTTCTGATGCTTTGCCGGATTACAGCGTTTATTAACTAGTGTAAAGCCCTGGCGTGGCCATGTGATTAAGGAGCTTGATTGATAATCTGAGAATCACGGATTGGCATCCTTGTCACACAAAATATGCTCGCCTTTTAAGCCGTGGGGGATTACAATTTGACGATCAATCCCACTATTAGTTGGTAAAAGAGCAGCCCAAGAGTTGGCGGTGGGTAGTATTGACTAGCTGCCTTCCCTCTAGTCTTATGCTGTTAAATTAGAGACCGTTAGTGCAGATAGCTCTCGTGTAACTTTGTGCGAAATTCAAAACAAACCAAACCCATTAATACCATCGGTCCTGAGGCTGAGCCCCTCCAGCCCCAACTAAATACATCACTGTAAATAATATTCTGAAAACTGGCCTTTCAAATTATTTTTAATATTGCAGCATTACGTTTGAATTTTTATATTAAAGTGTGCATAATAAAACGGTTTTCTCTCAAACCCATACACACAGAAATTAACATGCATTCACAAGAGTTACTGTTACATCTTCGCACTCATTTTTATGGTGTAATTAGCTTTTTCTTCTTCTTTATATCCATACGAACATATATCCTTAAAGCCACATTCCAAACACACTAATCGTTAAGTCATGGTCTCTCGATTAAAATATGGCTACCTAAAAATTAACATGTACGTATTTTATATATATATATGAATAAACTATGACAGTTTATTTTCAGGATGTGACGTCTATCCTTCGTGTCTTTTCTCACATAGTTTACATTGATGAGTAAACATTTTCTGTATATAAACGTTAGGACTAATGTTGACAGATGTTTACATAGTTGAACATGCTGACAGTGTATATCGCGTGAAATAGGAAACACTGATTACAGTTACTTAACGTTCTAATAAAGAAGAATCTTGTTAACTTCATCTATATGGGTTAAAAGATCAGCAGATTTGTACACTGGAATCAAAAGTATATTGTATATCATTTTTATTTTCTGATCTAAACTTATCTGATATCCTACAGTTATTTGTTCTAAAAGGAATAATCAATTATTGGGCCCAGTTTTTTGAACCGAATCGAGGATTGTCTATCACTTTGATAACGTATCTGGAGATCGATAACGCGTCCGTACGTTGTTTCTCACCTTATTAACTCGTCCATACGTTGCTCATCATTTTGATAACGCATCCATACATTGTTTCTCACCTTGATAAGGTGTCCACACATTATTTCTCACTTCGATAACGCGCCAACAAATAATAGCCAGAAACGTCATCGGCAGTATTGTGTCTCGAATCACAGACCCTTCCAGCTGCAGCGGAAATGCTTGGCCACTATGTCCCAACCAGCTTATTGTTTCACATGAGTTATCTAATGTTTACAAATACGATATACTTTTTTGAAGAGGAAACAAAACGAGAAAGCAAAGCTTTATCATGACGGTATCTCACATTATAGTTACCTGAATATGTATACTTGTTAATCATTGGTGGAGTCCGTTCATTCGTTATTCTTTTTATTCCGTAACAAAACTTGTAGAATTCACCTCAGATAAGTTTTAGTGTTAGTCACCACTACATGTGAGAAAAGGTTAAATTCGAAAACTCCATATGTATACAATTCTTTTTAATAAAGTCATAAAATTTTGTTTTTTTTCGCTTTTTGGAAATAATACACTAAATATTGTTGACAAAACGACATCAAAAACAGAAACAAAAGAAATAATAAAAGAATAATAAAATTAGAATTCATATTACTTGATGAAGTAGACTTTATTAAACTGCTTACTATCACATTTTATGTAAGCTCTAAACATCTCTTAAAACAACTTTAATCAATGAATTTGGTTATTTAATAGACTGACTCGACAATATCCAGCTGTTCATGTATCATAACAAGCACGTGCAGTTTTTAGGACAAGTATGATTCAAGATATTCAACCTTCTTCTCGTACGTTTTAAAATTTGGTGCAAAGATACACGAGGGCTATCTGAGCTAGCTGTCCCCGATTTAGCAATGTAAGACTTAAGGGATGACCTGATATATACATATAAATGAATGTGTTTTGGGAGGGGTAATCAAAGATAAATTCAAACAGAATAACGTTTGACCAATATTCGCAGATAGTGGTCGAACAGTATTTGTAGTCTATTTTGTCTATGGAAAATCGGTGCAGAACTAGTTAACTGTTTTGTGGGATTAATGTACATATTTATATATTTGCACAATTAACAAGTGGACAACCTGTCAGTCAAACTGACAGTTACTTACAGTATCTAAATAACTTACGTCTACGTACAATAGTTCCCAGTACCTGTTTCTTTTTATGTGTTTTGTTTTTCTGGTCCTGAGCTATAAATACGTTAACTTGAAAGAAACATTTGTTTCATGTTTAAAGGTGGAAAGGAATTCATTGAGCGAAGTTATGAATGCACCCAAACCACAAACTGCGTCATTCGACATCCTTGATTTTTCTAATGAAAATCTGTTAATGCAGATGACGAGAGCATGACAAAGATATTGACTGATGTTTTGAAAATCATGATGACCTCATAATAAAAGAGTTATAGAGGGCTAAGGCTATATATAGAGAGAATGTACTGAAATTTGAATTCATAAAAATAAACGGGTCTTCATGAAAATTTGGGGGTCTTATTTTAAACGGTGTTTGAACATCAACAAAACAAGGAACAATTCATCCACAACTTGAAAAATCAAAGGGTGGATGTTGGTAACCAACTGCTATCTTTTATCAAACTTTACTACTTAGACTTCCTCGAATTTGCTTGGTTTGGTGTAAAGTTGGACATCTGAAATGTTGCAGGTGACGGTCAGATTGACAGTAAGTGTTATCTACCTGAAATGTTCCAGATGACTCTCAGATTGATGATACGTATTACCTACCTGAGGTGTTCCAGTTGACGCTCAGATGGACGGAAAATGTTACCTACCTGAAGTGTTCCAGATGACGCTAAGATCGATGGATGGTAAGTGTTACCTATTTTAAACATTTCAATGTTCATACTACATACAATGTATATGATAATGTTCATACTGCATACAGTTTATATGATAATATTCATACTACATACAATGTGTATGATAATGCTCATACAACACACAATGTGTATGACAGTGTTAATACTACATACGATGTATATGATAATGTTCATACCACGTATAATGTGTATAATAATGTTTATACTACACACAATGTGTATGATAATGTTCATACTGCATACAAGGTATATGATAACGTTCACATTGCATACAATGTATATGATAATGTTCATACTGCATACAATGTCTAAAAGAGGAATACCACAGTAAACTTTATAAATATGGAAGGCAGTGGCCGATGGTACAAACTTTTTACAAAGTTACCAAATAACAACCTACTCTCTCACAAATCACTCCTCATTAAATTTAACATCTTATACGAATTGTTTCTTCAAGATGTAAGAAACATTACATAATCACGCTGTCATCTGAAACAGATGTATCTCTTATTTCTTAGTTTTCATGAAATAAACACTGTGGTAATATTATTACACAAATCTTATTTTAAATATGTCTTTACTGTCTCCAACAGTTCGTGTCCTGTCAGAGAAGCCCTCAAATGTTTAAACGGTATGTTTGTTCACACTTGGCAATGTGTTGCGTCTGTCTAGGATAAACGAGCCCCAGAATCTGGTGTTCTAAGTCCCAGCGAAGGACACAAGCAGTAAGTTTACAGACTTAAAAAGCTAAAATATGGAGTCCATTTTTCCCATTTTGCGCCAAAACAGATTTTTAAAAAATGCTGAAAAAAGGTTAAAGAAAAAAATCGTAAAAATTATTAAACATAATTTTATTTGTGGATTTTGCACAAAGCTACATGAGGTCAACCTGCGTCAACCGTTCATAAATTTGATATAATAAAGTTGGGAAGGCACTTAGTTAACAGCATCCAGCAGTATTTCTCGGAATACTCTTATTAGAGTGAAGGGATTTAACATTTGTCCTATATTAATTTACGCAATATGCTTGTTCACGAACTTCCTCGACAGTTTAGGAGCTAGTTCTACCCCTTTACTCGCCCTTTCAGCCGTGGGGGCATTATAATGTTTCGTTCAATACCACTATTAGTCGTGATGACAAGCTGCCTTCTCTCTAGTCTTGCACTGCTAAATTATGGACGGCTAGCTCAGATAGCACTCGTGTTGCTTTGCGCGAAATTTAAAACAAAACAAATAAACGTCTGGCCCTCGAAATACAAGATATATTTCAGAATGCTCTTGATATTTTTTATTTTTTGTATGTGTTAAAAAAGTAGCATTTTTGTTTTCACACAAACCTTAAAACAATCACTGTTGGTAGCACACGGAAAAAACTAAATTTTTATTTGCTATTGTTATTATTAACTAACACATCATGGCGTTGTAGTTAGGGCGCTCGACTCGCAATTTGTAGGATGGGTGTCCCAATTCTTGTCATCAAATATAGTATTTCTTTCATCCATGCCAGTTCCCTTGTGTCATAGCGGCGTGTTTGCGAATTTCCAACGCTAGAATTTGTGTTTCAATACCTGTGGTGGGCAGAGTACTGATAGCCCGTAGTATAGCTTTATGCTCAGTTACAGACAAAACGAACAAAAAGTATTTTGGCTGTGGGAACGTCTTGTTGTGCTGATGTAGCTGTAAGTTCCAATATCCGTTGTTAGAAGAATAACCGTAGATATGGAGAGGTGGATAATGTTGACTAGTTGCCGTCTTTCAAGTTATCACTTTTAAATTCAGGACGGCTAGCAGAGCACCTTTGCGCTCAAACAAGAGCTAATATTTAGACTTATGTGTGTTTTTACAACTTTCAGGATCTACTTGTATACATGAATGGTCGATTGCTTTCATATCATTTGGCTCCAGCAACACTATAGTTATTCTGCTGAAGAAAACAAAAGCAAAGAAAATAAGTAAAGCTTTGAGGCTACAAATTATAAGAGAGGTACCAGCGGCTCTTTTTTAGACCAGGATTTCACTTTTTAGGTCACAAAGAAAAAACAAGCACTTGTAACTGGTAAAGTTTTACTAGAAGGGAAGATAGCTTATGTTTTTGTTACGGAACTAGGAGGTTAAAGTCGCGAAATTAAGCAACTTGAAACATGATGTCTGATTTTGAGAAAGCACGTTAGCCCAAGTTCGAAAAAGTCCAAAATTCGTCGATTGATGATACCGTATGGAACAGGAATTCTATATGGTTTTAATGGGGGGAAACAGTATTACACGTCTTTCTGCTTCGTTGTTTTTAATAATTCTTCACTATGGCATTATTTTCTAAGTATGGTGACATTCATAAACGTGTTTTTTGTTAGAATATTTCCAAAATTATAAATATTTTCAGGTTGTAGAATTCAGATGTATTTTTACATCACTGTATAGAAATATGTTATTATTCTTTTCCTTTCTTATTTTTTTTCTTTTCTTGATATTGTAATAACATCAAGAAATTAAAAAACTACTCAATAGTTGTGCAGATAAAGCAAACATTTGACATGGACCTGTTGTCAATCACCACACAAAATGTACGTAAAAACGGCTGGTTTGGGTTGAAAAAATTTTATGTGGAGGAGCGAACAGCGTTTCGACCTTCTTCGGTCATCGTCAGGTTCACAAAGAAAGCACGCCCTCTACATTTTTATTCTCAGTTACAAAACCCCTTCAAACATGTGGTCAGCTATCGGTCAGTTACCTCTTTCTTTTTTGTGAACCTGACGATTACCGAGAAAGGTCGAAACGCTGTTCACTCCTCTACATAAAAATTTCTCAATCCAAACCAGCCGGTTTTTCATAAATATTTTTACATATATATTTCTCTACAAGTGTTTTTTCTCGTCATTACTAAACCACCACACAAGTAAAATATATGAAATTATCTTCAACTACCACAATAAAAGTGTGAAACTATTTTCAACCTCCACAATAAAAATGTGAAACTATTTTCAACCTCCACAATAAAAATGTGAAATTATCTTCATCCTCTACAATAAAAACGTAAACTTATCTTCAACCACCACAATTAAATGATTTTCACCCATCATATAAGCAAAACGTGTGAAGATATCTTTAACCACCGCAGTAAAAATGTGAAATTATCTTCAACCATCATCCCAGAAAAACGTGAAATCTATATTTAACCTCTTCCTTAAGGGTTATTCTGAAATTTGTTTTATCGCAAAAACGTTAAAAAGGTGGAATTTTTTTATCCAACAAGATAAAAACATATGTAGTACTTTAATTAACATATACGAAAATCTAGTAGATGTGACATTAATTATCAAGCCACAAAAGTTTATTTAAACACAAAATTAACTCAAATTCTCCGCACTATTCTTAAGGTGCTTTATGATATAAAAAGTTTCACTAGAATACATTAAAACATTGTCTGATGTGACAAAGTTTGAACTTCTTGTGTGAGCAGACTATGCACACTGAGATATTGCTTTGCCCTTTAGATTAAAGTGATATCTACAACATTGTTTCATCATCATATGGAAGTCTAGAAAGCTGTTTTATTACCAAAGTGACATCTAGAATATTGTTTTATTATCAAAGTGACATATTTCTAAAACATTGCTTCATTATCTCTAACAGATAAAAAGAAACAACAGGAGATTCTAAGACATGAAATAAATAGTAGGATTTAACAAAAGGCCTCTTCTGTACAATATAAAGAATGAATTAACTGTACATGTTCGCTATTAGTATTTAATTTTTGAGAATGTTCAATGATTTAGGCAGTTTCAATCACTTATAATATGGGTTATGATATTAAAGCTGATCAAATTCAAAATAAAGTTGGTGTTTTTGTCAATATGTTATGTAATATCCAAATTAAAGAAATAGACCATGGATAGAATGTTAAATATCGCAGGATGTACAATTTGAGATTACTTGTTTGGTACTTGTGAAACCTTGGATCACATTGGTTTGTTGTCAGGACTACATGATTTCACTATCTAGGTTACAGTTGAAACTTTGGTTCATTGTCTATATAGCACTTGGAAATATTGGTTTGTTTTCAAGACTGCATGATTTCATTATTCAGGATACAGCTAAAACTTTGGTTCATTATCTATATAATACTTGAAAACATTGCTTCGCTTACGTAAGATGCTAACTAATTCTGTTCTATGCTTCTCTGGATTGCTTGAAAATGATTGTGTAAACAGCCTGAAAAGGTAAATTTAATAATGGAGTAAATTATGTTACATTTTGTAGGATAAGAAATTTCTGTGTTTGTGGTACTTGTAAAAATATTGACAAACAAGTGCAGACGTTTTCAAAATAATTAATCACCCGAAAATATATTTATTTTCTTGTAAAGAAACGTTTTGTAAGTTATCCCTGGACCAGTTCTCCCAGTTCATATGAAATAAAAGGAAATATAAAATAAGACACTGTGAAGATGTAAGAGTAAGTTGTTTTTCAAAGCTATGCAATACATCACACATCAGAAATCCCAAGGCTTAAACATACCCATTACTAATGTCTAACTTCTAATCAAAGTAAGAGCAACCAGTTAGCAATATCTTTAATATACGTGGTTAATCTTAACCGAATAACGAATTTCACTCTCGCAGAAAGTGTTTGTTTTGCAGTTAAGCACAAAGGGCTAGCTATACTCTGTCCACAACGGATATCGAAACCATGTTTCTGATGTTGTAAGTTCGCAGACATGCCGCTGTGCTAACCGGAGGGGAACATTTTGAGGAGAGTGTTATGTCTCAAACTTTAGGCGTTTTGATCCGCAGCCCAGAACACATCCAACCTGCAAGAATTAATCTCTGTAACTGTAAAGAAAAATATAGCCTGAATCAGCCCCGTGATATACATTCTTGCCAAAGTTTCTGTATAGTAACTAACCTAGATATTCTAAATCGCGAATGAAAATTAGAAATTTCATGATTCAATAGTAATTTCAGCAGAATACACAGTTTTCTTTTCACGTTATGTAAGTGTCAGGCTTAATGGACTTTACATAATGGTTTTGTTAAATCATAAAAATATTCTGCTAATAAAACTAATTACTGTCAACTATTTTGAAATTTTGTATTTTGCGAACAACATCTCTTCCATCCATTCATAATAGTTTTAAATTAACTGCAATATTACGATAAACAGCAGTATGTTGTGTCTTCTTTTTAATATCTCACGTAAAGCTACGCGTGGCAGTCCCTGATTTTCAGCTACATCCAAAGGGAAAACAAATAGTCAAACACCTTTCGCCAACTCTAGAGTTACTTCCGTTCGATCGAATAATGGAATTTCACTATCACCCTTATAAAGCACAAAGTCACGAGCTGCGATGCCCGGGTTCACAGTTTGGGTGCAGTAGTGATTCAAGACAACGTCCAGCCTAAAGTACATCGACACTTGTTTAAAAAGCACATTTGCAGGTATTCTCGAAAACTAATGTTCATGATATATGTACGTCAATGGTTTCTTGTTCCTTGTGCTTCATTAGTTAATTACGGCAATGAGAATTCTTGTTCTTAAAGTTGTTACATGTGAAGTTTTTTTTTAAACAAAACGTTTATTTTTAAAATCCGAAATATAAACCATATAAATACATAATTTCCCAGAATTTACGTCATGAGATGTATCACTTACCTTGTGAATAAAAAAACAGCTATAAAACTACTTCAGAAAATGATCACAAGGACTAATGATCATGACGTTTCATATTTCATCATTGTCATATGACTAATGACCATAACGTTTCAACTTTCATCATCTTCTGTGAGTAATTACCACGACGTTTCAAATTTTATCATTGTCACGTGATTAATGACCACGACGTTTCAAATTTCATCATCTTCATGTGACTGATGACCACAACGTTTCTTCTTTCATCATAATCATGTGACTAGTGACCATGTCAATCAACTGCCAACATCTTCACGTGACAAACAGCCACGATGTCTTAATTTCATCAGTCGTTACGTCACAAATGGTCAAATTTTTGAGTTTCCATCTTCATTTGAATAATGGGCACGTTGTTTGAACTTCAACACATTCATATTTCAAATGTTCGTGTTCTTTTAATTTCGTCACGAATGGAAAAATCTAGATCATCAACAATTATGTTAAATACTTTCACACTTCAACCAACATACACTTTTTTCCATCTTCAGTAATATCTTTCAGTTAGTTGTATATAAAGCAATATGTTATTCTGTGTCACGTTAAATAAAAAAGTAGAATATTAAAACTAGTTTGTTTATTGTTAATCGATCGAAAACATTCAAAATATTTGTAATAATTCAATCCAGTAGTTCTGCCTCATCATTTTTTACTATTGGCCAATGAATAAACATTTCTTGTCACTCGTGTGATTAGAAGTATTAAAATATACTATTTTCATCACATTTCGTAGCGTCATCACTACCACACTGTTGCACGCTACGGCAGCCATGACTGGATATCAGCATCTCGTTGTTCAGTGGATGGAAATGCTTGAGACCAAACATTCCAAATAGCGTCTATTTGCTGACCAGGAGTGATCTAAATTTATTCAAATATCCAGCTTCATACAAACATCTACATTTAAATAACTTAAAATGTTGATCAAAATATACTAGAATTTTACCTTAATTAATATGTTACCAAAAATGGTTTAATAATCTTTAAAGTAACGGCTGTGATGGAGTTCTAAAGTTAGCCACCAGTGGCTGAACATTAAATTTTAAAGCTTATAGCTCTAAAAGTCAGGTTTCTGTACACGTGGTGGGCGTAGTACAGCTATTCCACTGTATGGCCAAATGATTAAGGCACTCGACTCGTAATATGAGGATTGGGGGTTTGAGTTCCCATCACACCAAGAGGGCTTACTCTGTGATCGTGGAGATTTTATTATTTTATGATCAATCCCACTAATAGTTCGTAAAAGAGTTGGCGTGGCTGATGATGACTTGTGCGAAATTCAAAACCAAACAAACAATTTACTGATATGGCCACTTTTTTTTTCTGATTATAATTATACGTAATAAATTGAAAGAAAAAAATAACTAAAATCATAATCTTAATATATTTTAAATCTTAATATCTTGTTAAAATAGGTTGTGATCAAAATATTAAAACTGAATAATATAATATCACACGTTTATCAGGTATATGGTTGCAAGGCTCTCAAAAGATAATCAATATTTAGATATGTAATAAACGACATAACTTTTGTTTTAATAGATCACGAGACTGAGCCCGACATGGCCAGGTGGTTAAAGCACTTGACTTGTTATTTGAAGGTCCCGGGTTCGAATCATTGTCACACCAGACATTCTCACCCTTTCACGCGTGTGGACGTTATAATGTTACATCCAATCCCACCATTTGTTGATAAAATAGTAGCCCAAGAGTTAGCGGTAGGTAGTGATGACTAGCTTTCTTCCTGCTGGTCTTACACTACTACATTAAGAACAGCTAAAGCAGATAGTCTTGATGTAGCTTTGCGTGGAATTTAAAACAAACAAACAAACCCTCTAGTCTTACACTGCAAAATTAGATATTGCTTGCGCAGATAGCTCTCGTGTAGCTTTGCGCAAAATTCAGAAAACAAACCAACAAGCATAGTAAGAGTTGCAACATGCTCGCCCTTTCAGCCGTGGGGGCGTTATAATGTTACGGTCAATCCCACTATTCGTTGGTAAAAGAGAGCCTAAGAGTTGGCGGTTGGTGGTGATGACTAGCTGCCTTCCCTCTAGTCTTACACTACTAAATTAGGGACGGCTGGCACAGATAGCCCTCGTGTAGCTTTGTGCGAAATTGCAAAACAAACAAACAAACAGACGAAACCGACGAAATAAATTGTTGCGTTGATTTTATATGCACGTGATGTGAGAGATATTAAATTCTACAGGTAAAATCGGTACTGTATCAAACATTGACGAATATTACAACATATAATAATTTTAGCATTCTCCTGAGATGACTTGATATGCTAACAAATATGTAGACAAACATATAAACACCTAGAAACAGTTTAGAGTATGCGCACTTCCATATTGTCGAACGCGCATGGTCACAGTTTCAAGTCTCTCTCTGTGTGTTACTGTATTTTATTGGTTATCCAATCAGGTTATTTTTCTTAGTGGTAAAACACGAGTGGTATATATAATGGGTCTTTTGAGAAGCTAGTCTATTTCACATCGCCTGGTTAAGAATAAACACTATTTTACAGTCAAAACTCTACATTCACGACTTCTTTAGTAGAGTGCCGGAGTTTAGTTACGAAAAGGTAAGATGTTTTTGTTTGGATAAACGAAACATATATGATGAATATTATAACTACGTCCTGGAAAGTGTGTAATTAATATGGATAATTTAACACATTCACGAGCTGGTATTTTTCCGAAACGAGACGATATTTCAACCTTTTTTGTTGTTTGTGATTTTTTTTCTTAAAATTAATTGAATTAATACAAATCAAGTTAACTGTTTACATGTTATCCATATGTCTGTCTTCGAAGGTAAAAATAAACATCAAAATATTTCGTATACTTTCAGCATAAATATTAAAAAGTTTATGCCAGACTATAATTTCGAATATGTTGTTACTGTTATCAACAGTCAATGTTTCGTGACTTGTTTTTGTTTCTTGTTGTTGTTTAAGTGTGGTTTGTAACAATCGATAAACGTATTTTTCAGCTATAGCTGTTTTTTATCGAAGATTTTTACGTGACGATAACTTTATGGTTACGTTTGTTTTAATCTTGGCGCCTACGTCTTCATAATACTTAAGTGAAAACAAAACTTAAAAATCCCATTTAAAAAAAATTAATTTTTAATTCAAATCCTGCTCAGTAGGGTAAATGAATAATTTATTTTATTTGCTACTACTTGTTAAATTTGATATTCATACTAATATTTCTGTTTTTTAAATATTAATTTATTATTTAAGATTTAAAATATTTAGAAATAAAATAAAATAAAAATATTTTCTCGTTTAATTTATACTTGTCTTTCATAGTGGTGATTAAAGTTTTTAATAAATGTTTTGGGTCTGGATACTTAAAAATCGAACGTTTTCACCTCAAACATAAAAATTAATATTTAATCGATAACTAAGTGTATTTTATAATGCATACTGAGGTCAGTAAAAGACTTATGTTTGATAACCAAAAAAATGTTCATTTTTGAATTGAAAATCGGATGTATTTTATTTATAAAATAAATAAATGTAATGAGAGAATCTTCTATTTTAATAAAATTACCAAGTATTTTGGGCTCGAGAAATTTTCTTTACTTTGTCAGTACAACTGGTCTTTCATCTCATGGGATGAGAGTTTTTTAATTATTTTAGAAATAAAATGTTTTTTCGTGTGTGTCATAATAAAGTTTAATTTTCTGGAATTTAACAGACTGAACATTTGTAATAAAGATTTGTCTGACTGCATCCAGGACCGAATGACGAGTTCTGGCAAGGAGTGGCCCAGCATGGCCAGGTGGTTAGAGCGCTCGACTCCCACTCTGAAGGTGATGGGTTTGAATCTCCGTCACACCAAACATGCTCGCCCTTTCAGCTGTGGAAGCATTATATATTGCGGTTAATCCTACTCTTCTTTGGTTAAAGAATAATCTAAGAGTTGGCGATGGGTGGTGATGACTAGCTGCCTTCCCTCTAGTCTTACACTGCAAAATTAGGGACGGCTAGCCCTCGAGTAGCTTTATGCGAAATTTCAAAACAAACAAACAAGCTTTGCGCAAAATTATAAATAAAAAAAGCGAAAGTTTTACTGGACAGTAACTTTGGAGTCACAAAAAAATAGGTCTTACACTCCATTTTTTTTCCAATAACTTTTCTTTTGAAATCCTAAAACGACAAATTAAGACGTATACAGGAAAACACGTCTACAGTTTACGTAAATTCCATTCCAACGGGTTTCCAATGCTTCACTAATTTTCGTCGTTTAAACCAAAAACTTTCTGAAATGTAATGTCGTCATAAACATTTTTTTTTCTTTTCTGTTTTCATACATGCCTAAATGATCGTGTCTAAAACATCAGGGGTCATATTTAATTTAAGAATGCTGACCACTGGGCAACCAATCATTAATTCTCTTGTCCTAAATGCTATTTTCTCCTTTATAATGGGATTGACTTTTACGCTTATATCGTTTATACAGATGAAAGTGTGGAGCGTGTTCAGCAACATATCGCGGCTTAAACCTTGGCCCAACACACGAACCACAAACTCACACCCGAACTATTATGAAGTACTTTTTTGTCTACATACTATACTATAATGTCTAGGCTCATATTGTTACTTATTTTACCTGAAGTGATATTTATAAAAGTGTATATATATCACAGAAACTACAAGTAGTTTGCATATATTCTTATCATAACTATGGAAGGAGGCTCCCGTAAGGCAAACTATCCAAAAATCTCGCGCAGAGACCCCTCGTGTAGCTCTGCGCAAATTTCATAACCAAACCAAAAATATCTTCTCTCCCACATTTATCATTTGTAGACCTTGTGCTGTTTCATTCCAAAAATCTGGGTTAATGATCTGTGATACGTTCATATGCGCATGCTCTAAAAGTTATTAAAAGATAAACAAAACGATGCCCCTAGAAGCTTTTCCAGCGTTTAATTCGTATTAACATATAAAATTAATGTTTTGATACTGATTTTGAGTTCAAATGTGATGAGAGTTATTGTTATTCTTTGTTCCTGTATTCATTACTCTGGTTCCCCCACCCCCCGGCCTAGGCAGGCTAAGACCAGATCTGATTGTTCTGTTATTTCGTGATCCTGTTAGAGATTTACTCTCGTAGATTATTCGCAAACGAGTTTAAACTTTTAAAAATATGTTGAAAAAAAGAAACTGGTGTAACAAAACCAACATTTTAATAGCGTAGATATTTTGTATAAGTATTCCTCGAGAAAAAAACTTAAAATCTTAAAAGGCTCATGTAACCTACATGTGATAGGTGTTGCACTTTTCTTACTGTATCTTACTGTATTCAATGAAGTTTGGCTTTGCACTTATTTCTAAGATGAGTAAATCGTTTGGTCAATTACCCCGACCAATTAAAATGAAGCTAGTAGAAATCAGTCTGAACCAATTAAATGTAGTAAATCTTATACCGTCAAACATAAAACAATGTATTGTATGCAGGTATGGTACTGACGCATACATGGATATGTAAAACTAATTATTTAGATACCTTTAGAAAACAGTGTCTGTGGTTAAATTACATAATAATGATCCACCTACAGGCTGAACTCTCATTTGTTGAAATCAAATAAATAACTCTCGTGAAAACAAAAAAAAATCAATGTAAATTAGTTATACATACTTCAAAATGATATTATTGTTTAATTAGATAAAATTGAGTCTATGCGTCCGGTTACACAGACTTTAACTTGATATCTGTTTGTTTGTTTTGGAAATTCGCACAAAGCTACTCGAGGGCTATCTGTGCTAGCCGTCCCTAATTTTGCAGTGTAAGACTAGAGGGAAGGCAGCTAGTCATCACCACCCACCGCCAACTCTTGGGCTACTCTTTTAACAACGAATAGTGAGATTGACCGTCACATTAAACACCCCCACGGCTGGGAGGGCGAGCATGTTTAGCGCGACGCGGGCGCGAACCCGCGACCCTCGGATTACGAGTGCACGCCTTAACGCGCTCGGCCATGCCAGGCCAACTTGATATCACGTTACAGGTTTATTTATAAATCAAGGTTTTCCCAGAATTTGTGCAGCAACTGCAAAACGGTTCTGTAAAGTGCATGGCATTTTGATTCCATGAAATTAAAAACAAAATTGTTTACGAGTCCGAGGTCGTGGCTGAAACCGAAACTGGTGAGGCTTAGACTGTGGGGGCCATTCTTTATAATCATCAACTCAACAAGGTTTTCATTTTTTGAATGATTGAACTTAATTATAGTTCTTATTTCATGTGGCCACTAGAGTTCCAATCAGTAGCTGATAAGATTGTATCCTGCAGGTCAAGTAATTTTAATTCTAATAATAAAGTCGAGTAACTCACAAGATTTTACCCTGCACGAGAGGTATTTTAAATTTATAATAACACACATATAAAATTAAAACAAAGTAGTGTAAAATGATATGTCACATCTGATGTACTTCTTGAGTAAAAATGCGAAAAAAAAAAACTGAGAAATTGACGGGTCCCAATACTGCGAGAGAAGGTAAATTAAATTTACAATATTTCTAAATATAGATTATTAGTTTATTCAGAATGGCAGGGGAGGTAACTGAGTAAAAACCTATTAAGTTTCAATGCAATTTATCTAATACGTTCTTAAGAACGCGCTGTCTGTTACAGCTTGTTAAGTTATCAAATAAGTTAGAGAAATTTCATGTTTCCTGGAAGGTTTGTTTGTTCATGAATTTTGCGCAAAGCTACACGAGGGCTATCTGCTCTAGCCGTCCCTAATCTTGCAGTGTAAGACTAAAGGGAAGGCAGCTAGTCATCACCAACCTCCGCCAACTATTGGGGTACTCTTTTACCAACGATTAGTGGGATTGATCATCACATTATAACGCTCCCACGGCTGAAACGGCGAAAATATTTGGTATGACGAGGATTCGAACCCGCTCTTCTCGGATGACGAGTTGAATGCCTTAACCACCTGACCATGTCGGGCCTTCCTGGAAGGATGTAAGGGCATTCGTAACTTGCTGATATCATCCACATAATAAAACATCCGGGCCAGGCATGGCTTGGTGGTTAAAGCACTTAATTTGCAATCTGAGGATCGCGGGTTCAAATCCCTATCACACCAAACTGGCTTTCCCTGTGAGCATAGGAGCGTTATTGTGTTATGATCAATACCACTAATACAGGTTGTTCGGAAAGTCACTGTGCACTTGTATATTTATTAACAGACATATTTCAATATAGAATACAGGAGGTAAATATGAATGACAATTATAAACAATGTTGAAAGTGACCACCGTTGGCATCAATACAGTCCTGGATCCTTCTTACTTTGTTTCTAAACACCGCTATCAGTTGCTGGCTTGAAATAGACCGAATAAAATATTATTATAAAACTGCACAGTGACTTTCCGAACACCCTGTATAAGTCAAAAGAGTTGGCAGTGTGTGGTGATGACTAGTTATCTTCCCTGTAGTCTTACACTACTAAATTAGGGACGGCTAGCGCAGATAGCCCTCGTGTAGTTTTGCGCAAAATTCAAACCAAATTAAAAGATCTGTCTGTGCTACGTGTATTGCACTTTATATAACAATGTTTTACCGTTGAAATATTTTTGCTCTACTGAGTATAATGCTGTATATCTTGCAACAGTTGAGGAGATGAAGTTGGAGTAGGTGTGGATCATCCCAACACTCCGAAGTTTCACCCACGAGCCTTAGTAAAATCCTTGGCCTTAATATAAGCACACAACTCATATCATGATACGGAAAAATAACAACTAAATATTCAAGTATCATGACTCTTGATAATGAGAAAGCTTCAGGTCTCAACCCGTGGGCTGGATGTTGTCCATTTAATTTGAGATTATTTTCCAGAAGAGATGACGCTTCAACATAAAAGATGACAAAGATTTAAACGCTGCCAAGTAAACATCCTTCACACAATTTTGTTATGTTAATTTAATCAGCATCATGGTGTAACAGAGCTTTCCCAGGCATGATTAATTCAAAGTTCTGGGCCTGTTACTTTTTGATGGTGTCTGTCATTTTTGTTTGTCTTCAGACATTTTGGTTGTTTTGAATTAAGCACAAAGCTACACAGTGGTATCGAAATCCGGTTTTTGGTGGAATGCGTCTGCAGAGATACACCACTGTGTCACTAGGGAACACTAGTTAACAGTACTCACTCACAACCTTTTGGCTACTGTTCTTTGACCGAGTAGGAACATTTGACAGTCGTACTTTTTACTTCTTCACAGCCTAATAGTGTGGGAACGCATTTTTACAGCCACGAGACGCGAACTATATCCCCTTGTTTACAGTCCGCGTCTCTCTAACTCTAAACAACAAATGCTTGCTACGAAATTATTCTAAAATCAACCCACTGATACAATTATGAAACATACGGCGTTGTCTTAGACATCTCTGAATGTCATGTATGCGCATTGGTATGAAAAAATTAAAACAAACAGTTTTTTAATTTCATCGGAAAAAATTTGGAAACATGCCATTTGTCGTTCCAGTCTCAGTCCTCGCTTCTACTCTTAGAACACATCCAGGTTGAAGGGAAATGACTTATGTCCCTTTATCTTTCCTTGGAATAGCGGAGATACTTGTCCAATTTCCATGAAACATATAGCAAATCGTATTTAGTTTCGTCTTTATGATAAGATTTCATTAGCTAATTACTTTTTTTCTCAGCCAAAGGTGAAGGATTAAATACACCGCTAGCACTAAAGAAACCCAAATGATGGCTCGATTCGTGAGGGACATGAAAGGTTTTTGTCCTTTTTTGCCTGTTACTCATAATTAACAATACTTGTTATAAACTATGATTACTGTTAAAGAACTTTAGTAGCTGTTCTGGTAAAATTATGGTGTCATATTTAAAAAAATATATTCCCCCTCGTGGTTTAATATAGTATTAGAGGTTACTGAGTTTATAATGTTATATGCAGTTTGATAAATGACAGAAAACATCATTATTTTTAGTTTCCATGTGCTTTGATACAGTATTTAATGAAGATGTTGAAGTGTTTAGGTTATTTTAAATTTCATACGACAGTTAGACGACTTTCGTTGTAATTTTATATCATTAAAATACGTTTTTCCAATAAATTCTTTCTTGTTTTATTTTGAGTATGACTTGACATCAAGCATAGACATGTAGTTAGGATGTCCTTACAGAAGTTGAATGTAGTTCTTCCTGTTCTTTTAAAAAAACAGCTTTGGTCACTCATCTACATGTGTTTATAATGTCTTATTAGCTCTTTAGCACGTGCTATTAAAGATATTTGGTTCTCACCGTAATAACACCAATTGAGGAGTTATAACTATTCCTTAGGATACCAAACTCTTAAATATTAAAGTTGTCATAACTTATTTAAGTATAAAAACAAACCTACAAGGTCCTCATTCAGCTTCATAATTGAGTTCGAGCCATTTATTGTATGGAAATTGCATTACAGATATCTAAACACAACCAAATACATGTTAATGGCAAATTCACTCGTTTGGTCTTAAAGCATTGTGGAAAAATGTTCCCACGATATGAGATTCTGTAACACTGAAAATGTTCTAAGCCAATGCCATGTGGCTAAATTGATGACACGTGGCTAAGTTCATGGCACACTGTAGTTCTTGGGCGTTGTAACAGCTGAATTAATCACTTATTTCAAATTCACTTAGAAGGAAAATCACAAAAGGAAAACTGGATGGTAATTCAGTGGACTATATTTGTAGCTCTCGTGACATGGGGCTGTACAGAATGTTGATTACGTATGTCATGCTTATAAATCTCTTTCCAAAAGCTGGGAAAACATTATTTTTTAACACATTTTATGCTGTCGTTGTAACTTATATGTCAAGGCAAACAACTGATGAGCTTTAAAAACATACATACATAAAGAGCAATACTTTTAGAGGTCTAAATATTACATAATTGAATATTTAGTCATTCTTCTTCTTGTATTCCTCGCCCGGCATGGCCAAGCGTGTTAAAGCGTTCGACTGGTAATCTAAGGGTCGCGGATTTGAATCCAGGTCGCACCAAACATGTTCGCCCTTTCAGCCGTGGGGGAGTTATAATGTGACGGTCAATCCAACTATTCGTTGGTAAAAGGGTAGCCCAAGAGTTGGCGGTGGGTGGTGATGACTAGCTGCCTTCCCTCTAGTCTTACACTGCTAAATTAGGGACGGCTAGCACAGATAGCCCTCGAGTAGCTTTGTGCGAAATTCAAAAAAACAAAGAAACAAACTTCCCGATTTGAGAAGTACATCAATGTAGATCAAACTAACAACGACAAATTGTGAGAAAATAATTGTCTTAAATTCTTTAAACTTGTAGGTGTCCTTGCTCTCACACCAATTAAACATCGTGTCAGTGTGCAAATTTAGATAGAGATAAAATATTAGTAACACCCATGAGGAACAAACGTCTGTTACTGTGATTTTATTGGGTTTAAAAATTCCAGCTATCCGCACAAGAACTCATCAACGTCATCATGAAAGACGATGATAAGCCCAGATTATTGGTGGATCGACCCGTGTTGACAATAGCAGACTACCAACTTAGTGGTGTGAACGACTCTACCTTAGGTCTTGACGACATCGACGAAGTCTCTGGCGCTTACATAGAAAGATTAAAACGATGCTTTCGTGGCAACTGTCGTCGTCAGTGCTCCCTTGTGAAAGTTGGGAAGTCTGTGATGTCGTTATTTCCCATGATAAACTGGTTACGTAACTACAACATAAAACGAGATCTTGTCTATGATATTGTGTCAGGTTGTACTTGTGCAGTTCTTCATGTTCCCCAGGGTGAGTACGAAACATTAACAGGTGATTGGTTGATTATTTGGAATTAAGCACTAACTGGACAGTATGGTCTCTGTGTTCTGTCCATCACGAGTATCGAAACCTGGTTTCTAGCAGTGCGAATCCACAGACCTACAGCTGTGTCACTGGGGTGCAACATTTACTGAGAATGTAACAGTACTGAAATATTAAAATTTTATTTAAACTTTTTCTATTTATGGTTTAATTTCTTTAATGTAAGCTTTCTCCCTTTTATGGCTCAGTAATAAGTCTTTAGGCTTGCAACGATAAAATTCGGGTTCCAATTCCCGTGATGGCCAGAATATATAGACCCTTCTGTCCAGTTTTGTGCTTACGTACAACCGACAAAAGCTACTTACCTGTTATCTAAAATAATTATTAGCATTGTTTAATAATGTGGTTTACTATTACTATTATTATTTCATATGCGGAGCTATTTTTAAGACAGTATTTCTTAATTTTTTATGCTACAAAAAACTCTTATTGTCATTATTGTTTTGGCTAATATAATTAAATTTTGATAAGAGGCAAGTTAACTAACATAATACTTTTGAAGGTATTTTCAGAAACTTTATGAATTTCTAACTTTTCTTCTTCCATTTAGGGATGGCCTGCGCCCTGTTAGCCACCGTCCCGCCTGTGTATGGATTATACACGTCTTTCTTCCCTATTTTGTTGTACAGTTTTATGGGAACGTCTATGCAATTGTCTGTTGGTAAGTGTTTGAAGATAATGCTGACACAAAAAAGAATTTTCATTATTTGGGAGTTATTTTTTCAGAGCACCATATCCTGGTTATACATTTTAGGAGGGAGATAATGAATAGGAATTTTCTCCATTAAAAACCACGATGATTTTTCTATAAACAACTCTGTATTAGTGTCTCCTAATCCATTCGTTACGTCCAACAATTAGATCGTCAAAATGTGTAAATGAATCACAAATAAATGTTTACAAACGAGGACCGAGCCAAAAGACGTTGAGAATCACATTTGCTTCGTCGGCTAAATGTATTGACTGGATTGCAACTGGTTATCAGTATTTACAAATGAGTCCCTAGTCAAAAGGCGTTGAGAATAACATTTATTTAGTTGAACCGATGTATTTACTGGGTTGCAATGGGCCATCAGTGTTTACAATTTGGTCTTGAGCCAAAAGGTATTTAGAGTCACATTTATGTACTGGGCCAGATGTACTGACTAGGTGGCAATTGGCCATCAGTATTTACAAATGAGTTCTAACCCAAGAAACTTTAAGAATCAGCTCTAAGTATATCTTAGTGATTGATAGTTGAATACAAAAACAACAACAAGAAACAAAAAAGGATTAGAATCATGCATTGTTAATAATAATTTATTCTAAAAGAATTTTATAATTACAAAATTGAGTAAGTTCTCTTTACACTAAACTTTAAACTTTAACTTATTTTAGTCCCCCAGTGGCTCAGCAGCAGGTCTGATGGTTTAAAATACTGAAGTTCAGGTTTCAATGTCAGTGTTAGACATAGCACAGATGGTCTATTGAGTAGCTTTCTGTTTTACAACACATCAACAAACTATTCATTTGAATCTATATAAACGAAGCACAAAACTGTATGTTTTTGTCAGAACAAAATAAAAAACACCATTCGTCAAAGTCATTGTGAACACCAAAAACGATCAAGATAAATTAGTAAAAGACAGTTGCTTTTTATTTTTCAAAAAACACACGACCGAACCGGAGAAACTGCACCAAAAACTATTTTTGCAATGTTTCTTGGGGCACTCCCGTTTTCCCCCACAGTCAAATCCCAGACATTGGATCTTTAGATCCCAGCTAAGGCAACTTTATTGCTATGCCCCCAATCGGGTCGTTTCGCGTTTATGTTCATATTCATATTTTCTTTAACATCTACTTTTCGGGATTTGATCTGGCTGGTTTTTCCGGTGCTACCTTTCTCTCGCCCATCAATATTATGACCAACCTTACTCCTTCACCCAAAAAAAGAGTCAAAACAAAAGAAAAACAAAAAACTCCTGCTAATTTCAATAATCTTTCACGAAAGAGAACGAGGAGGAACCACAACGTTCCTGATCACTCAAGTTGGAGAGAGAATTTTTCAGATTTCTCTCTCTCTAAACTAAACCCCTGCCACGTTAGTTTGCGTTTTGTATGTTTCTGTCTGTCCATTTTATAATTACTCCTGGTTGTTCAGCCAGTCTCAAAAAGTTTAAAGTTTGAAACAATGGATTTACAACTCCTTCTCCTAATTATTATTGTTATTGGACATCTTTTATCTTTGATACAAGTTTACGCTAGCTACAATCATAGATGGCGTAACGTCCAAAATAATCTTGATTAATTTATATTGTGTGAAACCATGGCGTACACTGACTTCTAAAATGTTCCACCTTGCGAAGTGTTCATATTTTGTTGCCTTCTGACCTTTGAATTATGAAGTTTTCAAATGGGAATTTATGTCTTGAATTTACGTAAACTACTACAAACGCTAATATTATGTTAGCTAGACTTTCAAAGAAAATTAGAATATTCTCAACTGCATAAGTATTCAACCCCTTTTGTTATGTCAGTTCATGTGCAAAAGTTTAGTTTGAAAAATCTCAAAATTAGTGTAACGATTTACTTGAGTTTAAGGTAAATGTATCTATTCAAGCCACAACTTACATCGTAGATGACAGACCAACCATGAAAACCAAGGAATTTCCAAATAAACCAGGGATAAGGTGTTTTTGTTTGTTTGTTTTCGAATTTTGCACAAAGCTACTCGAGGGCTATCTGTGCTAGCCGTCCCTAATTTAGAAGCGTAAGACTAGAGGGAAGGCAGCTAGTCATCACCACCCACCGCCAACTCTTGGGCTACTCTTTTATCAACGAATAGTGGGATTGACCGTCACATTATACACCCCCACGGCTGGGAGGGCGAGCATGTTTAGCGCGAACCCGCGACCCTCGGATTACGAGTCGCACGCCTTACGTGCTTGGCCATGCCAGGCCGGGATAAGGTGAATGAGAAACGTAGGTCAGGAGAATGTTGCAAGAAAAGTCCAAAATCGCTGATTATTCCTATGAATGTGGTGAAGTTCAAGGTAAAGAAGTGTAATGTGCGTCATATCTCTCAACCACGAGCAAGATGAGGCCAATCTTACAAGCAGAGTAAACAGGAAACTGGTTAGAAATGCCAATGTGAAGCCAACATTAACTTTGAAAGATCTGCATACTTCCATGCTTGAGATGGGAGTCAATGTTCATACATCGACAATATCGCGGCCCCTGATCAAAGCTGACCTATATGGGTAGCTGGCAAGGAAGAATTCATTTTTGAAAAATAATCATATTAACTCTCGTATCGAGTTTGAAACAAAGTGAAAGATGTTTTGGTTAGACGAGCAAAAATTGAACTTTCTTGCATGAATAGAAAGTGTTATATCAGGCACAAGCCCAACACAGCACATCATTCGGTCAACATCACCTGTGAAGAATGATGGTGGCAGCATTGTGTTGTGAAGATGCTTCTTATTACCAGGAACTAGGAAGCTTGTCACGATTTAGGGGAAGATGGATGTTGCAAAATGCAAATAAATTTTAGAGGAAACCTGCTTAAGTCAGCCAAGAAACTGTGTTGGAAATTCACATTTTAGCAGTACAATGACCAGAAGCACAAATACAAAGCCACATTGAAGTAGTTTCAATGGAAAAAAGTGAATGTCCTGGACTGGCTTAGTTAAAGTTTTAACTTGAATTCAATTCAAAATTTATGGTGAAACTTAAAGATTGCAATAAACAAACAACAAATTTGTCAGAACTGGAGCAAATGGAAGAATGGACAAACATTACACCATCCCATTGTATAAAGCTGATAGAGCCCTATCACAGGAGTTATTATTGTCACACATGCTTCCACCAAGTACCGATTCAAAAACTGAATACTTATACAATCAATAAATGTAAATGTATATTTCTTCTTCGCAGGTTTTGTTGACACTTAACCTCCTTCACACGTGCCAGTGTTAAGTTTGATCATTAGAGTTTTAAATTAATACAAGTTAATTAACAAAATGTTTACATGATCTGTATTTCATCAAAGTGTGATATTATTAATAGGGGTGAATACTTTTGCAATGCATACATATTGAGTTCTCAAAGCAAAGTTTTGAGGAGGTAATAACGAATCTTGTAACGTTATGTTATATATAAATTGCGTGAAAGTTGGAATTTTTGTGTTGTCATAGCATCCACCTCGACATTTTTGTTGCGGCATAACAACTCATAAAATGGTTTTAGATTTTTTGTTGTTTGCTTGTTTTTCTCCTGACCGATTAGAGCAAATTTATCTATGAGACCTTAGACGTGATCAGACCCTTCAATCTAATGAGGTTGCCCTCTTTCATCCAAAACTGTGATTAGTCTTCAAATCAGGTTCCTGATGAGTATTAAAATTAAATCAGGTATATGCGTGACTAACGCTTGGTATTGCTGATTCACAAAAACGTAGCTACTAAACAGGAGGAAAATTGTCTTGTGAACTAATCTACTATAATAATGTCTAAAACAAATTTTCAAGTGCCATAGCTATTGAGGATTCCCTCTTGTTTTAGGTTCATAACCCCTACAAAATAAAGTTTGTTTGTTTTGTTTTGAATTTCGCGCAAAGTTACTCGAGGGCTATCTGCGCTAGCCGTCCCTAATTTAACGGTGTAAGACTAGAAGGAAGGCAGTTAGTCATCACCACTCACCGCCAACTCTTGGGCTACTCTTTTACCAACGAATAATTGGATTGACCGTCAGGTCATAATGCCCCCACGGCTGAGAGGGCGAGCATGTTTGGTGCGACCAGTATTTGAACCCGCGACCCTCGAATTACGAATCGAACGCCTTAACACGATTGGCCATGCCGGGCCCACAAAGGAAGGATACTTCAGTTTGAATTTTATAAATCCATCTTTCTATTTACCTGCTTAAACGTTTTTCAGGTATAAAACCATTTTTATTGCTTATAATTTAAATAATTAAAAGTTATACATTTGATTGACTAAAGGATTTGGGTTGTTGGATAGTTTTGAAAACGGAGAAAAATGTTACCATGTAAATATGAGAATAATTTTAAACTATCCTATCAAATGTTTTAGGTGTCACAAAAGTTCGTCACTTATGGAGTATATTTGACGGCGTTCATCGTAGATCATATTTAGAATTAAAACACCCCATGTTGCTGAAATCTGATACTTTTGGTTCATGCGTGTTCGTGATACTTACTTTTGATACTTAAGGACCTATGCTATCCTGTCTTTGATGACCTCTTCTGTTGCTGGACGTCTTGCTACTTCAGTCCCGAAAGGAGTTGACTCTGCAACTAGTGATTTAACCAACTTAACGGAAGCTGTAAATCTTACAGACGCGTCTTATGTCCAGACTACTCCAGTTACTGTCATAACAGCGATAGAGGTCGCTGTAGCGATAACTTTTCTGAGTGGAATAATTCAGGTAATGAAATTATGTCCAGTGAAAAGCGTTTCGGATTTCTAGTCTAAAATAAAACTTTGGTAAGTATTTATTTTGCGAAGAGTAGACTTATTTAAAATTAAAAGATTTTCCCCAATAAATTTGCCGGAGCCCCCCAGTGGCTCAGCGGTATGTCTGCGGACTTACACGCTAAAATCCGAGTTTCGATACCCGTGGTGGGCAGAGCACAGATAGCCCATTGTGCATCTTTGTGCTTAATTCAAAACAAACAAAACAAAATTTGCCGGAACTGTCATGAGGAAGGTCACGTGCGTCATCGTTGTCCTAACCTTAGGGTTTCCCCGCCTCTCCCTCAGGCCCCTATTGAAAGTGTAGAATCAGATAAAGGTGATCGACCAACTGACGTTCCACGACAAACAATGGAGGTTTCCCTCCCGATGAAAGAGGTGGCTACCAATAGTGTCTCACAGGACAAGTCTTGTCGTCGTTCGACTGTTTCTGTTGGACGCCGACTCTGACAGGTTCGAGATGATTTTGCCACAAGTGCTGTTGTGGAACCTGTATTTCACCGATGGAAATATGCTAGTGTGGTGGCGACGGACACTCCTGGGACCATGAAGAAAGGTGATGGACGAACATGACGGTACTGCGTCTCTCTAAGACGAAGTCTAAGACCGTGTCTTAACAGTAGTTACCTATTTACCAATTTTCTTCTTATTTTTTGTGTCATTACGATATCGTGCAAGTGAATAATGTACTTTTTACACAGTGCGTTTTCTACTTCATGTTGGTATCTTTGTTCATCTTTTGTACCAGATTAATTTGTTTATTCATACCTTGTCTTTTATCTTAGCATGATCCAATCACTTAGGGTGGGTGTATTGAATTGTAACGGTTTGCATAATATCAGCAAATTGTCGCATTTTTTGGATTACTTTTCTGCTAATTTTGATGTAAAAACTTTTTTTACTAATGATTTTATTGAAGATGTCACGGAATATTGGAATGGTGCTGTTCTTGTCACATAATGGACGTTAGGGAGTAACTATTTTGTTACAGCGGCATTTGAGTGACAAAGTTATACTTGATTTCTCGGATGGGGGTGTTCGAGTCACATTTACGAATTTATCATTTAAATTGTCATCAGTTTATGCACCACGTGACATTTACGAATGACGGGATTTTTTTTTGGTTCATTAGACTTTTCTTTAGATGATTGCAAGGGATTGATTGCAGGTGGGGATTTTAATTGTGTTTTGGATAAAACGCGTGAAAAATTTCCTCTACATTTATTCCGCGATGCCAGTTGTCTAGCCTTTGAACATTTCATTACAATGTTCGGTTTATTGGATGCATATTCATTATTAACATCAAATAACCCTGGTTTCACATGGCGGCGTTTTGTTCTTGGAGAGTTGATCACTTCCCGTCTAGACAGGGCCTTGATTACGGTTTACCTGCAGCGTGCTGTCAGTTGTTTCCATACGATGTGGTTTCGTGGTACCGATCATGCTCTGTTAAGCTTTAAACTTAACATATCAAGTTGTTACGGGTCCAAATTACTGGCACTTTAACAATTAGCTTTTGAGAGATGTTGAATACATAAATACCAACACACTTTTAATCAAAAGAAGCCGCAGTTGGCAAGTATATGGTCGTGACAAGATATTCTGGTATGCGACCTTAAAAAATGCAATCCGTGATATTACCAAGCGATATTCGCTTCATCGGGCATGTGACTTTCGATTTAAGAAACGCAAGTTAGAACATTCCGTTGCTCGTGAGTTGCGTAAATTGGCGAGTTGCATTCCTCGGTCTAGGGAAAATTTATATGCATATGAAGAAGACTTGGAGAAATTTGATCATGACGTCATTGAAGGGGCTCGAATTCGTTCACATATTTGTTGGTTCGAGGAGGGCGAAAGGTCAAAGTCTTACTTTTTGCGTATGGAGAAAGTTCGGCAGGGTCGGACAGAGTTTCGATCCATGCTTACTGAAGGGGGGAATGAGGTGTTCGAGGTGGATGATATAGCTGCTGTTTTACGTCACTATTATTCTACTTTGTATTGTAAAGATTTGTTTGTTTTGGAATTTCGCATAAAGCTACTCGAGGGCTATCTTTGCTAGCCGTCCCTAATTTAGCAGTGTAAGACTAGAGGGAAGGCAACTAGTCATCACCACCCACCGCCAACTCTTGGGCTACTCTTTTACCAACGAATAGTGGGATTGACCGTCACATTATAACGCCCCCACGGCTGGGAGGGCGAGCATGTTTAGCGCGAACCCGCGACCCTCAGATTACGAAGTGCACGCCTTAACGCGCTGGGCCATGCCGGTATACTAAAGAGGTTCAGCAGGATGATGTAGATATGATGCTCAACTTTATCGACAAGGTGCTTTCTCCTGAACAAGCTCATATGTGTGATGCACCTTTCACCTCGGAATTGTTATTTGCATTTGCTGGTTTACCGACTGGAAAATCTCCGGGTCTTGATGGATTTACATCAGAATTTTACAAGTACTTTTTACCGTTATTTGTAGATGATTTTGTAACCGTCTTATCCGACCTCTGCCACTCCAAACAGTTGTTCCATTTTATGTGCATCGGGGTGATTGTTCCTATTCCGAAGTGCGGGGATCGACGTTTGGCGGCTAATATTCGGCCACTGACGTTGCTGTGTACTGACTACAAGTTATTGGCTAAAGTGTTGGCTCGACGCCTTTCCACCGCAATATGTAGTTTAGTGTCAGTTAATCAGTTTAGTTGTATACCTGGACGGGATGTCAGTGATAACCCGTTAACTTTAGTTTTGTTTCTCCAATTTTTAGAACGTACAGGACAGGGGGGAATTTTTTGAAGCTCGATCAAATAAAAGTCTTTAATCGGGTGAACCATGACTATTTATTTCATCTTCTGGTGCAAGTGGGTTTTAACTCGACTTTTGTTAATTGGATTAAACTATGTTATACTGATATTTCTAGCTGTGTTAAAGTTTAATGGCTTTCTCAATGATATGTTCTTTTTATCTCGAGGTATTCGTCATGGTTGCCCAATGTCTGCTTTGCTTTATGTTCTCTGTGTTGAACCATTGTGAAATATGTTGGTCCATTATGATCAGATTATAGGTATTGGGGGTGATGGGTTCCTCAACACACCGTCCCTTATTTATCAAGATGCTGATGACACTATATTGACTTTACAAGATTCTAATTCCTTGACATACGTTTTGGATGATTGTAGTATATTTGGTCAGGCTTCGGGGGGTAAGATTAATTGTACAAAGAGTCAGGGTCTCTGGGTTGGGAGCTTGGCCTCTTCTAATGAGTATGTCGTGGAAGAGTTGAAAATCTCCCAGAATCCTATTCGGATTTTGGGTATTGTTTTTCATTCTCAATTTGATGTTGTGCTACAGGATACGTGGCGGGAAGTTTTGCGCAAAGTCTCTTGTATTATGGTGTCCTGGCGATATCGTTCCCTGTCGCTTAAGGGCAAATCTATCGTGTTGAATGCCTTGGTGGCGTCAGTGTTGTGGTATCCATTGCAAATCCTCCCATTGCCACAGCAATTTGAAGCTCCGTTTCGTCTAAGTGTATTAGATTTCGTGTGGGGGGGCGGTACTCACAAGGTTGCTTATTGGATCTTGACCAAGAATTTTGCTAGTGGGGTATCAGTTTGGTAGATATACGCGTTTGTAAACTTGCTTTTTGCTTGAAATTGTTGAAGAGATGTTTGGGCGGTTCTTGTCCGTCGCCTTTGTGGCAACTTTTTTCTGGGTTTTCTACTTGTTATGGTGAACTTGCATTGGGATTTCGGGCTCTTCAGTGCCGGATTTTGCCGAGGTATATGAAAGTCTTGCCAATGTTTATTCAAGAAATGTTTCGTGCATGAGAGGTACTACTTGGGGATAAAGGGCTTGCCCCTGTTCCTCATGGAAGGTACCACTTGGGGATAAAGGGCTTGCCCCTGTTCCTCTTTCATCACATGTTTTCGACGAACCATTGTTTCTTGATCCTGTTCTTGTTGATGCTCTGTCACACACGTTTTCTTTTCCTGAATTATTAAAGCAGGATTGGTCCTTGTACGACACTTATTGTATGAGGTGCTCCAAGGATTTCTCCCTGTGGAGGCGGTTGTGGAAATGTGTAGTGGTGTCGATATGTCATTGAATGTCAATACCATTGTTTCACATCTCACTTCGTTGACGGATGCATTGCCTAAAAATTGGCTGGCGCTCACGTCTACTCAGCCAGTTCCGCTGTCCTCGATACAGCATGAAATAGAATTGTACTTTGTGGACTCTTCTAATCAACGGGTCCATTTTAGGGGATTAACTTTGAAGCACGTGTTTTGTTATTTGAATTGTTCTTGTTCATCATGTCTCTGCTCCATCCTTTTGGGGGAATGTTGTTCCTCCAGACGATTGGACACTCATTTGATAATCTACCTTTTAATCATTTGTGGGTTTTGATGTCTGTACCGTGGATTATTTGTTATGGTTGCGAGCGTGACTACTAATGTTAAGTTGGTACATATGGATAGTCATCTCGCGGGTTTATGCACTTTTTTGTGCACTAAAGCGGGAAACCATTGACCATCTGTTTTTCATGTGTCCTTCTGTCCAGCCCTTGTGGTCCTGTGTGTATGCTTTACTGGAATTTTATTATGGATGCCCTATCTCCAACTGGGTCTGCAGGAGATGCCAGTTAGTGGAATCTCATCCTCTCTTACCTTGTCGGTGTTTAAATATTTTTCGCTTATTAACTAGTTTTGCACGCCTTGTTATCCAATCTGCGAGGTCTGTTCAGTTAGCACGCAATCGCAAGCTTCATTTAATTTCGTTCTATAAAGTGCGTTTACGCAAACATATACACTTACATTATCATAGATGTGTGTTACATTACTTATTAAGTGTCTTTTATTCATTGTATCACTATAACGGTAGGTTGATTACAAAGGGAGTACTCGGATATGTGTTATGTGCTTTGTTAAGATAAAATGTGTTTTTTTTCTACAATTGAGTTTTCTTTTTTTATCACAGCGTTTCATTCTTTTCATTGTTCTATTAAGGTTTTTGGTGTATTTTGATTTAAAACTTACAGCTAATTATCATTTTCTTTTATATTTTTAACACATTTTACACCTGTTGTAATTTTTTAGCAAGGTATCTTGCAATGTTTTTCGTTTGTTTTTTTCCATATGCTAATTACTTAACTAGTGTTTCATTTACTGTATCACTATAATGGTAGGTTGGTAACAAAGATACCTGTTATGTGCTTTGTTAAGATGAACTTATTATTTTCTACAAGTTTTCTTTTTTATCACAAGTGTTCCATTGTTTTCTTTGTTTTATTAATGTTTTTTTGTGTAATTTGACTTAGATACTTACCGCTAACCATTACTTCTTTTATATTTTCTAATTCATTTTATACCTTTTGTTGTAATTTTTAACAAGGTGGTATCTTGCAATGTTTTCTCTCCATATGCTAATTATTTAACTAGTGTTTTATTTCATGCATTTTTGTTTATACCCCCTCTTTGAGATGGGATGAATAAGGAGAAAAAAAACTCGACTCGTAATTGAGGGTCGCGGGTTCGAATCCCCGTCGGACCAAACATGGAGGCGTTATATATGACAGTCAGTCCCACTTTTCGTTAGTAAAAAGTTGGTGGTAATGACGAGCTGCCTCTCATCCAGTCTTACACTACAAAATTAGAGACGGCTAGTGCAGATAGCCCTCATATAGCTTTACGCGAAATTCGAAAACAAACAAAGTATCAACTGCGTCTAATTATTTCACTGGTTAACTCCGGCGACCAATTTTTTCCATCTTTCCTTTTCAACTCCATCTTATTTTAGCCCGGACAATCTATAAGAAAAGACCTGTATCGTAAAACACATACCATTAGACGAAGAGTGAAGCATAATTTACATAAATATTAGCTCCAAGTGCTATAGTCTGCTATTTCATAACTTAACATCAGTTTTGGTAAGAATGTGTAAAAGTCACGTTTTGTATTAATCCTGCCTCATAACATCTTGTTACAAAATTCATTGTTTTTTTCTTTAAATGTTTCCAGTTGAATATCCAGTGTGTGCATCTAGTTCTGTTTGTTTGTTTTTGCACCAGTCTCTCGCTTTTAGAAGAATTCCTTCCACCTTAGATTATCGTCAAACTAAAAATTCTTTTCACCTTAGATTATTGTTAAACTGAGAATACCTTCGACCTCAAGTTATCGTTAAACTAAAAATACCTTCCATCTCAGATTATCTTTAACCTAAGAAAACCGTCTCTCAACCAGAAACGTGCTACCACCACATCTCCGATAGTGAGAAAATCTAAACAAAATAACATAAAGAAAAACCTTTCAAACAGTTCTAACAGTGCAACTTCAGAGGAACCTAACAACTGAGATAAATTACCAGATTACGCGTTACTGTTGTTCAGCTGAGGAATCGAGTAATTGAGTGGAAACCAGTTTAGAAATGAAACCGAGGAGAACTGACAGACGTGTTGTAATAACACACCAGTTCATAGTTTTTATAGTAGTGTATATTTAATTATCTTATAAACATTCGTGTTTGTACGTGTATCAACGGGAAATAATAGAGTAGTTGATATTTTTGAAACATAAATTGTTTAGTAAGTTAACAATAACTGAAATTTTTTATACACACCAAGTACACTCGGTTTCTTAGCACTTTTGGTCACATGTCATCATGACTTAGAAACAGTCATTGTTGCTTTACAGATGAATTAATATTCCTGCATCGAACATAACTGTAAGATAAGTTATTGAAATTATGAATCACACGCCTGGCTGCACCAGACACTGTGTAGGTCATGTATGGAAAGTATTTTTGTTCAAATGTCTTTATGAAATATTAAATAAATGACTCTATTTTTCAGACACTGATGGGCATACTAAGATTGGGAAAGGTGGGTGTGCTAATGTCTCCACCACTGGCCAGTGGCTTTACAACAGGGGCAGCTGTTCATGTCACGACCAGTCAGATCCAATATGTTCTCAATCTCAAACTGCCCCGATTCAGTGGTCCTCTAAACATAATCTACGTAAGTATTGGTAAGAAGGATAGTAATATGAACAAACTCTGTACTTTTAAAGCTCATATATATTGTGAAAAATAATAACATAACGTGTTTGGGTAAGACTTACAATCTGTTTTGTGGGTTAAACTTTTCATATGTTAAAATATATTAATAAACTGAATATCAGATACAAACTGATATATTGGGTTTTTATATGGACTCACGGTCGAAGCCATATTTTTGTTTCACCATGTGCAAGTTACCAGTTTGAGGACATTCATGACGTTAGATAATCTAAATTGTATTCTATACAAATGGTACGTTTTGTTTACACTGAAGTTGATGCAAGAATACCAGTCGTTCAAAAACATCAGTAATTAGATTTGATTTGATTTTGTTGGTTCACTTGTTTTGTTGAATTTCACGCAAAACTACTGGAAATCTACCTGTACTATTCGTTCCTTATTTTGAAATAATAGACAAGAGAGAAGGCAGCTTGTTAATATCACTCACCGTCACTTTTCGACTTCTTTTCTCACCAGTCACACAAGAGACGGCTACAAGGGCAAATATTTTGTCGGTGGAAAAAACCTGATCGGTAGACCGTTGACCAGGACTCCAAAAACCTTTTTCAACATACTTTAAATCACTAAGCCCAACAGTGTAATATGAGCCCTGGAACAGTAATAGTTCTCACCGGGGGACTGATCTATCGATATTGATGTAAATTATTTTTTTTTATTTCACGCAAAGCTACTCGGTACTAGGGTCACAAGTTCTAATCCCTGTCACACCAAAGATATTCGCCCTTTCAGCTGTGGGAGCATTATAAGTGACGCTCAATCCCCTATTCTTTGTTAAAAGAGTAGCCCAAGAGTTGACGGTGGGTGGTGTTGACTAGTTACCTTCCCTCTAGTCTAGTCTTATTCTGCTAGATTAGGAACAGCTAGCGCATACAGCCCTCACGTAGTTTTGCGCGAAATTCTTTAAAAAATTCTTGTCGCCTTAACCGTGCTTTTGCGAAACTTATTTACTAAAATAATAGTAGCGTCTTTTATCAAAGAGTTTCCGTAATTTGTAGTCACAAAACAGAAATAAATACTTAGGCTTAACAACTTTTTCTTTCGTACCGTTGATCTCCTGTGTGATGATCCTGGACATTTACTGTACCGTTTAACGAAATCTTTACTTGATATACTGTAGACATTGCACTGCACCTGATTTATCTTTCTTTTCCCCACCTCTCGCTTTTCAAAGTTCATTCAACCTTATACTATCTCTCTAACCTACCAATGAATCAGCAGAAAGTCTGCTGTAGGCTTACAATGCTAAAATCGGGCTTCGATACCCGTGGTGAGAAGAGCACGGATAGCGTCTTGTGTAGCTTTGTGCTTAAAACCAAATAAAACTGACATCTTCTTCTGCAAGCTTTGTTCTAATGTTGTCATTGTTTACCAGCAATCAGTATATAGAAATATGATATTTCTTCACGGTCGAATGACGTAATCAGGCTAGTCTGATTATATGCACAACATAACCTTAGCATTTTCCTCAACTATCAAGTCGTTAACATACCATTACAACTGTAATTTGTAATAATGATAAAACACTTGGTTAAAAAAGACCTTCCCGTCATGCTTCAAAAGTGCTGTCGCCGGTAGGATTGTTTGTTTGTTTAGGAACTTTGCGTAAGGCTAAACGAGGGCTATCTGTCGAACGCCTTAACCGCCAGGCCATGCCAGTAGGATGATGATAAATTACGTAGCTTTTTGCTAAGACTTAAGTAGAAATATACTTTGTCCGTGTGACGCAATATTTTAATTATTTCATTCGACGTATACCAAAACTGGAACAGTTTTCAAGATTAGTTTTAAGTTTCGCTTGTGGAGCTCTTATAGACACAACGTTAGCGGATCTAAATCTGTGGAATTATGCTGTTTACAAGTTCCGAGAAAAGTTTCGACTGAAATGGTGAATTGTTGGTTCCGGTGATAAATTATTTCACTTTCTTTCGGTATACGTCAGTTGTGAATTTCCACGTTGGTTTATTCCAACTGGATACACGATGTTTACTTCTTCACCGATACACAGTTCAACCTTAAAAAACCCACTTTTTTTCCAAACGATAAATCTCCGTGACTTGCACTTTTTTACACCATCGTGTCAGCAAAAACGTTCTGTAACATAACTGTTCCAGAAGTGATATATTATAAAGTCATATCGGTATACCAAGTGGCCAGAAGCTGAGTATTAATGATAGTAGTTGTGAATAATCTTTTATTAAACTACTGAACTGTGATCATAAACATAGCTTAGTGTTGAAGTCTGCTTTCCTTTAACTGGTTTTTCGGAAAGCACGCGTGTATTTATTGATTTGTTGTCGTTTTCTCTCAATGGACAAGTATGAACAAAATCTGTTATTACGTACATTCAACAATATTTACGCTATAACTAAATATGAGCGACACATGTGAAGACCAAATTAATATTCTTATTTCTCGCAGGCCCGGCATGGTCAAGCGTGTTAAGGCGTGCGATTCATAATCTGAGGGTTGCGGGTTCGCATTCCCGTCGCGCTAAACATGCTCGCCCTTACAGCCCTGGGGGCGTTATAAGTGACGGTCTGTCCCACTATATATATATTTGTTGATAAAAGAGTAGCGTAAGAGTTGGCGGTGGTTGGTGATAACTAGCTGCCTTCCCTCGAGTTTTACAATGCAAAATTAGGAATGGCTAGTGCAGATATACCTCGTATAAATTTGCGCGAAATAAAAAAAACAAAACAACAAGCATCAAACCACACAAACGTATTAATACAACCAAAACATTTGTAAAATTAATTCTGTGTTGTCATTTTGTCTTCTGACTTGTGGAGGTAAAATATCGCGAAAACATTTACAAACAGTAGACTCGTATTGCTTCTTGTGTGAAAATGTTTTAAATGCATATCTTCCCGTTTCTGCATCTAGGTATACATTTCAATTTTTAAGAACATCCACAAGACGAACATTGTCTCCTTGGTTCTGTCGCTGTGTGTCATCGTTATTTTAGTCTTCTTCAAGGACTTCATCAATGCCAAGTTCCGAGAGAAACTAAAGATCCCGATACCAATCGATCTTATCGTAGTACGTTTGATTTTTATTAATGTGGTTCAGTGAGGTTCGAAATGTTGATTTATTTAAAATTACGTCTTGGCTTCTTACAAAGTTCCTTTTCTTTAAGGAACTCTCAAGGTAATAATTAACACTGTTAACATAATTATTATTTTTTAAACCATCGAATCGCGGTGAAGACTGATTCGATGTTAATCCAATTAACATTAAGTTCACAACGTTCACGTATCATATCGTCTACTTGTCACAAAAGTTGCCTAAAAGAAAACACACCACAGGAAAATTTTCGTATCGTATAATTCATTACGTTTAATATATTACGTAAAGCATTTGAATAATAAAGTAAATTACTGTGTTTTTGCTTGTCATGAGTCTCAAAATTCATACTTGTACGTTTCCCTACAGGTTGTTCTAGGAACTGTAGTGTCGCATTTCTTGAGCCTGAACCCGAACTACGGCGTTCCAATAATTGGACCAATTGCTACTGGGTAAGTCTTTTAATAATTTTTGAAACAACACCACCTGGCGAGCATTTTGTTTTTAATGTTTATTTATCTGGTGTGCCCTGGTGGGACAACTATAACTCTACGTAGCTTGCAATACTAAAATCCGGGGTTAGATTCCTCGCGATGGACACAACATATAGTCCAATGTAGCTTTGCTTCATATTTATTTGTTTATACTTCAAATAATAAAAACTTTCTTTTGCTTCAAATAAAAGTATTGCATATCTGGTTGTGTATTATAATATTGTTACGATTAGGATGTACGTAATTTCATTAAAAATTATTTATTTCATAAATGTTTATATAACTGTTTGAACTACATCTAGATTTTTAATTATTTCTTATTAATCACAAATTTACACAGTGAACAACTTTGGGTATGTTCACCACAGATACTGATATCCGACTTTCAGCGTTATATTTGACTGTTTCGAGTTTCGCACGAAGCTACACGAGTACTATCTCCGCTAACTGTTCCTAATTTAGAAGTGTAAGACTTGATAGAAGGCAGTTAACCATCACCACTCACCGTCAACTCTTGGGCTACTCTTTTACAAACGAACGGTGGGATTGAACGTCATATTATAACGTCTCCACAACTGAAATGGCGAGCATGTTTGGTGCGACTGGAATTCCAATCCGTGACCCTAAGATTACTAGTCAAACGCTTTTACACGCTTGGCCATGCCGGGCGAGGAATTCAAGAAGAAGAATGACTAAATATTCAATTGTGTAATATTTGGACCTCTCAAAGTATTGCTGTTTATGTATGTATGTTTTTAAAGCTCATCAGTTGTTTGCCTTGATATGCCGGCCATGCCGGGCGAATACAAGAAGTAAAATGACTAAATATCTAATATTTGGACCTCTGAGGTGCGACCGGGATTCGAACTCGCGAACCTCAGATTACGGGTCGAGTGCCCTAACCACCTGGCCCCTTAGTATTATAATTTCTTAGACTAACCAGTGAGCCACTAGAATTGAAGATACGTGTAGTTTTTAATTTTATGAAGTTGTTTGGAATTGCAGTGGTGACCCCAGTGAGAAAGTGATATATATGCGGACTCACATCGCTAATAACCGGGTTTCAATACCCCTGATAGGTAGCTCACACATAGCGCACTTTGTTGTTTCGTACTTAATTCAAAATGACAAACTTATGCCGGTTGAAGTTCATCCAGTAATAATAAATGATGAATTTACTGATATGAAACAACCAGTAAGCAATTTTGTTTGTTTTTAAATACCTCATAAAAACATCTTAATGTCTGTCGACATTTTCTTCCAAAACAGAGTAATTAGTTGGGACTTATAGCAGCAAGATACATATTCATAGACAGTTAATATTTTTGAATTATATATATTATATATATATGTATATATATAACCATAGAAACTCGTTTGATGACATTCTCAGGTTTAAAGAATGTATGTTCTTACTTTATATGTCTCATGTTTCAGTTATTTTACGTGTCACAAACGTTGAAAACAATAAAACATTAGTAGGACTACAATCACAAGGGTGTGTGCGTGTTTTCTTATAGCAAAACCACATGGGGCTATCTGGTCTGTACACCGAGGGGAATCAAACCTCTGATGAGTGATGTCGAGAAACCCACTTATTGAGAATTTTATATGCAAAAACGGCTCGTTTGGGTTCAGAAAATATTTTAAATAGAAGAGCTAACCGAAGAAGGTCGAAACGTTGTTCGCTCTTCTATTTAAAATATTTTCTGAACCCAAACGAGCCGTTTTTGCATATAAAAAACCTTTGATGTTAGCATCGTAAATCCGAAGACTTACCGCTGTCCCAGCGTGGGACATTTGTGTGAGATGGATAGGGATTATTTTGTGATTACATTAAAGAACCCAAGTACATATACGTATGAAAAAGGTTCCAATGTTAGGCTGTCGGTACCAATAGGTTCCATGTTAGCGCGACGCGGGCGCGAACCCGCGACCCTCGGATTACGAGTCGCACGCCTTACGTACTTAGCCATGCCAGGCCATCCAATATCCCATAGGTTCCAACACCGGTCAGTGGTAAATTTATGAATTAGATCCGGGATTCAATTCCTAGTGGTAAACAGGATACAAAGTAAAAACAATTTCTACACGAATGCTACAAATAGTGACACTTCTCTCATATTATATTAATAGAAATATTGACATATCTACTGGAATTATTTGTTCGTTTGTTTTTATTTCTGTTGTAAACATATTTTTTCTGAAATGAATAATAAATTACTTCTTTCGATGTAAACACTCTTCAAAATGATGCAACTCATTGTGACTTGTTATATATTCTTCTAGCCAGGTGGTTAAGGCACTCGACTCGTAGTCTGAGTGTCGCAGGTTCAATCCTCCTCACACCAAACATGCTCGCCCTTACAGCCATGAGGACGTTATAATGTGACGGTCAATCCCACTATTCGTTGGTGAAAGATAAGTCTAAGAGTTTGTGGGGGGGTGGTAATGACTTCCTGTCTTCCCTCTAGTCTTACACTGCTAAATTAGAGACTGCTTGCGCAGGTAGCCCTTGAGTAGCTTTGCGCAAAATTCAAAAACAAACAAACAATACCTTTTTCACTTGACCACGTGTCAAAGGAATTTCTCTCATAACAATTTTAAATGGTTGGTGAAAGCCTCATATTATTACAAGAAAAACAGTATTCTAAAGAGCAATGGGTAAGAAAGTAAAAAAAAAACTTTGAACAATCAGGGTTAAGAAAGTAAGAAAACAACACCTCGAACAATGAGGGTTAAAAAAGTAAAAAACAACACTTTGAGCAATGAGGGTTAAGAAAGTAAAAAACAACACCTCGAACAATGAGGATTAAGAAAGTAAAAAAGGCAACACCTCGAACAATGAGGGTAAAGAAAGTAAAAAAGGCAACACCTCGAACAATGAAAGTTAAGCAAGTAAAAAACAACACCTCGAATAATGAGGGCTAAGAGAGTAAAAAACAACACCTCGAACAATGAGGGTTAAGAAAGTAAAAAAAAAAAATCTCGAAATCTCATTAAGATTATAAGATATCCAGGATAATTACTGACTTTATTGTACAATATCATTTAATAATCATTGCTATTTTTCCGATAACAAATTATTAATCATTTCCTTTTCTGTTTTTAGACTTCCTCCACCTACCCTTCCACCTGCACGCCTCCTTCCGGAAGTGGCCGAAGATAGCGTCGCCGTTGCTCTTGTTGGTTTTGCATCATCTCTTTCCCTTGCTGCTATGTATGCAAAACGCCATAATTATAAAATAGATGCTAACCAGGTGTGTTGGAGAGTTTAATAACACGTGATTAGTCAAGTTTGTCGAAGTTTGCAAGACAACAGGATGTACATTCACTGTAACTAACACAAATGGCCTAGTTAGTCTTTGAAATGTAAAATAACTCTATTTTATAAGGAAACATTTCAGTTCTCTTGTTTCTCTTGTTATGTAATGGGAGCTTAACAACCAAATCACGTGAATGTAAATCTGTATCACGTTGGGTTATTTCAGATTAACGTCTTTCTAAACGTCTTTGTTTTATTTGACAATAACATAAATACATTCGTCATCGTCTTACCTGACCATGCTTCATATTGGGCCTTTCTGCTTTACTCTAATAGTTACTTATTTATAATATCAACACATTACAAGGAAACTTTTATTCTTATTAAGTTTTAACCAGTAAAATCTAAATCATAAAAATTACGATGTCTACGTTAACTGTTGTTTAATTTATATGCAAAAACGGCTCTTTTGGGTTCAGAAAATATTTTAAATTATTTTCTGAACCCAAAAGAGCCGTTTTTGCATATAAAATTCTCAACAAGTGGGTTTCTCGACATCACTGATTGTTGTTTAATTTAGTTATTCAATTATTACAGGTTCGATTTTTTTCTTATTGGTAGATTTCTTTATTCGCTAGGAACTGCTGGCAATCGGAGCTGGAAATATTCTTGGTGGTTTTTTTTCATGTATCCCTTCCGGTGGTTCACTGGCCCGTAGTGCAGTGATGGACAGTATAGGTGCAAGAACTCAGGTATAATAAACCGACGATTTTATTTTAATCGAACACATGCTAGTATTTTCTCCACGAGAGAGCGTTAATCACTAACACGTATATTATATATATATTTTCCGACAGATGCCGCTAATCACTGCCATGATGCTTATCTTATAGGTTATTGACTTATATAAGTTCATACAGACTATTGTTTTATAAAGGATATAATAAGTTTGTTTTCCGTCAGAGGGCGCTATTCACCCCCGTAGTGTGTATATGATACATTACTAATTTATTAAATGTTAGTAGAGACTACTATTGTAAAGAGGATATAATATAATGATTTCGTCAGAAAGCGCTAATTACTGTCTTGGTGTTTTATCTGATAAGTTATTCATCTATTAAAGTTCATACTGTCTAACATTTTACACGAGATGGGTAAGTCGACAGTGAAACACTGTAACAAGGCTTAGTTTCATGTGTAGTATTTGTGGATTTGTCTTGTGTTCCACCGTCTGTCTGAATACACATCCACTTCGTGTCTGTTGTGCTACGACTGAATATGGGTTATCTGTCTGATAACCACGCTGAAGGTTAGCGTAATCCAGGAAGACAAACAATATACATATATATATATGTTACATATATCACTTGAGAGCTTTAAATTTTAATGTATTTTGTTTTGGCTTTTAAAGATATTGTTGTAATATATTTTATATACGTATAACAATATACGATCATTGCTGAGTCTTTCATCTATTTTGTTATATATGTTTAACGTCTGTCGTTATTAAATAATTAACGTTTTCAGCGGCACAGCTGGAAGTTTGTAGACTTATAACGCCAAAACCCAGGTTTTGATACCCATAGTGGGCAGAGCACAGATATTCGGTTAAATAGCTTTATGCTGAATTATAAACAAATACTCTTCCGTGTTACTGTATAAATGCTGTTACAAAATTAATTTTAAGATTGCGAAAAAACATGTTTATTTTAGAGCAAAGCCACATTGAGCAATTTGCTGTGTCCACTGCTGAAAATAAAATTCTGAATTTTAGCGTTGCAAATCCATAAGAGGCAGTGGCCCCACCGGTAGAGCGGAAACACTGAATGTTAAGAAACTGTAAAAAGCCAACAGCAGCCTCTGTTTTACTTTTTGTACACGGCTCACAAAAAGAAGGTACCGGTAAAATTACTTTTGTACACGATTCACATAAAAAAAATAGACCTTTTAAATATTAGTTTTGTGCACGATTCACAAAAAGGACGTTCCTTTAAATAGTTTTGTACACAATTCATCAAAAGAAGGTTCTTGTGAATATCAGTTTGTGGATTTTTCGTGTCCAATGAACTCTAACTGTAAACATGTTTAGATTTATGACACGCGAGAAAATACTAGAGATGTTTGTTAATTTTGGGGGTCACAATAGAGAGCTGTGAATTCTATTTGTTATCATAACCTCACGTGATATTATTTACTTAAACAGCTAATATTGAACATGACAGAAAGACAGAAAATAAGCTATTGGCCCTACGTCAAAAAGACATTTCAAATGAAAAGTTAAGAATGCTTTGATGGTTTAAGTTAAACATATTTATTGTTACTTAATTTTTTACACTTTATGGTTTGTTTACAGTTGAACGGTTTGATATCCTTTGTCGTTTTATTGATTGTTCTTCTGCTTCTGGCTCCTCTTCTTCATTCTTTACCAACAGTAAGTAAATACATATGTAGCTTTATTTATCCTGTTACTATCAGGTCATCCGTTAAGTAATGTCCGATTTTAGGTTTAGAAACATAGAAAGGATTTCAAATGCTTTTAATGTTATTTAACCAGCAATGTTTGTTGCATTATTAATTACTTCCTGCCAGCGATTCACAAGCTTTTGAATGCCACTTCTACAAAACTCTTGGAGTTTGGAGGAAAAAAAATGTAGAAAAGGTAGTTTTGTCATCTTCATGTGTTCCGAGCTCTTTTCCATCAAGATAGTTCTGTAAACTTTGGAATAGATGATAATCAGATGTGGTAGGTCTGGAGAATAAGGAGGATGTGGAAGTTTTTTCCAGTCTAGCTCTTCAGTCTTTGCCGATGTGATCCTTGCTGTCTGGGGCTGTGCATTATCCTAGTGTAACACAACACTTTTACGATTGACCAAAGCAGGCCTCTTTTTCTCTCAGTGCAACATTCAGATTCTCTAACTGTTGGCAGTAGAAGTTTGTAATTGGTACGTTGAGTGACAGCAACTCAAAGTGCATTCAACCAACTGTATCCTACCAAACGCTTACTGCCCACTCTTGCTCTAAGGTTGGCTTCTATCAAATCATGGGGGACCCATTTTCCAAGTTTTTACACCTTTCCAAGCTGTTGCAGATGACTGTTGAATGGCTTGAATTAAGCATCTGTACTAGTTCTTCAACTGTTACAGCACAATCTTCATCAAGTGCAACCAGCAGCAAGTCATCATTAAACTCAACAGTACAACCCGAACAAGGTGCATCACTTAAGCTGTAGTCACCTGATCTGAACTTCTGAAACCAACTTCGACATCTTCTTTCATAGACAGACTCCGCACCATAAACACTTTGAATGTTTCGTGTAGTTTCTGCTACACTATTGCCTTTTTTTTAACTGATAAAGCATTATATGTTTAATGTGTTCCTCAGACACACCCGTCTTTACAAGGGTTTATTTGAGTTGGGTTAGTTTTTTTTATTTGTCTGAACATTTTTATACATGTCCTACTACATATTTTAGTTATTAAAGTCTTCTACAAAAAGAGAAATGATGATGCACTTTCTATATTAAATTTTCGGACGTTACTTATAACGAGTCTAGGATACTTATAAATGTGTCTTGGAAGATAAACGCTTTATTGTATAGCACTGAAAATTTCGAGTTAGAACTAATATCTACCAACATTTTAGTAAAACCTCTATTATGAGAACAATTTCCTTATTTCAAAACAATAGTATCAGCAACTTTTAGAGTCGACACAACATAATTTTAATAATTATAACGTTGTAATCACTAAATCTGATATTTTTTCCACTAGAGGACGGTACTCTCCGAAAGTCAGTTAGTCCTAATTTTAATGGTTACAACGATGTAATTATTAAATCTCGTATATCATACACTAGAGAACGATACTCTTCGAGCTTTTGTAGTCGAATACTCCTAAGTTTATCGATTACAACGTTGTAATCACTAAATCTGATATTTCCTCTACTAGAGGAAGCTACTTTCTGAACTTTTGCAGTCGGTAAGTTCTAATTTCGTTAGCTACAACGTTGTAATAATTAAATTGGATATACTCTCCACTAGAGGGCGTTTGATATTTGCTGTTATATATATATATATATATATATATAGTGTGTGTTAGCTTCCATCACCATAATAGCACTAAAGGATCTTCCGAAGCAGTTCACAGAACTTAAACGTCTGGGACGAATCTCAAAAGTTGATGCTGTAAGTTAATTCCTCATCTCTAGAGCCTTGTGTAACAGTTACAAGATTTTATGTATTACATTGAGAGTCATTACACTGAGAGGAAGATGCTTTTTCTTATTAAACCTGTATTTGGAAAGAAACTTTTTGAGTCAGCTTGTTTTGTTTTGTTTAATCTCGTTGTGTAGAAACTAGAAGAAATTCTTGTATATCTAAGTATTGTAATTACACTTTTAATGGTTAAACATAATTGTGTTTTTACCTCTGACATAACTTTCAAAAAACTTTCGAATTCACACTGTAAAAGTTTGATTATTGTTATAACAAAGCGACCTGAAACCAGTAGTGAAACCGCTTTGGACTGTGTTTAAAATTGGACTGAGTTTTGATGGAAAATATAGTTAAGTGTATAAAGTTCAAACGATGAATTACCTCATTCAATGTTGCATCTGGGAGAGTTGCGTCAAGTGACTGTGTATAGACAGATATATAGCTTGTTTTTATTCCTTAATTTGGTTTTAAATACTTGGACATATCGAATAAAATGTTTATACATGGATTTGAGGTTATTAAAATTTAGCTAGGACATGGGCATGATGTTACTGAATTACAATATATGCATTATTTTTTAACATATGGTCTTATTTCTTAATTGGGAACAATAAATTTATTTCTACAAAACAAATCAACGTTTTGAAGCCCTTTTAATGTTTTTATTGTTATTGTATGAAATCAAAATCAAAATAAAATCCCCACGTTTGTCCTTAGGATTAGCAAGCTTTTCGCGCCGTTACAGAACGATAGACAATTTACTGATCTAATTTTAAATTTTGTTTTTATACTGGCTCTAGTAATCACATAAACCTTCCTTCTGTTATTACAGTGTATATGGTTTGTTACGTTTGCCTCCGTCGTTTTACTGGACGTAACTTATGGATTAATCATCAGTATTATTGTGTCTCTGTTTACCGTCGTATGGAGGATGCAAAGGTTTGTAGAAAACTATTCAATTATGAAAACAGAAGAGAACAGACGATTAGAAAAACATGCGACTTAACTTTTTTTTTTACTTAATATTTTGCTAATGTTGTTTGAGTGTGTGTTTTTCTTATAGCAAAGCCACATCAGGCTATCTGTTGTGACCACCGAGGGAATTTAACCCCTGATTTTAACGTTGCAATTCCGAAGACTTATCGCTGTTCCAGCGAGGACATGTCGTTTGATAAAATTCAGTTTTATTTATTTAAGGCACGGTTATGAAATGCCTCTATAGAAATGCTTGTTATTTAAAAAGTTGATAGAGGTCAAGTCTCTCCTTCGTTTGAGAATTTACAACATAAAATCGTCATTATTTACTGTTGTGTGAGTGGTATCTTTAGATGTTATATAAGTTCTAATTTTGTTGTGTTTTATTTTTTGTAGTCACCGTGGAACTATTCTTCAAGAGTTTGGTAGCTCTGGCGTTTATATTCCTGGTACAAAAGTAAAATGCCTGGTAAGACTAAACCGGAAGTAAAATATATGGTTAAGCCTAAAGTAAAATACCTGGTAAGTCTAAACCAGAAGTAAAATCCGTGATTAAGCCTGAACTGAAAATAAAATAAATGGTAAGAGTAAACCGGTAACAAAATACTAGGTAAGATTAAGTCGAAATTAAAATACATGGAAAGTCTAAACCAGAAGCAAAATACATGATTAAGCCTAAACCTATCTCATGTTATCCGCATGCAAAACAAAAGTAGTTTTGTATATATACCCGAGCTATAATGTAAACGTTTGTTTGGAGTATTTGTACGTATTTTTTTCATAACCCAGAATTGTTTGTATCAGGTTTAGTTTGTATAAAAGAGGGTGTGCAGTACATAAAAGACTTAAGAGCGATGATAGTTATAAAAACTGTTAGCCATTTTTTATAAAGATAAAATTTAAAATAAAAATTAAATAACGGTTAAAGGTGGTGGGAAAAAAGATAAGGTTACACAATATATCCGAAATAACATCAATATATATAAATTAAAGCAACAATAATTCTAATAATGTAAAATTGAATTGTGAATTTAGTTCTGAAAATGCTTTCAGACAAATACAAAAGTCAATAATTCTGTGATCGAGGTTTATACCATTTGGTGTGACGGAATTTAACAGTGCTATCCAATAAGCTTCTTTAAGTTTCCTGTTTCTGTTAGATGTAAAATTTGTCACTATACACGTCAGTTTAATGTCTTTAAGGAAGTGTCCAGGTGTATTGAAGAATTTACGACCAGAAAGTTTTTATTTATTTTCTGTTTTTGTTTCTTAGTTATTAACACGTTCCCATATAGTTGTTTCGGTTTGACTTTCTTATTGAAAATTAAAGTTTTGACATTGGATTTGATAAATAACATTTTTTTGTAGATCACATTATAAGTTTAGTGTTTCTGAACTGTTATTGGTTGTTTTTTTCGCTAAATGTGTTCGTTTTCTTCGTGAACTTGTAGGTTTAACATCACTTGCTATTTACTGCAAGGATGATCCCCACCTAGTGCCAACTAAAAGTTTACGTGAACTATGTGTGAATGCAAAGTTTTATTTTAATGAATCATTAAGTTAATGAGGTAAAAGTGTGTTTTTGTAGTATTCGAGGTAGATTTTTTTAGTTTTTAGTGATAGGTAATAACCAGTGGAACACGACAATAATTTGTTTTAGGTGATTGTTTCAAGGCAGATTCACGAGGTATATTGTTAACTTTGTCAAGTTGTTGGTGATAATGTTTTGTTTATACCCTCTTTCAGTCACAATCTCTGACGGTCAATGTTCTGATTATCAGAGTGTATCTTCAATATTAATGTTTAATTGAATGGGATATTGTGTTTGGTGTGTGAAGAGTGACAGCTTTCATTATGTAAGTATTGTGGTTTATCAGTTGGTTCTCGGTACAAATGAGTTAGGTTTACATCTAATACATTTGTCTGAGTACTAGAGTAACCCAGAGTAATTCAATAGAAGTGTGGAAGGTGTTAGCATGTAAAAGGACAGTAAAGAGTCTTTCTGTGCTACTTATCAATGTAACGTTTTTGAAACATTGGTTTGTCTGTGCAAAGTTCCAACAGTCTCGTCTCTAAGTCTCCCATAAAAATGTTGGTGTGGTTTGATGCCATCTTAATACTTATAGCTTCTATGCCTTTTGTTTGAATATATAATTTAATATTGAACGCAAAATCAGTAAGTGTAAGTACTAGTTCAGCTACGTCTGTAATAATTTGAGTGTTGCATTTATGTAGGTTTAACAGAGATTCTAGGACTTTTAGGAGTTCGTCGTGGGGAGTATTTGTGTAAAGAGAAGAAACATCTATGGTACAGATAATGATGTTTAGAGAAAGTTTTCTGTTGTTGTTGATGTCAGAGATAATGTTTTGAAAATGTGTTGTGTATTTTTAATATACTGTAAAGAATGTGGAAGATTTGGTTTGGTCTAAATTTCACGCAAAACCACACAAGAGCTATCTGTGTTAACCGTTCCTAATTTAGCAGTGTAAAACTCAAAGGAAGGCAGCTAGTCATCACCACCCACCACTAACTCTTGAGTTACTTTTTTATTAACGAATAGTGGGATTTACCGTTACATTGTAACATTCCCACGACTTAAAGAGCAAACATGTTTGGTGTGATAAGGATTCGATTTCGCGATTCTCATATCACGGGTTGAGCACCTTAACCACCTGGCCATGCCGGGTCTACGTAAAGGACATCTTATAATGTGGTAAAGAACATAAGAAAATAAGTTCTCGCAACTAGAAATAACACGATTGGTGTTTTAGCTTTCCTCTAAACTACACACGACGTCTTCGATAACTTTAATAAATTTTGGTTTTGGGTCTAAAACCACCTGTTTAAAGTGGTTTGTATCATTAAATTATCGGTAAGACTCGTTGATGGAGTCGAATTTATCTTGAATGACAATGACCCCTCTCCTTATAAGCTGGTCTAATAATCATTTCATTTTTATTTTTTAATGAAACTGAGGCAGTACCTTAATTATAGGAGGGTTTCTTTCGTATGCTTTAGTCCTAATTTATGGCTTCAATTATTTCATTTTCATCAGCCGTAGTAAAACTCTCTCGGTGCCATTGTATATTAGCTGGGAGTGACCAGAAGGGCTTCTCTTAAAACTGTGAGTCGAAATCATTTCTTTCAATGGCTTGATTGTTAGAAAAATCTAAAAGTCTTAATCTACGTATAAATTATTTTAGAATTGGGAGAAAAATTAAGACCTTTGCTGAGAAGCTTGTGTTGAGTTTTAGTTTGTGTTTTAAAGGACATATTGATGACATTGAAAGTGTTCTTGGGTTTGGGTGGATCGGATGTAGAAGTGATTAAGTTAGTGAAGTCGGAATTAGAATATATTTTAGGAGACGGTTCGATGTACGTGTTTACATTGCTGCAGTTAATAATCAACGGTTCACTGATGTTATTGTTATGAATCTATTTAAAGTGTGGGCCTGGCATGGCCGAGCGCGTTAAGGCGTTCACTCGTAATCCGAGGTTCGCGGGTTCGCGCCCCCGTCGCGCTAAACATGCTCGCCTTCCCAGCTGTGGGGGTGTATAATGTGACGGTCAATCCCACTATTCGTTGATAAAAGAGTAGCCCAAGAGTTGGCGATAGGTGGTGATGACTGGCTGCCTTCCCTCTAGTCTTACACTGCAAAATTAGGGACGGCTAGCACAGATAGCCCTCGAGTCGCTTTGTGCGAAATTACAAAACAAACAAACAATTTAAAGTGTGTATTTTGTTGTACACAAACATTTCGGTTTGAGTGTAAGAAACCTTTGTCCTCATGTGAAATATCACGATGTGTTTTTTTATTGTTGTTTTTCATGTAATTTTCAAAGATCTTTTCTTATTGATTACTAAAAACATCAAGTTTCTTTTGTAGGACAAATTTGTGGTCTCGAAATTTACAGCAACAATATTCTTTACAAGATTGTCTTCTGTAGGTTTGCAAAAGTCTTGTGACAGTTTCGTGAGTAAAGTGGAATGAAAGATATTTTTTCCATTGCGAACAAAATAGTTCGTCATTGATTCCTATCGTAACTGTTGAATTCAAATTAAAGGGTTCAGGTACAGTTTGATTCTATAAAGACTGTCCCAATACATCAGCATGACACACGTCATGTATATTTTCATTCAGTTTCTTGGGTAGTTTAAAAATCTTGCTAGAGTTTAGATCAGAATGCACTTGGGCGGATGTACACTGGGAGTAATGTTTATTTCAAGAAGAAGAAAAGGTTTTGCTTTGTGTGTGTGAGAGAGAGAAGGTTTAGGGTCTTTTAGGTCTAGAAAGTCGTCAAGTTTCCCGAGTAAACCCGAGTTGTACAATTTTAGGATAACCAAATTATTAATAGTGTCGTGAAAATTATATGGAATATTACACAAGTTCTTTGTTATGAGGAGGGAGATCAAATGAACAATACATATATAGTCTAGGAAGAGTAACATATAATCTACTTGAATTTAAGAAAGAAGCCGTTAATCAAAGTTGCGGATATAATGATATGAAATTTAATATAATATTTTTTAAATCAGTCGTTAACAATACCACGTTTAAATGTGAATTTTTAGACCCCAGCCAGTCGCAACACAGGATGTGTGACGGTCTTGCATTTCGGAGTTCCTCTCTTCTTCGCAACAGCTAGTCGATTCCAAGACGAAATAACCCGTATCATCCGACAGAGGTAGGATTAAAACGCTTTTACTTATTATAACCAAAAGTACCCGTCCCCAGTGAAGTAAAACTTTAAGTTAATTTATCAATTTAAATTATTTCTCGAACTTGAAAAAGGTTAACTGTCTTGGATTTTTGATTTATTTCAGAACCAAAACTGTTAGTCCATCGTGATAAGTAATTGTTGAGTATTTTATTCATGTTAAGAGTCACTCAACAACAACATACTGTACATGTACATTTTTATTGTTTAAGTTACGTCACATTTTGATATATGGATGACTGTTATGTAAATATTATGTAAATGTTATGTAAACGACAACCATATCGAGAGTGTTATGTAAATGTTGTGTAAACGACAACCATGTCATGTCGTGTTTGCATTCCCATATCTATTATATTTCCATATTTATATTATTTTTTCGAAGTTTAAACCAAAAAAAATATATTATTCATTTAAAATAATATTTAAAATTAATTAGAATTCATTTAGAATTATTCATGTAGAAATTTCTAGAACTAGGTAGATTGATCACTTGTATTGGCTTGGTGTTTGTACTGTGGAGTTCTGGGAAGTTACGCGATTAGTATATAAACAGACGGCAATGCGAGGGAAAGAGTCATCCATTTTTACTCGGGTCAAGAAGTGAGTCATCCGTTTTTTACTCGGGTCAAGAAGTTGGTTTCGTTTGAGAAAGTTTAAACGTTTGCCGTGTGATTATTCAAATTGAATTTGTAAATAGAGCTAGATCAACTAAAGCGGTGAATTTATTTTATTCCGTTAATCTTTACAATTCAGTCGGATTACGGATTATACCGAAAGTCAATACGAATTGGACTGTGAATTTTTTTTTGAAAATACCCATTCAAACTTCGAAAATTTCTCCGTGGGACTAAATTCCCCGCCTCGATTGGAACTTTGGATTTCGAATTTAGACACTCATTCTGGATCATATTATTAAGCACAGGCCAGTACCTTTTTGTATTATAAGTGGTTTTGAAGGTTGAAACTGGGTATCTGTTATTGCTATTGGATAATTTATTTTGTGTCTATCACATAAGTAGATAATTGTAATAAATTATACAAGCTGCTATCTGTGTCTTTCTGTTGCGTTCAGTCCACATAAAAAACGTAACAATGACAGTGTAATGATTCCTAACAGTTTAACGCAGAATAACCTGTTTGTTAAAAACATTAAACATCAATGTTATCTATGTCTATTCTACCGTCATTTTAAAAGTGAATGTTTTGCTTCATCTGCGTGTACAGCTTTTCTGAGGCAGTGCTGGAAGTGACTGACGTGACTCCGGAGAAGAGAAACAAGTTTCTTAACGCCTCTGATTATCTTTCAGGTCTCTTAGAGACATGGACGACTTTAAATCAGAATTACTGACAAAATATTGGATTGGACAGAAGGCACACGAACACTCGCACAAACCACACAGTTCGCAATATATATATAAGAAAAAGATCATGTTTATATTTTGAATATGAGACAAACATATTTTGTACAACTTCTCTCATTTTTGTCGGTATGATAGTTAGAGCCTGATGAGCTCTGGTATTGTGCGAAAACCCTCGTCGACACCAGATATAATGTGGTTGACCAATTACTATGTATTCTTCATGATGTGCTAAAAACAAGTAGGTCCAAAAAGTCTTGATAAAATTAAAATAGAAACCCTTATAACCCGAGCACTTTCAAAAGGTGGACCTTTCTTCTTCAGGAGCAATCGGGAAACGCCAAGTGTAGTTGAAGGAGTGATATATAAAGATTTAGTTTAGTAACGTCATAGAGGTCATCGGACTTTCAGGGAATTATTTATATTTCTGCGTATCGTTGTAAGCGTCTCATCACTGTTACTATTTAGCCGATGGTATTTTAACTTTGGAATGGATAAAACATGTTTGTGTTTTTAAGAACTGTGTTAGGTGTTTACGTAAAAAAAGGAAAGATAACACCTAGAGAGTGATAGAGATAGATGTGTTAATATAAATCAATTTAAAAACAGGATAAAATAATTATTTCATGAAAACGTAAGTGAAGAATAAACTTATTTTTCTGACAGAGATGAAACTAATGACCAAAGATCACTGATTCCTGGGTCTAGATTAATTCAGAAAGGTTGAACAATGTTCAGCCTGACAATCCAATGACAGTAATATTGTTAATGGATTGATCGTGTTGATTGAAGTGTTAACTTTACACTAGAATGCCAACGTAAGTGATTTCGACGTTAAGTTGCGGCAGGTGTGGGTTATTACAGGTAAATAAATGAATACTTTTTGTTTTTTGGAATTTCGCACAAAGCTACTCGAGGGCTATCTGTGCTAGCCATCCCTAATTTAGCAGTGTAAGACTAGAGGGAAGGCAGCTAGTCATCACCACCCACCGCCAACTCCCGGGCTACTCTTTTACCAACGAATAGTGGGATTGACCGTCACATTATACGCCTCCACGGCTGGGAGGGCGAGCATGTTTAGCGCGACGCGGTTGCGAACTCGTGACCTTCGGATTACGAGTCGCACGCCACACGCACTTGGCCATGCCAGGCCTAAACGAATACACCCGATTTCTTAACTGTATCTATGTTTTAAAATCCGCACTTGGATAAAGTTCCATATTACACATTTCCATAAATCGTGTCATTAGAATTAACATATGTTAAAGTACCTTGTGGTGAATGTGTTACGTCATTTTACGTATGCTCACCGTTGCATTTCTATTACCTCGAAGAATCATTTATGTAACTCTGTGGGTGTTTTCTTATAAGCAAGGCAACATCAAGCTATCTGCTGAGCCCACTTAGGGAAATCGAACTGCTGATTTTAGTGTTGTAAATCTGCAGACATGCCGCTGTACTAGTGGGAAGCATCTGGAATTATAATAATTTATTTCACGAAAAGTCGAACGACTTGGTTTTACGTCATTTTTCTGACGTCACTTTATTGCTGACATGTGAATACCGCGACATGTAGCAATTAGTTATTTTAAGGTTTACTGCATGTATAGAAATTATATAATGGAACCTTTACTATGTAAAAAAACAACAACAAACTAACTTGAACACGAAAATTACGTCACAAAATGTGTATCTAAACAAACATATATAATAGTGTGCGAATTTACCTGTTTCTCACCAGCGAATTATTCAATTTTATTTTAAATAAAATATATTACGATAGTTTATCCGTTCACTATAAGTTTAATGATAAAATTGTTCACTGTGCTAAGAAACGTTCTGTTCTGAGAACATAATTATTTGTAATTTCTTAATTTTTATTAATTACAAGTTGTTGTTCTCGAGAGAGAAATTATGAATTCTATGCGTGGTAAACAGAATTATCACAAACTATGTTTTCCACTTATAGGCTTTCACCAGATGCTCTAACAAAACAAAATACGAACGACCCTTCGAACTATAACTTATACATTGTCCTGGATTGTTCTACGATCTGTTATATTGACGATACAGGCCTTACAGCCATGAGAGAGGTCAGTGAATAGACGTTTATTCTGTTATTCTGAGATCAATGGGTGAAACACACACGTGTTTAACATTGGTGGATGTTAATAGTTTCTTGTGATAAAAATGGTAGTTCAGATGAAGGATAAAAATGAAAATAACTTTTTTTTTTATCGAGAGCTCTTTACTTTAGTGGAATTGCTCCCTCATGGCTTAGTGTATACTTCAGAGCCTATAACGCTGAAATATAGGGTTTTATCATTTTGTGCAATTTTACGTTTAAAACAAATGACTGAACTTGTGTAATATTTAAAATCACTGTTCACCTAGACGACTTTTTGAAAACTGAAATAAACATTAGTGATGTCATTTTCTAAGTAATCTCACTTCTCGTTGTTTTGTTTCTCTCTGGAACTAAAATGCTCTCATTAATCTAAAGTAATAAAATGCCTAATTTTTCGACATTAGGCATTTATGCGCCATCTGTTGAGAGCATTTTGAATAATACCTTTTGTACAAAAGCGAGACCTAAATTGTGCGCTTTCAAAATTTCATCAATGTTCAATTTACATCTTGAAACTTTTTAAAATTACTTTGTGTCAAGTAAACAAGCGAACACGATCGTATCTTTGAATGTAAATTGGCTTTACCCTGTCAAGTTTACTCTTTCTGACCTCCCTACAATTAAAACTTTATTTTTATAACAAACACTCCTTCTGGCCTCTCTTCCAGATAGATATTATAGTTATAACAAACATTTTTTCAGCTCCAACTAGTCACATCTACATAAAATACCAATTTTATTATTAATTATTTCCTTATGTATGACTGTGTATATTTTCGGTAAACATTCATACTTTTTGTGTAACTTTTATTAAAACCTTCATTAAATACCCGGTAAAATATACACGAAAACCTTTATTTAACACCTAGTGAAGTGTACACGAAATCTTTCATTAAACCCCCAGTAAAGTATTCACGAAAACTTTCATTAAAAAACTCTTTTAACAACTGAAAACTAAAAATAATATTCTGTAAAAATGCAACATCTCATAAAAAGTATGTATGAGAAGATGTTCCTCGATTGGTCACCGATAAATTTACAGGATTTTAAGGTTAATATAGAGGTTAGATTCCTCACGATGGACACAGCAGGATAGCTCACTGTGGCTTTTCTTTAAAGTAAGCAAACAAATAAAGCAATGAGAAATACACAATGTTAACATTTGTTGTTGTTGTTTCGGAATTTCGCGTAAAGCTTGGTTTGAAATTTGCGCTAAGCTACACAAATAATCGTTTCATAATTTCACAATTTTACAGGTTATTAACAAATCCAGGAAAGAGGGCGTTTGCTTGTACTTAGCCTCATTACCAGGTAAGTTTGATGTGTATCTTTACCCTGATTACCTGTTACCTTGCACTTTTGATAAGAGTTGAGTAATTTATACTTGTTACATTAAGACTGTTACGTATTGTTACGTATTATAGTCTATTTTGGACGAATCTGTGATTTTTCTTTGATATAGTGTTCAGGCAGTGTATTCAAATGAAACTTTGTGGAATCGACGGCAACAGCCTGTTGTGGAGACACAAATGTAGAGGACAGCGTTTCGAAAGTCTCCTGCCTTTCGTCTTCAGATGGAAGACTTTCGAAACGTTCCTCTACACTTGTGTCTCCAGAATAGGCCGTTGCCGTCCATTCTACAAATATTCATTGAGTTTCTGATTTATTATGTTTCGTACGTTACGTATTACTATCTCAAAGAATAGGAAATTTAAAATTTTAATCTAGTAGTTGACTGAATATTAATATTTATTAAATTTATGATATTTGCCAACAATATTGATACACAGTTTTCTTTCTAAACACAAATATATCTTAATATACATTAAAACGATATAATTTATAATAACGGTTATTGCTAATAGTTATTACAAATAATACTTTATATACAAAAGTTTTACAAATCATACTGAGCCTTCTATCTTTCTAGAGGCCTGGCATGGCCGAGCGCGTTAAGGCGTGCACTCGTAATCCGAGGGTCGCGGGTTCGCGCCCGCGTCGCGCTAAAACATGCTCGCCCTCCCAGCCGTGGGGGTGTATAATGTGACGGTCAATCCCACTATTCGTTGGTAAAAGAGTAGCCCAAGAGTTGGCGGTGGGTGGTGATGACTAGCTGCCTTCCCTCTAGTCTTACACTGCTAAGTTAGGGTCGGCTAGCACAGATAGCCCTCGAGTAGCTTTGTGCGAAATTCCAAAAAACAAACAAACTATCTTTCTATCTGGTCTGGAACTGTATTCTGAAAGTAACCAAAAGAGTGCATAAATTTTCAATTTAATAAAAACAAAAATGTCACTCTCTTAATATTCAGTGAACAACGAGGTTTTGTTGATTCTACGAGCTGGTGTTTTGTTAAATAAAATTTCTACCGTCCATGATTTAGTTACGTTCAGTGAAACCATGGAAATCTCGGGAATTTTCGATCTCATAGGGAAAGAAAACGTTTTTCTCACAGTTCACGACGCAGTACTGAGTGCTACCACCCGTGACCGAAAGCGTATCGCTAACCAAGTAAGTTAGGCTTTCGACTTGCCATAGACAAAGAAGTCTATTTTAATTACAATTTGTTGGTTAATTTAGTTGTTAACTCGTAAAGAAAACTTAGTATGAAAAGTAAAACATTAAAGGATTTACTTATTATGGTTTATAAATCAGAAGACACAATAACTAATCAGCTCAACAGGAATATTTGAAACGTTAAAAAGTGGAAAGTTGTTAGTTTTGTACATATTCAACCTAGGCTCGGTATGACTTGGTGGTTAAGACAGCTAGTCATCACCACCCACCGCCAACTCTTAGGCTACTTTTTTACCAACGAATAATGAGATTGACCATCATATACAGGGTGGTCGCTAGAAAAACGGAAAATTTGAGGGTCAGATGAGATCATGAATAAAATGTGTGCTTACTCATTTCTATTTTGATTTCTTTACATCATGAATAAAATGCATGATTTTAATATCATAAAATGCATTTTGAGCATCTATGAGTTTAATATAACATATGCCTTTAAAAAACTTTGTAAAAGTTATTCTTTGTAAAAATAAATAGTTGTTTGACAAATTTTCCGCTTTTCTAGCGACAACGCTGTATAATGTCACCACGACTGAAAGGGCGAGCATGTTTGATGCGACGGGGATTCGAACCTGCGACCCTCGGATTACAAGTCTAGCTTCTTAACTACCTGGTCATGCCGTGCCGATGTGTTAATTTAACTCTACTTTGGGACCACATCTAACGCTGTACTGTACATTGATGATTAGTAGTTTGTGACTGCCTAATTTTACAGTCCATTGTTCAGCCACCAACAGAGATCAGCACTGTAGTAACACCAACCTTTAGTCAAAATATAAGTGGTTAACTTGTGTAGCAGTGAAAGTGGCTTTTCTCGGGGCATTCTCGTTCACACCACATCAACTCTTGGCATAAGATTTATAGGTCCCTGCTGCTCTGAAGAACCCTATGTCTGACATCGGTCGATTGTTTATTTCTTTAAATAAATAACATCTTCGCTAATTCTCTCAATGATCACATCAACACTCCAACACTGTTTTATTTATCTATAGTCTAGCTCCCCAATTACAACTAACCAATCGCACATCCTCTTTTAACCACGAGCGTGGCAAATGAGGATTGTTCAATCTTCGATCGCCCTTCGTGATTAATTGGTTTTGCGTAACCAGTTAGTTTCACATCAAAACACCTGCTAGAAGGAACGCACTGGCTCAGCATTACAATATTGTTGTATTTTAGGGGAGATGAAGAGCTTTGGTATTGAGTGAAAGGTATCATCGTATTACATGTGGTAAATGTAATATGGTTAGCATGTTGTTTTCACTCAGAAGTTTGTAATAATAATTCAATTATTATGAGAACTTTTATTGTAAGGCACAGTGTACGTTGGTAAAAGAATAGACATTTGATGATAGTTACCGACTGTTTTTTAGCCTTACTTTGAACTTTACTTGATAGATAATGCAGCTTCTGGTTTCGGGTTTTTCTGGTTATCGCGTTTGTACATCGTTCCCCCAACGTATGAATCTATCACTCTGTCCTCTTCGTCTTCATAACAGTTAAAGTCTGCAAACTTCGATAAAAATGGCGAAAAAAGTTAGCAATCGTTGCAGCATTGGGTATTGAGTAGAAAAAGAAACTATAAACTCTGCACTAATAATTTCTCTAATTTCTGTATTGCTTTATTTTTCCCTCAGGGTGGCGTTCTGGATGTGATTATTCATATGTAGCCTCTTTTTGGATATGAGCATACAGCTATAGCCTCGTTTTGGATGTGAGTTTTCAACTGCAGCCTCGCTTTGGGTGTTAGTTGGTTCAACGACCTTTTACTTCCTCATCGAGGATTCTTGTTTTATTTTGCTTTGAATTGTCAAGTTACTATCCTTTGTAACAGTTACAATAGAATTATTTTCCAGTAATTTACTATTATTGAAAAGTTAATTATGAATACTATATTTTTTGTCGTTTATACAGAAATGTTATCCATAAACAAATTATTGGATTTTACTTACCTAATTATTCATTTAAACAGACATATAAACACATACATATATAAGTTGTACAACGTAGCATGTGTAATCGGTTAAACTGAATTATTCGAGTTGCATGTTTGTTCATATCAAAAACTGTTTTTGAAGCAGCGTTTACCAGATTTTTATCACCTCACTTTCAATTAATGTGTCTTCTTGCGTTATGCTTTCCTTTCTTTAATGGGTGAAAGATTGAGTTAAGTGACTTTAATAATTTACAGAGAAATGTACAAAAATACAATTTTGTAATATTTTCTTCAATAAACATTGAACAATTGATTTGCTTGTGACGTCTATCTTAAAACATCAAAACGTTTGTTTTGTACGTGTGGTAATTATTGTATATTTATTTTTACTAATGTTAGATTTCTTGAGCATGAGTAAGACTCTAATTAACAATCAATCTTTTTTGTTTACAGTAAGCTCATTATTGATACCATTGTATAAAATCATGACACATTGAATCAAATTAAATATCCGACGTTATTAATAAGTGGATATCAATGGTATTATTGTGTATTCCCAACATGATATGTTTGTCCTTCATTTAACATCAACTCTTGTCAAGCAATAGGCTAGTATCGGCCACATAGTTACAGCGTGACGGATATGTCATTTATTTAATTCCTATTTGTATTAAATAATAGGACAGCAATTAGCGGTTTTTTTCACCTATTTGTCCTTTATTTAGCCATACACCTGTTAAATATCAGGATAGTTTCAAAGTATATTTGTTTAGTCGCCACGTTTAGCACCAAAACCTGTAAAGTTTGAAAGTGTTTAGTCGCTACGTGACACGACACATCTGTCCTTTAGCACCTAAACCTGTTAGGTAATAGGCCAGTTTGAAAGTGTTTAGTCGCTATGTGACACAACAAATCTGCTATTTAACCCCTAAACTTGTTAGGTAATTGGCCAGATTGAAAGTGTATTTGTACGTGACACGACACATCTGTCCTTTAGCACCTAAACTTGTTAAGTAATAGGTCAGTTTGGAAGTATATTTGTTTAGCTGCTGCGTGACATGACACATCTGTCCTTTAACGCTAAACATGATAAATAATTGGTAAGTTTTGGAATTATGTTTGCTTGGTCACTATATATCATGACACGTGTTCTTCTTTCAGCATCTAACTCCATTAAGTAGAGATCTGCACTGAGTATTCACAATAAGACACTTTTATCCGTCATTTAATACCATAAACCTAGCAAAGAACAAGTTAGAGTTCAAAATGTTTTTCAGTGCCAAATCACTCAATGGGCCCGGGTCTAGGAACTCACAGGCAGCGAATTAAACAATTTTGGCAGATGCGGAGGCTATCTTGCCATAGGTTTATAACGCCCTTACGGCTGAAAGGGCGAACATGTTTGGTGTGCCAGGGATTCGAACCCGCGCCCCTCAGATTACGAGTCAAGTGCCTTAACCACCTATCCATGCCGGGCCTTACTACTAAAGTGTGTATGCTATCAACTTCTTCAGAATCTCCTAATTTGGAATTGGATCATCAATTGTCGACATTTTTGTTCAAGAGGATGTCTAGATTTGGTTTATATGGTAGGTTGGCCGAGAGTGCTGTGAATAATATGGATGTAGAAGTTTACGTTTTATTTGCACATGTGTATGTGTGTGGCTCACATTCCATCATTTTAGCATTATTCCATTTTATTACGTTGAGTCTTCTTTTATATGATGGACTATTTCAACTAGTCAGTATTGTACGGTGATGTAATACCAAGACACTCCTGAATTCTAACTCTTCTTGGTCTTTTGCTTTTTCCAATAATGTTGTATTTTCTGGTTATTGTTCCAACTTTGTGATGCTTGCACATTCCCTCTGTGTTATCATAGACATCTTAAACCTTTCGGAAGATGGCCATGTCTATAATGTTTCCTCGCTTATTCTTCGTCTTCGGATATCCTGAAATCTTGATAAAGATGGAAAAATATCCGTCATCGATGATGGATGCGTTTTTAGTTTTTGTTATTAGAACGTTCTGTATTACAAATCTTGTTTATCTTAAATATTTTTCTCATATTGTAAACTTCATTTTAAAATATTAAAATTTTCTTAGCGTTTCTTGAATAAAATAATTTTCTTCCTCAGAATGAATAGACGCCATTTTCGGTGCATTAATCTTCAGCGTCGTGCCACGTGGCTAAGTTCCATCAACAACAAGCTCCTGTAAACAATACTCAGTAATTCATACACTGAACATTAAGATACCATACTTCAAAAAAACGTTCTGAGACTCTGAATTTAGATCACATGAGTTGATAATACATTTATAATATAGTAATAAATTACAGATAATGTTACAAAATGATTAAAACATTTAAGAGGCAACATGCGATAAAGAAAACAAAAATAAAAAACAAAGAAACATTAAAATATAACAAACTTCCATTCCTGTACATGATGATTAACAAGACACATGACTCATATACCACATATATTTTATATTCATTTTTCATTAACAATTTTTTTACAATTTATCAGTTCTTCTCATTTTTACCCTTAGTATTTTTCATTCGATAAATACACTGTTTCAGTGATGACGAGAAAACCCACTTGTTTTATTGGATTTCGCACATAACATACTCTCACCGTTCCTAATTTTAAAGTTACAGACTAGATAGAAAACAGCTAGTCAGCATCACCCACCACAAAATCTTGGGTTACTCGTATCAAACCTTCACTATTATGGTTGATTACCCCCTACAGGTGAAGCTGTATTGTTACTCATGATGGAAATACAAATTCAGAAATGATGTATTATAATGCAATCCTGGTAGTGGTATTTTTATACAAATTTATTAACCAATAAGATGGAAAATATGTCGAGCTATTTTACACTAAAGTAGAAGTTAAAAAGCAAATGGTAATACTGTGGAGCATATAAGGTTCAAAATCATACCAAAACTCAAAGCTTGGTGTTTATGAGATTTTAGTGTACGTTAAGTGTCTACATTTACACACTTGTCTATAACAGATATTTAATGTTTTTAATGTGTTTATTTTGTTATGCTTCCCGAGTTCATTAGTCTTTCACAACTTCCTCGGGAATTGCGCATGCGTTTTTGCTTTTATTTTACTTTCGTTTATAAATAAACTGTTCACATTCGCTACTTTGATTTTCGATTGAACAATTAATTCATCACATTTCACAATCGCTTCAAGAATGTTTGTTGGAAACTCATAATGGATGAATTTTGTCGTAATTGCTTTCCACTAAAATCGTTAATCAATCAGGGTGAATGTTTCCGTCTCGTGCTATAACGAGTGAAATGAGTAGAGAGATATGTTATGTCTGACCTCGGAACACCGTAGAGTTACGGCTACTTCAGCAGCCATTTTGGGTTAGGAATGAGAACTGGATCGATGACGTCACACATTGACGTAATTCATAGGTGGTGGCCATTGAGGGGTAAAAATTATCTAGTAACCCTAAACATATCATATTAGGCATAATAAGACGTTTATGACTATCGATGTCAGATTATTTCATGAAAAAAATTTCGTATAATAGTCGGTTCCAGTTAGATTGGAAATCAAATAACTGACAAAAGTATCAACTTAAAAATATAAACTGTTGCTGATCGTGACTCAAATAACGATCAAAGGTCAAAGGTAATAGTGATGTATATCGATAATTCAACAATGTTCTCTAACCCTATCGCTCTACGAACTCGATTTTATCAGGAAAAAAACAGAAACGTGAAATACACATTACACGACTTCTGTATGAAAGCGTGAGTCATTCTTTGTAGGTAATTTTGCAACGATCAGTAAGAGCATTGTGTTGTGAAAAAGTTCCTCACCTTATCAGTAAGGTCAGTTTTAAAAAAATGTGCTAGTAATTTTTTTCCAAGATGTATTTTCTTGTTAAAAATGGAATTATAAGCTGGGAAATATTTACTGAGCTGGATATGAGTGTTTAGTATAAAATACTGTTGAAGAAACAAACCCGCGAGATGGAGCTATTATTTTTATTTTCTTTGTGCCTCTATTAACTCTGTACCTACAAGTTATTTTGCATCGTGTTATAAATAGGTAAAAAGGAGACAATCGTTGTCTCTAAGATGGAAGTGTGAATTAATTCATTGCTCATTAGAACTTTGGAATAAAACTCAATAAGAGTTACATGTGCAATTTGGAATTGATAAACTGGAGGGATGGAATCTATCCAAAAATAACATGAGGCCAAGGAACCTTTGGATTCACGGTCCAGTCGCATTAAGCACTTGGCAACGTCCATCCCAAGATGAGCCACACAGGGCATTCCTATTTAGTCTCAGAATTGTTTTTTAACATACAGTTTATTAATTTGTTTATCGGAAAATTATAACAACTGTAAAGAGAGGGAAGTCATTTGCAAGAACATGCCACTAGAGGCGCTGAAAACTCTTTGTGTTCATAATTTTTTTGTTATTTTAGTAATAAACAATAAAATATTACTCATTTACAAGGTAGTTGTAAAAGGTAGTCTAAAAACATTTCATAGTACAATAATAGCGATATTTTTGTACACATTATTGTACTAACGCGGAGTTTGATGGGTTGGGTGTAATATTCACGTTTCATTTTAAAAAGATAGTTTTCTGAGATACACTTTTACTTCAAGTGAATACTTTTTACAACGAGATTGTCAAGTTAAGATTTCTGTCAAGAACAACATGTTTAGTCTTACAGAGATTAGTTTAAAGGAGAGAAAAGAATACATTTTAAGGCTCATTCTATTGTAATCATGTAATGTTGTGACATGAGGTCGTATCACATGCCCTCTACCGTCTTCATTCAAACAGAAAATTTCAGAATTGTTCATTTAATTTGCTTCTCTGCAGTTTCCGCACAAAACTATTGAACTTGTTTCATTTTAATTGTCTTTGTTGTTTTTTAGCAAATATATCTACTTTACCCATAGGGATGTTGCCACAGCTTCACTCAAAGTGTAGAAATGAGTTAACACAAGCAATGTACTTCAGTGGCTGAGTGGATTATATCTAGAGGTTACAGTCTTTGTACAGTGTAAGTTAACAAAACAAAGAAACACATTTTTACTATGAACTGGGGATTATTGTATTAGTATGAAGCTTTCATTCTTTTCATTTCTACTTGTTTGTCGACGTGGTTAGTTCTACTGATGTTTGTTTTGTTTAAATAAAAATTACTAATAGTAAGGCATAGCCTAATGATAGTCTTCCTGATTTTTACGTGGATATCTGTTTACTTGAGAATGCCACAATATAATAAATATTACTGTATCTTCTGATACAATGAATTAAAATAACAAATGATTAAAGTTTATTCAGTACAAACAAACATGCCATAATACACATATTCCTGTATATTTCAAAAATTAATCTAAAACGCGAAGCGACAAGATACACAATGTTACGGTACTCCTTATACAAATCAACAAGCCATACTATAAATACTCTCATGTGATCTTTTGAAATTATAATGTTCATGAATGTACATTTCCTACTGCAAACAGATGTTTCTTGAAGCATTCATTTAAAACCATTGATGATGAGGTACTCAATTGGCAGACAAACAGCTCATATTTCAGACCAATTACTGATGTAATCTTCTCCTCTAGTGGCAGGACCTGCTGTCATATGGAAGTATATTTAGTGAGAAATAACGTTTTCTATTTTTATTTGTATACAGCTTCTCCATAAACGGGTGGTTCAAAATATCATCGAGATTGCCTTATTCTAGCTGCTTTATGCCTTCGCTCTCTGTGATAGATAACGTCTATTCTGCCCAAAATGGTGTTGCAATAATCTATAATATCCGGGTTCAAAGAATTAGCTACTGTAATATCCTTTGCAAGCTGAATTGACAATGTGTAATGCTAAATCTGACCAGTACCGTAAGAGTACATAAATCACGAATTGACGTTGTTTACTGGACAGAGAAACCAAGTTTACCTGTTGAATTCAAGCCGACTTTCTTGCTTTTACTTGTTTATTCGTAACTACTGTTTCGGTAGACCAATCTTGAAGGTCACTAAACTGACAAACTATTTATTCTCTGACGTACTAGAGGTGATTGTAGGTATACCAGTGAACACTTGTTTTTTCTTGTTAGGTCTACATTCAGGTTATTTCTATTCTCCTATAAAAAGAAGTAAACTTTTTTCAGTGATGGTGGAAGATGCGAGAAAATTTGGTAAATATAGACTTAACTTGCTGCTTGAACTTAAGTTAATCTATATTTATACATGTAAATAATTTCATTATAAATTGTTTATTTTTCATACAAACTACTTACTTCAATGGAACTTTTATCACAGTAGTAAGTTTTAAAACCTTAATGAACTACAACTACCTGTTGAATGAAAAGTGGTTGACGTTTCAGATTCTGTGCTGAGGCTTTGAACGATTTTACTACGATTCTAATTCACTTTAGTTTACAATCTGTAGTTTAATTTAGAATTCAACAAACACTAAGTGTACATTTTAAGTTGCAATGTGTTATCAGCGTGTTCAATAGGAAAAATTATATTTTTTGTTTCCTAATATCAACTGAAAAACATCTTTTAGTCTTTGTTTTCTCTAAATTTTGAAACGATTTTAAAATACCAATAGGAATGTTTTCAATGAAATTGTGTTAATTCATGAGCAAAACTGATAAACAAATCTGACTTGCAATGAAACTTGTAATAGGTGAATTAAAGACCCCAGCCAAATGTTTCGACATTGTTTTTACTTTTATTTTGGATACTCCGCTCGTACAGCGGTAAGTCTTGGGACTTATAACGCTACAATCAGGGATACGATTCTCCTCGAGCGTCTCAGCAGATAGCCTCATGTAGCTTTACTGTAACATTAGACACATACGCGCGCTAGGATGGGTGATTTTAATGTTCCTTGCGGAAATAATACCAAATATTACAAAGCCTTGAAAAATTATTTAACAATAAACTAATCTTTTCTTCTGTACATTTATGAATTTCCTGTTAAACTTCATCGCCAAGAAAGGAGGAAAGATATTTCATATTTCTTGTAAACATTAAATCTCAGTCAAAATAGTTACATGGTTAAATAAATTATTGTATGTTACATTGTTCAACGTTTAGTGATGAAACATGACGTTACAATATCTGTTAACTCCCCCCTCCAATGTCGTCCCAGCTATTCATGTATTATCACAGACATTGTTCTGTTGTATTTTACTTCAGTTATGATGATCAACGTCCATAATGAAAACAACGAGGGGAAAGTTAACACTACATATACGTCTTCTTGTTGTATTACATGAGTCATACGAATAAACGAGGGCCCGGCATAGCCAGGTGGTTAAGGCACGCGACTCGTCATCCAAGGGTCGCGAGTTCGAATCCCCGTCACACCAAACATGCTCGCCCTTTCAGCGGTGCAGACGTTATAAAGTATGGTCAATCCACTATTTGTTGATAAAAGAGCAGCCCAAGAGTTGGCGGTGGGTAGTGATGACTAGCTAGCTGTCTTCCCTCTAGTCTTACACTGCTAAATTAGGGACGGCTAGCACAGATAGCCCTCGAGTAGCTTTGTGCGAAATTCCAAAATAAACAAAAAGCGGATTCACTTACAACTAAGATAATATATATTATTATAAAACCTCTACTAAACACTTTAGTAGAGCGTATGCGGACAGCTATTTTGTATTCTCAAGACACTGCTATGGGCATTAAAACGTAATTAAAATAAAGTACAGAACAACGTTTTGACCCGTTAACCAGAATATGACTTAAGAAGGTCGAAACGTTGGTCAGTATTTTATTTTAATTAAAGTTTTAATACCCATACCAGCCATCTTAAGATACATTTTTATTTCATGTGGGTTGTTGTTAGTGATCAGTATCAAAACATAATCCTTACTTCAAATTAATTTGTTTAAAAGTGGACAACAAAAGGCCTCGATATTCCTAAATATTTGCTCAATTGATGACAAATTTAAGTAAAAAATGAAACTTTTATAATGGAGTTGTGACAGTTTATAACATATATGAACGTTCATATTATTTGCCTATATACGTACATAGTTTCAACTATTAGCTTTACACAGCAGATTATCTGCTGTTCAAGTAATGATGTCAGAGTAGTGACAAAATGGCTATTAATCTTTACTTGAAGTAGTACATTTTCTTTTGTTACACATGTGTTAATCAACTACATCATACAGGCTATACTTATTTAGGCTACTGTACTGTATTTGTAGAGTTTGACCATCGCTTTTGTAATTTATAATGTACTCACTATACTAAAGTTCGGAGTGAGATTACATAAGCGAACTTCGGACTTAAAGTCTGACTCGTTGACCAAATAAAAATAAAATGAATTTTTAAGTAGCTCTGTGGAGTTGTAATGCTATTGGACATTGGAACACACTTTTACCCAATTGATGGTTAGCAATATATGTTAATTACTTATCTTATATAATTATTCGGCATCTAGAGATATGTGGGTTACGGAAAGGTCTCTCCTGGCTATTCAGATTTGATTACAAAATGAAGCTTCTATGACTGTCATACCTATTACCGTCATCCCGTCACATCTTGGTGGCGTTATGTGATGTAATGATCCTTTTTTTTAAATTACAGTTCAAAAGATGGACAGACAATGACCATCAGTGTAAAATGGTGTTTACGTATTTCATTATTTTAAATTCACTTTTAAATTATCTGTTAATACTCTTGATTTTTTTAGTGAAGCAAAAAGCAGAAAGGTGGCTCTGTCGTGAAAAATTGATTTTTAGCGTTGTTATCTCTTAGATTTATTGTTTATTCTAGAAGAAGTGCGACTCGTAATCCGAGGGTCGCGGGTTCGCGCCAGCGTCGCGCCCAACATGCTCGCCCTCCCAGCCGTGGAAGCGTTATAATGTTACGGTCAATCTCACTATTCGTTGGTAAAAGAGTAGCCCAAGAGTTGTCGGTGGGTGGTGATGACTAGCTGCCTTCCCTCTAGTTTTACATTGCAGAATTAGGGACGGCTAGCGCAGATAACCCTCGAGTAGCTTTGTGCGAAATTCCAAAACAAACAAACCTATTTTGTTTCGTTATTATTACATCAATAAAGGATTACCAATTTTTTTTTAGGATATGTATATTCAAATATGTATTAACGAAATTTCACGTGCTTTGAATTTCAGAGTTGGAAATATTGCATATTTGTTATAAGTAACTCCAAGAACTGCTTTCTAAATATTGAATTAATTTATTATACAATGTGATAACTGCCACGACTTCTATATTGGAGAAACAAGTAGAAAAATGGAAACCAGATTCAAAGAACATAAAAAGTCACCTTCACACGTTTTCGAACACTGCAAGTCAAATGAACACAACATAACCATAGAAAACACTAAAATACTAAATAAAGAAACAAACATAAACAAACGCAAAATTAAAGAAGCCTTACTTATACAACAACTTAAACCCAAAATAAACCAATATAAAGGAACGCCATTATACCTATATTAATATTATAGATAAAATTATATATTCAAACATCTAACCCCGCCCTCTACATTGCGACACTCAGTTATACAACCCCTTCCAAACATGTGGTCAGCTTCCGGTCAGTTACCTCTTTCTTTGTGAACCTGACGATGACCGAAGAAGGCCGAAACGTTGTTCGCTCTTCTATTTAAAATATTTTCTGAACCCAAACGAGCCGTTTTTGCATATAAAATTACAAAATTTGACTTGCAGATTACAAAGTTTCTGAAAATAAAAACAACTTTAAAAAATTAAATAAATTTATTTGGCGATGGGCAACATTAAAAGTGACTACATGTTTCAGTGTCTCTTCGCCACAAGAAATGACTCACACTTGGCAAAAGTAGTTTTGTAAGTGAATAATTTAACTCATTATGCGTTTAAGAGGTTTATATCGAAAATTAATATGGCACTCTATAATTGTGCATTATCACCTTGCAACCCGTCGCCTTATTTAACGATAGATTATAGAGCTCATGAAATAAAACTTCATTTTCGTGCTAATATCCTAAACTTTACGACTTAAACTCCAAATACAATCAAATCAATGGAAAAATTATTGTAAGAAACAAAGTTAAATGTAAATGTTATTTCTCACACTATGACTTAAAATCAGAGTCGTATAAAAAGTAACATTACAGATCTCTCTTTAGGCTCTTACAAATTATTGCCCAAGAAGCTTTATGTTCAGTGTCAGTATTCATCTGTTAGGTTGGATTTTGAGAAGCATAAATATCCTCTTTTTGCAACGTTATCTCATTCCAGCCTTTCAAAAGAAATGGCAAACCAGCAGAAAGTTTCCTCCCCTTTTCGGCCAAGAAAAGAGACTCCTAATTGATTATTGATTGAGTATTTAGAATCAAGTATACAGGTACACAATGGGCTATTTGTGCTCTGCCCATCACTGGTATCGAAACCAACTTTCTAGCGGTGAGAGTGCACAGACATACCATTGTGCTACTGGAGGGGGGGCTTCTTATAGAAGGGGAATTGTGTAACATGTAACAAGTTAAGAGATGAACAGCATAAAGGGGCAGCAACACACAGTACATGAGAGAAAATAAAAATGTGTAATAGAATATCCGTGAAACAACTAGGTAACTTTAAATATACTGCTGAGTCATTATGTTTAATAATTATGTTGAGATAAAATAGTCATTGTTTCGGTGCTGGAAGGGACATCACGTACATATTTTGAAGGTTACCACGTGGTGAAAGTGGCGACCTTTAAGGACGAGCAAGTCGCCAATAGTTACACACTGAATTTCAAAACTACGAAAGAAATAACTTGTATTAAACTGATAAAAGAAGTTTTATGATATGTGGAAAGGCATGATCACACAGTTTAGTAAAGTGCGTGCCAAATCATTATGCAAGTTTTGTTCATACGAATATTTTGAAAAGTATATTTATGATCTAGGTTAAATTTATGTAGGTTATCTTCCATATTGTTATACACAAGCTGTGCAATTGTCATCGAAATCTACTAACAAATAAGGTTTTCTAAAATGCCACGAGTTATACTGTGGAAAATAATTAAGCAAGTTCCTCGCAAATGAATGACTCTACAGCACAAAAATAACAGCCATCTTAAATAAAACTGATACAATTAATCTATGTTAACCAAATAAAACCTACAAATTGCTTAATACATAAGAATCAGAAGAGGATACCTCATTTATTGGTTGGTATAACAACCATCTTTTGACACGACTTTAATGATCCTAATATCGACAGAGTTGGTCAGTTTTTAAATGTCTTTTGCTTCATCATCCCTTGCAGATGATAGTACAACATTCCAGAGATCATCCTTTGATGTAAACTTTCTTCCACTAGCATAAATCGTAAGTTTCATGATGTGTCTCAAGTTCTCTATGGGGTTTTAATCTAGAGAGAAAGCTGGCCATTCAGTAAGTTAGTTAGTTTTCAAGCCCAGTTTTGAAAGGTAACTCAATGTACCATGAGCAGCATGAGATGGGGCATTATACCTCATAAAAATGGGTTTTCTTTTAAATCCCATAGACTTGGTCCTATACCAAGGTTTTACGTTGTCCTTAAAAAAATGCAACATAGGCTCCAGAAGTCACTTTTACATCATCAGGTACTCTAAATGGTCCCCCAAGCTCAGTATCAATGATACCAGCCCAAAATATTACTCCTCCTTCTTTTCCTTGATGACGCCTCAGCCTTCCTCTGATCCACCCATCTGGTCAATCAAGAGTTGCATGACACTCATCTGTAAAAAAACTTCTTCAAAATTGGTTTTTAGACACTATCAGCTCATACGAGTCGTTGGATTTTGTACACAAAGCTTGTTTTGATCACAAGTTTTACCTTTCAGTCAGTTGATGAACTCTGATATTGAATGAAAAGAGTAAACAAAATATTGGGTCTGACTACCACTCTTATAGAGCACTCACGCCACCAAAGTGTTGAGCACTTTACGTGGCAAAGGAACGCAAACCATAAATCCTTTATTCACGTTCTGAGCACGCTAACCATCATGCCAATGGTCTCCTTATGAGATGACATAGTATAAAAATGTTAACGTCAAATAATAAAGACTTAAACTATTTTTGTAATGATAAGCATTTTTAGTTTAGTGGTATACGATTGTAAAGAAAATGTGAAAAACAAATTCGGGTAGAAATTTAATTTCAATCCATTTTAATAATTCATTATAAGTAACTAATCTTGCTTCGATCATATTCTGTGGAGACAACTTAATTTAAATTATTATAAATAAAAATAGAATTAATTACGATTTCTTTAAATACACTCTCAGTGGCTCAACGGTGTGTCTGTAAATTTACAATCCCACAAACCGGTTTTCGATATCCCTTGTGGACACAGTACAGAAGTTCCCTTGCGTAGGTTTATTGTTAACTACCAACAAACCTTTAAAACAAAATACAACTGCTATAATAATAAATCTAAATTTGGACAACTTTTGTGAAACTGTCTAAAGAGCGAACAATAACTTTGTTTATCTGGGGAGATATGAAACTTGTTTTTTATTGAAAATTTCGCTAATAACCGTTTTTGCACACCTACTTAGTGCTTTTTAGTGTATCACTGGTTCCTACATAATGTTTTTGTCAAATAAAGAGAAAATTAGTGATTATCTTATCAAAGATTATTAGTATTGTATTCACGTATTTATTTCTTGTTTTATTATTGACCAAATGAATGGTTAATCGTTTATTAATAATGATTCATGTTAATTAGGGTTCTTCTGAATGAGAAAGTAAGTAGACTTTGTCTGTAATAACATTTAAAACAAAAGTTAAGCACGTCTCGAACATCCAAAGTATTTGGAACTGGCTTGTTCTTATGCTTAATATTTGAGTTTCTTTGTTTGTTTGTAGTTAAAAGCAAAACTATGCAATAGGTTATCTCTGCTCTGCCCATAAGAGATATCGAAATCATTTTTCTAGCAGACGTAACGCTGTGCTATTGGGGAGCTAATCTTTGGAAATAAACATTTTTACAATACAATGAGTGATTGTATATGACGGTGTTCAAAACAACGGATTTTACAAGCTTAGGGCAATTAAACAGCATTAAACTAATGATTCACTGGCATCAGTAAGATTTTGTATTGGTTAAGCACGAAGACCCCCAATAGGCTCTCTTTGCTGTACACATCATGGGTATCGAAACCCGAATTATAGCGTTGTAACCCTGCAGATTGCCAATGGATGTTTATTTGTTGGAAAGGGAAGATGCTTTTTGGCCACAAAGTATTTAATTTCACTTTCAGGACGAACAAATACATCATCAGATATTTAAGATGTAAACCCTCGAATTTAAACTTACGCAACACTTTGGTTGATATTTTCTTTAGCTTAAGTATTTTATTAACCAATAGGAAATTCTTCATTCGTCCTTGCTGCCCGTTTATTCATATCGAGGCACGTATCTATGAAAGCATTGGTACTTCGAAAACAAGAACAGACATAACCCTCGTTCTATCGACTCGTCTTGTCAATTCAGCTGCCGAGGGTTACCGCTTCAGCAAGCTCATTTCTCTTAGTAGTCGGGTTATGCGCTTTTCGTAACTCGTTCTTAAGTAAGTGTCGTGACAAACGTACGTTTCAATATATTTTATTTGTACGTTCTTGGACCAGTACAATACTTTTCTCACAACGTTCTGTTTTTTTCATTTTCAGATCCTGTTTTTTTTTCACCCATCGTTATGGCTGCTTTAAAAGAAGAAAAGTGGACTCTGAGTGTCGTGCTTTCAATGAAGAATGGACAGAAAAGTACTTCTTTGTGGAAACAAAAAATCAGAAAGCTACTTGTATGATATGCACAGAAAGTGTTGTTGTTTTGAAAGAGTACAATCTTCGGGGTCACTATGAAACAAAACATCTATCAACATATTTGAAATTTTCAGGAAAGCTCCTTTCTGAGAAATTTGAATCCATGAAAAGTGTTTTTGAATCTCGAAAGAATCTTTTCATGAGAAAGTTTACTGAAAATGAATCTGTCACTCGTACAAATTACAAAATAGAGCATAAGGTGGCAGAGCGAGGAAAACCTTTTACTGACGGCAACTTCATCAAAGAGTGTATGATGGAAGCAGCAAATAACCTGTGTCCTGAAAAAGTCAATTTCTTTGAAAGTATCAGCCTTTCAGCAACTTCAGTTGTATGGAGAGTAGAAGAACTTGGAGAGAACATCGCATTACAGATACGCCAAAAAACTAGAGACTTCTTATGGTATTCTCTGGCACAGGATGAGTCTACTGATCTCTCGAGTACGTCACAACTTGTCGTGTTCATTCGTGGAATTAATTTGGACTTTCAGATCACGGAAGAGTTGGAATCAGTTTGCAGCACGCACGAAAGAACAACTGGAGAAGACATTTTCATGGAAGTGCATCAAACTTTGCAAGACTATAACCTTCAGTAGTATAAGCTTAGAGGTGTAACAGTTGATGGAGGAAAAAACATGGCTGGAGTAAAGAAGGGTCTGGTGGGGCTGATCAGGACAGTTGGAAGATCTTCAACTCCCAAGCGCTCTGTTCATACACTACATCATACATCAGCAAGCACTCTGTAGAAAAGACTTAGATATTTCTTGCGTACTGAAAACAATCATTTCTGCAGTGAACTTCATTCGGGGTCATACACTTAATCATCGCCAGTTCAGGGCGTTTCTTGAAGAAACTGATTCGCATTTCTGTGACTTGCCTTATTACATGGCAGTGAGGTGGCTCAGCTGCAGGAAAGTCTTGTTCCGTTTTAATAAGCTAAGAAGAGAAATATAGAGTGCATTCACTTCCTTCGGATTCAACCTGGTTGTCAAAGTTGTCATTTTTGGTTGACATCAGATCCCACATGAATGAATTGAACTTGAAACTTCAGGGGAAGAATAATCTTGTCTGTGTTCTCTATAGAATTATTAAAGGATTTCAGAGAAAGCTGCCACTGTTTGAAGCACATTTGGAAGGAAAAAACCTCTCTCATTTTCAGTTTTTCAATGAGTTTGATGCTTGAATCACAGAAGATGTCGACCTGGAGTTTCAGAAAAAAGATTATTGGTGATTTAAATAAGTATTTTTAGAGAGATTTTCAGATCTCGACAGAATCAAAAGTAACATTCTCCTTTTTCAAAATCCTTTTCATTGTGTCATTGATAACGTGCCAGTAGAACTTCAGCTGGGGGTCATCAATTTGCAAGGAAATGAAAAGCAAAACACAGAGAGGAACAACTTAGTGAATTTTACAGCTGCATACCTGAAGATGATTTTCCAAAGCTGAAGCAGTTCGCATCTGGTGTAGCATCAGTGTTTAGAACAACTTATGTCTGTGAACAAGCATTTTCAAAAATGAAGTGTGTGAAGTCGGTACATCAATCAAGGTTAACTGATGAACATTTGAAAGCAATTCTAATGATTGGATGCAGCAGTCCAAAACCGAACATTGAAGATATTTTGAAAGCCAAATTCCAATTTTATAAATCTCACTAGCTTTTTTGCGGCTTAGTGAAATTCAGATATTTACTCACTATGTGCAATGTGACAATTGTTTTTGTTAATGCCACCTTCTTTGATAACCTTTTGGTAAATAAAAATGTTGGTTGTATTTCTGTTTGTTTTATATTATATGTGTGTATTGCATGCTACTCCCCCGTTGTTATTGTTTGTTTGTTTTGGAATTTTGCACAAAGCCACTCGAGGGCTATCTGTGCTAGCCGTCCCTAATTTAGCAGTGTGAGACTAGAGGGAAGGCAGCTAAGTCATCACCACCCACTGCCAACTCTTGGGCTACTCTTTTACCAACGAATAGTGGGATTGACCATTACATTATAACGCCTCCACAGCTGGGAGGGCAAGCATGTTTAGCGCGACGCAGACGCGAACCCGTGACCCTCAGATTACGAGTCGCACCCCTTACGCGCTTGTCCATGCCAGGCCATCCCACGTGGTTAATAAGGCATCCTAAACTTAGTGTTAAGTCTTTTACAGAGAGCTTTCATTCTAGCTTATGAGTATTGGACATAATGATCACATGGCCCACGCTTCTTATTCCCCAAGTAATCTGGCCCCCTGTGAAAAAAAGTTTGGTGACCCCTGGTTTAAATGAACTACGTTGTGCAATACGTGAGTAAATTTGACGAAATGTCTTTTTTTCCGCCTTCAGTGCAGTAGTTTTAAAATTGTAATCATATTCGTTTTATTCGTCACCCTTATAACGCACCCACAAATGTTTATATGTTTCTCTCTGAAGAAACGCAGGCATGGACCAACAGATTCACTGTACGACGTGCTAATCCATCGGGCCACGCTCGGCTCGGCATTCACAGACTTTCCGCTGTACTAACGAAGGACCGTATCAGAACAGATGGAATCTGACAATCTATCTGAACATATAACGTCAGCTAGACTGAACGAATATGACATTTATTAAAGTTTTAAAAAATACGTGTCTCCTGTATCCCCAAAACATAAAGTACAATATTATTTAGAAATTTAATACGATGAGCAGGATACACTAACTATAAACTAGTAATTAAACAATCGCATAGATAAAAGAGTGTGGTTAAATAGAAGCATTGTTTGATAAACAAACTAACAGACATTTCTCTTTTGTTGACGTGTGTCGATGGTATTTTTACCGCAGAAAAATGAACTAGCTTTGTTATAATACACGAGTGCTGATTGGCTTTTCTGCCCCTAACTACGCCTACATATTTACAAATACAAACAGTTACCGAGTAAAAAATAAAACCTGAAATCTCTTAAGTCTTTGACGCACTTTTGTTAAGGGCTGATGTCAGCCAACTATTAAATTATTAGTTTTAAGAACACATGTGGTGTAAATCAGTGCTACGATTTCAATACAGTTCATTTTACATGACATAAGATAAGGAATTTGATAATATGACGCACTTTTCCCTACGAAAATGACGCCTTCAGTTGCTATAGAAACGATGTACGTAAAACTCTGTAGGTTTTGGAACTTAAGTATTTATAGACCAGACAATTATTGAATAAGTTTACATTTCAACGATAATTTTAATATATCTAAGGACCGACAGGTTTCTTGCACTACTCGTTGAATTAGTGTTTTACAGTGAAGTACATATTCGTCACACTAACTGGGTTTTAATTACAATAAAAATAGCAGCAAACAAAACACTTAGCATCTAAATCAGTGTGTTTGTTTTTGAGCAAAGCTACATTGAGTTATCTACATGTCCACCATGAGCAGTCGAACACCTAGTTATAACGTTGTAAAAACGTAGGCTTACCGTCATTTCAGCGGGAAATAGGCATGATGTTTAAAAACAACTCACTGTGACTGAAAAAAAGTTTGTTTATTTTTTTTAATTTCGCGCAAGTCTACTCAAGAGCTATCTGCGCTGGCCGTCCCTAATTTAGCAGTATAAGACTAGAGAGAATGCAACTAGTCAATACCCAACTCTTGGGCTACTGTTTTTTACCAATGAATAGTGGGATTGACCCTCACATTATAATGTCCCCATGGCTAAAAGGGCGAATATGTTTGATGTGATGGGGATTCGAACCCGAAATCCTTAGATTACGAGTCGATTGCCTTAACCACCTGGCCATGTCGAAAAAAAAAAGAGAAAGAGAGATAATAGTTTTTTTCTGTTTTTCAGACTTTGAGAGCCAATAATTCGCTTAGTGACGTCCCTTTCGGAACGCAAAATAACTTATTTGTTTATTTTGAGTTTAGCATAAACCTACATAATAGGCCATCTGTGCTATGTCCACCGCGAGTATTAAAACCCGGTTTCTAGTAGTGTAAGTCTGCAAACATATCACCGCATCACCGGGGAGCTAGAAACTTGTTCAGAAAATTGTTTGGAATTAATTCGAAGAGAAAATAGAAGACTAAAGCATTCTGAAACAACTGATGAAAGTAAAATATATTTGCAATTTTAAAACAAGAACAAAAGTTACAAATTACAACCAAACTAAGATTAAAAAAAACAACAACTTAGAAAAACATGCATACTGAGAAAAGAAAATCCGGAAACAATTGGAGAAAAACCGTAACTAAACGTTCAATCGTCTTATAAAGGATAAAATCTAGAATATTCAATTTAAAAAAGATATATGATAATAAAATAAAAAAACTGTTTTTTTAAATATATATCATTGACGTTTCTAACTCGACACAAGCGAATGCAAAGAAAATAAAAACGAATTATTACACAAGGATGTTGTTGTTTTGAATTAAGCACAAAGCTACACAATGGGCTATCTGTGCTCTGCCCACCACGGGTATCGAAACCCGGATTTTAGCGTGTAAGTCCGCAGACATACCGCTGAGCCACTGGGGGGCATACACAAGGAAAAGGAAGATAATGAACAGTGTAGCGAAAATGTTTATTCTGACGTCACTCAGAGCGACATCCCTTTCACCTTTCAAGAACTTCTGGTCGTGCCCCTAGTGGCACAGCGGTAAATTTGAGGATTTACATCCTTATAAACCAGAGTTCGATACCCGTAAAGGGCAGAACACAGATAGCCCAATGTGTAGCTTTCTGCTTAATTTGAAACAAACAAACAAGCTATTGGCTTATAATATAAGCTAAATATGCAGCAGCCAAAATCTTTCATCATTAACGTCGAAGCAGTTTTGCAAAAGAAACACTTCTCACACATCGGTACAAAGCTGGTGAAAACAGCAAGGTAGTTAATGTGATAACTCGCTTCTCTTCCATTATTTACAATGATCACTGTTTACGATAACAATTTTTAAGCTTAGTTTCAAAGCTGTACTTGACAAAGGCCCCTCTACCTGCAGTGTTATTTTGTTGCTACCAACAACTCCATCTGTAGTCAGTAGTTCAAAATCTTTGACGGCTACACCTAAACTCTTGCTTAACTTATCGCTTTATCTACTTATCTCGTAATATATCTTCAACCTGAGTATGACGATTTGATGAGCTAGTTTGTCAATTCTTTGTTCATATGATATAATTCTAAACACTCATGAGTGTTCATAGGCAGAACACAGAGAGCCTATTGTGCAGCTTTGTCCTTAACTTCAACCAATCACGCAACTTATTTTTTCAGGTTTCGTTATGACTAGTTCTACCTGTATGTCTTAAGGCTCTTAATTACTCTTTATTAAAATTAGTAAGCTTACAGTAACAGAGTTGAATATGTTAAAAAGCTTACATTAACAAAGTTATATATGTTAAAAAGCTTGTATTAAATGAGTCATAACTTGTGTAATGCAAAGCTAAACAATTTGGGAACTTAAATGCGGCCACAGTAGGTATTAAAACCTGAACTTTAATGCCATAAATTCCAAAGCTTATCAGAAGCAAAAGAAAATAAGATAATTTTAGTTCCAGTACTATCAACGGATTTCCAAACTCCAGATCGTATGATTTGTTTTCATTTTCGTTGAAACAACTGTTCTTGTTCAAAAACGGGACATGATTTTCAAATATAAGTTTCAAAATAGAAACTGAAATTACACATTTTGAATGAGAACACAATAAAACGCAATGACGTCAAAAGTCATACATAAACTTTACAAGTCTAAACTAGAGTGGACTTTTAGGACGATTATCTTCTTTGGCAAAAATAGGACCGTTCTTGACATGTTTCTAGTACAATAAGCACATACCTGACCTGCTGACATGTTTCTAGCACAATAAGCACATACCTGACCTACTGACATGTTTCTAGTACAATAAGCACATACCTGACCTTCTGATATGTTTCTAGTGCAATAAGCACATACCTGACCTACTGACATGTTTCTAGTACAATAAGCACATACCTGACCTGCTGACATGTTTCTAGTACAATAAGCACATACCTGACCTGCTGACATGTTTCTAGCACAATAAGCACATACCTGACCTGCTGACATGTTTCTAGTACAATAAGCACATACCTGACCTGCTGACATGTTTCTAGTACAATAAGCACATACCTGACCTACTGACATGTTTCTAGTACAATAGGCGCATAGCAGACCTACTAACATGTTTTAGTACAATAGGCACATAGCTGACCTGCTGACATGTTTGTAATATAATAAACATGTACATGACACGTTGACATGTTTTTAGTAAAACAAACGCGTATTTAACTTGCTGAAGTTTTTGCACGTTTCTCACTCACTGACTTTTCTCTATCGTTGCAATATGCAAGATCGTATCTCACCTACGGATACATCAACTAAGTTAATAAACACGTGACTTCCATTAGGGCTTTGTAATAAGCGAAAAGGCACATGCATGACGCATGACTTGTGCAATATGATAACAAGCACGTGTATGACGTAGTGCCTTGGTTTGATGCAATTGGAGGAATCATATGAGAAATATGTACGTGAATATTACATTACAAAAGATCACGTTTATTAAATATTATTACCAAATGTCAACTCAGTAATTTATATACACTTAACATCACTAATGTTGATTAACTAGAATGGTTGTTATTCTACAAATACACAAAATTGCCTTTCAGGGTAAATGAAAGCTTCGCGTCTCCTTGTTTGTCTCAGATGTATCATATTCATGTTTTCATGTCCTTAATTTCGTAAATTTTATAAAGTCTCAGTTTTCTTACACAACTTGATCAACAGTGTAAACATCGTGAACAAATACGTGTAAAAATGTTGAGACATTTATTGTATAATGTAATAGTTGTGATATCTGGTCACTCGTCTTCATTTTTGACCAAAGCGTAGATATACAATTTATAACGTATTATGGTATATTTTTTGTCCTGGGCTTAGAAATACGTATATCATAAATTGTTGGTTGGTAGATTGTTTCTACAACATAGGTCCAGTATGGTCAGGTGGATAAGACGTTCGACTCGTAATCTGAGGGTCGCGGGTTCGAATCCCCATCGCACTAAAAATGCTCGCCCTTTCAGCCGACGGAGCGTGATAATGTGACGGTCAATCCCATTATTCGTTGGTAAAAGAGTAGCCCAAGAGCTGGCGGTGGGTGGTGATGACTAGCGGCCTTCCCGCTAGTCTTACACTGTTAAATTAGGGACGACTAGCGCAGATAGCCCTCGTGTAGCTTTGCGTGAAAATCAAAACTAAAACAAACAAAACAAACTTACAACACAGAGCTAAACAAGTGTGCTCTGACAATTAAGGGTATCGAAACTCCGTTTTTATTGCTTCAAGCCCCTAGAAAGCACGGCGAAAAACAGTTAGTAATAAAAACATTAAAGTAAAATTAGGACAAGAATAATTTACTTCAAAACACTTAAAAACAGGGCAGTTTGATATTCGTAACTCTCAAAACTGCTTAATATTACTCTAAAGGCTAGTAGCCCCCCAGTGGCTCAGCGGTATGTCTGCGGGCTTACACGCTAAAATCCAGGTTTCGATACCCATGGTGGGCAGAGCACAAATAGCCCATTGTATAGCTTTGTGCTTAATTAAAAAAAAATAAAGGCTAGTAACGATGTAAAAAAGGCCTTGACGTACTCGCCATGTTAATGATAATGAGTGTCGAAGAAATTCTATTAGATGTAAAATAAACCACTGTGATTTGGAAAGTACAGAAATCCAACTCGTAAACCATGTTTTATTTGCAGGAACTATGGTTGAGACAAGGTTTTAATAGTTCTAATGAACTATTATAACAGTTGTTATAAAACTTCAGAATGATCGCAACAGTCATCCATACGTTGTAGTTGTTAAGTAGCTAAAAAAGGAAACATTAATACTTGCCATGTTAAGAATTATCACATGATAAGCACGATAAGGTTTGTTCGTTTTTTTTTGTTAATATACGAAGCTAAATAATTGGGTTATCTGTGCTGTGTCGCTACAAGCTTACCGCTGGGAACAGGCAGTAAAGGTTTGTTTGTTTGTTTTGGAATTTCGCACAAAGCTACTCGAGGGATATCTGTGCTAGCCGTCCCTAATTTAGCAGTGTAAGACTAGAGGGAAGGCAGCTAGTCATCACCACCCACCGACAACTCTTGGGCTACTCTTTTACCAACGAATAGTGGGATTGACCGTCACATTATACACCCCCACGGCTGGGAGGGCGAGCATGTTTAGCGCGAACCCGCGACCCTCGGATTACGAGTGCACGCCTTAACACACTCGGCCATGCCAGGCCAGGCAGTAAAGGTAAATAAAAATATCGACAAAAGAGCTCATCTCTAAAACTAAACACAGTCTTTTTCTCTAAAAGGGGTCGCTGAGAAATGAATGTGTGTGTTCTTCTTATAGCAAAGCCACAAAGGGCTATCTGTTCAGCTCACCGAGAGGGAATCGAAACCCGGATTTTAGCGTTATAAATCCGGAAACATACCGCTGTACTAGCGGGGGGCCTTGAGTTATGAAAATTGTTCCTACTAATATATTTAAATACATTATAGAATCTCACACGAACATTAAGCTGAGTGATGAAAGTTGCTTTTACTAAAATATTTATTAACGTTTTACAGGGTGTTCGGAAAGTCACTGTGCACCCATATATTTATTAACAGACATGTTTCAATATAGAATACAGGAGGTAAATATGAATGACAATTATAAACAATGTTGAAAGTCAATATAGGTCTGGATCCTTCTTATTTTGTTTCTAAACACCGCTATCAGTTGTTTAACAAAAACTGAAGAGCGGTCTTTAACAGGATAATTCCAATGTGGTTGGCACAGAGAAATAGCAAGGTTTTCGTGAAACTGTTAATAGTTTAATCCACACTGAAATACAAGGATGAAGGTAATATTCACAACAGTAAGATACACATTTAGTACGAAGTAATCCAAATGGGTGTATAGCCACTACAAAACTACCACTGACAACAGGAGACAGGATGAAATGTTTTAAGTGGACATTAAAACACACACAACAAAATGGCCAAAGCTAGAAACGTGTACTTTTGGTAGGTGGATCCTAGATCGAATTATCCAGTTTTGTTTTTCACAAATTTCGTCTGAACGATAACACCGTTGTTTCGTTTTACCAGAACCTTCATTATAATTCATAAACGTCACAAAAATGGTATTAAATATATTTATGTACTATCAATATATAATATACGTAATAATGATGAAATCTGAAAACAGAAATAGCTAAAATTGTGTTCGTTGTCAAGTCACGGGGGAGCTTTGGTTTGTTTCGAATTTGCGCAAAGCTACACGAGGGCTATCTGCGCCAGCATTCCCTAATTTAGTGTAAGATAGAGAAAAGGCAGCTAGTCATCACCATCCACCGCCAACTCTTCGACTACTCTTTTAACAACGAATAGTGGGATTGACCGTCACATTATAACGTCACTACAACTGAAAGGGCGAGCATGTTTGGTGTGATGGGGATTCGAACCCACGATTTTCAGATTACGAGTCGAGTGCCTCAACTACCTGGCCAAGCTGGGCTCACGCTACAAATTTACATAAAATTTATAAATTTATAAAAATATCTGAGACAAAACAAAAACAACGATAACATACAGCACAATATTTATTAGAAATACAGGGTTTTCGGAAATCACTGTGCACTTATATATTTATTAACAGTCATGTTTCAATATCGAATACAGGAGGTAATTATGAATAAGAATTACAAAAAATGTTGAAAGTGACTCTCGTTGGCATCAATACAGGCCTGGATCCTTCTTATTTTGTTTCTAAACACCGCTGTCAGTTGCTGGCTTGAAATAAACTGAATGAATGCTGTTATCGCTGCTTTCAAAACTGCACAGTGACTTTCTGAACACCCTGTATATTCTCACAAAAAAGCAGATTACAATTATAGTGTGTTATAAAATAGAAGGAAAGATAACGAACCAGTAGACAGTGGAGATAAAGCTTTAACAGAAACTGAAGGTGCGGTCTTTAACAGGATAATTACAATGTGGTTGGCACAGAGAAATAGCAAGCTTTTCGTGGATCTGTTGATAGTTTAATCCACACTGAAACGGAAACTTTTACTTCCGATGGATCCCGTAGAGAAGGAAACACGTTTCCATGTCGTGATTATTTGAGCCCTGAAGTTCAGAACTAGCTGATAAAGATGCTTTCAGAAGCCATCTCTGCGGTTATTTCAAATTGGTTAATTGGGGGTATACGTTAGAGAAAAGCCAAATTGGACTGACTATCTGCTGTGTCCACTGCAACGAATAGAATCCCATATTTTAGCGAAATCTACAATTTTATAATATTGGACACCAGCCATCAAAAAGTCATAATATTAGTGAATATAGAAGAAATGGAGATTAGAGAGGAAGACAGTTTAATCCATTCATTAATGTTGAGGAGGATATGCAGAAGAGGATATACTAAAAATAATATTTAATCGTTGAAGAGGTCAGAAGAACAAAATCAAAGCAAATATGGGAGAGTATGTAATCTTAAATAGTTGCAATGCAACAAAAGGATGTGTATAGTTCTTATGGCACCCCCTTCCAGTGACGCAGAGGTATATCTATGGACTCACAACCCAAAACGCCGGGTTTCGATACACCTGGTGGGAAGCGCACAGATAGCCCATTGTGTAACTTTGTGCTTAAGTTCAAACAAACAGTTCTTCAGATTGATGCCCTTTTAACCTTGGAGACAAGAGGGTCAATGGACCATTTCTCACAGATTTTTAAAGGGGATCATACCCCCTCTTTTAACAGCAAAAGGGATAATGTTTTAAGTGAAGCCTAATAATACATACTTGAAAATGTGTTGTTCCTGTGCAGGAAATTTATTTCCACGATATGAATAAAAATTCCAACGCCAAGCTAAAAAAAGACAGTTGTTGTTAACATTTCGTTTTTTATCTTTAAATTAAATTATATTATATTTAATCAAAAATAATGTTTGTGCTTTCTTATAGCAAAGTCACATCGGGCTATCTGTTCAGCCCACCGAGGGGAATCGAACCTGATTTTAGTGCTGTAAATCCGTAGACATACCGCTGTACTAGCGGTGGGTAAAAAAAAAAATTTAATAGAATTTATTACAAAAATAAAACAATTTACCTAAACAGTTTAGTTACAACTTTATTTTATCCAAAATGGACAGCTGAGAATTAGGTCTAATGTTTATTGAGAAAACAGCTATCGTGTTTGACTCACTCATTCACATATTTTTCGTAAGGTTTTGTTTAGCGACAGCCCGCCCACACCCACACACTTTTGAAGTCCGTAATCTGAGGTTCGCGGGTTCAAATCCCCGTTCAACCAAACATGCTTGCCCTTTCAGCCGTGGGAGCGTTATAATGTTGGGGCCAATCCCACTATTCACTAGTAAAAGAGTAGACCAAGAGTTGGCGGGTGGGTGGTGATGACTAGCTGCCTTCCTTCTAGTCTTACACTGCTAAATTAAGGAAGGGTAGCGCAGATAGTCCTCGAGTAGCTTTGTGCGAAATTCAAAACAGACCAAACCACTTTTGTAGTCTTTCCGTCACCACTGTTTTGATTCTGTAATTTCTTTTAAATATGAAAACAAACAGTTAATTTTATTTCAAAAACGTTTTACTACACGACACAACAGAATGGCTATTTTGCAACCCTCTGTTCATTTTTCCTACATTACATAAGAATGTAAGAGCAATAAAAAAGCCAGACGAATGATATGTTAATAGCATCAGAAAACTCGAAGGCTGCTATTAGGGTTTGTTTGTTTGTTCTTGTGTTTTTTTTAATTTCGCAGAGGGCTACCCGACAGCTTTCTGCATTAGCCATCCATAATTTAGTAATGACAGACTAGAGAGAAAGTAGGTAGTCAATAGTTTGTTCTCAGAGTGCCATTTACACTTCCAATGACTATTACATTTTCTGAGGGACCAAAGTGTAAATCTTCTCAGAGTGTCACTTACAGCTCCAATGACCATCACAATTTTTAAGGAACCAAAGTGTACTTTGTTCTCAGAGTGCCACTTACGGCCACAAGACTATTACATCTTCTAAAGGACCAAAGTGTACTTGCTTCTCAGACTGCCACTTACAGCTGCAATGACTATTGTATCTTCTGAGGAACCAATGTGTACAATGTTTTTATAGTGCTACTTACAATTACAGTGACCATTGTATCTTCTAAGAAGAGTTTTCAAGGCTAAAATTAATCAAACCTCATCTCAAATCATCAACATCTTAGAGCACTCTCTCCATAGTCGCAAAAATAAGGTTGGATTTCTAGCAAATTGTCAAATATTTTGTAACGAGACCAAAAAACGAGTAAAAGTTAACGATCTTGTTGGAATATCTTCTTAAAAAAACCACTTGAATTCAAAAAAATAATTAGTTACTACTGAGCCAACAGGGAGGAAACAACAGATAAGATAGATTTATCATTTTTGCGTCAAATTTATGCATTGAAAGAGGTCCACAATTAAATATACTTAGCAGAGGGTCCAAGAGGTTGTGACGGAGGCCCTGGTCCTAAAAATGTATCGTACTTCAAGCGATCTTTATTGTAGTAAATTCAATGAAATTTTCATCCCACTTTGCAACGAAGCAAATCAAGTCCTTTTGACATTCATTCTTCAGGTACATCATCATAAAAGGTTTATAAATGCGTCAGATAATTTATCCCTAAAATAAATTATATAAACTGTAATTCACGAACTAAGAAGTTTTAATTTTTATTTGACCTAACATAAACTTTAATCAAAGCTGAGCTGAAGACAATGTTTGATCTAAAGTTTAACAGTTTTGTACATTAATTTCATTGGTACTAGATGGCGCTTAATGCCTGTCATGGAAAACAGCATTTGTAAGGGTATTTTCATATATTTCTAAAGAAAAAAAAGGTAAAATACAAACACGATAACCATATATTATTATTGTTATCTCCAAAATTAATTTATGTTTTTGATATAACAATTCGTAGAGTTAATTAACATTAGGTTAGTTTGAAAATTAAGTCGTGGAAAGAATTAAATTTACTGTGTTCATCAGTTGTATTAAACAATTTTTTGTTACAATTCTGACTTGGTCGATCATGATAGCAAAAAGACGTTTAATCCTTCATCAAAATTTATTAATTAAATCCACAACTTATAATAGAGTACCTGCATCTTACGTAAACATTATTTGAAAAGCTTTTTGCTTTAATTTGCTGTTAATCATAAAGTTACAAAATGTGCCACGCTCACCATGGGGATCGAAACCCTGCTTTTAACTAACGTTTGTAAATAAACCTTCAGACTTGCCGTTGAGCTTTGGAGGATTAAAAATCTGTCAAACCATGTTTCTGAAAGTTATGTTCGTTTCGAGATTTCACGCAAGGCTTTTCCAGGGCTATCTGTGCTAGCTAGCTTTAACTTTAACTTGCCAAAGGCAAGTATGGTTTCAAGCTACTCTCGTCTGATCAAATGGTAAAATTTGACCTTCACTCTTACAGCACACTCTGAGGCCCAGAGTATGAAGCATGTCTTTGTGGTATCGAATTGCGAATCATAAACTCGTGGTTTCATTCAAGTTCTTTAACCAGTATTATATGCCCGTAACCTAAACGTTGTGGTCAAATTTGACCAGAGTTATTGAAAGTCTATAAAAAACTGTATCAACCATACCATTGACTTTAGTTATATTTTGGAGAAACAAATACAAAAATATATATATGAATACGACGTGTATTTATGCAATTGATAATTTGACATTTCATACCTTCATTTGGCAATAAAACAGGAAGAGATGGTAATGTGAGTGAAACAACATATCACGATTTACAAAACGAAAGTGTATTATATTTCACGTAGCTCATAACAACCAAGCGCAAACACAGTAAGAGGGACCTAGCAACAACTGTAATTTTACGTGGCTCGTCCTCGTAAGTCATTGGTAGAGAAACGAGCTAATAAGGTTGCGTAGCGTGTGTAACAGCTTGAGTCATGTTGGCTACAATCGCGCATGCGTACTTGAGACAGACATATTCCTCCTTATTTATACATTTTAGTAGATGTCAAGGTGCAGTAATTCGACTTGTTTTAATAAAGGTTTATTTTTGTCTGACTGCTCCACCACCTAGCATCTGAATTAACTTACAATATTCGAGTAAACGTTATATTTAATAGCAAAAAGTTCCTAAACTGTTATCAACTTGATTTTTGGAACTTATACCAAACAAATTGTACCAACTATCGATTTGTCTTAACGTTATTCGACTGGTTGGTTATCTCTAGAAAGATACTTTAAAGATGAAGAAAAAAGTAAACCGATGAGTATAACTGTATGGTCGGCCTTGAGGGTTTTGGCATCTTTAGTCAGTGTTTTACTTTTTCATAATTTAACACTTACATTTTCTTGCTGTTCCCTGAACACGTGAACTTTTTATTACGCTATCACGAGAATAATAAAAATATTGCGCATACAGCCGTTGTCCACATTGTAGCTAAATGTCAGACGAAACTTTATCAAGCAGATAACATGTTCACAAACCTTAGGAAGTAGAGGTATGACTTTAATTATCTTTTATTGGTTTTTAGATATCGTTTATAAAGGGTATGAAATCTACTGAGTGTAAATGTATGGCTCACTTCTTTTTACTGTAATTTCGCCTTCCACAATTCATTTATTCTTAAAAACTGATATTCAGAGACTATAAATCAGAAGGTTCATGGTTCTCTTTCCATTATGTAAAATTCGTACTCCATACAGTAGGACCATGGATCTATTATTTTTGCTGTCAAGTAACTATCTAAACTCTTATCTATTAGTTCAAAATTAGGGACGGTTAACCATGATTTTCTTTGTGTGACTGCGAGAATTAAAAACATTATGGCATTATTACAGTGATCTTAAAGAAAACTATGGCCCATCTAGTTTTTTTGTTGTTCTTTGTGTTTGGGTTGTTGTTGTTGTAATTTAAAGGGAAATTAAATGTCAAGTCTGTAGTTATATTCACACTATGTTTAAAATACTTCACAAAGACTTAATCTTTCCACTGACTGCATGTTAGGCCTAATTTTATAAAATACTTTTAGTTAACAAGTCGGTAAGAACTCTAAAGTTTAGCACATCAAGTATCGACCACAAGAAGAAACATAATATGTGTCACCCCCTCAATGGCACAGCAGTATGTTTACAGACTTATAAAGCTAGAAACCGGGTTTCAATGCCCGTGGTGGGCAGAGCATAGATAACCAACCCATTATATAGATTTATACTTTACTTCAAACAAGCGCGATACACTCAGCATGATGGAAGTGCATCACCCTTGCATACATAAATATACTCTCGTTACAGATACGTCTTTCTTCAACACCTCACTCTGACAAGTACTTCACCTATTGTAGCTTCATGTCCATTTCATTCCAACCGAGAATGTTTTTTAAAATGTTTTTGTTGTTTTTAACCGCAGCAACACCTAATAAAGAACATTGACCGTGTGAAGGAACCGGAAGTGTCACGCAGGTTTTCATAATAAAGTTGACGTTGGTATTATTAAAAGACGAACTTCCCAGATTCATTTTCAAGACTATTGAAAAAAAATAGGGGACAGAATGTATGTGTTTTCTTATAGTAAAGCCACATCGGGCATTCTGCTGTGTCCACCAAGGGGAATCGAACCCCCTGATTTTAGTGTTGTAAATCCGTAGACTTACTGCTGTACCAGTGGAAGACAGGGAAGGGAAGAAAATCAAACAAATGACAAAGAACATTTTTTCTATGTTCGCACAGAATTTTAACCTTATAAATCTTTAAGCTGATCTTCGAGACACCACGGAGATAAAGGGGAGCTTGGAGCTAATAATATCTTCAAGTTAACAATATTACGTATCTTTAAATACTTTATTGATCAATTTATGATATTTAATCGATATATCAGATTAGTCTTTCGGTATAATCTGCAAGTGTTTTCAGCGTTAATAAATGTCTTTAAAACACGTTAGTAACGTACATTTTTCATTACTGAACATTTTCAGGAGACTACGTGCAGATGTAGACTAATCACTTACATTTTCCCGGGCTAGACTTGTAAATACTATCGGTAGGGAACGTAGACAGATGTATTGCGAGGAGATTGGGAATGCATTGTGTAAATATTGTCAAGATCTTTAGCTTTAAAGCTACTTTTTTTCAAAGTTTATGTTAGAAATGTTGTCAATATGCTCAATTAATTTATTAAATTAATACCTTGCGGCTATTCTTAGCCTGGATAAGTTGATTAACTGATTATTCGTTAAAATACAAAAATTAAAAAAAAAACTCGTCAACACTTAATTGGCGTTTGAAAATGTGCAGTTGCGGTTTTCAAGGGTGAAAAACTGAAATGTATTTCGACAAATGATAAAAATTAGAAAAATAACTTTGAAACTTAAACTACGTTTTAGGCTTCAAGTGCATTAAAATTTATAGAAGTGAAGTCAAACGGTTTACTTTCAACATTTTAAAAAGTAAAAAAAAAAGCACGTCGAAACGTTTTACTTCAAACGTTCTGAGAATTAGAAAAGTCAACATGCCTTTTTTTTTACTGCTTTAAATATTGGAAACATAATAAGTACCATATTATACAGGGTTTATGTATACTTTTTCTCATCAAAACACCAGGTAGGTTAAAGCATTCGACTCGTAATCTGAGGGTTGTGGGTTCGAATCCCCGTCGCACCAAACATGCTCGCCCTTTCAGCCATGGGGGCATTATAATGTGACGGTCAATCCCACTATTCGTTGGTAGCAGAGTAGACCAAGAGTTGGCGGTGGGTGATGATAACTAGCTGCCTTTCCTCTAGTTAGTCTTACACTGCTAAATTAAGGACGACTAGCACAGATAGCCCTCGTGTAGATTTGCGCGAAATTTCAAAAGCAATCATCAAAACAACCCGTGCTAGTGTAGGTCTACTTAAAAAATTTTGTTCATTACACCTGTTCGACGACAGAGGTCAGCATGCCATGATCATGAATCCGAAGGTCCATGGTTCTCTTCCCGTTTCTGTAAAAACGAGCTCCACATTTCAAGACTGTGCGTGCACCATAAAACTTATTGTTAAATCCCACTATTTGATCACACAAGAGTGTTTATTTTTGTTTAAGCGTAAAAACACACAATGACTCGTGTGTGCTCCGTCTTTCACAAGGAATCAGAGTGGAGATTTTAGCGTAGTAAATTTCCGTAAAGAAACAGTTGACCCACTATAAAACAAGACGAGAGTAGCCCAAGAGTTGGCGGTGGGTTTTGTTCACTAGCTCCTTTCCCTCTAGTCTATCAGTTTAAAATCATAAACAACTAACATAGATAGTCCATTTGTTTTGCTTCAGACAAAAAATATTGTTACACATTACAATGAAGAATTTCTTTTGAATATTTTCTATTTCCGAGAACAAGAATAACAATTTTTTACTCTTGTTAAATACCACACTACAAGCTAGGACTAATGGCCCTTGTAAATTATGAGGCACTGACCCAGAATGAGAACATTTTTTTATCCCGTCAACATTCAAGTCATGATATTAATGTATAAATAAGAATGGTAATAATCATTCAGGCGGAAATAATATACAAAAAAAAAATATAGGTATGAAAACCCTGTATGATAAACCTGAGTTCATCATATTTCATTCGTTAAAGTAACGGGCAGAAATAAATGCCTCAATGCTATAGTTCGAAACGTTATAGTTCTTAAAATAGGAACTTGTCTAGTCTAAAAATCGCTGTTATTTTATTTGGAATTAATTACTCAGTACAATAAGTTCCTTACTGAACTTTAACTGTCAATATTTTTGTCATGCAGCTTATAATCACATACACTTGCACACTACAATACAAAAAATAACAAAATATTGAATCATACACAAAGCAAAGAAATCAAAAAGATATCCGAGGTGTTCTGATTCTTACAAAGACCAATGGTTGAAATACTCCGAGGCGTTCTGATTCTTACAAACAACAATGGCTGAAATACTCCGAGGCGTTCTGATTCTTACAAACAACAATGGCTGAAATACTCCGAGGCGTTCTGATTCTTACAAACAACAATGGCTGAAATACTCCGAGATGTTCTGATTCTTACAAACAACAATGGCTGAAATACAACAAAATTCTCAAAATTTAGAACAAGAAAGGATAAAATAAAGCGAGCTGAGCTTCCTACTGGGTGGCTGGATGGTAAACTTCGCAGACACGCTGGTACTGGGTGGAAATGAGAGGTTTTACCGGTTTGTTGTTCTAAGCGGAAAGCTACACGGGAGATTCCACGTACTCTGTCCACCGTAGGGTTTCTAACCCCGGATTTTAGCACGAGCTCACTGCTGACCCGTCGGACACTAGTTTTATTACGTAATTAGTGATATCTACATAACAGTATACTCAGTAAGCTAACAATGGTCGTCTTAAAAGGCAAACAGAAACGGTTGTATTGTTTGTCTGCGTCACAGTAAAGTCTATTCATTCATTACAGAGGGCGACAGAATCGTGCTTGAAAAATGCAACTCAAATGCTATATATATATTTAGAGCTTTGATAACACGTGTGTTTTTATAGTAGAGCCTCATTGAGGACAATCGAACTCCGAAATTCTTCGTTGTAAACCCATGGACCTACCAGTGTCCCACCTGTGGGCGTTTTGATAACAAATCCACATTTTAAAAGAGAGGTGTTAACCATTTTTAACATTTACCCCTTAATGTTAAAATCAATGTGGGCGTACCAGTTCTTTACATTGAAATTGTCACAGTAAGTAACATAGTGATTTGAAACAGTGGTCAGAAATCCCCCCACCCTGGATGAAACATCGTTTCAAATATATATAACGAAAAATAACTTAATGAAAAAACAGATAAACAGTTGAAAGGGAAGCAAGTAGTGCAGAACATTCAAACATGAATAATGCTATATATTAGCCTTAACCCTTTTGTGTGAGCAGTACAAATATAAGTTTGGATTAACTGCCGATAATTCTGAGCTGAATGTACACTTGCATTAAACGTGTTCGTTTTCTCGGTTTGTCCTTCCTGAATGTGTCTCGTTGAGTACATAAAACTAATTCACTGGCCGTCCTTCCTGAAACTGTTGTCCAATCACGTGATGCAAGTAAGGACACGGGCCGTCGGCCTCGAGCATAGGGTGCTCCGGGAACACGCAACTCGGCTTATCCGGTCTTGCACAAAGAGGCGGTCGTGAAGCAGCAAGCAGTGCGTGAGCTCTTCGTAACTACTCAGATACAAACCAAGTTCTTACACTGGATGAATTAACGATAGCTATTGTTAAACACGTAGCACGCCCTGGCCAGACGCTAGCCATCTGTTAAGTCGGTCACCTAAAACAAAAGCTTTCTTCAATGTATATACACATACAGAAGTCGAGTTGCGGAATCAGAGCTGGTACAAACACCGAATACATTGATTTGTTTGTGCTTTTACACAAAACTTTTTATACTCGCATACGAGTTGGGTTTGTACAATAGTTTACTTAGGAAATGAGATACCAATTTCCGGGTAAAAACAAAACGTTCATTTTGAAAACGCAGGTGAAAAAAAACAACAAGTTTACATCATTTGGTAGCCTCACAACAAAAGGTTGTTTTCCGGATTTAGTTTTTATTGGATGATAAATATTGTAATGAGAAACTTCCAGGAATGCTTCGTTCACGCAGCATCACGTAGTTCAACAAAATAAAACACACTCTGCTATAGTAATTAGAACTAACCTCATTTACTATTCAGATGTTCATTTGACGAAGTAGAAAAATACTGTGAAACCAGTGTAAGATAAAAATTTATTCCACAGACAGTTGTTTGTTTGTTTGTTTTCACGTTATGAATCGATAAATATATTATAAAAGATTGATACAGATGTAAGAATGACCATTGATACATACAGAAGGATGACCATCCTAAGTCTTGTACTTTAGAATGATCATGTGTAAGTAGCAAGTCCAGGAGAAAGTGACACTAGGTCCAGTCGTGACCGAACCGGTTGGCGTGCCCGGGCTGTGAACTCAATGAGTTCCTGAACCGTTATCTCAAAACGAGCTCCGCACTTTGGGGACCTATGTGTGTTATAAGAGAGAGAGTCAAATTCTAGTATTTGATTAGATGAGTCGATGGGTGGTACTGTTGAATAAGTTGCTTTCCTTCTAGTATATTCACTCAAATTAAGAAGGGCTGTGTGAAGATAGCCCCTGTATATCTTTGAGTGCACATCACTATCACATAATGTAATAAACTAACAATGTTAACATAATTCATGAAAAATAATAATAAAAAAAGCAAAGTGAACACATACAGAGAGAGCATTCCTGCATAAGAAATGTTAGTCATATTTTATGTTGAAACATCACGGTTGTTAGTTTAAAGATCGTTTATCCAAATAACCTGAAAACTTGGGTTAAGAAAAAAAATCAAAAGAAATTGGAAACTATAACAGAAGTTACGGTGTGGTGACCTTTGTAAAATTTTGGTAATTAAGTCACACGTGCTGTGGTGTCGAGCTTGTTTGTCCCTTAGTAGATCAACAACAAGTTTACAGACTTGTGATGTAAAAACTGGTCAGAGCGTATATAACTCATTGTAAACCAGTCAACAGAGCTCTCCTCAAATTAATTAAAACGGACTTACAAAAACCTTGTGTGAGAGTCATCCAGACACCACGTCACTAGATCTTAATAAAGAATCAAAGCTAACGTTTACATAAATTGCAACCACTGAAATTTTCTGGGCGATTCACTGGAATCGTACGAAACGTCTTTTGAGATGTGAATCATGTTAAGGTACCACACAACATGTAAGTATTGATCAAGGCTTAAGTGCCACGTTAATTATTAATCAATATTTTCTTAATGGCGGAGCTGTGCCAAATTTGGTGAGCGCCGGACACTACCAACAGGCCAGCTAATTAATTAATTTCCAGGAATGTTTCTGCCTTAAATCATTCTTAAGAAAAAATACATTTTGTTATAACAAATATGTCCCGATCCGTGTAATGTCTGTTCAGTTTCTCTATATGTCGACCTGTCATTGTAGTATCACTTAAGAACCAACCAGTTTTAATGAATAATTCTGTCTCTTTGACGTTGATCAGGGACCAATCACTTCCATTTCAGTAGATGTCTTTTTGATTGTGCAACATTAACTAGGGACCAATGAATTCTGTTTCAGTATGTGTCTAACTGTGTAGCATGACTAATGATCAATCAGTTCTGTTTCAGTATGTCTAACTGTGTAATATGACTAAGGACTATAATCAATTCTGTTTCAGTATGTGTCTAACTGTGTAACATTACTAATGACCAATCAGTTCTGTTTCAGTATGTCTGTGTAACATGACTAATGACCAATCAATTCTGTTTCAGTAAGTGTATACCTAACTGCGTAACATTACCAATAAATTCCATTTCAGTATATGTCTAACTGTGTAACATTACTAATGACCAATCAGTTCTGTTTCAGTATATGTCTAACTGTGTAACATTACTAATGACCAATCAGTTCTGTTTCAGTATGTGTCTAACTGTGTAACATTACTAATGACCAATCAATTCTGTTTCAGTACGTGTCTAACTGTGTAACATGACTAAGGACTAATCAATTCTTTTTCAGTATGTGTCTAACTGTGTAACATTACTAATGATCAATCAATTCTTTTTCAGAATGTGTATACCTAATTGAATAACATTACCAAGGACCAATCAATTCCGTTTCAGTATGTGTCTGTCTAACTGTGTAATGTTAACAAGAGCAATCAGTTCCATTTCAGTATGTCTATTTGATTGTGTAACATTTTTAGGGACCAATCAGATCCGTTTCAACATACGTGTACCTAACTGTGTAATATTATCTAGGACCAATCAGTTCCGATTCAGTACATGTCCATCTAACCATGTGACATTACCTAGGAACCAATAGTCTTAGTCTAACGTGTATGACTTTACCTGGGAACTAGCTACTTACATTTTGAAAAACATATACCAATGGATTATTACGTCATTCAGACCAATTGGTATGTGTAAACCTGGGGATTAACGAATGACGGTCAGTGTATGATATAAATGAAAAAAAACACTTAAAAGTTACTGAAAATTCTATAATAGATATGTTTTTCTCCCTTGTAACATCTTAAAAATATACAAAACTACAGCTTGTGCTCTTATTTTTAAAAATTGCATAATTACTTATCATTACCGCTGTACACTTTGGAACTGTATACATACGCTTAAAAAAAAGAGTGCTGTCTTATTTCCTTCACTATTCGACAATACAAAAACAGCCTAATAAGTGGCGATGGATAGTTTTAACTGGCTATCTCTGTGTAGTGTTGTTCAAAGTCTGAAACAAAAAATGTATATTTAAATTATTGGGGCACACTTAAACGGTTTTCAACTTTACCAGGATGACTTCAATTAAATTGTATCGCGAAAACTATCGTTACCATTTTATTCCGGAATTTACGATGAATTATGGTTACTGTATGAAACAAACTAGTTCTACCAGGTTTTGTTTGGTTATTTAAAGCACACTCTTGGTGAATGAAACTATTAAAAACTGTATCTCTTCTGGCCTGGTGGTTAAAGCTCTCGATTCGCAATGTGCGTGTTGTGAATTCGAACCCGTCACCAAACATGCCCGTGGTTACGATCAATCCCACTATTTATTTATTAAAAGAGCAGCACGTGAACTGGTGATGGATGGTGTTGACTAGTTGTCTTCCTTCTACTTATTAACCACTAAATTACGAACGGCTAGCACAGATAGCCCACGTCATAGTCAAATTTCCTATACAAATATGCAAATTTTCGAACACTGCCTGAGAGACTCCTTCATAGCTCTCTATAAATTAATATTTGTCGAAAAACTGAGATAAAAAGGAATTATTTTTGCGAATTAGATAACTACTCTATAGATAATGGAAACAGCCCTAAGCAACTTCAGTTAACATATGCATAAGAAGTAAAAGACATATATTAAAGTCATCTTTTGTTAGATTTACGCCCTGCCTTTAGTCTTATTAAGAACGTGAACATTAAACTGGGATTTTCGACGTGCAAAGTTCTCGTAGGAAATTAAAACTACAGAAAAATGTGTAAAAATATATTCATAGAACTTTTTAAAAATGTGCAAAACTTTCCAAAAAAACGAATAAAGAGCACTTGTATTCGGCATTTTAAATATAACTTGGAATTTCTACACAGACATAGTACAATCTCTTACCCTCTTGTAATTTAATATTTTCCTGGAATAAACAATTAGCATTGTGAATAAAAGAGGAAGAGGTTCACAGTGCAGCTGACCATCTCAGGTTCATAAATCAACAACACCTGAAACCCCATTAAGAAATTTGCAAGTCTTCAGAACAATGTTTGTTTTCTTCTTGTTACCCTGCTATTCTTTGTCCTATAACTGGTGTAGCGAGTAAGGCGACATCGAATTTCTTGATTAAAATCGTAATAATATAACCTTTTGGGACAACGTGGAACCTATTGGCTTCTCTCAACTGTTCTATCGTAGTCTAAACTAAACTAAATGTGCGGCATGGTCAGGTGGTTTGAGCGCTCGACTCGCTACTTGAGGGTCGGGGGTTCGAATCCCCATTCCCCCAAACATGCTCGCCCTTCCAACCGTAAGGGCATACTAATTACACGATCAATCCCACTACTCGTTGGTAGAAAAGTAATCCAAGAATTGGCGATGGGTAGTGATGGCTAGTCTTAAACTGCTAAATTAGGGACGGCTAGCGCAGACAGCCCTCGAGTAGCTTTGCCTGAAATTCAAAACAAACTAAACTAAAACTATCAATAAATAAATTTTAAAATATTTATATATTAAAGCCAAACCTTATTATTCATATACTTACCTAGCTTTATCTTAAACTTATTTAGATTTACTCCCTTTACAACGTCTGAATGCAGCCTATTTCAAAAGGCCAACCGCTGTGAAGGAAAATTAAAACTGTCCAAAAACCGAAATGGAATAAATCTTGATATTTAATCAAAGTTTCTAAAGGTTAGTTACCAGTGATTTAATAAACTACACTGAAGTTTGTGTTAGTTTCATAAAAATTATCTGACGATTGCTGTTACACGTCATGGAACGGTGAGGTAACTGATACTGGCGTTGTTAATATATAATGGCTTTAGTGACGCCATTATTGCATTTCCTAAAATCAAAATCCATCAGTTAGCGAACATTCCAACAGATTCCGGAAAATGTTAGTTACATCATTTTGTTTAAAAAGGAAGGAATAAGAGTGTTGAAAATGGCACGTGCTGCATTCACAGATTCAGTCGATATTTGATTTGAACTGATTGCCAATCATCTTACTTCTTCAAATAGAAACCTGAAATGATCATAAGTTAGAAGTGTCGCCCACACTGTATACCTGGATGTTGTACTGCGCGACTCATTGCAGATACCAAATGGATATTTTGTGAGAATTAGGTAATTTAAAGTATGGGTTTGTTCGTTCAATTGTAACAGAATTGAGTCAATGTACTTTAGCCCACATAAGAAAAAGCCACAAACAGAAGGTTGAAACAGTATATTTTTACATTGTTTGATGATTATTGTCGCTCTCTGTTCTTGTGGCAAGATACAACTGAAGAAGGCAGAGAGAATTACAGTACAGTTTTACCGAACTGACTTGGTTTGGTTTGTTTTGAATTTTGCGCAGAGCTACTTGAGGGGTAACTGCGCTAGCTGTCCCTAATTTAGCAGTGTAAGACTAGAGGGAAGGCAGGTAGTCATCACCACCCATCGCCAATTCTTGGGCTATTCTGTTACCAACAAATAGTGGGATTCACCACCACATTATAACGCTCAGACGGCTGAAAGGGCGAACATGTTTGGTGCTATGAGGATTCGAACCTGCGACCCTCAGATTACGAAGTCGAGTGTCTCAGCCTCCTGGCTATGCCGAGCCGACTGACTTAGACCTACTGTTTAAGGAGGAAGCACATCGCTATAGAATAATATATATGACACGACTGAGCATTAATAATACCAAACTTAATGTCATACATCTATTGGAGGGTAGGGCGTGGCTTGGTGATTAGCGTACTGGACTGTGAATCCGATGGTTCCAAATGCGCATCCCCTTTCTGGCAATGGTCTTCCATAGTTTGGAGTGGCAGACGCTTTACTGAAATGGCAGTCAAATGCTACAATTATATTACAGTACAGTTGGCGTTCTTTGTTATCCAGTAGGTGGTGTGCTCGTCAGTTAGACAGGTGAAATGAAAACTCGTTTGTTACAAAGGATGATACATTTTGCTTCTCTAGTTTTGTGTTCGTAGCATAATAAAACACTAAAAGTACGAATCGTCTCCCCCCATAATTATGACCTTCCTGATGTCATTCTCTATCACCGTGACAAGTTTGGTACTGATTTTTTTCGAGTTTTTAATTTTTTAATTTCACACAAAGCTACAGGAACATTATCTGTGCTAGTCGTCCTTACTTTAACACTGTAATACTAGAGGTAAGGCAGTTAATCATCAACACTCACCGCCAACTCTAGGGCCACTCTTTTACCAACGAATAGTGGGATTGACCATAACATTATAACGCCCAGCCGGCTGGAAGGGCGAGTGTGTTTGGTGTGACAGGGATTCGAAGCCGGATTACCAGTCGAGCGCTTTATCCACTTGGCCACGCCGAGCCTAAATTAAAATTTCTGGTTCGTTGAAACAGTAATACGTAACTTACGTAACAGGATAAATAGGATTGCGTGTTTGTTTGTTTAAAAATAAGCACAAAGCTACACAATGGGTTATCTGTGCTATGCCCACCACGAGTATCGAAACCCAGCTTTTAGCGGTTTGAATCCGCAGACACACATACTGCTGTGCCACTATGGGGGGTTTGTTTTTACCGATATTAGTTATACAATTAGATGGGGGACCAACAACACACCACTTAATGACCTTCCTCATGGTCACCTCGTCAAGTTTGGTAGTGATTGATCAAGAAATGTGGAAACGGATACTGAACAATAGATACATGGCAGTGTGGTTTTAGCTCTGACACTTAGTTTGTTTTACATAGCAGATAGGCTTCCTTCCATTTCGTCTACCAGTTCCAAATTAGAGACGGTCAGATAAAGACATATTGTCCATATGCGAAAGATAGAAACTATAATGTATTTAAACAGGAGGGCAACTCACCTAAAGCTGTATTCTCCTTGTTCTGAGTGATGATTAATAAACCTTGATCGCTTACGTTCTTCACTGAACATTTTCTGTTTGAGATTATTCTGCTGTAACTAGAAGGTCCATCGATCATAACTTGTAGCAAAGATTCAACCATAACAGGAATTAAATGAAACTGGTTCGTTTGTTTCAAACTTCTACTGAAGTTACATAAAGTGCTCGCGCTATATGAGCAAACCTTTTCCCAAATTTGAACAGAAGGATTAGACGGAAAGCAGCTGGTTATGAAACTGCTACCAGCTCTAAAGTTATTTTTATGTAATCAATAAGGGAAATTAGCGCATCAACAATCTCAAAGTGTGTAGCGTTTTGTTTGTTTCTTGTTGTTATTTTAGGGGGTGGAGGGAACGAAGCTAGGAAATCTCTGATCCATACTTTGAACAAGCTAACCACATGAACATGACCGGCCTTTAAAGATAATAAAGCCATGTCTGGGTATAGATAAAATAATTTTAATATCTAACTGTTGTACTCATGGTTACTCGAAGTAGGGTTTCAAAGATGATTTATCTATATCAACACAATACATGGTCTTTGCGTTTACTGTGTTTGCTTTGTGCCCTCCAGTGACACAGTGACATGTCTGTGGACTCAAATAGCTAGAAACCAAGTTTCGATACCCTTGGCAGACAGAGAATTGCATAGCTTTATGTCTACCTTCAAGCAAAAAATGAGATGACTTTGTAATATTATCAGATGGAATATCTTGTGTGAAAAGCACATTGTCACAAAAAGTTGTATGTGATTCAGTAGTTAAGTCTGTACCAGTTATTATGAATCATTGTTACTGAACATTGTTTAGGTTAGTTACATTTTATTCTATTCTTTATTTCAAAACAGCAAGAAAGCCCAAATTATGATTCACTGTATCTTAATAATAATAATAATGCCCAGCATGGCCAGGTGGTTAAGGGACTCCACTCGTAATCCGATAATACCGGGTTCGATTCCCCGTCACACTAAACATGCTCGCCCTTTTAACACGTGGTGACTTTGTACTGTGTCGATCAATCCCACTATTCATTGGTAAAAAGAGTAGCCCAAGAGTTGGCGGTGGGTGGTGATGACTAGCTGCCTTCCCTCTAGTCTTACACTGCTAAATTAGAGACGGCTAGCACAGATAGCCATCGAGTAGTTTTGTGCGAAATTCAATAAACAAAATGAATATATGCTAATTCTTGGCCCCCCAGTGGGGCAGCGGTATGTCTGCGGACTTACACGCTAAAATCCGGGTTTCGATACCCGTGGTTGACAGAGCACAGATAGCCCATTGTGTAGCTTTGTGCTTAATTCAAAACAATAGCTAATTCTTGATTCTTTTTGTGGTTATTATCGAAAGGTTTTTTTCTTTGAAACTATCACTTTAGGATTAATCAAATAGTTATAATTATCAATTGCACAATATCCTTGGCAAAACGGAATTTTACGGGAATAGCGTGTTAACTGATTTTTCCTGTTACCTATGACTGTATATGGATTTCCCAAAGCTAAACACTTTGTATAGTTTATAAACATCAAGGATGTGATATCCAAAGGATAAACCACACCAAATTACAAACTGAAAATCGAAAATAGTTATCAAATTTAATTGGCGTAATCGAAAGATAGAAATATTGAATACATTGATAAAGCCCAAGAGATTAAAGAAAGATTTCGTCCGAGTTTGTTTAAATGACCTTAGACACTGTTGTGAATCAGTAGAGGGGTTTATATCGTTACGGAATAGTAAACAAGTAATTTTAACAGCGCCATCTGTCCATTTCAAATAATTCACTCAAGCACGAGCGGAACGAATTGTTTTGCAAGGAGGTTGAGTATATTTATTTGAGAGCAAAGTCATATTAGGCCACTTGCTGTTTCCACTGCATTGTAAATTCGTAAAATTACCACTGTTCCATCAGGGGAATAGGTTTGGTTCCAAATTTTCTTGAGAGATCTGTGGGTGTACATGAATCAGGAAAATGAGAAGAAACGAAACTTTGAAGTTGAAATACATGCAGAAGATGTGAATTGGTTCATTAGAAGATGACATGAACTTTTACATAACTAATATTTTCCACAATAACAGTGTTTTATATTAGCGTGTTAAGGCGTGCGACTCGTAATCTGAGGGTCGCGAGTTCGCATCCCCATCGCGCCAAACATACTCGCCCTTTCAGCCGTGGGTGCGTTATAATGTGACGGTCATTCCCACTATTCGTTGGTAAAACAGTAGCCCAAGAGACGGCGGTGGGTGCTGATGACTAGCTGCCTTTCCTCTAGTCTTACACAGCTAAATTAGGGACGGCTAGCACAGTTAGCCCTCGAGTAGCTTTGTGCGAAATTCAAAAACAAACAAACAAGCAAACAAATATTTCAACTACAAATTAACTTCACTTTTTAAAGACTTACGTACTGTTGTTTGTAAGAGATTTAGGCTTATTTACTTAGTTATACCCACGAAACTTACAAAAAGCCTCACAAAGTATAGAGAAAAAAATGTCATTCTATTGGAGAAATAGAAATTCGATCATGTAGAACTGCGTTGTTTTACGTTGCTTACTAACAGTTGAACATTCAAATTATACCTAACGTAACACAACACGTACGTAATGTCAGTCGTGTTTGTTTGTTGTTATACGCGAAGCTACATAATAGGCTACCTGTCTTGTGCCCTTTATAAGTCCTAAAACTTGTTTAAACTTCGGGGGTAATTTAAATATTGAACGAAACTAAAACAAACGTCCAGGAAGATATGTGACACTTTCAGAACTTTACAGTCATCAAGTTGTGTTTTATCTCAGCCAATAATTGAAGGCCAGCTTGTACCTTTGAACCTTTATATATTTGTTTACTATTATTATAATGTGTGGTAGTTTTTAATTTATTAAGTAGTCCCGAAACTTCGGCTTATGTTTAACTCGCAGTTAGTTTGAGACACTACTGGGTCAGAGGAAAATCACAAGACACTTGTTCTATTAATTTAAAACATCTGCTGGGTCAGAGGTAAAACACAAGACACTTCTGTTAATTTGATACATCTGTTAGGTCAAATGGAAAGCACAAGACACTTCTTATATTAATGTAAAACATCTGTCGAGTCAGAGAAGAAGCAAAAAGCACTTCTACAGTAATTTGGTTGAACATGGCTGTTGATCTGATAGTACATGATTTATATTCTGTTACCGCAAGGTTGCGCAGTTCATTAGAGAGCTATCGATGCGTTATAAGAGAGACTGTCCAAACCCACTCTTCGATTAAGGTATCACAAACAACGGCATCAGGTGCTTTTGATTAACTGCTTCCTCTCTACCTCATCTGTTCAAAACAAAGAGTTGCTAAAGCAGATATTGCTTGTAGAACTTAGTATGAAAATCTAATGTAAGCAAATAAATCGATTTCCGTAAAACGAAGATCACATGAGACAAAACCAACACACATGTAAGTGATACTTTCACATGTAACCTGAGTTTTGAATGAAAGATGACACTCATGTGATTACTTCAAACAACACCTATCCTCTCTGAGTCTACTGTGTTTTGTGTGTCATGTTTGAGACGTCTGTAATTATTTTGTACTACACAGGTTTGTGTCTTCTGAGGTAATGTTTGGTTGCAAGACGTCGCATATATTTATATGGCATCACAATTCACAACTAAATGTACATTTGAGCACCACAACTTTGTACACATATTTCCTTAATGCTGACGTCATCATCTCCGGGATTTACGTCATTTTTCCTTGCCGTGTAAAAAAATACGCAGAATTTACTTTATCAAATCAGTCACGAACATGCACCCGTATTAAAAAAGCAACATGTCTATTTATGGGCATGTTTTAAAAAAAGAGGTGTGACAAATAACACAATACACAACATTTCATCAACAGATCGATTAGCAATGAATGTATCAGTAGTGGAACATTGTATTTTGCTTCTTTCTTTTGCAATCTCACTTTCAGTTACTTATATATTTGTAAATAAACAGCCAGTCATCGCTAACATAAAAATTACGCACATTACTTTATACCTTTCTTATACAAAATCATAATGACACCTTACATAAGAGATCTGGCGTAGCCTGGCGGCTAGGTCTTTTATTTCTCAATCCGAGGATAGCAGGTTTGCATCCTGTCCTCGAATATTCTTGGTCTTTTAGCCGTGGAAGCTACTTTTCGAATCAGTAGTAAACATTTGGCGGAAGGTGGCATTAATCAGTGTCCTTCCCTCTTGTTAATCACCTGAAAATTAAGGACGGCTGCCGCAGATAGCTTCATACGAAATTCAACATGCACGCAAAGAATCGTAAAAAGTAGAGATTTTACAAATTTCAACTGGTGCTACACAGCGATAAATTCATTCATAAATAACTACAGGTAACGTTACCTGTCTTTACAGGGTCAAACTGTTTGTAAGTTAACATAACATGAAATAACTACAGGTAACGTTACCTGTCTTTACAGGGTCAAACTGTTTGTAAGTTAACGTAACATGAAATAACTACAGGTAACGTTACCTGTCTTTACAGGGTCAAACTGTTTGTAAGTTAACGTAACATGAAATAACTACAGGTAACGTTACCTGTCTTTACAGGGTCAAACTGTTTGTAAGTTAACGTAACATGAAATAACTACAGGTAACGTTACCTGTCTTTACAGGGTCAAACTGTTTGTAAGTTAACGTAACATGAAATAACTACAGGTAACGTTACCTGTCTTTACAGGGTCAAACTGTTTGTAAGTTAACGTAACATGAAATAACTACAGGTAACGTTACCTGTCTTTACAGGGTCAAACTGTTTGTAAGTTAACGTAACATGAAATAACTACAGGTAACGTTACCTGTCTTTACAGGGTCAAACTGTTTGTAAGTTAACGTAACATGAAATAACTACAGGTAACGTTACCTGTCTTTACAGGGTCAAACTGTTTGTAAGTTAACGTAACATGAAATAACTACAGGTAACGTTACCTGTCTTTACAGGGTCAAACTGTTTGTAAGTTAACGTAACATGAAATAACTACAGGTAACGTTACCTGTCTTTACAGGATCAAACTGTTTGTAAGTTAACGTAACATGAAATAACTACAGGTAACGTTACCTGTCTTTACAGGGTCAAACTGTTTGTAAGTTAACGTAACATGAAATAACTACAGGTAACGTTACCTGTCTTTACAGGGTCAAACTGTTTGTAAGTTAACGTAACATGAAATAACTACAGGTAACGTTACCTGTCTTTACAGGGTCAAACTGTTTGTAAGTTAACGTAACATGAAATAACTACAGGTAACTTCACCATTCTTTACAGGATCAAACTGTCTCTTAAGTTTACGGTACCCCATCGTTCGCTAATCAAGGTGAACTTTCCAGAAAATACTAACAAAACAAAAACTTTAACTTTACCATATAATGCACTAATCAGTGTTCGTATTTCTTAATACTGTATCTCGTTTGATTCATACAGACTTATCATAACAAAGATAGCTGGGTAAGTAGACAATCAGCTTGGATTACTAATTATCATCTGTACCAAGTAAGTGTAAAGAGTTATAACTCCGTAAACCTGTTTTCGATACCCGTGTTGATCCTAACACAAACAGTCTATCATATAGCTTTGTCCTTAACAATAAACAAACAAATAAAACAAACCATAAATACTTTGTGTTCAGATCAACTGGCAATCATGATTATGCCAGTTATGTCTATTTTCAAACTCCGTAGTTTCATCTTTAGCTATAAGATTGTTATCACAAACATATCTATATTATCATGGCTTTCGCGGATTGTTAGTTCTCTCCTTGTACAGGTAACTCTTCTGTATGAACCTGTTTCAGGTAAAGCTGAGCACTGGCGATTATCTGAAACTGCAGTTGAGAAACCACTGAGAGATTCTGGCGGGAATGATCTCGTTACTTTAGAAAAGATGCGCTGAAAGATAATTCGTTTTTTAATTCTGCTTCTTCCTGAGATAGGTCAGTGAAACGTCAGTTTAGAACAGTAAACTACTGCGTGTTCGATGGCTGTAACAAAGGAATTGTAAAGTACACGTTTAAATGTGACTACAACCTGCTTACTGGAACCATCAGGCACTCAATCTGAGAAGAATTTCTCTCACTGTTAGGCCTAGCGTAATCAACAAATAATTACTTTAATGGTGGATCGTCTTGTAATTTCGTAAGTATTCTCTTCTCAAACACTAACAAATAACTGCCGTTGTACTACATTCGAGTTTATTATTATTACGTAATTGTTGTCATGTTACTTTTTATTGTTATCACACTTTATGCGTATTACGTTGAAGAAAAAATTCTATAGTTTCAAGCTTAAGAAAAATCACATTATTTTGTTGTCAAAAAAGAATCAAAATAGCTGTAAGCTTCCCAGCGCAATTTGAAAATATGTTATTATTTTCTAGCGAAAGAAAAAGAGGGAGCGAACAACATAGCTTTTGGTCATTTAAAATATTTCTCATTCGTTATTAAAATGTTCATTTTATTTCCCAGACTACGGATGAAGACATTATTTAAATACATTTATATATATATATACCTAGCTAGTTTGTGAACATCTAACTTAGTGAAACATATCAAGTTATATCTGTCCTACAAACTTCAGTCTTTCCAAGATTCTCAGTAGGCTTAGCTTTGTTATATGGTACACGTGTCCTCCTAGGTTCCTCTCAAAAAAAAAAAAAAGCTCCTAGTATGGCCACTGTTAATAGTCACGATAACGACTTCTGGTATTTGTTATTAGTATGTGTGAAAGAGGGAGAGGTTTTAAGATGGATGAGGGGGCTTACGTGTGAAAGGTGATCGTTTTCTGGGATAACACGTACATTTTAAATAACACGAATCCACAACATGGTTCTTTAAAGCTCGAGTTTCATTTTGAGCTTTACCATGAATTACTCTCCGCGAAATTACATGGTTGAATAATATTATAATAGTACTTGAGAAAGAGTAGACATTCTATAGAGTATCCAATAACATCACTTTTGTTGAGAGTTTCCTGAGAGCTTTGTTCCGGTACTTTCTGTAGTTGGTACCTGTTCGTTAGTCTGTGTGGCGTTTCAGTTGAGATTTCTGTTTTACTAGGTTGAATTCTGCGTATTTTAGAAACATAAGGAGCTCACAGCTCTCCACACACATGGCAACAGATACATAAACAAAGGTCCCAAAAGATGGCGTCAACTTTCAAGTGGCTAAGTTGAGAACTTCCGCTAGCTCAAGAGGTATCAGTTGACCTTATCCTTTTCATCAGCTGTGGCGAGGCTGCTACGTTCAGATGCGTGGGTTAATAATGTTAATAATATGCTTCTTTGTACGTAAATATAACTTAAATCAAGTTCTTTCGCTAACTTAGAAATCGAAGTTTTTAGATAACTCATAAATCAATAACGTTAGATAACTCATAGAGTAAGAACGTCAGGTCACTCATAAATCAATAACGTTTGATAAATCACGAATCAATATATTTTTATAAATTATAAATCAAGTATGTTATTTCCATTTAATATCTAAAAAAATACCGTACGTTTTGGTATATTATGATATGTATTAAACTACAGTCATATTAATTTATCTAAACAATAAATTATGGTCAAATTAATTTATTAGTATAATAAACCACAGTCCAACTAATTTATGTATACAATAAACCACCGTCAAACTAATTTATCTGTACAATAAACCATAATGTGATTTTTCTGTATAAAAAAATATTCTCAAAGTTAGTTGTAAGTCTGATATTTCTATACAACAAGCCACACCCTACTGGCTCTGTTAATGTGTTATTTTTATATTCATTTTTGAATTATTTTCAGTGTGTATTTATTAACTACTCGTGCACATTTAAATAAGGAGACTTATTATCATAAGCTTCTTATTGCGAAAATTAGAATCAAAATCCTGCAACCAACGAAACTACAGAGCAAGGAATTACGGTTTGTTTGTTTTTAAATAATATTTTATTTTATTCGTGTTTCTCGACTCCATTTTGTATTTTTATCATTCACTTACCAAGTGTCAGCAAAAGTTAACAGAGCATTACGTAAGTTGATTTATACGTTGTAAACAAATTAATAACTCTTGAACGTTTCGGTGTTACTGCTCTCTCAAAATATGAATCATTTTGTCTTGTTTTAGAACAAGAAATCATTAACTACAACTGTCCAAGAATTATCCTCTCTCACACTGACTAATACAATCAGTTTTCTGTTGGAAAGGAAAATTATCACAAACACGTTTGGTAATTAGCCGAGCAACAATTATATTGTTGAAATTTGCATAAAAGGAAAAATGAAGTTCAGTGTTTAAATAAGTGGATCGTGTTTATAAATTACATATTCATCTTGCTTATCTATACTAAATGTACCAAAGAAAATCCACTTATAGCGTAAACGATTTACAAATATATTAAAACTTGTAGGTGCAAAACATAAGTTTTCCCTAAAATAACCATTCTTTATCAACTGAAATAATACTTTGGACCTTTTCCATTAATTTAATTTATGGCCAGCATAGCCTCGACTCGCAATCTTAGGGTCGCGGGTTCGAATCCCCGTTACACCAACATGCTCGCCCTTTTAGCCGTGGAGACGTTATAATGCGATGATCAATACCATTTGTCGTTAGTAAAAGAGTGACCCAAGAGTTGGCGGTGAGTGATGATAACTAAGTGCCTTCCCTTCAGTTTTACACTGCTAAATTAGGGACGGCTATCGCCTCCGTATAGCTTTGAGCGAACTTCAAAAACAAACAAACAAACCATTAATTTATATATTAAAAGTAAAAAAAAATATAAAGTTATGGTTGTTAAGAAAAGGGGTCATATAAAAACATGACCGGCGGTTTGACCTATAGAGCTCAACCGGCTCCACAACAGTTTCTCAGACATTATGGTGCACTCAATGTCTCTTTGTTTTTTTGTGTTTTGTTGTTGTTTTCAGAGGGTCTTGATAACTAATTAGTTTATAACAACTGCACATTGACAAGAAAAAAAATGAGAAATTAAATTAAAATGCCAATCATAATATCAAGTTTCTGGTGAGCTGAAAAACATTTTGGTAGTTCATACTTGTTGTCATTGCTTTTATCACAAAGGTCAAGCTGAGAAATTCAGAGTTTAACATTGGTGCTGTCCTGAACTCTACAACAAAAATCTGAAAACTGTCTTTTAATTTCTGTGGCTCAGTGATTCACAAATGTAGCACAAGATGGTGCGATATAACCCAACACAACACTATGATTGCCTAATGTTACCAAACATAGCACAGAGGGATGGGACATAACTCAATACTACGGTTTCCTAAACGAGCCAAACATAGTACAGGGGGATGGGACATAACCCAACACAACACTATGATTGTCTAAAGTTGCCAAACATAGCACAGAGGGATGGGACATAACTCAATACTACGGTTTCCTAAACTAGCCAAACATGGTACAGAGGGATGGGGCATAAGCCAACACAACACTATGGCTGCCTTAAGTTGCCAGACATAGCACAGAAGAATAAGATATAACCCAGCAAAACCCTATGGCTACCTAAAGTTATCAAACATAGCACAGAGGGATTGGACATAACTCTATTTTATAAAACGTTGTTCGCTCTTCTATTTGAAGTGTTTTCTGAGCCCAAAAGAGCCGTTTTTTGCATATAAAATTCTCAACAAGTGGGTTTCTCGACATCACATAACTCTATTGTACCACTCGGAAGAGAGGCAAAAAATGTGTCCTCAAACACCGCTACTGAAATATGTTGTTTCACAATTTAAGTTATAAAAAGATTATATTGTACAAAGTGGTCTGTAAGTTTTGGAATTGCAACTGAATGGTCTTTAGTTTCTTTTTGCCACAAACTATTTAATCTGAATCCATAGACACTCAATGAAGACAGAAGCTTTTAGATAACCGCAACTGTGAAGAATAGTTAAAGTTATACCGTGACATACATTTCAAGAAATCTTTTCATACATGTGTAAACAGTGTTACGTCACCACACCCACTTCCGGAGAAACCAACAGCAGCTGTCCTCAGAGTATGTGACGTTTTCTATATGTTCTTGATTCAAAAGCTACAAGCCACTGGACGTTGAAGAGGAAATCCTGCTATAACTTAACATACACACACAAAAACATAGATCAGGGTGATCAGAGAGACTGTAGGGTATTTTTTAAAAGGAAGATAGAGGCTCAATATGTTTTTCCTTCTCTACAAATGACTTTTACAGTGCAATTTTAAAAAATACATATCAAACTTATTGGGGATAATTAATATTCAAACTGGCTACGCGAATTAATATTTTTAATACTCAAAAGTAAATAACAGACCCGGCATGGCCAAGTGATTAAAACGTTTGACTCGTAATATGATGGTCGCGAGTTTTCATCCTCATCACACCAAACGCGCTCGCCCTTTCAGCGGTGGGAGCTTTATAATGTTACGATCATTCCCACTATTCGTTGGTAAAAGAGTCGTTCAAGAGTTGGCTTTGGGTGATAATAAGTAGCTGTCTTCTCTCTACTCTTACACTGATAAATTATAGACTGCTATTGTAGATATTCCTTGTGTAGCTTTGCGCGAAATTTGAGAGAACAAACAGAAATGAATACTGTTGTATCCTGAAATTGTGCGCCAAAAGACCTTAAACTGACTTCTGACTTCAGAAGGGGACCTCATAAAAGGAAACAAACAAAATATTAAGATAATACTCCAAGTAAACTTATTAATACATAGACGTGAATATGCGACATTACAGTAATTTACAGACGTATTGGGCCATTTCATTTCAATATGCCACCCAAAACGTCTCAGTAGCAACTCAATGCTCAATGGGCTTATAATACTAAAAATCGGGTTTCAAAGCAAGGACAGCACGTTGAGTGGCTTTGTTCTTTACAGCAAACAAAGAAATATTTCATGCGTGGACGATAGTTTTTAGTAGTTCCTGTCTTCTCTGTTACCAAATCAAAATACGTTTCTTTACCGTGCATGCAGTTTGACAGGATATTAAAACATATCAGCACAATTTAAGTCTTAAGGTTTTATATATTTCAATTCAATGACTTAAAAGTGAAAGTTATAATTAAAATACAATTACAATTCATTCAGAAATGTGCAGACTATACTCTAAACTTCGTCTTCACTTCGCCTCTTTCTATATTTTCATGCAATGCTGTCTGTGATATGCACACTGAAGGGATCTAACCCCGATATACACTAGCCTACTTTTTTGCTATATAAGTTAGGGGAGGTTGAAAGCCCCCAATGGATTATATATACTGCAACCATGTGTTTCTAATTTATTAAGTACAAAGCTACACAATGAGTTACCTGTACTGTGTCCACCACGGGTATCGAAACTCGGTTTTTAGCATTATAAGCTTATAACTAAACGCTGAGTCGCTGGAAGGGGACTCATGTGCACTATGTACACGTAATAGACAAATTAAGAGTGGAAAGTTAAACCGAATACTACTTGTTTACATATAACGAGTGTCAACTAATTACCTGCTTCTTAATGGTTATATCAACTTATTTGCTTAAATAATAAGCAAATATTATATGGAAATAGTTTGGAAAACACTATGAATATCACGTGTGATTAGGAATTTACAATGTACTTGTAGAAAGTTTAAAGCCAAGATGAGTTTTTACTTCAAGAATTCATATCAAAACCCTTCTCATTCAATGAAAAATTATAACTGTGAGTGAGAAGGTGACCGCGAAAAGGCGGACAAGAACTCGCTTGGTGTGGTAAACATGATATGAGAAACACGATAGTATTTGGACAAGCTAAAATGTGTAAACAATAATAATTTCCCACAACATTAGGCTACATACGAAAATCAACCTGGAAATGTGGTGTGTGTGTGTTTTCATTATAGCAAAGCTTATCGGACTATCTGCTGAGCCCACCGAGGGGAATCGAACGCCTGATTTTAGCGTTGCAAATCGGTAGACTTACCCTGTACTGGCGGGGAGGGACGTGGAAATATGTATAGCTAATTGAATATACTATTCGTACGTTTGTTCTTATCGAATGATTATACTTTTATTTTTTTATCACAGTTATGAGTAATATTAAGAACAGTATCAAGAAATTTGGTCTTTTAACCACATCCAAATTTAGAGGGAAAAGTGATAAAACAAGGCTCGTTTGAAACCAAACTTTACGACAACATTGTCGATAACATTAGGGTGTGCACACCGTAACGTAGGTGCGTCCTTGCTTCTGTTTCTATAGGAAATATTTGATTTGGCTCGTGCCAAAGCGTGTGCACGTGTACATACCAGTGTGAGTGTATAGGGCACGTGCAGTAGGGAGACATTAAAAACAGACAGGGTTCCCAGTTTGCCAGCAGAAATATAAAAAGCTGGTAAGCGTGACTGATTGAAAATCACCTATTTTTCCCACGCTCCCAGAAAGCCATCTGCCGCTGATTGCACAAAGCCAGTCCGCACGCGCTGTACTGTACAGTTTGTTGAGAGAACTAGTCGAGCCCGAAAGCTTTTTGTTGAACATATTCATGAAGGACGCTTTTTAGGAGGGGGGGGGGACACTGACAGTGACGCTCATAAACTCTAGTTGTATGAGTCTGTTATTCTTTTCATTTTAGCTGTACGTCTGTTTCAGTTGCTACGTTTCACACGTCTGTCTGCATGTCCCTTAAATTGAGTAATATTATTAGTTTCACGTGTTTTATCTGGGCAAAGCATATGTGCGTTACAATCAATATTTTTCGTAACAATTGTTTATATACATACATACATACATACATATATATATATATATATATATATATGCATTTGCACACACATTTCGAAGTTCTAACCAGAAGGTATTACTTTAATAAGTTCGATTACACGTGTTCCATCTCAAGTCGTTAAAGTTATATATATATGAATATAGAGAAAGACATTTGGAAAGCAGGTTTGTGTTGCTATTATTTTAAACATTTTCTATTTCTTACTTCTTTCAGTTGTTTTAACTACTTCTGCGTTTCATAAGGTTCACGTAGAGGTGATTATTTTGCTCAAATTCGCGTGAGGCTACCTGAAAAATATCTACGCTAATCGTTTCTAATGAACGGATTATGTGGAGTTTATTTGTGGGGCGAGTATGCAACAAAACTGAAAATGGTCGTCATCAAACATATTTTGTATTTGTAAATCACTGGGCTAGAAAAGTAACAGTTAATGAACGCCACCCACCGCCAACTCTTATGGTACTCTAATCAAATAGCGGGACTGACTGTCACACTATACAACGCCTCCACGACCGAAAGGGCAAGCACGTTCTTTTTTTGGAATTGTGAGCTGAGAACTCTAACCGCCAGGCCATGTTAGACCTCAGGTGGCTAACTTATAGTTCTGTACTTAAAGATAATATTAAAGTTTTAAGCGAGTCTTGATGGTGGATACGAGATTTTATATGTCTCGACCCTTTGCACTCTTCACTTTCTCGGCCGTCTGTGCGCTATAAAAGTAAGAGTCAGACACAAGTAGACTAACAGCTAGCTGTTGACAAGAATACCGTTCCTCTTTGTCTACGTTAGATCAAAACTAACGTGCCGGGCCGCGAAAAAAAAACACACCCATAAAACCGAAAATAGACATGTAATAAACGTCAGAGCTAAAACAGAACGGATACGCTGTCGTATGTCACGGTTGAAAATTAGAAGTTTTGTTGGGTTTTTTATTTGTTTGTTTTTGCTTGCTGTAAAAAGAAAAACTACATACTTGGCTCTCTATGCTAGGTACACAGCAGGGGTTTAACTGTGAATTTAATGTTGTGAACGTTGAGACACAGGGGGTGATAAGTATTATAAATTATTATTATTATTAATATATATTTATAATTCATGTTTTTTTTTATTTCTCCTATTACTTTTAGCTGTTGAAAAATAAATCTATAATCAATAGATATCAGTTTTGGTCGCTGTTTGAAGATGACTGGTAAACATTTATTCACATGTGTCACATTCGGTATAACTGGGCATATCAGGTTAAGTGCAGGTATGTTATTCCTGGCAGTTGTTAATTTCTGTTCAGTGGCTTCGCATATGGCTGTTGTTTTAATACGTGTTTTGGTTGTTATTTCGCGTCCTTAGTGGTGGTCTACGGAAAACAGAGTTATTTCAAGCTTTGGTCGTATATTCTCTTACTCTTGCTAGAAACACCTATTTTAAAATGTTGCTCAGTTTCCTGGAATACAGTTCGAAAAATAGAAAGATCAAAATGAATAGGAAACATGAAAAACGGTTCTGCGTACACCTAGTAATTTGATCAAAATATTTAAGTGACCGTTAAGCCTTAAATAGGTTCTTCATTTCACTAAACTTTCATTCAGAATGCTATATCATAGATTTAAGACAGATCTTACTTCAGTGTCAAAATTAAAATATGGACGCATGCGCACACACCCTGAACTTTGTTTTGGTTTTAATACCCGTAATTACCATGATAATTCCATTAGGCGTTATTTGTAACTTACTATGTTGAGGTAGTAATATATGTGGTAACTATGGTAATTACAGCAAATTTCGTTTATATCGTGTTATGTTAAGATGTCTTTGGTGACTACGATGATTACAAAAGATCTTTTTTATATCTTGTTATGTTGAGATAACATCTGCGGTAACTATAGTAACTACGGAAAATTTTGTTATATCTTGTTATGTTAAGGTAATATCTGCAGTAACTATGGTAACTACGGCAGATTTTGTTTTTAACTTACTATGTTGAGGTAATATATATAGTAACTATGGTAACTACAGAAGGCTATGTTTGTAACATACTATGTTGAAGTAATATCTGTGGTAACTACAGTAACTACAACATGCTTTGTCTGTATCTTACTGTGTTAAGGTAATATCTGTGGTAAATACAAGAGGCTTTGTTTATATCTGTGATTACTTTGTTAAGTGCGGCAGGAAATTGTGAATATATATATGGTTGCAGCTGTTTGTAGGGGGGCAGAAATGAACAATTATTTTAAATTCTGTTGTCAAAAAGTTCTCCACTCCCTTCACCAGAAGAATGGTAATTCTTCGGGTAGGTCCGCACGTGCTGAGCGTAGAAGGCAGCTGCATGGAATGGTCATGTGATCACACACAAACTCCAATCAGGTTCTGCCTCTAGGAAGACTTGTTTTTATTACATACCACAACCAGTCAAACCATCTCGCGCACTAAGTTTTTGGGGTTGCTGTCCTTTAGATGAGGCTTAATTCAATGGAGTCGATATGTTAACGTCTGGCTTTTAAACCTAACCTGTATTCTCTGAAGTTTAATAGGCTAAGGTGGTGTGGTGAAATATTTTAATGTTTATCTAAGATTTCTTACATCTAGAAAGCTTGAATTCCCACCACTTCCATGTTTATAACAATACAGGATCGGACTGATAAAGGTTCAATGCCCACAGATAGTGTTTTTAAAATATTTCAACTACTGAAAATTGTAGCTCAGAAGAGTTTTTGTTAGAATAAAATTTTGTATAGATGAGAAATAGTATCACCTTATGCAGTGCAAAGTTACACATCTTGTTGTTCAAAAAAATATATATATATTAAAGGTTTCTTGATGGTTTAACAACGTCTCGTTACTTTTACAGACTCTCCTTGCCATATTTGGACGCGTTAGGGATGCTTAGATGAGGCGTTCTATCGTCTCAGTGTTAACTGATAAAAAATAAAATAGTATGGGCTTAAATGTATGTTGCCCGTTCATTCAGCTTTCACATGGTTATTTTCCTTAACTTTGCTAAAATAAATATTAAACCAACCAGTTCAATTTTTATACGTCAGCAAATACGTGTTACGTATTAAAAAACAAAATCTGTAAACACGAACGGTTTAATTTGCAAAACAAATGACGGTTAGTTTATCATAGCGACGAAAGCTTCATATAGTCCTTATTATCCCCTTATAAACAAGCTGAACTTTTTTTTTTTTATCAAACTTCGTTAGTGTAATGTTAAATCGACAATCACAAAAAGACCTCTGTACGTTTTATTTTATACTGTCAAAACCTCCAATTTTGCTAGTGTACACTTAAGAACAACAATGAAATATTTATCAATATCAATTTGTTTCTGAAATGAAGACAATTTCCATATTCGAATAATCACAATCATGTACACCAGGTGCTTAATATATCACTTTAAGAATTACGTATAAATTAGCGCTACCTATACTTTGTTCCTTAACTGTGATAACATACGTACATCAGTTTTTTTCTCGTTTACACAGTAGACAAAATATGAAGATGTACTTGTTACTGAACTTCCAAAATTACAGATGTCTGTTCAAATATTTTTCTCAACTAGTGGAGAAACCTGAAAGTATTTTTAGAATATACTAACAAGACTTCCAACACGAACCGATGAAAAGAAATATTGATTTTTGCAACTTGCGACATAATTTCAGTTAACAACTAGTAAGTCTTTGTTTGTCGCTCTGATCGAACGCTCAGAGAGACTCCTCAAAACAGGGAGAATTGTGACGTCATCACGCACGCGTGAGCTTCCGTTCTCCAATGACTTTGAGCTGGAACGAATGATCGTTTGTAACAGCCTGGTGATAGATTTTGACTCGTAGCTGTTATAAATACACGCGAAAAGTACGTCAAGAAACCATAATAAATATTTTGTTTAATGTTTGAAGAAATAAACAACTTCGTTTTCTCGTGTTATGGATGTTAATCCTTCTCACTAAGCATCTATAACTGAACCCATGTAAATAGGGCAAATGTAAATACACTTCACTGGCTTAAAGGAAAACGTAGTGGTATGTACAAAAATAAGAGAAAATTCACGCATCTTTAACGTTCATATATCATCAAAATACAAAGTTCAAAACTTTTGTAGATTATACGTTAGTAATGTTTGAAATAAAATCGGAACATTTTGTTTCAAACTACAGAAAAAAAAAGTGTTAACGTCTCTCATTACAACCTGTAAATAAGCAAAGTTAATAACGAAGTAACAATATATTAAAAGATAAAAACGTATTAAAACTACAGAACCCAATTTTCTCAATCCATTAAGTGGGGGAAAGGTTTGGAGACGTAATGAGTTCCCAGTGGGGTTCAGAGAAAAAAAAAGAGGTCGGTTTGCGGCTATTGGAGTTTATAAATTTATTATAGAAAATAATAATTTTAGATAGTATGTTTCAAAGTGTGTATTTTATATGTATGTCTCAAAAATATTTGCTTTTTGCCTTATGACGTTTACTGGCTGGCTATCTAAAGCAATATATATTCTATGTCTAGATTTGAGGAACGCTTACGTGTCAGTGTCTGAAAAAGTGGGCCTGGCATGGCCAAGCGCGTAAGGCGTGCGACTCGTAATCCGAGGGTCGCGGGTTTGCGCCCACGTTGCGCTAAAATATGCTCGCCCTCCGAGCCGTGGGGGCATATAATGTGACGGTCAATCCCATTATTCGTTGGTAAAACAGTAGCCCAAGAGTTGGCGGTGGGTAGTGATGACTAGTTGCCTTCCCTCTAGTCTTACACTGCTAAATTAGGGACGGTTAGCACAAATAGCCCTCGAGTAGCTTTGTGCGAAATTCCAAAAACAACTGAAAAACTTATGTTCTACATCTAGACTTGAGGAACGCTTACGTGTCAGTGTCTGAAAAACGTATGTTCTACATCTAGATTGATGAACGCTTACGAGTCTATATCTAAAGAACGATTACTAAAACATATTTGTGTTTAAATTTGAGAAAAGTATATTACATGTTTATATATGTCTTAAGTGGGGAACAGAGCTATAGAATAATGCAATAAATATCTGACATTATTTAATTTTATCTATATCGATATATGGTTTGAAGTATTCCATATATTTGTTTACACAATGCCTGAGATGAGCCTTTACCAGGTGCAGTACAGTAAAACAGTGGTCATTAATTCATTCCCTTGTCTTATAAACAGTAATTTACTTTAGAAGATGACTTGTAACACTAAGTATACACTATAAACCCAAGATCTGGGAGACTAAGAACATAATAGTTCTGGATAATCTACCATAAAACTAAATATTTATTATTAATTACCAGGTTACAGGTACACAGAAAAGATAGAACAGCTACGCCTGTTTCACCACCTTTGTTCATTAAAGTAAAATATTTACGAGTTTTTTTATGAAAATGTTTGAAACATTTTATTTTACGTCTCTTCATGAAATATCGTCTGTACCTTTTCATTCTCTTGTTTTAATATCGGTTAGAATAACAATGATACCCTGCGTTTACCAGAGTGAAAATCCATCACAAACTATTTTTAATTAGAGTTTAAGTATAGTTTAGGGTTTGTTGGTTTTTTGTGGTTTTTTTGTTGTTTGTTTTTTTCATGATTTAAGTGCAGGTCTTATATTCGGATTACCAAGAGATGTAAACATCGCCGCACAGCCATTCGTTTCTCTGCTGGTCCTTTTGCCTGCTCTCTTTTTAGATAACCAATGCTTTCTTGCATTATGATTGGTGAGTAACTAACTACGTCACAACAAATTCCCAACAGTGACGTCAACTCACGCTCCCTAGAGTTATAAAAGCTGTACGTTTACAAAGCTTTGTAGCGAAAAGGACGAAACAGAAGAAGAGTTGGGTGTTGTTAGGTGTTTAAGACCAAATGTGTAGAGCAAGCAAGTCTCAGGTCATGTATTATTGATACTTTTCTACCGTCCACATTGTGGTTATTATTAAGGCAGATATATCTTAAATTCCCAGTTCGAGTCCAAAGATTATACCTGTGATACACTCCCTTCAAGCTCCAAGTCAAACTCAGAAGTAGCCATCTTGTAAGGTTTCATCAACCACGCAAACGTCCAATACTAGCGTTTAGTTACTGTTAGCTGTGAAAGTGGGTCTCCTAGCATTAATCTCTGATATTTCTCCTAACACCATGAAAAAAGAAGTCAGAAGTGCAGTAGATTTTTTAACTAATCTTATCAGATTAGGAAATATCTTAGATGCCAACCAACTTCGGTTATTTCATAACCAAATGGAGAAATTTTTAACCGAACATTACCAACAACACTGGTTTCCTAATAATGCTTTCAAAGGCTCAGGTTATCGCTGTTTGCGAATTAACCACAAAATGGATCCTGTGATCGAAAAAGCTGGAAGGTCTTGTGGACTGGATGAAGCTAGTCTCCGAAAGTTGTTTCCCAACGAGCTTACTATGTGGGTTGACCCTAGTGAAGTGTCCTATCGAATCGGTGAAAATGGTAGCATCTGTGTCTTGTACGATGGAAACAAGCAGGAATATTCGCCAGATCTCTCGGACTCTGACGATGGTAATAGAGTAGAGAATTACCAGCAAGACGATAGTGGTTACTTTGAGACGTCACATCACTATTCACTTATTGAAAATATCCCTCGATTTCTGCGCGCAGGTTGTAAAGAGTCGGGGAGAATGGGCTGGGAGAGTTTTATCATAGACCCTCGCTACAAGAATCTCGGTTTGGAGCAGTTGACGGCCTACGTCTCAAGTTAAAGGTTGAAATACTGCCAAATTTTTAATTCATATCTCCTGAATATTCAGGAATGTATTTTATATATTTTGTGATGATCTCTTTACTTATTTTTCCACATGTAATGTTAAAAATAATTCGAATGGGTTCTGTGGTAAGCTTTCAGGAAAAGAATTAGAATTAAGTGATTATGTATTGGAGTTAAGAGTAGGCCTGGTAAGTTCAGGGACCAGTACCAGCCGTCGCACATTACACCACTTTTCCATTTTTAAATTGTACTAATTCTTTGTGATAATGGCCCAGAATGAACTGTGATTGTGTAGCCAGTTTCGGGAACACAGCAGTGCCAGCTTGTATGTCAACGTATAAATCTCATTACCAGGTAAAAATATGCCATTCTGTAAAATTTTCATAGTGACAGAAAAAAAATGAGGGTACACTGTTCAGATTATACAGTCCTGAAAGAAAGCTTAAGCACTTTCCAAAAATAATTGTAGACGAAATCCATCTCTGTAACGTAATACTAGTCACAGCGCGAAAAACAGTACAAATACAATCTACAAACAACGTTGCTGTGACTAGGATTTTGCAGTTATTTTAAATACCGGTTTATTGTGTTTTGTTAAGTGTAAAGTAATACTTGTGTCTGTGCCATGCCATAGAAAAGTTTCAGAAACCAAATGTTTACGTCATTATTTTTAAACTTCATTGTGTTGAAATGTAACGGTTCAATATCTGACGATTTTATTTGCGAAGGTGACTTTTGTTTTTATTTCTAAATGTTGTTACGAATCTGTAGTCAGGTAACACCCTTATAAATTCGTTTATTGTATATTTGAATTGTAATATGTACCATCCAAATTCATATTGTATCCATTATGACTGCTTATTGGTTAAATTTTATATTGAAATGTACATCAAGGTTATGAGGTTCGTTTGTTTTATTTTTTGTTTTTTCTGTGTTCTGATTTTCTTTTGCATACATCAGTTATAATTTAGGTACACCTATCAACTGTATTGTTTTACAATCCTAAATACAGCAAGACTTGGAACGGCTGTGTTCGTGAAATGTTGGGTGTTTTGACAGCGTATTATTTAACGATTTAGAACAGAAATGATTTGGTTGAAAGATTGCTAAATAATCAATTCAGATATAATAACTTAAAGAAACAACTTTTAAAATCAAATTTAATACATAAATTACGGAAACAAATTAAATTAAACTTTTTTTTGCGTTTTTCTAAAGGAAATCCTTGTATTTGATAGCTTAAAAATATTAGACAGTAAGTATAACGAACACTGTTTTTCTGGAAAATAGTTTCCTGAGGCTTACCGAGTATACTTATTAAAACTCTTCAGAATATCGCACACATTTTTATATTAATAGTCAGATTATGTTAATTTTCTTTGGTTAAAATGTGTTTCAATTTTATTTCTCATTGATTGTTTTTATGAAGTTGGGTGGATGCACGGAATGACACCCCAGTGACAAAGTCCTAACGTAAGGTGCATGTATTTAATGTAACTGAGGCCGATAGATGTCGCCCAATACAAGGCAGTCTACTGTACAATCGCTGATTGTAAAAATGTATATTATTAAAGAGTCAAGAGCTATTTAGCATGTACAGTTTATGTTAATAGAGGTTTTGTACAGTGACTTATATATAATAAAACCGACTTTGTCAGTTGTTGCAGAATGACTCATTAGTTTCGTAGTTATTTAGCTTCAACCACAACTCTTTCAAATATGTAGAGTAGAACAGTTGACGTACGGTTAAGCACAAAATATACTTAGTGAGTGGAACCTCCGTATTGATTTTTCTATTTTTAAACGAAAAAACTTTTCGTTACTTTGTAAACAAATTGTCAAAATTAAACAATATCTATTTATTATTTTATACAAGGGTATACACACACAAAAACACAACAAAAACATACTTTTGTAGTCTTATCGTTTTATTTACATATCTTTAAGGGCAGTTTAAGCCTACAGAATGGAAAGAATTACACACTAAGCCTGAATCTAAAAAATAAGTTATTAGTAAAAACGTATTTAAAATGCTTAAATCGCGTTATAAAAAACATTTTTGAAATTTCGTAATGTACAAAATCGACATCAAGACATACAATATTTTGAAGTCTTTAGTCCTTTGAAATGATATTTCTCGTGAGGGGATATGAATTGATGGTAAATCCTTTCACTAATGCCTTTATCTAAAACTAGTAAAGCTATAAATATATATAAAGCACGTGGACTTTAAAGAAATGGGAATACTTGGAAGTAACGAGATAGTTATGTGTTAATTATGATTCCAGCTTCAAATAAAAGGTAACGTAACCGTAATTAAACTTTAAGCACATAGCAATGGGACTTGCTATGTAAAATTTTAGTACAGATGAGTTATTTATGGGTACCAACTTTTACTACTAGCTAGAAAATCTGATTTGGTGACATTTTTAGCAACTGGTCATTTATTTGTCTGTAATATTATTGAACAATTAAAACCTGCATTACAAGAGCGCATCAGAAACAACGAATTTCATACTGAAAAGAAATCAAAATGACCACATCGAAAAACAAATTATTATTATTATGCTTAATTTTGCGATCTACAAGAAAGGGATCAAATTAAACTGCTTTCAAGGACAATCATTTGTAAAATAGTTAGGTTTTCAAATATAGATATAGTCAAATAAAGTGTCGTAGTTTAGACAGATGGCTTAAACCATTTTGTAAAAAACTGCAAACTATGACTCATACGTAACTTTACAACGATAACTATCAGAGACCAGTTAGTAACTGACAGTTATCGTTAGTGACCGAAACTGACAGTAACTATCAGTGACCAGTAACTGACTGTAACCATCAGAAACCAGTAATTGACAGTTACAATTAGTGACCAAAAACTTATAGAATTGTGAGAGGAAACAATTTTGGAATGGTCAGGTCATTACAATTTCTAAGAGCATGATTCCAATAAAGTGTTTTGAAAATTTAATGTTATGAGATTGAATTTTGAGCCATTTTAACTACATATACTTCATACATACAAAGTAATGTATTGAATTTAAAGAAACAAGTTTTAATACACAAAGAGTAGAAAAGTAGGTGCCATAAAAAAGTGGTCTGTCTGGTCTTACTGCTTTCTACGGATAGTACATTTTGATTCGTCACTTGTAAATAAGTTAGTAATAATAGTATGGCTCTTGATGTACTCACTCGGTCAATTAAAAACCTTAAGTAATGACATAGTTGTTGAAAGTATATGCCTTGTCCACTCTGCCAAGAATCATTTGTACGAAGGCTTTTAAAAGCTGGAAATAATAGGTATATACCAATAAATAGGGAAGATAACTTTGTGGTATTTAACAAAAATGGGGGTCGTCTAACAATTGATCACTCAAAAAATAAATAATAATCGCAGTTTAAGCTTCATAAAGCAAAACTTACAGCAACAAATCTTCACTCTTTTTATTTTTTGAAACTAATTTTAAACCATTTTTCTTCAAAACTATGGACAAGAAACATTAAAACAATTTCCTGCTCTTTCTCTCTCTGTGTGTATTATTGAAACTTAAGCGAATCGGTAGAGAGGGTATAAATGATAAGACATACATTGGTAACTTTAACAGTCTGTAAACATGGAAGTTAAGCACATATGTGGAATTGCTTCAAATAAATGTAACATTGTATTTCCCATTCCAAGCAAGCATCCTCGAGTATTTCGACGTTCGGATCATGTGAGAATTTGTACTGCACGAAACTGATTTTCCTTGTCTTTTAACTGAAGAAAACGATGTGAAACCATGGATCTGAGAAACCAGTGGTCTTCTCGTTTAGATATACAATTTATATACACTCTCTTTGTTATAGTTTAGAACAGTTTATTTTATTGGAAACCTAAATGTAACTGAAAACTGAGCCATAAAGCTTTAGAACATTCTCTGGATTAAGCCTACTAACTAACCAATGTTTCTGTAAATAGAAATAAACAGGTGGAATTGTTCGTGTCTCCCGACAGTTTAGTTGATCCATAAATGTTAAGTCTCCTGTCGATCTGTCCAGTTTACCTTTGTTGCAGAGAAAATAAACCAGACAAAGATGAATATGTAACAATACGATTCATACAATATAAGTTGTATGTAACATATTTCTGTATATATGTATATACACATATAAATCAAGATACTCTATATGGTTGAGTAGTTTGACGGTTTAGAGTTGTGTTTCAAATTCGCGCAAAGCTACACGAGGGCTATCTGCGCTAGTCGTCCCTAATTTAGCAATGTAAGACCAGAGGGGAGGCAACTAGTCATCAGCACTCACCGCCAACTCTTGGGCTACTCTTTTACCAACGAACAGTGTGATTGACTATAACATTATAACGTCCACACGACTGAAAGGGCGAGCATGTTTGGTGTGACGGGGATTCAAACTCATGACCCTCAAGTTACAAGTCGAGTGCCTTAACCACTTGGCCATGCTGGAACAACATGACTGAAAGAACGAGCATATTTAGTGTGACGGGGATTCGAATCCATGACCCTCAGGTTACAAGTCGAGTGCCTTAATCACCTAGCCATGCTGGACCAACGGTTTATAGCACTAAAAGTTTGTTTCTGATATTCTATGCGGACAAAACTCAGCCCATTGTGTAGCTTTGTGCTTGTTAACAGTCAAACAAAAATATATTTCGCTTTCTACAAGAGTAACTTTTTCTTTATATATAATTATTATAAAATCGCTTCCCACTCTTATTGTTCTAGGAAGTCATGTTATGGTATGTTCCTACAAGTAGCTTGAAGGTGGATTAGGTCAAGTTGATGCTCTTGCTTTGTGATCATGTCACGAGTTGCTTTACGTTCTGACTTGAGAAAAACATGACCTGTTCCATTTAACACGATTCCTTTACATTAAATTATAACTTCAAAATAAAAAACTTCAAAATAAAATATTTTGAAGAGATTTAAAGGAAATATACGTTGCAATCATTATACAATCTTTCACATACTTCATCGATCAACATACCAAGTTACTTCTTTTGAAAATTGTTCTGAAATAACTTACAATCCCAAGAATTATGTTCATAATCAAATGTAAAAATTGTTGTTATTAGATGCTAAAGACCGTAATAAAGAAAAGATATTATTGGGAAGCAGATTACTTAATCAAGAATAGGCCCAGCATGGCGTTCGATTCGTAATCTGAGGGTCGAGGGTTCAAATCCCGGTCGCACTAAATATGCGCACCCTTCCAGTCGTGGGGGCGTTGATAAAGGAGTATCCCCAAAAGTTGGCAGTGAGTAATGATGAGTAGCTGCCTTCCCTCTAGTCTCACACTGCGAAATTATGAAAGATTAGCGGAGATAACCCTCGTGTAGCTTTGCGCAAAATTAAAAAACAATCTAGTAAAAGTACTATTGTAATGTGTTGAAGTCCACAATTATGTGAAAATATTAACAACGAACGCTGAAAGACATAATCAAATCGCAACATTATTACAACGTGTTGAAGTACATAACCAACAAGAGATGTTATTATATTATTAAGTACATAATCAAGTAGAGGTATTATTATAAAATTATTGAGTACGTAACCAACTAGATATATTATAATATTATTAAGTACATAACCACCTATGGCTATTAATATAACATTATTAAGTACATAATCATGTATAGGTATTATTATAACGTGAAGTACATAACCAAGTAGAGGTATTATTATAATATTCTTAACTACATAACCAACTATGGCTATTAATATAACATTATTAAGTACATAATCATGTATAGGTATTATTATAATATTACTAAATACATAAAGAACTAGAGATATTATTACAACATTATTACGCACATAACAACTAAATATATTATTATAATATTATTAAGTACATAACCAGCTAGAGATGTTATGTTATTATTAAGTACAAAACCAATTATGGCTATTAATGTCATATTATTAAATACATAATCAAGTAGAGATAGTATTATAACGTGTTGAAGTACATAACTAAGTAAAGGTATTGTTATAACGTGTTGAAATACATAACCAGTTTGTTTGTTTTTTTTAATTAAGCACAAAGCTACACAATGGGCTATCTGTGCTCTGCCCACCACGGGTATCGAAACCCGGACTTTATTATTATAACGTGTTGAAATACATAACCAGTTTGTTTGTTTTTTTAATTAAGCACAAAGCTACACAATGGGCTATCTGTGCTCTGCCCACCACGGGTATCGAAACCCGGATTTTAGTGTGTAAGTCCGCAGACATAAATCATAACCAAGTGGAGGTATTATTATAACGTGTTGAAGTACATAACCAAGTAGAGGTATTATTATAACGTGTTGAAGTACATAACCAAGTGGAGGTATTATTATAACGTGTTGAAGTACATAACCAAGTGGAGGTATTATTATAACGTGTTGAAGTACATAACCAAGTGGAGGTATTATTATAACGTGTTGAAGTACATAATCAAGTAGAGGTATTATTATAACGTGTTGAAGTACATAACCAAGTGGAGGTATTATTATAATGTGTTGAAGTACATAATCAAGACTTTGAAACAAGGTTCGGTAAAGTTTCTTTAATTTGTTTCCCTATTTATTGGTAAGCATTTGTTTGATATATAGTGAAATAAACAAAAACTAGTAGAATGTTCCATTTATTCGAAGTTAGGAAGGAGATTTTTGAAGGAGATGACTGTACCCGAAAGTTTAAAACTAGTTTCATTTTTCTAGTTTAAACCCAATTCTGTTTTTCTGAGTGAGTGAACGTTTATTTATTTATTAATGTAAATCACTGAAAGAGTGACGCACTAAACACAGTTAATTTGGTTCAGAATTTCGTCTAAACCTTTGTGAGATCTGTAGAGATGTTCGAGGACGCTGTTGCTTAGTTACCATCTATCCATTCATATTCTCTGTCCACAATAAGGGTCGGCTTGCTGTGTTACACTTTGCTTAGTATTTTTATAAAACGACATCGAACTGCATCGGACCACCAAATCCTTCAATGTTACGACCTATGGCGAACAATTTTGACCTGCAGAATAAAACAGAACATGTCATAAAAACAATAAACATTTTTAACAGACAACATGCAGCAGATGTTACAAGCTGGATTGTCGTTGTTGGCCGTTCCATTTTTTAATATTTTTTTCAGTTTTCAAACTATTCCACAGTTGTTTTCAAATATCGTAATACCTTGCTTCTTTAACGTGATTTACTTATTTACAACACTGGTACTGGTATTGTAGTAAACGCGTATTTTATACTGTTGTATTATAACCTCTTTAGAATTATATAGTAACAAGTTACGAAGACCGTGTTAATAAGCTATAGTCGATTACATATTTCTTATAAGACATTCTCAACACTACTGAAGATATGTCGGGTTCCTTCTACGAAAATTTATGAAAACTCCATCCATTCCTTAAGGTTTCAGGTCTTTTCACGACAACGACAGATGAATAGATTCTACGAAATTATTTTTATTTCCACAGTAAATATGCAGCTAAACGTATGACTGTTAGCGTACAATGTATCCGAAGTTAAAACAGGTCATGTATTGAATATCTGAAAGTCTGGTTAGGTAAAAGGATAAAACTTTAACCTTATAAAATAAACAACAAAATTCAGGCTAGAATAATTAATCACCTTTTGTTCTTTGCCTGTATTTAATTATATCGGCCCGAACAATGCGACATTAGTTTACAGTTACACTGGTAATACTATATGCTAAACCTTATTTTAACCTACTTTAAAACTCAAACAGTGGAATATAACCCGCTGTGTTACAAACGTTGCAGCCATTAGTTAATCAGAGCTGATTTAGGTTTTGAGTTTTTCTGACGTAACGTACCTTTCGTGAATTCACATACCTTGGTCGAGTGTTTTTAGTTGTTAACCTACATCGACATAGCTTCGAAAAAAATGTTATGTTCAATAGATGATCGCTTTTGAGTTTTTTATTGTCTGTCTGCCTTTACTCTTGAAAGTTTCTTACAACTTTTGTTTAAGTTAAAATTAAATAAAGATTCGTAGTAAATGGTTGTGGGTTGTTAAAAAATCGCGTTTAGTTGACACGTTTTGAGTTGTTTGTGTATTGTTATAAATTCGTGTTTAGTTGATTTGAGTTGCTTGTGTATTGTTAGAAACTCGTGTTTGGGTGACACGTTTTGAGATATTTGTGTATTGTTATAAATTCGTGTTCAGTTGATTTGAGTTGCTTGTGTATTGTTAGAAACTCGTGTTTGGGTGACACGTTTAGAGATATTTGTGTATTGTTAGAAATTCGTGCTTAATTGACACACGTTTTGAGCAGTTTCTGAGTTGTTAAAATTTGTGCTCAGTTGGCACATTTTTGTGGTTTGTGTTGTCAGAGCTCGTGTTTAGTTGACACATGTTTAAAGCTGTTTGTGAGTTGTTAAAACCCGTGCTCAGTTGACAAATTATGCGTGGTTTATGTTGTTAGAACTCGTGTTTAGTTGACACATGTTTGGAGTTTTTTGTGAGTTGTCAAAACCCGTGTTTAGTTGACACATATTATGTTTAGTTTGTGTTGTTAAAATTCGTGTTTAGTTAACGCTCGTTATGAGTCCTATTAAAAACTCGAGTTTATCGGAAACATTATATAAAACACTAAAGATTCTCTAAGAGTCATTAATACTATAATTGTAAGCCTATACATACACGTGTTTCTCTTATTCTTAATTACGTTGGCCTGGCCTCATTCGCTCGTGAACTTTGCTTCTGGCATTACGTTCTCTGATTACCGTAAACTGATATAAACTTTTACCTCATTGCAACACTGTTGATCGTTCATAAAAGCATCGTTGTTGATGTGGAGTAGGGGTTATTTTTTTTATTATTTTTCACATAGAAATATATACTAAGGTCTTTATTTCAGACTTACGGCAAACCCCAATGTTAATTTAAAAAAAAATGGAACACAAAATCGAAGAACTCACTTTGTATTTAGTTTCGGTAATACGTATTAAAATTATAAGCCGAATTTGAACTACCCATGGTGCAATATTAGTGGTAATACGATAGAGTGAAACGTTACACCCACAATATATCTCGCATAGCACAAAATGTCTGCCTCAAATGGTCATCATGTTCTTCAATACAAGTTTGGATGTAAGTTCTTAAAAAAAAAAGATATAGAAAGATACCCATTACTTAGAAAATGTTAAGACTTTAAAAGTTAAACCACTGTTAAATAATGCAAACTGGAAGACGTTTCTGACTTCAGAAGAGGGAAGTTACTGATACGTAACAGATGTGGAAGTAAACTAATACTTCCACTAGTACTTTGTTGTTTGAGTTGGTTTTTATTTTGTTTGGTCTTTCCATAGTCAGACACAAGGTTCATCCGCTTAGCTACTCGTGTTTCATTAAGGTGACTCCCTTTCCCCCAGTGGCACAGCGGGATGTCTGCGGATTTACAATGCTTCGATACCTGTGATGAGCAGAGCACAGTTAGCCGATTTATAACATTGTGCTTAATTACAACCAAACAGAACGATGGTGATTTGGAAGTTTTTAGTTTAACATGTGAGCATTTGTATTCTTCTGTGTGTGTGTGTACGATCCACAGTCGGCTTTTGGCCGCCAGATGGATGGACGAAAACAAAACATGTAAAGATTATTTTTCTTTGGTTGGTTTTTAAGACCGATGCTTACGTTTCTTAGAAGAGCAGAACTAAATATCTACAGTAATGGTTAATTAATGCTTAACGTCAAGATTAAATTAATTATTTCGATAGTCCGCACACGAAGCTCTAACAAACACTCTGAGTAGTAAAGTGACATTTTCGTTTCGAAGCCGCACGATTAATTTTAAAAATGTCGATACCCCTCATCAGTACTAGCACAGCTATGTTAACAATACTCCCTCTTGCCCGTTCTGGTTTTATCATTTTCGTCAAGACTTGTTATTTGTTAATGCCATAAATATTGAAAGTTTCAGTAATAATAATATATGAACCGCTCTGATTGATATGGCAATAGATGGAGAAACTAGGTCAAGACAACAATGACCGCTTACACAATCGCAAACTGCTTGATATACACCAAAGGAAACTTGCTTCATAACGTCATTGATGGTTATGACACAAATATAAAGCTGTATATTTACATTAATACAATACCTTTCCAGTAGTATATATATATATATATGAATACGTCTTTGTGCATGTTATATGGAAATTAACATAAATCAGTAGCATGGGGGAAATATGTTTACTTTTACCAAAAAGGAAATACGTCACGCCCTAGAAACAAAGCTGTCTTCATTAGAAAACGGTTGATCAACTGAAATCACAGCAACTTTATTCATTTAATACATTTGGTGTGCCAGTACAGTCTCAACGAAGTTTTGTTTAACATGGTTTTGGAAGCTACACTCAATGTAGTGAGGATCTGTGAAAAGTTTGTCACTACGTGTTGTGACTGACCCTTTTCACCCTTTGCAACAGTTTATTGTAAACTGTCACGGGAATTTTAAGAGGCACATCTTGCAAAACGTACGGAGCAGATCAATGGAATCACGTCTCGAATCCCGGGCCCTTCCATCTGCTGCGCCACGACGCCCTGCTCTCTTACCACAATGAAAATTGTGTATCGTCTAGCCTTCTCTGTACGATCTTCTCCCATTTACAAACAGGTTACGTGTCCATAGGCTTAATTTTAAGAATGTTTTTATCCTTTTCTATTGATCCCGGTCACACCAAAACATGCTCGCCCTTTCAATCGTAGGGATGTTATTTTAATATATTACGATCAATCTCACTATTCGTTGGTAAAGAGTAGTCCAAGAGTTAGCAGTGGGTAGTGATGACTAACTGCCTTCCCTTTAGTCTTACACTGCTAAATTAGGGACGGCTAGCGTAGATAGTCCTCCCTTTAGCTTTGCGCGAAATTCAAAAGCACATACAAATATTTCAAATTTCATACCAAAAACTTATTTTCGCTACAAAATTGGTGTTGAATATTATCTGGTCTTATGGATAGATGGTTAAAAAAAAGAACTATCCCAGATAATTTGTACATTTTTTTATTCGTGTAGAGAAAGCTATGTCAAAATAAATTACCCCCCTGGTGGCACAACGGAATATTTACGAACTTGTACCATTAGAAACCAGGTTTCGATACCTCTATGGGGCGAATCACAGATAGCCCTTTTTGTCGCTTTGAGCTTAATAACAAACGTATCGTATTTGGGTCAAAGAGCGGCCCGGCATGGCTAAGCGCGTTAAGCAATCTGACAGAGTACAGTTAGGTTCAGTGGAGGTAATTTACAGGTTTGTTACATTAAATTATTTGTTCTAAGTTTACTAGTCTGTTTCTCTGCCACTGTACGACGACTAACCAGTTACTTTACTATTTTTAATATTAAGTTCGTGTTTTCAAGGAAGAACACACATAAAAGACTTTTATAGGCACAAGAATGCGTTTGTGTTTTTCTTATAGCAAAGCCACATTGGGCTATCTGCTGTGTCCGCCGAGGGGAATTGAACCCCTGATGTTAGTGTTGTAAATACGTAGACTTTCCACTGTCTCAGCGGTGGACAGATACGAGAAAGAAACAGAACACAAAGTGTGTGTATGTATGTATGTGTATATATATATATATATATAGAGAGAGAGAGAGACAGACAGACAGACAGATATAGCATAAAGTATATAGAGCATATAGAGTGAGAGATGGGATAAGGTGTGTGTGTGTGTGTGTATATATATATATATATATATATATATACAGAGAGAGAGAGCCAGAGATAAATTATACGTACATTATTTGAAACTTATGTCAATCAGAATGTATGAAACTTCGCAAAATCAGTATGTACTCGAAAGATAATCATTAGTCTTAATTTTGAGCGAACATGAAAACTCCATACTTCTTCTAAAAACGGTACACAAACAGATTACTGGTTTCAATGTGTAAATCTGGTAATTAACGGATTTGAAACACATATTCACACATGGTATTCAGAGTGGAGTGGGGACCAGTAACATAATTCATGCGATCCATCTATCTTATCATATCAGTATGCCCCAGAAGAAGAAAGGTCCACCTTTCATAAACGCTCGGGTTATAAGGGTTTGCATTTCAGTTTTATCACACCAGTATTATTTTCTGACGTTGTTCTCCTAACACACTACTATATTCAACTCCGATTTCCGATCGCTGCCATGCTCTAGAAGTGACTCTCTAAATTTCCTTGACACGTTTTCGCATGCAGAAAATCCGGCCCACCAGATCGAGAGCATGAATAAAATTTTAAAACCAGGCTCGCCTTTATCGTACTAGTTCTGAGTCCACCATTTACGTGCAGCAGCTGGTTGTAACCTTCCACATCACGAGCGTATGTCGTCATGGGCACCGCTATATGTTCTCATTGTTCCGAAAAAGGTTTCGAAATTGAAGGTCATTTACAGAAGGGGCGAGTGTAACATTAGAGTGTATGTTTAAACCCAACGACGTACATAACTACACCGACAGAGCGTGTGATGAAATATGGCAGAAACTATCAAAATGTTACAGTTTCAAATGTTTATTATATCCTTGATGTTTTTATGATAAAAAAATAACGCTGCAAATATAACCCGATTTGATTATTTAATATCGCTAACTGGTTTACTGTATTCGTTCATTATATGGACAGGCTTACTTTGGTCATTTAATTGTACAGACTGGTTAGCTTTACTCACTTAATTGTGTATATCACGTTAGACATTTAATTGTACGGATGAGTTCACTTCAGTCATTTAATCATATGGGCTTACCTTTGTTATTATTTAATTGTATGAAGTAGTCGTTTATGATTACTATTGAACTGCAAAAGGAGAACCACCCCGAGGGGTAGAGGGGCTTCCAACCAACTAAATTACATTTTCAAATATTTTCGATATCGAAACAAGCAGGCGCTAATATTGCTCGACTAAATAGAGATTTCGCAGAATTTTGTATTTACGGAAAAGCGTTTATTATTGTTAGTTCCTAAAGGAATTGGATTTGGATAGAGATAAGTTAAAAACCTTGGTCCAATATTTGACACTTTCTGTATAATATATACAACTTCCAAAAAAAAATTGGAAAGACATGAATTGGTTTATTTAGAATTTCGCTCAAAGCTACACGAGGGCTATCTGCGCTACTCGTCCTTAATTTAACAGTGCAAGACTAGAGGAAAGGCAGCTAGCCATCACCAACCACCGCCAACTCTTGGGCTACTCTTTTACCAACGAATAGTGGGATTGACCATCACATTATATCGCCCCCACAGCTGAAAAGGCGAACATGTTTGGTGTGACGGAGATTCGAACCCTCGACCCTAGGATTACGAGTCGAGTGCCTTAACCACCTGGCCATGACGGGCCGAAAAGACATAGACGATAGGCTTTCCGAAAACAAGAAACCCTTATTTTATATTATGTTTTATAAAACTATAGGGTTGCGTTGCTTTCATACTTTGTTTAATTGTATGAATATTTTATAAATAGCACCATTTAGATCAGCGTTACCGAAATAAACGAATGCGTCATCTCTTTTACTTAAATAAACTCATTTTTATACATTTTGTACAAGCAGAATCTACATGCTCCATCGTATTGTGTAGTTTTATGTGTGTGTGTTGCAACAGCTGACAAAAACCTAAAATATTTGAATTTAATCATTTGCAACTTAAAATCCAGATGGAGCTCCAACAACTATTAATGGGACTGTATTTCAACACTTTTGAGTATTCTTGTTCACAATTTTCACGTGATTTATGTTATTATTACCCCTGTCACCAACAGAATCAGAGATCTACAATAGATTGTAGATTGTAAAAACAAAATCTGTTTTAAAGTTCATTGATTGTGGGGTTAAAATTTACACTTCTTACTGTATTTATAAGTTGGTGATTAACCAACTTAGTGACGGCTGAGCAATGAATTTTGAAACATGCAATCAAAGTTTGTGTGTATTCTTTTTGTTGTTACTGTGTGTGTGTGTCTGTGTAAGTGACTTAGCCTCCTTTCTTTGTTTCTGATTTAAATACCATTGGTAACATCTTCGTATTAAGGCCTAACTTTTATAAAATAGATTATGAAAACTTTTCATCATTCCTGTCATACATTTTAAACAGGCTGAAAAGGTGATGTGTACTTTTAGTGAGAAAAGGTAACACATCTTACAAAACCCAGCACATCCATGTGTTCTTTCTACCCCATTCATCTGTTTATAGCATATCTAATTACACATATATATTTACGTCTGTTTAGTTTTTCCCTGTTTCCAGTTTTTCTCCGTTTTGTACCATGTAAATAAATTAACGTTTCCTTCCTAACGTACACAAATGTCTATCGCTAGATATGATCTTATTTATTATTCGGTGAAAAACTAATACAGAGTCCAGTCTACCTAATGAACTGGGAGAGGAAACAGCTTTCTCCATTAGGCCTAAGTCTCTTGCTTGTTAACTTTCCTCTTGTATTTATAGCACTCACCACACAAGACTGTAACAGATTAACTAAACCGACTAGGTATGGGATGGTTAACTAGCACTTTAAGCTTCTGTAAACATTGTAAGTTTCCTTGATTCATTACTTAACATAACGTTATTTTTATATAGAAATGTGTACTGTATTGTCCCTAATTAGAGTTCCCCCTTTATCGTTTCTCGTTACTTTTATAAAGTTTATCTTGTGTCAAAGCAACACTAATACAACATATATGTAATCCACTTTATTACTGTAATTTTGACAGCAGTAGTAATTCGACAAATTTCTCTGCTGTAATCCACTTTATTACTGTAATTTTGACAGCAGTAGTAATCCAACATAAAATCCTCTGCTGTAATCCACTTTGTTACTGTAATTTTTGACAGCAGTAGTAATCCGACATAAAATCCTCTACTGTAATCCACTTTATTACTGTAATTTTGACAGCAGTAGTAATCCGACATAAAATCCTCTACTGTAATCCACTTTATTACTGTAATTTTGACAGCAGTAGTAATCCGACACATAATCCTAAACTGTAATCCACTTTATTACTGTAATTTTGACACCAGTAGTAATCCAACATAAAATCATCTACTGTAATCCACATTATTATTGTAATTTTGACAATTTGAAATGTAGACGTTTGAAACGGTAGGGGTTACCTAGTATGAGCTGAAACTCAGGACGCTTGACCCGCAATCTTCGGATGGCGTGATCGAAACCCGTTAATGAAAAATGCTTGCCTTTTCAGCCACGAATCGTTATGATGTTACAGTCAATCCTACTATTCAATGATAAATGAGTAACCCGAGAGTTGGCGATGAGTGTTGTTATCCAGCTGCCTTTCCTTAGTCTATCACTTGGATTATCTATTAAGATAGTCCCTCTTGAGGAGCTTTTAGTGAATTTGAATCCATCGTATTTACTGCATCAGAGCTTTACGTTCACCATATCATTTTTCGATTATCTCCTCCATGGCCTGTGGAAGACTCTCCCATCGTAATCATTCGGGAGATAGGGGCGTTTATAGTAAAACGGTCGAGTAAATCCACTGGAAACGGTCAGTGCAATGTAGTGCTGAGTATATACACCTGACTGACCTCCCGTCGACGACCTGCCAACAATGTTCACAACAGACGAATTTTCGCTTGGGCCAACTAATATTTCAAAACCTGTCTTGTTATACTCCGGGTCCTCTGCGTACCTCGCGCTAATCGTACCTAGTTTTGGAGTGACAGACTAAAGGGATGGAAACGAATGAACACCACCCTCCACTAACTTTCGAGCTACTTTTTACCGCTATTACGGCTAACAGGGTGAGCATTTTCATTGAAGGATTTAGATCACGCGACTCGCAGGTTTATGAATGTCGAACGCCCTGACCACCTGGCCATGTCAGACCCGCATACCTTAAATTTATGCTTCATTACGTTAGAAAACTGAATATCTTAAAACAGATTGGCGTTAATTATCTAATGGAATACAATACATGACCCCTTTCTCAGTTATTCTTGTACTTTGAGTGAACTACCGCTATTTTTTAAGCTGGCTTTGATTTACTATACCATTCAATCTACACATACGATCAGAGTTAAGTATCAGTTCAAGCCAGACAGCATTCGGATCCTTTCAATCTCAAGTATAGTTGTTTGTTTGTTTTTAGAATTTCGCGCAAAGCTACGCGAAGGATATCTCTAGTAGCGGTCCTTGATTTATAAGTTAAAGACTAGAGGGAAGGAAAATAGTCATCACCACCCACCGCCAATCTTAGTACTATTTTTCACATTATAACGTCCTCGTGGCTTAAAGAACGAGCATGTTCGATGCGAGTAGAGCGCCACAATCCCTTGGCCATGTCTTGCCAAGTTGTTAATAAACAAAGTAATAAACACGATCCACACATCAACTTCAGCTGCGCAAAGAAAGTTTTTTACGTTATGGTTCACGTAAATAGAGTTCCTCTCTCGCAATATCTCGTTGTGTGTATGGTTAAAATATTGGTAGAGGCAATTCTCGCCATAAACAGTTTGTTTCTACCACATTTCACCGACGCACTTGAGGCCAGGGCCCCCCACGATACCTCTACGTCAGTCACTACGAGATTTTTGTTTGTTTGTTTGTTTGAAGTTAAACATAAAACTCAGCGATGGGCTCTCTGTGCTATGCCCTCCACGAGTATCGAAATATCGCTCTTTCACTGGGGAGAGGAAAGCACATGTCGTGAAAGAGAAATATCTAGCATGGCGTAATTCTGAAAAAAATAACTTCATTCAAATATAGATGATTTAGACAGATTACTCGAAAACTACATCGGTTGTAACGTGGTTTAGGTTACACAGCATTCACACGACAAAGTAATTAGTGCACTCACTCTTAGGTTAAATGAAATTTAACAGAATATTTGGCAACAAATAAAGTATAGGTTTGAGAGAAAACTGAAAATACAGAAGAGGTAAAAAAAACTGAGGTTAAAATTTATCTTAAATGTAATGAAACGTTATCATATGCAGCTAAGCTGTAGTAACGCATGTACAGTTCTCATGCATGTTCACTAGTGTGTTAGTAAGTAGCTCAGGGATATCGGACATAGTCAATACCTGTACCTATATTGCCCAAGTCTTCTTTTTGGTATATGAATGGGCTAATACCATTTCATTTTGAAACATTTCAGGTTTTTCTTTAAAATTCCAACAACTATGTTTCACGTAAGTCACGGTATTTTACATTTTAGAAGATGAGACAGAAACTGGTTTGTTAATCCAATAATTCTTAGTATAGCTAATTATATAAACTAAGAACACTGTCTTCGATTGTTCCCTTTGTTCTAAGCTCAGGTCAACATAGACTCATCCCCAGACATCTTTATCTCCACCACCATTGTACTTCTTACACGATTATCTTAATTTATCAGATGCCAACCTCGCTGGAAGACGAAACGAAGCCTAGAAGATCCAGGCTATGTATCCCGGGATAACAGCGCCTCTGGCTAAAACTAATTTAAAGATTAATAGTACCAAGATTCAACTTATGCCAGTTGAATAAAATTCCAGTAGAGGACGCTGGCTTCTTATTGTATTCAAATAACATAGAAACAAAGAATAAATAATATCACAATATAAAGATTCCACACGTTTTTAAAGTCGGAACACCATATGATTAATTTTACACACATTTAGAAGTTCTCAAAAATCCACAGTGTGCGTTCCCTAGTCAGGTTTAACGGGTAACTTTACGTAATTTGTATTCATATACGTTCTCAGGCTCTGAAAATCTATGGTTTTAGTTTACTTCAATTATTTAGGTTGATTTTTAGAGAATTTCTTTTGTACAGTTCTGTATATTAGTTTGTCTTCTTTCTACATTAAATTGAAGAATATGAGAATAATTAGCACACCCTCACATTAAAAAAAATCATTAGTTTTAATTAATAGCAATTGCAAATGGTACTTTTCTTCCATTAGAAGTTTTTCACGCAGAGAGAATGTCTATATATATGTACGAAACGTCGTATAGGTGTCTTTGTCATGTGCAATAAAGCATGCAACGTCTCTCCACGAGATGATCGCGTGCACGAACTGCGTGTACAGCAAGTTAACCGAAGTTTGTTTCAGAACAGATGATCAATGATGATTGTAACAAGAACGGGAGCTACAGCCCTGCAGTCGCTGAGTAGGGAGAGGTTACAAATCGACCCCACCGTATTTTTAAATACATTATTCTAAATTATTCATGAATCCACAATTTTTTTTTGTTAAAAACACGAGACACTCTTAAAAGTAAACAAAAATGCTGTTAATATTTATATTTCGTATTTATGGCAAAGTTACAAAGTTTATTTATCAAAGTCCATAAAATTCTGATCCACTGATCGGGGTAAATAAGGCAGTTAGTAGCACCCTACCACCCATAATTTACAATAAAGAATTGACTGTTACTTTTATAATGCATTAATAGCTTAAAGTGGGGAATGGTATCGCACGAACTCGAATCTGGCTCCAACATCCACGAGACCAATCCGCGCCCTCTGCCATGTTTTCTTTGCCAGATTTTAAAACTGATTAATTATTGTCCCGGACAAAAACAAAATAACTCAGTATGTAATAAAATGACCCCCGCTAGTATAGCGGTATGTCTCCGGATTTACAACGCTAAAATCAGGGGTTCGATTCCCCTCGGTGGGCTGAGCAGATAACCCGATCTGGCTTTGCTATAAGAAACACACACAAAACACATGTAATAAAATAATAATAATAATAATAATAATCAGCTGGCATTTATAGGTTCACCATTGTTTCTAATTGAAATTTGCACCCACATAATCTTGTATGTTATTGCGCTTGTACTTGTTTAATAATATTTGTAGATACAACATAGTACCACATGTTTAACATCATTGTACACACAACACTGGTTAGGCCTCAGAAAGAGTACAAAATTTTTGGAAGGTGTTCAGAAGAGGGTTACTGATATAATAACAGAAAAAATTTAACATAAGGACAACTTAAGTTTTCGGAACTCGTTTTCTCTGGAAAGAAAACAGAGTTAGCGGGGATCTGACTGAGGTATCTAAAGATTATTAAGGGAATTGATACTGCTAATGCATCGTTGTTTTTCATATGTAATAGTGAGGATGGTAAGACTCTTCAGTTGGGTAATAGTCGTCTTCAAATAAGGCTGCTTTATTTGTCTAAAAAGTGTTTGGTTTTTGGAAAGAATATGGTGGATAAAGTGAATTTAAGGAAAAGTTTGAATGAACTACTAGATGTACATTTTTATTATAAGGGTTGATATTAAGGTGTATTTACATTTAAGGGCTTATTACAATTTAGAGGGTGGGACAGCCCAGATGGATCAAAACGTTCCTTGTTTTCCTTAAATATTATTTGCATATCTTATCTAGAAGTTTTAGGTGTGCACTCGACAACCTCACGGTTAAGTAGAACATTGTGTACCAATCGAGCTCTCATTGGTAGTCATGTAACAAGTGCGATAGCTCGTACAACGAGATGAGAAAGGCCCCAGCATCGACGAGCAGGTATGTCTACAGGTGGCGCCTATAAGTCTGTGACCTAGGCAACCAAAGTTATTTTCGTGGTAATACGCCTTTAGGCCTAATCTAATACAATCTTTCGACCTTCTTAATCTACACGAAAGATAGTTCTTTCTTTTAAAAACCTAGATTCAGGTTCACGCTATAAAGGTTGCGGACAACCCCCTCTTATATTATTGTTCCCTTTTGTGTACCGTTGAGGGCGCACGTTTATAATACATTATCTACGTTGGACAGATAAACAACTATCTTAAACAGAACTGCATATGAACGTTCCTTCGGGCTCCCGTTTAACTGTCTGTTCAGTTTGTCATTAAATAAAACAATAAGGGTTCAAGGAATAAAGAACAATTTTGACAAGAAATAATAGCCTGCTTTATGTCTATCAAAATAAGAAGTGTAAAAACTATAACATCCGTGTTCGAGCAGAAAGTGTACTTGTTTTCTAGTACTCGCTTGTCAAATTGCGAATGGAAGGATCCAAGGTTCGAAATTTTGATAAAAGTTCTGTGTAACTAAACGTAATCCATCACGAAAATGGCATTCACTCCCTTTATTTAGTAGAAAAGGATGGACAATGTCTTTCTGGCGACGGGTACTGCTAATTTGGCTTGCCTTCCCTCTGGTCGGTAGTTCAAAATTATGAACGGCTAAGCCTGAGACCTAGGAATCTCTGGCTTGCCCATTTATCACATAAGGTGCCGTTTGAGTTAAAATTTCCAATAGTATTTCTAACTAGTGGGATTGACCGTTACATTATAACATCCCTACGGCTGAAAAAGGGCGAACATGTTTGGGGTGACGCGGATTCAAACCCGCGACCCTTCGATTACGAGTCGAGTGCCTTAACCGCATGGTCATGTGGGACAAAATAATTTTATGACAGGTTGCCTTTGAAGTTAATACCAGAGTTAAAAACTATGTATGGAATATTGATGAGTATTCTGATGTGTATCAACACGTTGCATTTTATTTCTCTCTCTCTCTGAATTGTTTGATTTCCAGTAAATACTATTTGATTTTCTAACTGGTTTTTATCATAAATATGAATTAAAACGTTTGAAGAACCAGTACAAAAACTTCTGTGAATCATGTGATGTATTAAAGTGGGGGCTTGCCGGACTGTGGATACCTGGTTCGCGTCCCACCACTGAGAAAAAATTGCGTTCCTTATTTGGGAATTTGTGTTATAAGAGTAACTATCAACTCCCCCCCTTTTTTTTTTTTTAGAAATAGTTGCCCAAGAGTTTAGAATTGTCTTTCCAAAATTAGGATGCGTCGTCTTCCATGGTGTAATGTCTTACAAGGCGTAAAATACGGTAATATTAAAAGAAAGCCATTGTTAGCTTCAGGCATTCCTGTGCGTTATGATTAATTATTCAAATTGTTCGGATATTTTTATATCAAATCAACTTAAATTTGCTTCACTCGTGGAAATCATTAAATGCACATAGAAATGGTATAGATTTCACGAGTATATCTAAAGAGAATAACATTTAAATTTCCTTGTTTGGAAATGTGAAGATGCAACTAAACCACCAATTCAGTATCGTTATACTATATACACCAGTGTCCAAAAGTTAAGCAACAAACAAAAACTACATCGAAGTTCAAAACGGCGCAAGATTTAATCACTAAATTCAGATTGCAACGAGAAACAAAAAATAATTAAGACTAAGTCCCGTCAAAACATGTAGATTAGCGTTTGTATAGTTACACGTGATTCCTAACTTTGGTTAATTTTAGTTATGATACTGGTAGAGTAACCTTATGAAGATCATTTGTACAAGATGCGTGGCTCTCATTACCTGGAAAATTCCTTAATGTGGAGAGTTATTGGTGGGCTTTAAGTTGGGTTAGTCAGAGAATCAAATGGCTGAATGTAAACGGAAGTGTTGTTTTCTAGCTGTGGGCACAATTGCAACTTTTGTGTTTTTTCTCAGTGTATTTGTACTTACCTGTTTCCATTATGTCTGAACAAGCATACAGTACACCACCATTAACAGTACACGCTCACACGATTGTTAAGAAACTAAGAAATTTAAACCTACGTATCATTAATAGAAGAAATGACATCAACTTTATTCAACAATGTAGAAAAGAACAACTAACCCCTAATTTTGTAAAGGTAAAACTTTCAAAAGATTTTAATAAATACACAAACATTATCCAAAATTTACAGAAAAAACTTCTTAAAGCCATGTTGAACACAAAATACAAAGAACTACATGACTTACAAAAACAAAAAATGAACTTAGACTATCAACTAGCATGCTGCATTAAACCAGAGATTTACGGACTAATACAACGAAACATAAACCAAATCAATACTAAAAACGATAGAGACAAAAAGATCCGCCACAACAAAAAAATTGAAAAACTAAGATGTAAGCAACAGAAAAGACATCAACATGACAAACCGTTGACCAACCTCATAATTAACAGATCTGACCGACAATTAAACACAGACGAGATACATCTACTTAACAAAGGACTCAACTTCGCAATAGCACCAAGGTACATTCCAACCATAGAAATCAAAACATGTTTAGAAGACCTAGCCAGGAGACTTGTGATACTTTCTACAGAAAACAAAAACAACAAACAGAAAGAAGACAACTTAGATAACTTTATTGACATCCAACAGCCAAACTTCCCAGGTAAAATTACAAATTTATATTTTCCAGAACCACCTAAAAACATTATCTTAAACGATTTTTTCAAAGAATTTTCTTACAAAACTATCAACATAATTTCACAAAACAGAAAACTAAAAAACAACCTTACAAAAAGAGACATTAATTCCATTAGAAACCTAAAACAAGACAGAAACATAAAAATTCTAAAAGCAGATAAAGGTAACGCTATAGTAATAATGAACACGAATGAATACATACAAAAAATGAATAACATCCTATCAGACACGAACAAATTTAAACCAATACACACAAATCCAACAAAGACACATGAGACGCAACTAAACAAATTACTACTACAAATAAAAAAAGCCAACACAATTTCACAAACACTTTATTCCTACCTACGTAAAACCGACTCACGCACACCGCAAATATACGGCATCCCCAAACCTCATAAACCAGATTGTCCATTACGACCAATAATGTCAACATATGAATCGTTTAACTACAATCTTGGTAAATACATAGCATGGGCATTCTCCAAATATGCAACATCAGCCAGCTCATTCAAAGACTCTTTTAATTTCAAGTCCAATCTAAATCAACTTAATCATAAAGCCTTAATGGCCAGTTTCGATGTTATATCCCTCTTCACAGAAGTTCCAACAACAGAAGCCTGCAAGATAGCCTTAGAACTCTATATTCGAGACCCTAACCCGATCATAGACATTCCCAGTAACCAGTTAGCAACCCTCATAGAATTCACCACAATAAAGACAAACTTCATGTTCAACAACCAAAACTATATACAAACAAATGGCCTAAGCATGGGCAACCCAGTATCGCCAGTTCTAGCCAATATTTTTATGACACAAATTGAAACACAAGCAATTAATACAGCATTACATCCACCACTATACTGGTACAGATATGTAGATGACACGATTGCGGGATTCGAATCTACAGAACACATACTTAACTTTTTCACTCACATTAACTCTATACATCCCAACATTAACTTCACATGCAACATCAGCCAGCTCATTCATCATGTGAACAGGAAGAAAGCAATCAAATATCATTTCTTAACCTCAAAATTATAAGAACCGACACACAATTCAAAACAGAAATCCACCGAAAAATCACCCATACTGGACTATACATTCCTTGGGACTCAGCACATGAAACAAAACAAAAACTCAACATACTAAGAAACCAGATAAACACAGCCATAAAACTATGCTCACCAGATAAAATTAACGATGAATTAGATAAAATAAAACAACACTTCATCAACATTAATAAGTTTCCTCCACAAACCGTAGAAAACATTATACGCACACACCTAGACAGAAAGCAAAATCAACCAACAAAAGTAAATATATCTCACGAATCAAAAAATCACGAAACCATATACTGCTGTATACCATATATTCCTGACATCAGCAAACAAATAACCAACATTTGGCAAAAACTAGTAACAAAATATAACATTCCAGTTAACACTAAATTTATTCAAAAACCAGGCACAAAACTAAGGTCTATACTATGTAAGAACTACACTGACAAACACCACACCAACATTATTTATAAAATACAATGTGATAACTGCCACGACTTCTATATAGGAGAAACAAGTAGAAAAATGGAAACCAGATTCAAAGAACATAAAAAGTCACCTTCACACGTTTTCGAACACTGCAAGTCAAATGGACACAACATAACCATAGAAAACACTAAAATACTAAATAAAGAAACAAACATAAACAAACGAAAAATTAAAGAAGCCTTACTTATACAACAACTTAAACCCAAAATAAACCAATATAAAGGAACACCATTATACCTATATTAATATTATAGACAAAATTATATATTCAAACCGCGCCCTCTACATTGCAACACTCAATTATACAACCCCCCTCCCAAACATGTGGTCAGCTTCCGACCAGTAACCCTTTCTTTGTGAACCTGACGATGACCGAAGAAGGTCGAAACGTTGTTCGCTCTTCTATTTGAAGTGTTTTCTGGGCCCAGAAGAGCCGTTTTTGCATATAAAAATTGCAACTTCATAATCTTCACCATGGGCGTCACAACACCAGAAGGATCCCAACGAGATGGATTATCTACTCAAAATCAACTGTCTTTGAATTAATTCACTGTCAAAGGGAGGTTGAAATCAACTGTGTGAAATGGAGGGGGATTATTAAACGACTAAAGGCGTGTATCCCCTTGACCCATATACATAACTGTTTGACAAGATGTAAGCATATTTCTCGGACACCATATTAACTGAATTCTGTTTTCACACAGGAGTTAAAATGCAGCCTATAGTGTGACTCATGAAGAACACACAGACGGCTTGAAAGAACGTGGAATACGCGAGTATTCATCATATTACATCATGAAAATTGTTTCCTTTATGAGTGGAGGTTCGACACTCTAGGCAGTTACTTCAGTGGATGGACGTACAGACTTCAATATGTTTGAGAATGGGCACTATGATTGGACAGATGTATGTGAATAAGGCCATGTAACCATATATATGCAGATGCGATAGAAGTTTTATTTTCATAAGTGTGTTTTTTCTTATAGTAAAGCCACATTGGGCTATCTGCGGTGTCCATCGAGGGGAATTAAACCCTTCATTTTAGCGTTGTAAATCTGAAGACTTACCGCTGTCCCACCGGAGGACTTCCATGGGCGATAGTGCTTGTGCACACAGAAGACGTGTTACCAGTTAATATATACAAGACCATAGCATCATCCGTATGAATTGGTCAGCATGTTCTCCTACCAGTCTCACAGAACATGTTTAGGATCTAAGAAGACGCGTTTCCTCACTCCAAGATATAAAACTATTTTCATACATTAAGTTCTATTTTAAATCTTTTACAAAGTGTACACGGACAAGATCATCACCTATTAGCTATTAAATATAGTAAAGAGGTTTATCGACATGACTTTTTCTTATGTTCTTTTACAAGACGGGCACTTTTACCTAGGAGGTGTGAGTGCCTAACAAATATTTTTCTGCTGTTTTCTAGAACAGGTTTTTTTATGCACTGAAATTTTCATTTTTTGTTCTTATTTTTTATCGGAAAGGTTTTTTGTTCTCAGGATGTGCTGCGTTTACACTTGTTTTACAGGGCAGTGTAAGATAGATTCTTTACTCTAAAGCTTGCTGTGATGTTGACAGTTCCTGTTGTTTTAGAGGGCACTACAAGCTAGTTTTTTTTTCTCTGAAGTTTGCTGTGCTGTTGACACTTTCTTCTGTTGTTTTGGAAGATATTTTATTTTTTGAAAAATCGCAAATAATTCCAAAAAAAATAATACCACAATGACTGAATGCTTTGAATATTACATTAGGATTCATTAATGAAGATAACGCATTATGGTTAAAAAAAACTGTTTGCAGTCAAACAAGGACTTCATGTTATCCCTTTAAATATAGATATATTTGTTAATGGACTCTTAAAATTTCCGAGAAACTCCGATTTGTATAATTACTCAGTAGATTTTTCCATAAATATATATCTAACTCCTATCACTCTTCCATTAAACTATTTTTATATAAATTGGAATCTTTTCAAAATTGGGGTAATATCAGACCTTGTCCTTTCCCTTTGTTAGAACCTAGGATATAACCAAGTTGTGATGGTATGCCATTATGAGAATATGCACAACACTTTCCAAACCCAATATCCTACACAACATGAACATCAAGTTACAATATTTCTCAAAGACAGACTGTCTAAATTATTGCAAACAAGAGATAATCCTCAACAGACATCAGTCTTAGATGGCTCCTTCTAAACAATTAGTACTTTGAAAACAGTGAAAAGAAAGTGTATAGTGTAACAAACCCATCTTGGAACTTGGTACAAAGGTAAAAAATGAGTGTGGTGGTGTGGTTGTTGTAAATATTATGTTAAGATTTTTTTAAAATTTTGTGCAAAGCTACACGAGGGCTATCTGCACTAGTCGTTCATAATCTAGAAGGAAGGCAGCTAGTCACCACCACCCAATGCCACCAACTTGGGCTATTCTTTTACCAACGAATATTGGGATTGACCGTCATGTTATAATTCTCGTACGGCTGAAAGATCAAGCATGTTTGGTGGGAAAGGAATTCAGACCCACGACCCTCAGATTGTGAGTGAAGTACTGTAATTACCTGGCTATGGTAATCCATTATTTTTTGTCCTACAAAAAAAAAAGAAATTTGAAAAAACCAGGAATAACCAAACGTGTGAAAAATGATAGGTTGTTTGTTATTCAATGAGGAAACATTTTCACACTTGTAACTACAGTGTAGCTTCTGCATTGTTGCAAAAAATGTAAATCCGAAGAATAAGGGTTCGCAACCCATTGTCACCAAAAAATAAACACAAACAACTTGCACACTTTGAAGCCATGAGAGTGTTAAAAGAGCGACTGTTAAAGTAGGCGGTGGGTGATGTATGCTTCACACTCTAACTTGTCATGATATAAATTTAACTTTTAAAATGGTCCTTCTTTTCTTCTTTTGTTTTACAATGAACAATCATAATCGTGATTAGGCTTAGATGAAAGCTAGTTTTTTATTGAATTGAACACTAGTATCTATTTCTAACTGTTCATTTCATTAGTGAAAAACACGTTAGACACTTCTGTTATAGTCTACCATTATTATACATTAGACACTTCTGTTATAGTCTACCATTATTATACATATACACGCACACAGACATAATAATTTGTAAATATAAAGTTAACAATATACGTGCACAAACAGTCCTTGGTGTAGTTTTGCTCAGAAATTCTAAGAGAAAGCAACAACAATGAGCTTATGTGCTCACTGAGTGATAAAGTGTACTTAAAGTTTCATCTTTCTCGCATTACACGCTCGTGTGTGTCTATTTACATTACCAAAGACAACACTCAAGGAGAAAATTATACTGTTATTTAATATACTGAATTCCAGAGGCCAATATGTTAACGAGTTAAAACAGAAAGTAAAACGGGTCCTATGATATCCAATCTTCTTTGCATAGTTTATGCGAGTAATATCAGTATTAACAGATAAAGGGAAATATGATGTCATTTAAGATATGGGTCTTACATTTACAAAATATGTTTTTTACTTTAGTACAAAGATACGTAAACCTGTAACCCGAATGAACCTTTATCGTTCAAGGGCAAACTGGGGAACTTTGGGAGTATATAAAGACGGGCTAAACTGATAAGTGGACAATACGTTTTTAAACATCTCTGATACTGGATATTTTGTTGAAATGACAAATTGTTCGTTGTTAAATACAAAGCTACACAATATGTCATCTGTGATCTGCTCACCACGAGTATCGAAACCCGTTTCTTGCGTTGTAACTCCGCAGACATGTGCTACTGGGGGGAGAGTGGCATAAACCGGAATGAGGGGAGTATAAACGCAAGTGCATGTTTTTTTATATATAAGATTGGTTGTATTAAGCACAAAGCTACACAAAGGGCTATTTGTACTTTACTCACTAAGGGTATCGAAACCCGGTTTTTAGCGTTATAAGTCCGCAAACATACCACTGTGCCACTGAGGTGCTATCACACCGGGTTAGTGGCAAAAGCTTTGTGGCACACGAATATAATTTTTTCAAGTAATGTTATTATTTAGTAAGCTTTCTCATCGAAAACCAGCAAATATTTTATAATCACAGATATTTTAATGTTTAAAACAAGTGGTTGACAAGAGAACACAATCTGCAAGTTTCCACTATCGAATATCTTGTTTGAATATTGTTTTATGACGCATATGTCCCAAAAAGTTATATTCTAAGGAAGATGGCCACTATCTGAAAAGAACACAAACTACCTTCTAAACATTTTTTGCTATTTCGTGATGTGTGTGTGGGAGGGGGAAAGGGAAGCTTAAGAAACGAATTGTGTAAATGCGTCCTCCCCACACACACAAACTTCGAAAAAAATTTAAAAGCACAGATTTTTTTTTAAAAAATGTATAGTTTCGGAGATATAAAATGGGGTTTCCTTGAGAAATTTTTTTGCTGGGTGTCAAATATCGGATCGTCAGAGCTAATGGAGGGAGAACTTACTCGGAATACTTCACTCCAGAAGCAGGTGTCCCTCAGGGAAGGGGTGCTTAACCCACTCATGCATGTTAATGAATTCTCTCTTAAGGGATTATTACATCTATTTCTCACAGTTTGCAGACGAAGTTTCTATCTATAAGAGTGCCCTAACCGCTTGACTATACTGGGACAAGAGTGCCCGAAACATAATAATAGTAACATATTACATACAACCACTACTAAACAAAACAGAACATTACTATAATAAATATTCTAAATAAATACGCGTAACACACAAGTCATTCTGTTGATAAAATTAACCAAAATAAATAACACTATAATTATATGTAAATTGGTCTCTTTTAAAAGTATGAACAACAGAGAAAGCCACAGAAATTATATTCGATTCAAAATTAACATGAATTCAACACACAAGGTGTGGCACAAATGATGTGTGATTTTAATTGGTGTAGAAATGTGAGTTACATCTGAAGGTGTGGCACTAATGATGTGTGGTTTTACTTGGTGTAAATGTAAAGTAGACTTACAGGCATATCTCTTATGTGGTTTTAATTCGCGTGGAAATGAGTTACATTTATAAGTGCAGTTCTACACTTGGTGAAGAACTAAGAGCAACATTTTAAGGCGTGGTTCTAATGATGTGTGGTTCTACTTGGTGTACAAATGAAATTTTATGAAATTGTTTTTACGACCTTTTTTCAGCTCTATCAAATTTCAGCGCAATATTTTAAATTATATTTTTTCAACTTGTATTTTGCGTAATCACAATTCTTTCTAGATTAAAACGGTAAAGCTATACTCGATATGGTAAGCTTTCAAAGTTTAATTGCGTTATCAAAGTAATGTGACACTTCAAACCTGTAAAGGCTTTCGCCATCCACTGATAGCGAAACTAAAACCTAAATATTCCTTGAATCACGGATTGGTTCAATAATATCTTTCATATGTTGTTACTTTAGGGGTGAAGAAAGATATTTACGTATCCTCGAACTAGATATGAACTTATCTTTAGATACATGCTACAAGTGTAACCTTCAGCCAGTTTGTGTTCAAGCCGTGCACTATTTATTTAAAAGTTAATAACGCTTTGAGGGACTACGTCAATAAAAATATGAGGTAGGGTGGCACAGTGGTGAACATTCCGAACTTTGAATCCAACTGTCCATATTTAATGTCACGTTCTCATAAAATCGCGCTCCTCACTTTAGAACCAAAGATGCGTGACAAAAGTCACTGTCAAATCCCATTACATGCTCAGAGTAACACGAGAGATGGCGACGGATACTATTTGTTAGCTGTCTCCTCTCTATCAGTTCAAAATCATATTGACTGTTAGTGCTGAGAGCTTTCGTGTAGTTTTGCGCGAATATTTCTATCACTAAAAGTAAGAAATGTTTCTTGAACATATTAACACAAGTTAAAAGTTCTGATTATTGCGTGTCAAAACTGTCTCTGAATCTTCAATGTGACGACAAAATAAAAATGTCTGTCTATCGGGAAGCGCAAGTTTCTATCCATAACGAATAAGAGCACAGATATAATGAAAGATCAAAGCCTTAAAATCTAGTTTGTTTGTGCACGTGTGATCACAACGTTCCAATCTTATAACATTTTTTTTAATGCTTACATCCAAAACGACGTTGAGGTAGTAACTCAAATTTCCTGGGACCGAGAATACGTACGAGACATCACACATGATTCACCCCCATCCAACGTATATCCTATTTTCAAAAGATGTGAAAAAGAAATTATTGCTAAACTGGGAGACCTTATTTTCGTCACGCAAAAATTAAACCGTAGAGTGCACACTGAAACAGCTTCCAGCCATTGTGCACGGTTATTACCTTTGTTTAAATCCTACAAATCTATTTATAAGAAAAACTGACGTCATATGTGATCTAAATAGCGTGAAGCTGATACCTACAACATGGTACAAGCTAATTAAAAAACAATTAGCCATAAGAGATAACTGTGGGTCAGTATACATATGTAAAAAAATGTTTTTAAAAAACGAAAAACGTGGCTTTAGTTCGTATTATTTATGGCTGAAAAATATTTCTTTACTAATTTCATATTTTTATTATCCTTAATAAAGGGTTTATTATTTTTTGAAGTTCCATGTGCACCTTTCGCTTTAACAACAACACTTAAAAGATGCCGTTAATACATCATAAACCACTTGTATCGTAAACCTATCAATGACAAAAATGGAAACTATATTATTCACAAAAATGCACTTTCGTTCCATAATGTTCCATGCTTTGATTAAAGCTTGTCAAGATTTATAATAGGTGGCTAAAACGTAATAACACTTAACTGATCGATTTATCAAAATTTTCATAGATAATTACACGCGATACAAATTTAAAAGTGACAAAGTAACCTCGACAAAAAATAGGTTTAGTATTAAGTGGGCCATACACAAGGTTTTCGAATACTGATAATCTGCTAAGCCTAGCGTATGACTGAAAACAACAACAAAAGCGTTCTAGGCCTAAGGCGAAATGAAACTGGGCACAGCTATGCTCTATTCAACGAGGTTGTAAAAGAAATGTACAGCGATAGCGTTATCAACTATTGCATCCTGTTGGCAGTAGTTATGGCGTAAGATGGAGTACAAGTGGCATTCCAAGGTCGTGACCGTCACTGTAGCAAGCAAACAGTTATAAAACAAAGATTGAGGCAACATAGACTGATCGTTGATTGGCTGGCGTTTAGCCAAGTGGTGATAATATCTTGACATCACACAGACTGTCACTGCAACTACGCACTATAAATAAGCGTAAGTACAAGAAGGGCACATTTTTTATATATATTATTCCAAACGATATACTGATCTCTTCATTAAAAAACAAACTTTAGAAGGTTAATTGGAAATATACTTGAATCTAACGCGTCAGTCAACGTCTTTCATTTTGAGGTTTAAATATGAGAAATTCAACTCATGTGTCGACATTATGCACTTATTTGTCTAATTGGGCTTTATTTGTATCAGATACTCGTCTGAAGCTAGCCGTCCATAATCGTGAACTTAAAGGGTACAACTGAGAAAAGTCACCTCGTAAAGAACACCCATTGTCAACTCTTGGTCTAGTCTAAGAGCATACTGAGAATTAAGTCACTATTATCATGCATCCACGGCCTCAAAATCCGAAGCAGGATTTTTCTTCGACGATGTAAATTATGATAGATTTTAAACAAGAGTTTAATATTAAATAGCAACTAAACATTTCGTTATTAATCCATAACTTCGAAGTTCATTTTGCGATTTTTTTCATTCGTTTTTTTTCTGAGACGTGGGAGAACTTCACATGGAGTGAAACGTTATCGAAATATGCGACTTATAATTTGAAAATTTAAGCCTTATTTCAATATAAAAACATTTTCATATTTAAACATGCAAAATGTAACTGAATAAATAGAAATGTCCAAACTTCACAATCAGTGTTTATTTACTAATTGTGTACGTTAATAATACGATCTTAGACTTATCTAATCGTTCATTAATACATGCTTAACTAACAAAGCTCAAGTTTCGAATTCCTCGAGACCAAGGTCAACATTTAAAAATCAATTTAACCTTATCGCATAAGAAAATAAGCCTAACTGGCAAACAAGTGACAACAAAACTTTATAAAAAAAATAACTTAGAATTCATTTCCAAGTCTGGAAAAACAGCATGAATGAATTCTCGGAAATTCAACATTAAGGGTTAGAACGACAAAGTCTGAAAACATGGTGGAGGATATCAGGCTTAACTATTGATTACGAATATGTCTTTCCTCTTAACGCGATTATAAACTTCTTTTTAATTTTCATACTGCAAAGGTAACAAACAAAATAATAGCGAATTAGAGAATATTTATATGAGCCGTACCTTAGCAAACCTATCAGGCGTCTTACCTGCGAGTCAGTTGTTCAACATAAAAAAAGACAATAATTCCTTTTATCCATAAGTCATTTGTTTATCATCGGTGACCCATAGATAATGGGAATAGTCTTTTTTACCTTAAACAACTGACTAATTGATAACAGGAATTAACGTCTTTATAATAAATAACTCACTCGTGGATAAGGGGTATTGTCTTTTGTATGTTAAAAAACTGACTCACAGATAAGTGGAATTGTTTTCCTGGATTATAAACAATTGTCTCATGGGCTATAGTCACAATTTTCGACTATCATCAACTAACTCGTGGACTAGAGAAGCCACTATTCGTTTTAGATTTTAAACAAGTTACATACGTAATGAGTCATTATTTAGTATTATAAACAATTGATTCATAGTTCAGAAGAGTCATTTTTCTGTTTTGATTAGAGTGTGAAATGTGATAAAGCAAAACTGTCAGGTTCAAATAATGTCAGCACTCATATTTACAATACACAACTTACAAAAATGACGATATTAATTTGTTTCCATCTTCTGACACCAATAAAAGAAGACCACTTCCCATACATTTAATGTAACCTTCGGGTTTTCCACAATTTTTGACCGATGTCTAAGTAAAATAACCGTTCCGAGTGCAGTATACAATAGTAAGTACAATGAACTAACCAGTTTGAAATATTTAAAAAACTCTGAAATACGTGCTCATAATGTTATAAAGTTTAACCAGCATCATTCACCACATACTTGAACTTGCTTGACCAGTACTCGACAAACTTGATTAAGTTTGTATTAATCTATTGAAGTTATGACCATAGAAGAATCTAAGTCACCTCCATGTTGTAGTAACTTTATTAATAACAACAATCCACTATCTTTAGTGGTGGAGTTGGGTGCTCATGACACCCAAGTAAGGTTCGATCCCAGCAGTGGGTACAGTTCAGCTAACCCACTGTGCTATGCTTTGCCTCAAAACAAAACAAATACCTATATATTTTACACTTTCTATCTTGGGTATAGAGAATACCAATTGGATAGTTCAAGGTAATATTACACATTCATTATCATATTAATTTCTTACTCCAGTTCTTGAATCTTTAACTGAAACAAGGGTTGACAATGTGAGATAGTGACTTGGTGTACCCAGGTAGTTTGGGCGTTTTACTCGCAGTCTGAGAGTCGCAGGTTCAAATCCCCGTCCCATCAGACCCAAAGGCTTTATTACGTGACGGTCAATATTTGTTGATTAAAAAAAAAGTTGCCTATGAGATGGCGGTGGGTGGTGATGACTAGTTGTTTTCCTTCTAGTATTTCGCTACTAAATTAGGGGCGTCTAGCGCATACAGTCCAGTGTAGCCTTGCGCGAAATGAAAGATAAACCCAGATAAAACAATTTTATTTCCTACCAACAAATTAGTTGATAAGAAACGCCCAACTAACGTAACCTTATTCATCATGTTTACCCAAGTTATATGATGTTGCCATTATAACGAAACAATCCATGTCAGTTCTCTCAGGTCTTAAGTTACGAATTCAAGGTATCTGGTAAACAGAACACTGGTTCTGGATGTATATTGTTAAGTACAATGCTACACAAAGAGCGGTCTTTGTTGTTACAACCAAGTATATCAAAACCCCATTTTCAACGTTATAAACTTACTGCTAACTACTGGGATAGGCATATTTCTTAATTACTCTGCAAAAAAAAATAAAAATAAAAAAAAAAAATATCGAAACCAACAAACACATCAAATTTGAATTAACGGACACGAACGTACGCGTTATAAATATCCGCGCAATTTCCGGTAATGTGCGAGAATCACGTGACTTTCGTGGAACACAGTTTTCCAGGAAACAGATGGCGTTTTTTTTATTTTGTTTTAATGTTTAAACATTGTAAGATTTTCCCACCAGAATGTCGATACAGTTAAATTAGAGCAAGAACAATGTTATTAATAATATAAGAAAACTTTGAATTTTGTTTCAGTTATTTATACGTCTACAAGGTTGATACACTACTCACAATAAAACCATGATTGTTTCACTTAGCTATACGTCTACAAGGTTCATATACTACTGACAGTAAAACTATGGTTTTGTTTCAGTTAGCTATATATCTACAAGGTTGATATACTACTGACAGTAAAACTATGGTTCTGTTTCAGTTAGACATGTATCTTCAAGGTTCATGTATTACTGACAGTAAAACTATGGTTCTATTTCAGTTAGCTATATGTCTACAAGATTGATATACTACTGACAGTAAAACCATGATATTGTTTCAGTTAGGTACAGGTCGACAAGTTGTTAAGCTACTGACAGTTAAACAATATGTATACAATATTTTTTATCACTTTTCAAATGAAATTGATAATTTCACGTCTTTCACTTTTAAACAGTAACGAAAAGCTAATAAAGAGTAGAAGTTTCATGATGAACAAAAATTATTCCACAGTTATTACAGAATACTACTGTTCCAATATTTTAACATACTTTCTTCAAATATAATTTAGAACAAAACTTGCTTAAAATATTAATGTATTAAAGTACATGTAAAGACAAGCAGCCTGATTCCTGTTTCTATAATAATTATAAATGGCAGTTTTAATTTGAGTTTTTAAAACCGTTTTTGATTTATCACAAATAAATAGATCAATTCTTTGACCGTTACTTTCATAACATTTTTGTTCTTGTTGCTGTATGTTTGATAAATATTTTACTTATAACAATCATGATTTTTAAAATAAATGAATCAGTTCCTAATTTTCCTGTATCAAAACATTTACAGGAAAACATTAAGGAACCAAAGGTTTTACATTAAAATGAGCATTAAAGGAAAATTTATTTTTCACGATTTGAAATATATCTAGACATCTACTTCACATTAAGTGCAGTTGTAATTGTTCAGGATATGAAAAGCAAATGTTACCTGTTTGTTGTAAAGTACATTTAGATATGAAAAATATTATGTAATCCGTACTTAAAATATAGATCTTACGGTTGTACACTTTAACCACGTAAACCTTTTACAGCCCCACATGTAATACAACACCATTTTGTCATCCACATGTTTCTTTCATCAATTACAGCACTACATTACTATCTTATGTTCAGTTAATACATGAAGTAAAAATAGACATCTTCATATTTTACGTATAAACCACTTTGGAAACTCAAGAGTAACAATATTTGTTATATTTTGTGATTCTATCACATTGTAGTGGAGAATCACGATTCCCGAGTTACATGATCCAAAACTACAGATGCACAAATTTTGAACTTAAAGATTACTTACTTTGGATACATATACAGTCAGATACTTTGCATTTAATGACTTCTGACATAACTGTTATAGGCTTCTTAATGTAAAAAATATCATGGAAAATATTTTTTACCAATATTTCCTGTTTCTTATCAGAACATATTGAACAAGAAAAAAACAACACCTTTGCCTCATCATAATGTGGCTAACAGCAAGTCTTACCTCTTTCTCTACATCACTCAAGGAAAGTAGTTTCGCCTGCATCGTTTATGCAGCATCACCTTAGAAGACTCAACATTCTCTCTTTGTCGCTTCATCAGTTGTTGATTTTGCTTAACCATGCTTCATAATGGAAAGAAAAGTACATTCAAATGACAGATGTTAGTGTATGTTTCTTAAACTAAAGTGACTATTTCCTTCATTTAATTATATTATTATTATATGGTATCTCTACTGATTTAAAAATAATAATAACACTGAATAAGGTACACTGATTTAATATTTTATGTGTCCTGCAAGCTAATAACATACTTCCTCTGATTTTGTTTAGTCAATACCTTAAATCAAGATTGTAAAGTACCAACTCCTTCACAGTGGACTGTGATCTTTGGACCAATAGCAAACAAACCAATTACATAAACTACATTCAAATCCGAGTCAAAAATATTTCAAGCCACTAAAAGGTATTTGAGCAATTTTTATAAAGATTTATTTAAAGAGAATGTGAAAACTATCTTTGCTGACCTATTTTTAAATAGTTTAAAATGCTCAAAAGAAAGAATCTAATTTTTAACACAAAAATTAATTATTACTATCAAACTCAAACACACGAATATCAGAAATGCTACCCAAATTCATAATAATTCCTTTATATTATTTAAATAAAAACACTGAAACTCATTACCAGTATTAGACCTATTAAACAATACTTTTAATATGGATAGCAAAGAGAAGTCTATCACTCTTGCTTACACATATTAGAACAAAACAAAAAACAAACTGACAGATTCGACATGAACATTTCATACACATACTGGATGCTTTGTATATTACTAAACATGTCAGTTCATGCAAGTACAATTACTAACTTTCAAGTGTCTTAAGAAATTCTTTCCACCACAGTCTTTATCACATTTAAAACAAGATGTCCATCCCGCTTGAAAACCTACTCACACACCTGTAAAGTGATCTCATACAAAGAAACCTGAACACAAAAGACTGAAGAACAACTTTACAGAGAGGATGCAATACAATCTGTTTTTATTTCTCACATAATTATAGAAGAACGTTTACTAGATACATAACTCTACTACACTGCTAACACATGACATACTCATATGTAAAGGAAATATGAGAGTGCATTTCATTTGAATATTTCAAGATTTGTAATGTTTAAACTAATAATCATGAAATGTTAAAATCACTACATACATCCTCCAGGTCAGTTAACGTCAGAATGATGATTTGTTATCTTAATTATTGAAATTTTATAGTCACTTATAATTAACTAAAATTACTATGATAAGAGTTCATGCCAATGCACATAATACCTTTTTCCCACATATTTTATGAAATTACAATATATACATATTGTTCTGTACACAAATGACCTGTTATTTCTTCATGTCCTATAATATTTTATTTGTTTAGAAACATCACAACATACAGTAAACAGTTCATTTTCACATTTTACCTTAACATAAAACAAGCAAAAATGAACAACTGTAGAACTTAACAGTAAATTGTGGAACATCATAAGCCATTATAAAAAAATTCTCTTTGTTTGAACAAAAACTTTCTTTATTCTTGTATTAAATACATTTAGATTCACAACTACATACATCAATGAGATCATATTTAAAAATCTAAATATACAGGGTGGTCGCTAGAAAAGCGGAAAATTTGAGGGTCAGATGAGATCATGAATAAAATGCGTGCTTACTCATTTCTATTTTGATTTCTTTACATCATGAATAAAATGCATGATTTTAATATCACGGACGACATTTTGAGCATCTATGAGTGTAATATAACATATGCCTTTAAAAAACTTTGTACAAGTTATTCTTTGTAAAAATAAATAGCTGTTTGACAAATTTTCCGCTTTTATAGCGACCACCCTGTATTTGCAACATAGTACTAAGAAAAACACACAACACAGCCTTGCTTGTTACCTTAATTTACCTCTTACAGGAAGAGGTACATGTTTAACTGGTGTGGAACAACTGCTGGTGGGTTCATGTTCACTCCAAATATCCTCGACTTTTTCTTCTCTCATATAACTATCAAATTCTTCTTTTATGTTGTAAGTACCCCCAATCTTCACCTCATTACCACCTACTGTTTCCATCACACTATCTTCCTCTAGTTTGTCCTCTCTTATTTTCACACCTTTCTTTCTGTCGGTTCCATGAGGGTTATCAACATTCCAGTATTCTAAAAGATTACAAGTGGCACATAAGTCTTCAAAATAGATCTATTTGAAATTATTGCAAGTGGCACACAAGCCTACAAAATAGATTTATATGAAATTATTACAAGTGGCACACAAGCCTACAAAATAGATCTATAAGAAATTATTACAAGTGGCACATATGTCTACAAAACAGATCTATTTGAAACTAATACAAGTGGCACACATGTCTACAAAACAGATCTATTTGAAACTAATACAAGTGGCACACATGTCTACAAAACAGATCTATTTGAAACTAATACAAGTGGCACACATGTCTACAAAACAGATCTATTTGAAACTAATACTAGTGGTACACGTCTACAAAATAGATCTATTTGAAATTATTACAAGTGGCACACATGTCTACAAAACAGATCTATTTGAAACTAATACAAGTGGCACACATGCCTACAAAACAGATCTATTTGAAACTAATACTAGTGGTACACATCTACAAAATAGATCTATTTGAAATTATTACAAGTGGCACATATGTCTACAAAATAGATCTATTTGAAATTATTGCAAGTGGCACACGTTTACAAAACAAATCTATTTGAAATTATTGCAAGTGGCACACGTTTACAAAACAGATCTATTTGAAATTATTGCAAGTGGCACACGTTTACAAAACAGATGTATTTGAAATTATTGCAAGTGACACACGTTTACAAAACAGATCTATTTGAAATTATTGCAAGTGACACACGTTTACAAAACAGATCTATTTGAAATTATTGCAAGTGACACATGTCTACAAAACAGATCTATTTGAAATTATTACAAGTGGCACATATGTCTACAAAATAGATCTATTTGAAATTATTGCAAGTGGCACACGTTTACAAAACAAATCTATTTGAAATTATTGCAAGTGGCACACGTTTACAAAACAGATCTATTTGAAATTATTACAAGTGATACACATCAACAAAACAGATCTATTTGAAATTATTACAAGTGACACATGTCTACAAAACAGATCTATTTGAAATTATTAAAAGTGACATATGTCTACAAAATAGATCTATTTGAAATTATTGCAAGTGGCACACGTTTACAAAACAGATCTATTTGAAATTATTGCAAGTGACACATGTCTACAAAACAGATCTATTTGAAATTATTACAAGTGACACATGTCTACAAAACAGATCTATTTGAAATTATTACAAGTTTCGACTGTCAATCGTCATCGTCAGGTTCACAAAGAAAGAAAGAGATAACTGACTGGAAGCTGACCACATGTTTGAAAGGGGAATATGACATTTCAGTTAATATCAAATTTATTCAAAAACCATGCACAAAACTGAGGTTTATACTGTGCAAAAACTACACTGACAAACATCACACCAACATTATTTATAAAATATAATATGATAACTGCCATGACTTCTATATTGGAGAAACAAGTAGAAAAATGGAAACCAGATTTAAAGAACATAAAAAGTCACCTTCACACATTTTCAAACACTGCAAGTCAAATAAACACAACATAACCACAGAAAACACTCAAATACTAAATAAACAAACAAACATAAACAAATGCAAAATTAAAGAAACCTTACTTATACAACAACTTAAGCCCAAAATAAACACCTTTATACCTATATTAAAAAATAATATAATAAATAATAATAATAAAAATAAATAATATAAAATTATATATTCAAACATCTAAGCCAACCCTCTACATTCTGACACTCAGTTACACAACCCCTTTCAAACATGTGGTCAGCTTCCAGTCAGTTACCTCTTTCTTTCTTTGTGAACCTGACGATGACCGATGAAGGTTGAAACGTTGTTCACTCCTCTATGTAAAAAATTTCCTGAACCCAAAGAGCCGTTTTTACATATGTAATGTTTCGACCTTCTTAGATCATCTTCAGGTTCACTGCTTTATCTTAGTAAAAGTGTTAATACCCATACCAGCTGTCCTGAGATATAAAGAATGAGAGAACTCAGAATGCACTTTATTCAGTGTCCCCAGTTTGCACCATTTGTTTCACAATAAGAGTGCATCTACAACAGGTTGTACCTGTCCAAGTGTCTTTCTTTTCTCACTCGGTTACTAGTGGTTGGTGCTTGTGACAGACACAGTCTCTGCTGACTGCTACTTTTTACAATTTGTTTTGAACTTAAGCACAAAGCTACATAATAGACTGTCTGTGATCTACCCACCATGAATGTCATAACCAGGTTTCTAGCACTGTAAATCCACAGACGTACTGCTGTGCCAGTGGGGAGCATGCTTTACAGATAGAATGAAATAATCTTTTGCAAAAACATTTCTGTTAGCTGGAGATTCACTCTGCATTCAAATGCAGAAGAAATTAGGTTTATGCCATCTTTATGAAGATAAATATGATGTTTCCATAACTATGCTACGTGACTCAAACAACTGCCCTACACATTTCAGTCAGCCTGTTTAACATGATCAACTGAGTGGAAGTGAACTACAAATATATGTATGAGAAAGTTAGTAACGTGGCCAGACAGTACAAAACTGACAGATAAAATAAATAAACAAAAAAACTTTAAGTTGTTCTCATCAAAGTCTGATGAAATGTCAATCAGACTAAAGCTTCCATTTTTATCACTACAGCCAGAAGTGCTGTTGTCTACAATGTCAAGTTTAGCATCCACACATAGATTAGTGTGATACACCATCAACATTACTCTCTCTGGTTAGAAATTTAATACACTTTATATCAGCTTTTCACATTAGAGGGCATTATACTTTGTTTGCCAGTTAGTGAAGGATATACTTAAAGGGGACTTCCATTCATTCTGTGTTCTTGTAAGATTGGACAATGTTATATAGAAGTGTAACAGAATATCTAAAATAGATTGAAAATACCACATGTATACAGTACCACTGTAACATCACGTTTGTGAAATTAATTCAAATCAGGCTATTAGAATTTAAGTTTATTGTATTTCCTCAGTTTGGATTCAAACCTTTGGTATACGAGCTTCAAGTAAGTGCTGTACCAAGTGACCTAAAAGGATAAACCATTAACTATTCCCAATAAAGCATATTTTTGAACAATCCAAACTAAATTTATTTAACCGAAATGATCTATGTTAATATAAATTTATTCATGAACACAACTACTGATCTCAAAATTGAGAAGTCTGTGGACTTATTGTGCAGCAGTTTGTAATAAGTGGATCAGTAAAAGCAATGAAAGACTCACATATGGGCAAAACTTCACTAACATGTCTTGATTCTCTTAAAAAAATACATCTAACTTTTCTCTTCAAAAATTCAATATGATTCTCAAAATACAAAAACTACTTATCAGAAAACAGCTGAACAATAAAAAAACAAAATACCTTATTCCATGTGACAGCATCAAGTTATCATTCAAATACAAGGTCTGTTTGTTTGTTCCAGAGCAAAGCGACACTGGGCTATCTGAGTTATCATTTTAAGTATGCAGACTTATCACTCTACTAATGGGGGATAACAAGTCTTAGAAAAGAACCTGAAACTTTACAATATTGAATAGGTTATCTTACCTAAGTCAGACAAGTGTACAGAACTGGCCTGATATATGCAGGTACTAGAGTTAGCACAATCACTCAGTGTTGAGTCACTGTCATTACTTGTGCTGTTTATTTCCACCTGATGGTTATCATCTTCCTGAAAGTTGCCAGTTGATATTTCGTTTTTCAGACCTAAAAAAAACCCATAAAAATATAAAAGAATGGTAACTATTATACAAATGAAATCCTTTCTTCAAAACGAACGTGAATAATAAATATTCCACACGTGTATCCAAAATGGACTTTTAACAGGTGATTTGGAAAATTTTAAAGTTTTAAAAAATTCCTTTTTTTCAAATAAAAGAAATATAATGGTATAAAGATACACTTTAGCAGTCTAAGATAATGCTATAATCATATAAAATTACAATTTGTTATTTTCTGTTAACAGCTGTTGTGGAAAAAAGTTGAATTTTAAAGTGTTAAAAATTTTCTTTTTTATTTGGAATAAACATATATATATTTTTTCTTACACTATAATGGCATAAACTTACAACTTAGGTGTTTCTTTTTCTCTTGTCTTCTCTGAATATCTTCAGTCAACTGTTGGAATTGCCTCTCATGTTGTTTAACTGAAAAGTGTAAGTATACCTGTTACGTATTTTTTTATGTTTTATGTTCTTCGTAGACTAAACGCAACAGAAAAACGCAGATAACAGCTTGTATAATTTATTACACTAAACTATTAACAAATATAACAAATATAACATAAATTATATAATAACAGTGACAGATATTAAATTACAACATTCGAAATTAATTACAAAACAAAATAATACTAGTTTCAAACTTCAAAATTAATCACAATACAAAATGGTACTGGCCTGTACCTAATATAATGATCTAAAATGAAAGTCTCAAATTCCAGTCTAGGGTGTGAATTTGGTCCCACGAAGAAATTCTGAAGCTTAAATGAAGAAGTTCAGAAACAGTTCACAGTTCAATAAATTCGCCGACTCTCAGCACAAGCAGTAATTCAGATGAATCGTAGAGATTGACGAAATAAAATCACAGCTTCCATTGATCTAACTTTAGTCATGAATCCAAATTGAATAATCAAAGCAAACACTTAATCTTTCTCAAATAACTGACTCTCCTCTTTTCTTCGAATAATAACTGATGTCTGAATCTCTCTCTTATCTCTCTCGCATCTTCGTCTGTTTATATATTGTAGGCCTAAACTCCTCGAAAGACCGCGAGAATTCTACAGGTCTCCAGAGCAATCCACGCATGTCCGTTCTTGCACGAGACTACATGTCTAGACACGAAGTCACCAGCACTTCATTTACAAACATATGATTGGATTACTTAATTCAAGAAAATTCTAAATGTTACCCTAAATATATAACAACATATTTTATTAGTTTAAACTTCAAAACAATAATATAAATATGGAAAAATGAATAATAGAAATGAAAATTCAAACACAACACGACATGTTGTCGTTTACAAAATATTTACACGACATTCACATAACAATACCAATTAATGTTTTATGAACTTTCCAATATAAAATAAATTATTTGTATCAGACAATTAAAAAAATTAGAGAAAACAAGCAGTAAAATGATTTTTTTTTAACATTAAAGATTTCAAGTTAAACCTCAAGTTTATGATCTCATCACTTTGAAAAACCATTACATGCTCTACAATAATACTTTAAGCATAGTTCCTCATTTACAAAGTGTTAAAAAAAACAACATTCAATCTGAGATAACCACATGCAACACATCTTTTACTAAATACAACATGAAATGTGTTAACATAACCATGAAGTTGAACAGGTCTATTACTGAAAATAGTTAACAATGAAGTAACATTTTATGTCTAAAGGGTTTAACATGAATATGTAAAAAGTGCATCTAATAAGAAAGTAGCACTTGTATAAAAATATGGCAGAGATTAAAAAAGAAACTACTTTAAGTATTTCTAGCAGTATAACATTTTTTAGCAAAGTTTCAAGAGATGTAACATGGAATATTTCAGAGGTGTACCACATTTCCTGAAAGTATTTGAAAGGCTAAATACACACATACACACATCTGAAAAAGAGTGTGTGTGTACATCAAACCTCAGACTTTATAAATATATATATACATATATATTTTCTGCAAGGCTTCTGAGGGTAGGTGAGTTCTTGTCTCAAGGTACTGGTACCATGAACTGTACATCTTTTAATTTTAGTAATTTCCTGTCAAGTTTATAATACCACCTCTACAAATCAAGCTACCAAAGATAAAAATCTTAGCTGCTTTAATTTATAATTCAATGCTAACCTCACAAAATATTATCATTCATTCCAGTAACTGTGATAAAAAAATTGTACAAAATGTAATTCTTGTTTAGAGAAATATTAAACCAGTAAAACTGATGTTTTATATCTACATCACTGAATGTTCTCTTTACTGCTTTAACTATTTCTACAGTACATTTAAAATGTCTTTCCTTATAAGCTAACGTTTGAGAAATGGATTCACTTGATACAATCAGTAGGTCAAAAAACAAACAAAAACCCACCATACTTTGTTTGTTCATTTTCTATAACACTTGGACTGCTTTTCTTATCATACTGAAAAATCTGAGAGAAAAAAAAGAGAAACAAATGGACAAAACATTTAATATTAGCACCCAATACTCAATAATACAAGGCCACATAAAATTGAAAAAACAAACAAACACAATAAACTACCACATACAAATTTAACTTAATAAACGTTACTCAGGAACAATAACCTTGAAAAAAGGGTGATACTTTCCCTCTGTAGCTTCCCAATTTGGAAAACTTGCAAATTAGTATGGATTAAAGCTTCTTGAAAATTCATGAAAATTTCATGCAAAGAAACATATGTTGATTTGAGTAATCAGAGAATTTCTAACCTTCTAAAATTCAGAACAACAAATCAACATTCTTATCTCATTCAGATCATTCCCAAAACATGCAACTGCTATAATCTATAGCATCAGAAAATTCAATATATTTGACCACAATCCACTTGGAAACAAAGTAACAGTTGAAGTGATAAAAAATGAAAACAGAACATGAAAGCAACATACAAACACACATACATATACAAACATAAGTGAGTACAGTTCCATAAAAAGTCAAAATTTTTTTTTTACAATCAGATTTCAACCAGATTAGTTATCAATGGGTTTTAGTTGTCATCTAACTGACACAGTTACTATCAAGAAATCATTGACCAGTAGCCATGAGCAGTTGCACCCACTGCAAGCAGTGTCTCTGAGGCTGATAGAAGAATCATGACCATCTTTGTGATGAGTCTAACAAAAGTTTCCTATCTAGGCTTTCTGTAAGTAACATACTGCATCTTTCCTAGCATCAAATAACATGGTTAAAATATCATTGAGTGAAACAATGTAATGATTTAGTAATGTTACTGAAATCATCCATAAAGAGTGTTTATTAATTATACTGAAAGGGTTTAATCAGCTCATTCAAAGTTATTCTAATTTATTGTAACACAGAATATTCTGAAAAGCATATTAAAAGTGTTTTAATGTGTGAATCTTAGACTTTGAGTCAGATTCTTTACTTTAACTGTAAACCTCTTCTAGTTAGTGCTTGTGTGCTCCACTCAACACTACATTATTCAATCAATATAAATAATTTGTGACTGGTAGTAACAGTCAAAATTCCAACAGCTAACCTACTTGGCCTGCCTGTCACAGTAATATCACATTGTAATTGTACTTAATTCAAGTTCTGATCATTTCCTTAGAATAAATTTTTAGAAACAAGGCTTCATAAACTTTTTATTTTTAATAACTACTTATTTATAAACATGCTGTAGAAGCATATTCTAGACATACATAGCATATCAAAGTCAAACAACTGTGAGTATTTTGTTTGTTTTGAATTTTGAGCAAAGCTACATGAGAGCTATCTATGCTACATGTCCCTAATTTAGCAGTAGAATAGAGGGAGGGCAGCTAGTCATCACCACTCACCACAAACTCATGGGCTACTTTTTTTACCAACAAATAGTGGGATTCATTGTCACATTATAATGCTTCCATGGCTGAAAAGATCAGCATGTCATGTGTGATAAAGAATTGAACCCATGACCCTCAGCTCACAAGTCAATCATCCTAACTGCAAGGAAACTGAAATACAAAAGCACAAACTGAATATTCAGAGAAACTCTTACAATGCTACTTTTTTTTTTTTAACTCATAGTATTACAAAAGAAAAAGAACCGTAAAAACTATGAGCAAGTAATTCTAGCAGTGGGTTTGGATTTGGCTGCTAAAGAATTTAATTGTCTCAAATATCTACAGCAATAGACTTTAAAATTTGATATCATTTGTCAAATCATTTCATGAACTTTTAACCTCAACAATCCTCACCGATGTTTTAGTAGCCACAGACTTTATCTCTTTCTCTTCTTTTTCCACTTGCTTAATGATTTCTGACACTAAAAGAAATGTAAGTCACTCACATGAAATGTAAATAGCTCAATTTAAAAAACAAAAACACCTCTTTATAATTCATGAAAATATTCATTTTAATAGCCAAAGCTTAAGCCTTTTTGGGAGTGTGGGCTGTATTTAAGCCCATACCCAACAAACATCATTAAAAATATTAATACAAATTTTAAAAGTCAATCAATTCTTTCAGAGCCAATGATTTTGTTCAGAACAAGTTTGTAATAAATATGTAAGACACCCAAACTTTCTCTTCCAAATACTTATGCAAATCACTGAATTGGAGTTGATTTTGGAAACAGTTTTAGACACATTTCTGGGATTGATTTTAGTCCAAGGGAAAACACAAGATGTGTTTTAAGTAAGTAGCAGTGTTATAACTTTTAATTGCAGAAATTAATTTGTTAGTAGTGGGATACTAAATTAGATAAAGTAAACTGATGACAAATGGATTACTGAGGTAACTGTTAAGGTGGTTAAACTAGTCTAGGTTGAACTTGACTCAATATGACATCGTGTTTGCTGACCAAGAAAAATTAACTTTGATACTTAATACTTAACAGTTTCTGAATACATGTATCACTCAGATTTCCTATTTTCTATCTATAAATTTATTGTTTGGTTTACTTTTTTCTGCATCTGGACTAAGGATTTGACAAAGGGGTAGGAAGACTGTAGAGTCAGCTCTTACATTATGGAAATGGTCCATAAATCCAATAAAAGCAAGAAATTTCATGAATCATTACCAGATCATTCTTCTGTATGGTTATTAATTCTTACATAGCTCGTCCCTCAGAAACAAGTTGTATGTTGTAAAGCATCAACTTTATACCAGTTACAGTTTAATTATAAGCTGTTTCTTTCAATGTATATAATATTTATGGGTGTTTGTCCTTTCTGACTCACCATAAAACAAACTAATTTAGGTGTATGAAAAGTACTATGGCATTGTGAGTAGATTTATTATTCAGTACTATATAGTGAATTAATTGTTTAATTATATTGCAGAATACTTTTAATTTCACCTTATTTAAGGCTGAAAAAATAATCTGTGACATAAACACTCAATGATTTTGGTGCTGGTAAGCCCTGAATAGGTAAAACTGTGGTCAACAGAAGAGGTTGTGGTCAGTCAAAGAATGCATTAGGTTTCAATGTTGTAGGTTATATTTTCTATTTTGTTTTCTGCAAAAAAAAAGGGAATTCTACACTTTACTTGGTCTTCCAGCATATACTAAATAAGGAAGGTTACAGGATAAATAAATGGATATACATGTACTTCACCCTTTAATTTAGCCCTTTTTACTTTGGTCTCTTTTATAAAATTGTAATTCAAAGTTGTAGATTGGAATCACAAATATATATATCAATTTTAATGAATAATAAAACTGTCAAGAAGTTTCTCACCTGGTTGAGGTTGGATAGCATCACATTCTGCATTGTAGAGAATAACAAAAGCTTTATGTCGTTTAATAAGACACTATGACAGAAAACAAAAGTGATTCAAACTGTGTAGAAAACCAGTCAATTTAAAAGACATTTTTAAAACAATCAACTCAGTTTACTTGTTTCAATAACACAAAATTGTTAAGATGAAATTACAAAAACTAAGAATAAATTATTTCAATATAAATAGGCTGGGTATGGCCTAGTGATTATTGTGTTATACTGTAAATCAGAGGGTTTATGATTATATCCTATTGCCATGTTTGTTACTCTGGGTAGGTTAAACAACAAGATATATACATGTTAAAGAAGAAATGAGAAAATAACCTAAGCTGTTACAATTTCATCTTTCATTGAGTTTAACTATCCTGGATCCTAGAGCGGGTAAAATAAAACCTTTTACATACAGCTAATACACTTACTAATGGGCAGAAATAATTACAGGAGTGTAGTATACCACCCTCTAGTGGCACACTGTTAGGACTAAAAATTTAACCTGATGTACAAGCTTACAGTTTAATAAATAAATATAATAATTTATCATAGTCTATGTTTACTGTAATATACCACCTTCTGATGATATACTGTTAGCACATCTCACTCACCCTCTTTGTCACTTCTTAAAAAGCTGATAGGTTAATATGGCAAAGATAAATTCAAAATAATAAGATTTTTGGTGACTATATATGACACCTACAGTCCTTTCACTTCAATTCACAGTTGTCAGTAAACAACTTTGATGAACATCAAATAACAAGCTTCACTGCTCTGTCAAGAACAAGATTTCCACTTTCCATGGACCTGAGTGATTGTTTACAGTTTGTAATCAAACCTAAGTGTTCTAGAAATTCCATTTGACCAATGACTGAATTGAGTGTATTCTCCAATCATGCATTAGATAAAGTCCAAAATATAGGTTGACTAGTGTGGATGTAACGCAAACTTATAATGAGTTACATGAAATTTTTATAACTTGTATAACATTCTCCCCTCCTTTTTCTGTGATCACACTTATAAAAACTGCTATTTGCCATTAACAGAAAACTATTACATTAAATAACCATCCTAAATATTCGAACTAAAATGCATCTTGACTGGAGAATTTAATTAATTTATTCAGACTATAATCACGTCTTTTTCTTAAGTTAATACATTTTTCTAATGCAACAGTTCCTTTTAAAAAGGTAACAATTAGTTTGAACAATTCTGTAATTTCTGGAAGAGCCAACTGTTGGACTTAACAAACATGAACTGGGCTAGTTCATACTTCTACAAAGTTGCAGCCATGTATCTGTAACAGTATAGTTGTTCTGGTTACACATGCAGTCACTATCTGTAACCATGGAAATAAACACACTTCTTGTTGTACACACAGTTTTTTTAAATAGCAGAACATCCTATTAGTTAATGATATTAATAACATAGAATTTTGACAGTAATTATTACTGAAAACATTTGTTTGACTCAGATCAAAATAGACATGGCTTCTAATGTAGTTTCAAATGCTTTAGGCCAGAGGTAAAGCTATATCAGCTGTTTCAGTCCCACATATGTAGTACTCACTACCTAAGATAGCTCATCCTGAGACTGGCAGACTGACTTTTGATTACTAATCTAATGTTTAATTTCACAAGCTTTAGGTCAAAAATGAAAGTACATGAGATGTTTCAGTTCCACCCATATGGTCACCCATCATGAGATAGATAAGATAAAATGAAAATGCCAGCAACTCTCATCAAAAACTGGTATTAAAACAGTCTGACACCGAAGAAGCTAACAGAATTCCTCTTGTAATTACACAACAAACAAAACTCATATTGCCCTGCATTCTAAAATAATATTTTCATTTGCTTTAACTTAATGACCATTGAAAACAAATTGTCTCTGAAAATCCTGCTATTTCCATTCAGAAATAAAATTTGTTTTCAGGCCTCAAAATTTGTGACAACCACAACACTTTCTCTAAAACAAAACCAAAACCACTAAAAGACCGTGAGAGAAAGATCAGACATACTTAAAACAGAGAAAAGAACAACGCCTGTATCATAGAGCAAGAACAAGTAATCATTAGTATTTGGTAACAAAGACCTTTCTGTTGCTCGACACTTTCACTAACCTAATACTTCTATCAGTAACATAGTTCTCTTATGTATCAAAACTAGGTTCCAGATTATCCTCAATACATTATCACTCTTAACATAGATGACATTTACACCATTAACTATGATTTTGTATCAATAATATTTGACCTTTAACACCTCTGATAATTCATCATTGACATATTTACTTATTTGGTCCTCTTTGTTAACGTTAAGAAACATACTTATAAAATTTTGCTCCAATGTTGATTTTAAGAAATACACCAACATCTAATTATGTTACAGTACAAACCGTATGATGTCTTGCTTGAATAAAATTGTACACAGGTTAATGGCACATGTTGTTCTATCAACTAACTTCGAAATGTAACATAACCTGAAGAGTGTTGAGGTAATTAATAAATGAAATAAACTTGTAAACAAAGAAATTGATGATGACAATAAACCTACTTGAAGTAAAAATCATTTTAAAAACGATGACTTAAGAACTAGTTTTAACACATGTTTTGTTATTAAATTTCACAAATCTATGAAACTCTTAACAGGAAACATGCTTCACCTGTCTGTTGCCTTGAGTACTTAGTCCAACAGCTTTCATTTCTTTCTTCAAAATTTTTTCTGAGAGCAAGTGATACACCAGTTTAGGCAATGGTTGTCTTTTCTTTTCATTTGTTCTAAATGTAAGAATAAAAGGAAAGAATCCTACAACTGAATTACTTAAGCTCAGTTTACGAAGTACCATTTCTACCAAAAAATGTAGCACCTAATTATCAAAAACATTTTTCAGTCATAATTAAGATTAATATTAGGAATAGTACAACAATTTATACAATACAAACTAAAGTATTTCTGAAACTATACTACAGTTAGGAGAGAACAAAGCAACCAGTACTGTCCTTTTTTATTTATTTATTAAGAATGCTTTAATAATTTATTTACTCATATACAATGAGTGATAATTAGTTTGTTCCAACTAATGCTAAAAATTGTAAATTGTAAAAAGAATGGAAAATTCAATTAGATAGTATTTTATTATAAAAGATGACAAAATTCAACTAGAAATCAAGATTCTGAACTCTCCTATTTAGTTTTTGTTTACAGAAACAAAACTCAGCACTGCAATAGTTCAGCATAAAACTAGAAATATTTTTATACTTCAGGAGAAATTACTCAACATTTTTTCAAGGTTTTCTTCTTTTTCCCTAGAAAGGCACTTGTCTAGATGAATGTTGATGTTTTTTATTGGCACAGAAACACTGCATACAGGACATGCAACTTAAAAAATACACATATATATATAAATACATAAAAGCAGCTAAGAGTTAATGCTTCAGATCCTAATAACATGGTTAATTGATCTAGTAAGGCTTTGTTGTTATTAAACAATGGATAAAACAAGAAATGGCTAAATGCCTACAATGGAATTTTCAAAATGTGCAACACATTCGATAACATACTATCAACAGAAAATGACAGAAAACTGTACTTCACTTGAGAAAAATAAAACTTCAAAACTATTATCAAATTTACTATGGTTGATATGATACATATCTAGATATTGATGCCCAGATATGGTATGTATCAAGATAGTTTTTACAGAAAAATCTTAATTTATTTTGCATTTTCTATTGTTGTTATAAGGATGGTCAAACCTGACAGACTATATTTACAATTAGGGTAGTGAATATAGCAAATAAAATATGAAGATTTGTTTTTGAAAACTTGAAATTTATTTAAGGTTTTAAGGATTACACAAAAGAAATTTGTTAACTTTTAGATGAATAAAAGTATTTTTAATCTTAAAACTTCACACTCAGAACAGTCACTACTTTAATTCTGTATATTAAAACACTGATTTTTAACAAAAATAATTTATTCACCAGAACTCTACCATTGAGCTGATTAGAGATTTGTTTGTTTTGAATTTCGTACAAAGCTATGTGAGGGCTATCTGCACTAGCTGTCCCTAATGTAATGGTGTGAGACAAGAGGAAAGGCAGCTAGTTATCACCACCCACCACCAACTCTTGAGCTACTCTTTTACCAATAAAAAATGGGGTTGATCATAACATTATAATACCCACATGGCTGAAAAAGCAAGCATGTTTGGTGTGACAAGGATTCAAACCTGCAGTTCTCAGATTGTGAGCTAAACATCCTAACCATCTGACTATGCTTGGCCTGATAAGAAGTCTAAAAGGTTTTCATATTACCTGTGAAAACAAACTTCCTCCTTATAAACTTTCACTTAAACATAATAAATATGTGCTTAAATTAATAATAGTTTTTTATGTTGATTTTAACACTTTTAACACAGGTAAATTAATATGCAAGTTTACATATCGAGCCAAATCAAGGATCCAGTAGGAGGGCCAAAAGCTCAGAAATAAAACTGTTTTGCAGCAAAGAAAATTCATAGTATAATTCTAAATACCTTTTTAATATCAATCATAAAGTTTAATTAGAACCCTAAAATGTAAGTTTCACAAATTATGGAATAAAACTAATAAAAATAAGCACACATCTGATCCATCAGCTTACACTGAAAAAAAAAGTGAAAATCTCAAAAAAATTCTTTTTTTTCTAAGTTTTGCAATAAGTGTTGTTTTTTATCATTCTCTAAACATACATGTGTCTTGTAATCTAAAAATTAGAGCTTATTCCTAAACATGACAAGGATGACTTATCGAGTAAACAAGTTTGATATATGTTAATTCAGAGCAACATAGCTGAAGATCTTAGATTGTTGTAGCAATAATAGGTTTTGAATATATTGTTTCTAAAGATTTAAACTTAAACACATAAATGTTATGACTGTACTCATAATCATAAAACTTAAATAAAAGGTAGAATGTTTTATTTGGATTTTGCCATGTTTTAGTAAGCAAAGAAATATGACTTAGTCTTCACAAATCTTTGCTGACCTTTATCAAACAAAGCAGATTTATCTGTTGTCTCAGACTTGGATTCTCCACTCGTAGATGCTTCTTTGCTAGAAATTACATCTGCATCTGTTGGTGATGTTATGGTTTTGGAAGGTAAAAAGGCTTTAGCTGATGGCATCAGTACACTGTCTTCACATACAATACCCGACCTTTCCTTAAATGATTATGAATAAGAAAGAGTTTAATTTTGAATCTATCTATCCAATGAAAGAAACACAATTATTCTCTAATAACTCAAAAAAGAATTACTATTTTTGAGTGATAAAAAGAGATGTCCAGAGAATATAAAAACAAGTAGTGTTACTTAACTTCATGCAATTCATGTTCAAAATACGTTTATGAAATTCGAAGTTTTTAAAAACATAAAATTAGTGTAAAAGTAAGGAAAATCATTATCACCCAGTTCAACAAATTCAAAATTTGTTTCAGCTTAGTAGTTATCAAACCTTCTGCAGTTGATATTGTAATTCTTGGTTCTACTGTCATCATGTAGTTCATGCTCAGGATACAAGAATGTTAATCTCTGTCCACCAAATATGACACACAGTAGCAGGAAAGATCTTGGTTCTAAGAGTTATGTACAAACCCACAGTGAAAGTAGTGAAGCAACATCTCCTTCCACATAATAAACAGCAAGTGTGTTTGTATTCCTAATGTAGCTGTAAACTTCGTTTCTTAGCTTTATGTCATGACCTTTGATAAAGTCACATTCAAAATTTAATTCATCAAATTTATTATCAATGTATTCAAATGAGCAGGGCACAAAATATCAAGAACAAGGTTTATAATTCAAGTTTTAACACAAGTATTAATTTCTTAAATTAAAAAACAAAGATTTAAGAATCTATTCAATCTTCACTTCTCTATATCATGAAACACTTCTTCACCCTAAACTGTCTATTTTAGATTTTCTTTCTCCCCTCATGAGTTTAATACAAATTATACATTTGTAGTATAGATATTATTAAGACATAATTTATAGCTTCCAATGCTCTTGTTTTACCCAGATATAAACTAGAAGATTAAATCCAATGCCATACCCTTCTATCAAATATTAAAGAAAGAATCTAATGGTTCATCCTTCAAAGTTTAAAGAATCTAGTTTCTAAAAAAGTATTTTTTTTTTTATAAGTGCTGTACATTTTCTTAAATATTACATTGTGCATTTTTAAACATAAACCTGAATAAAAGTTTTTATAACAAAGTATTTCTACATAAGCTCATCTTAAAATCATTTGCTAATCAGTTGAATATTGGCCTTTACGACCGTAAATTAGACATAGTCCATAGTTTTACACATACAAATCTTGAAAGAGTTTCTTTTCTGTGCTTTTACTCAAAGGCCTCATGTTTAACTATCTATTCTTTCCTTTGTTTTTCACACCAAAATGTTTTAAAAACACAAAGTTTCAGGTATTTCTTTATGTGATATATTGATATTTAAGAAAGGTTACAAAATTAATAAGGTCAACATTTATATAGATTTGACACATATGAATACCAGTTCAAAATTTTTTTAAATAAGAAATATATCATAGTTTTGTATGACTTTCATTGAAGCATGGACATATTAAGGATCATTGCTATTGGATTCTTACCAATAAACCTTTCTCTTCTGGAACTCTGCAAAAAGAATTGGATTGATCATCATTTGAAACTTTAATTTTTCTACCAAGTTCCTGTAGATTACGTTCTTCTAGCCTAAGAAATTTTCTAAGGGTTTCTCTACATAAAAAGAAGAAAAATACTGTAAAAAATATAAACAATTAAACAATAATGATACGTCATTAAGATTGTTTTTCAAAACAAAAAAGGTCCTTGATGTTGTAGAGACAAACTTGAACAAATCTTTTCAATTAGATATTTTACATAAAATGAAACCAACCAACCAAAATTCAATCTTTTTTATAAACTTATGAGCGTTATAATTCTATACTTTAAATGTACTTTCAATACACATTTACCTCCTCTAACAAGATTAGCTATTTTCATCCAGTGCTGCCATCTATAGATGAACGTATTTTTTGTTTTGTGTTTTTACCCATGCCACAAGCCTTCTGCTCCTCCCTGTTGGAAATAAATGGTTCCAAAATGTTTCTCAAGCCAATTATCATGCATTATTTTTCAACTGACAGAAGCATGACATACATGATTCCCACTATACACCTCTACTAAATTATCACTTCAAAGTTTAGCATAAGACATAATTGCATGTAGGTAACTATAAGAAATACATTTTCAGTAAAGAAAAATTATAACTTCCAATATGATACCTCTACTTACAAGGTTAGCATCCAACACTGAATTAGAGGCAAGACTGGTACAAAGGAATGACAAAAGTAACTTCCCAAAAGCATCCAAAGAATACTTTGGAAATGTGAGAGACAGTCAAATCTCAAGATCTAATGAGAGGAACTGCACTTCTTCTGAACCAGGTATACTTTTTACCTACCTGTGAAATGTGTAGTAAATGAAGGCAGAAAAGAGATAAGTGCATTCAAGTGGGAGAGAACTGTGAAAGAATAATGGTTCCAGCCAAAAAATGTGTACAGAACTCAAACCAACATGATATAAAAGTGGGTAAATTAATGGACGTAAAGTGGATGTAAAGTGGCTCAGATTCAACTGACCCTACTTGGTAAGTCAACTACATCCAAAACCCACGCTGCATGGGGGGTAGGATAAAGATCATACCATTTTCACCTCAAGTTCAAGAGACCAGAAAGAAACTGGAACCACTCTGACTCATGAGCATGGCACACAGGATATTTCCCATTTATCAGTCCAGGAAACTGATGTCCAGTATCGAAAGTATGTCCATATGATAAAAACCACTTCCCCAACAGTAAAACTGAACAAAACCATTCAAAAAGCAACAACATCCTCAGCAAAAGACACACTGAGAACAGTGAAAATGACAGTATTGAAATAATCCTCTTAACTCCACTGTGACCTATAACGCATATTGTATAATTATGGTCCTGACATCCACACAGGGATAGGATGAGGGCAGCCACTTAAAGGGTGAATTGCAATTTCATGTCTCAGTCCTTTGTGATTGAATAAAGCATAATGAAGGACATCATGCCATTTCCACCCACAGAACACCACCATCCTACACTGCACTGAATGGTTTTAGCCATCTTTTCATGGAACCTTGGTGACTGACCCATGCATCCCAGCCCTGAAAGGATGTAAATCCAGATAAGGAGGAGGAAACAGGACATCTATCGACATATGGGCCTAGTCTAATTATTAAAGCAGATCATCCAGCAGTGTATGAGAGAACAGTAATGAGAGCTGCCAAGGTTCCATTGATTAGGAAGAGCCCACTGAAGGTACTGCACACTTTGGGCATGGTTAGCATTACAGGAAATTTAAGGACTGCCTCCCAAACATGTAAAACAAAACCTCACAGTTGTTGGTATAGAAGAAAACAATCTATATAATGATATGCAAGAGCAAACAGATCTGAAACCCATAAGGAGCAAAGCATGCTAATCTCATCACTTAATTGCCAGGCAACTTATTCAGCATAAACCCAAATATTTGGGGAGGCAAGAAAACCAAATAGGGATGTGAAGTTAGGTCATGTAATGATGAAAGATGCAGTTCATAGGAAATAGGAGGAAGAGATAAAACATCACATACTTGAGAAACGAAATCCAAAAAGACTGAATCATCAGGAGGGGGCAAGGGAAGGCACGACAAAATCAGGAAGTGGAAATGGGTGATCCAAGTCCTCATAAGCCTGAATGTGCTCCGCATGTTTGGGAGGTAGTGTGGCAAGGTCTGGAGATAAAAGTTGACCTAAGTACTGCTCAATATCCCTGCAAATAAACATTGATAAATCTCCCTGTGAGATGCTCACACCCAAGGCCTGTGATATAGCATTAGTCAGGTGATGATATGAACTTTGGAATTCATAATCAAAAGGAGCAAACCAAAATTATAACAACTGTAATAAACTGGGATTAAATTATAGACAGTCTATGTAAACTTGGAAGTAATTTAAATGAAAAAAGTTTGGCAAATATACAAGTCTGAACAGCAAATTTGAAAAAGAAAACATACAAGCAAAAGCACTGTTAAATGAGAAATGACAGCCTTGTACAGTTATGTAGAGGAATTCAAATGTATCACGTTCCAAATAGTAGATATGTGACATACAATGTTGTGCATGAGAGACATGTTGGAATCAAATGATTCCAACAGAATAAAAAGCAGAAAGCTTGTAACATGAATAGAGAAAAACGTGTGTAGAGGGCAGCAATGGATGAGAATAGGTAATCTTGAGAGAGGAAGTAAGTAACATTCTATAGTACTAAGTTCAATTTAATAAGCAAACAATAAGAAAATGTTATTTTAAAATGTATTTTCCATTTTTATACATCAAAAAGTTATGTCTGGCATTTTTATTTCAAACAATTACTATCCAACTCTTCCATCGTGTTGAAATATCTTGGTACACATGTCCCACCTATTAATTACGATGATTATCTGACTTTTATATTTTATGTGCCAAGCAAATTTTTCTTTTACATTTGATATCATTATTTTGTGTGTAATATTAGCATTCATATATGCTTTATATAATGGTGGTGTCTGTTAATGAGACATTGTTTCTTAATACCAAAGATCCTCAGAGCAACTAATGTATTTAATATAAAAATCTTAAGAAAACATCATACATGCTGAAATTTTCCTTCTTTCTTGCATCTGAAACTAAGTAAATGGAGTTTATTTGTTGAAATCAAGATTTTATTATCATAAGTTACTTTCTAAAGACTTTTCATAAACAATCACTTTTTAAAAAATAGTTTTAATTTTTTAGATTTTTTTATAAACTTTGACTTCTGCAATTTTTAAAAGTGAGTTGTTGTTGTTTTTTTATAGCAAAGCCACATTGGGCTATTTGCTGTGTCTACCATGGGGAACTGAAGTCCTGATTCTGGAGTTGGAAATAGAAAGACTTATCACTGTCCTGCCAGGGGACTTTTGAAAAAGAAACAATTTTGTATAATTAGCAAATTAAACACAATATTAATTCAAACTGAAATGAAAAATGTATAAAATATAATAAACAGGAGTTAAATATACTCTCACATCAGTCTGAAGTAATGCTTCAGAAAATCATCTACAATTCTGTTGTTTCTTAGCTCTGGTTCAGAAGTTTCCTGAAATAAATGAGAACTTTCTGATAAGTTTCCATATGAAAATATCAAATTTGTCAGCCAAAAACACACATGCTAGATTTTTAACATAAAACTATCTCTTGCCTAAAATAGAACTCTAAAGTACAAAACACACAATCAACATTAGCAGTAATCTTTAGTCCCAGTTAAAAATACTCTAAAGACAAAACACTGAAGTCTTACCTTTTTACCTGAACATCCATTCGTTAAACTTTGTTGTAAGAATTAATTTTGCTTAAACAAGTGTGGGCAATAAAATGAAACAAATAATTCAATTTCTGTGTTGCTGACATAAAATTCTCTCATTTTTGTACAATAAAACAAAAACACTTACTACTGTAAAACTTTGTAAAGTTATTGAATTTTGAAATGTTTTAGAATCTAAAATATTTTATCACTACACAGTATTGAAGATCAGAATATATATAAATACATATTGTATCAACTAAATTCTCCTTTCCAAATTCTACCTTTTATACAAACATATAAATAAGTGTAAGCACTAATAAAGCATTGAAATCAGTAGATAAAGAATGAACACTCCCTCAAAATATGTTTGTACAGTTAAATTTTCATTTTATTTCTAACTTCACTGTATTTACAACTAAAACAAGGAAGATATTACATCAAAAGTGTTATCACAGTGAAAGTAAATACTTTTCTGGTGCATTTTCCTGTTTTTTTCAATCAGATCACAATTTCCACTTCTTAATCAATTGTGAGAAAGTATTATTTCTTATTCAAATTAATTAACTTTAAAGAATAACAGATAATAAACAACCAGCTGTGAAAAATAAAATTAATACCATTCCAAACCACTTTACTAAATGCTGTTAAAACTTCAGTCTGAAAAATTACAAAAAACTACCTTGTGTCATTACTACTTTTTTAATTTTTTTAAAAGAATATTCACACCCACTGGTTTTGTTACAGAAACATTTTACTACAAATCATGAGTTATTTGATGATTTCCACCACATTTTGTTATAAACAAAAAATTAATTCACTTGTACATTTCTTTCAGTAACAATAAAGTGATAGACATGTATATCACTAATGCACCAAAACATTTCTAATGCTGGTCTTTAACTACATAATGCAACTTCAAGAGATCTGTTCCTTTCAAAATTCATGGAATTTTATTTTAAATTCCAAGAACGTTACTTAAAACATGTAGTTTCAAATGGTCACAACTTGCACCAAAACACTGAATCAAAATTGAAGTTAACATAAAACATTCTGTTGTCCTATAGTAAGTAAATGGAGAAAACATAGTGTACTGCTAGATTCTACATCACTAATCTTAAAAACAAAATCTCATTAGCACATTGGTTGCTGCAATGTTAGACATTTATTACATCTGTGCCATCAGTATTATAAAGCAATCAGGTTTATGTAATTTTATTTCTTATATGATAATATTTGACTACCCTAGACTGTCAGTATATGTATGTTTATACTGTGACCTGCTGACAGATCATGCTGAAACTCGTCATATATTTTCTATAGCAGTTTCACTAAATCACTGTTCTTTCCTTTTTATAATGCAACATCTAATTGAAAAGGTGATATTGAATACTAAATGAATATGCAAAAAAATCTCATTTATATCTAAATCATTTATTGGATTATTATCTCAACAAGGTTCAGATAGTGATGAGGCAATTAATTCTTCTTCTTATAACATCTAACCCTGACTAATACATCAACTATGTCAGGTGATCACAGTAAATTCTCAGTTATGTCAGATGATCATAGTGAATTGGAATCTCCTAGTCAAAGTGGCAGAACTGACAACAAAAGAGATGATGCCACACTCCTAACCAAGAGTTAAATGGATTTTAAATTTCTTAACAGATAGAACAGCACAAGTAAAAGTCAATAAAACTACATCTAAATCATTTAATATAACTGCAGGAGTGCCCCAAGGATCAGTCCTCTCTCCACTTCTATATGTCATTTTCGTCAGTGAAATACCTTTCCCAAATCTAACATACACGCATAATTTACAATACACAGACGACATCGCTATCTGGAGCACCTCCAGAAACCAAGTGATGGCCATGTCTTGCATACAAGAATCACTAAACAACATCTCAACATGGAGTAACAAGTGGAGAGTTGTGTTAAATCCAACCAAAACACAAGCAATCACCTTCTACAGGAAATTAAAAAAAGAAAGAAAAAAATCTAAAAAAATAAAATTATCACTCGGAAATACAACCATTAACATCAGCAAAAAATCACATTCCTTGGCATTACTTTCGACACAAAACTAACATGGAAAAAACATGTTAACAATATACACTCATCAATTAGAAAATGGATTTCACACTTAATGACTCTAACCAGTAGGCAATCAAAATGTTCACCAAACACCATTATCCAAATATACAAGGCTTACATCCGTCCACTAATAAAATATGAATGTCAAGTAACATACAATATGTCAAACAACACACTCCAAAAACTCCAAGTTCAACAGAACAGAATACTAAGATCTGCATTCAGTCTACCGTCATTCATGCCAGTAAATTACATACATCAAATAAGCAACTTACCCACACTAAGAGATAGACTAACAGAAATATCACACAAATATCATCTTAAAGCAGTAAACAGAAACAAACTAACGGCATCACTATACAAATTAGCTTGTGCACCAACAAAATACATTTCACCTTACAACATAATTCAAGAATCACAAATTACACAACAAAGTATCTAAAGAACTAAACTCATGTTAATAATATGTATTCTCTTTTTTCAGATATCGGGCACAGGACAGGCAAAACTTTCGGTGCCTGTTGGGGCACTCCCATTTCCCCTCCAGAGCAAATATTTAGGCATTGGATTTTTAGATCCCAGCCCAGGCAACTTTATTGCCAGACCCTGATTTGGGTTGTTTGAGTCCATGTTCACATTTACCTTGACTTTTGCCTTTCGAGACAGGACCTGGCCATTCTCTCCAGTGCTGCCTTTGCCTCGGTCTAGGATAACATTTAGAGTGACTTCCTTCACCCCCCCCCCCCAAAAAAGAGTCAAAAACTATTTAATAAATAGATAAATAAAACTAAACCTAATAACCTTTCACGAAAGGGGACGAAGAGGAACCACAACGTTCCTGAACGCCCCAGTTGGAGAGAGATTCTTACGATTTCTCTCTCTCTAAACTAAACCCCTGCCACATTAGTTTGCATTTCCTGACCAATGCTTGGCACACAAAGTAGATGGAACACATCACAAAAGATTTCCTTTCACTGGCAGCCCAATCATAGCAGACAAACACCCTTCAACAACAATTCTTCAATTTAATAGATGCATTTAATCTGATGATTACAAAAGATAAATGTAATTTACTTGTTTACCAGACAAATTCCAATGTAGAAAAATGGCTTCTAAACAATCCAGTACATTGAAGATTTCATGTTAAAGACTGGAAGAAGACTGATGTTGCAAAACTCAAAAAATATTTGAGGATAGTAATGTTTATGGGTTTTGTACAACATCCAAAAATTTCACTTTATTGGAATGAAAAAATAAAATTCTACAAAAATAGTTTTTTCCCCAAGATTATGGAATGAAACTGATTTCAGCTCTTACTGAGATTCATAGGTTTTAGTGATGAACTGGCTGCTGGAAGCAATCAACTGGCCAAAAATAGAGATTTGGTTGCATTGCTTGACACAAATTTCACTGCAGCTAAAATTCCAGGAGAAATATTGGCAATTGATAAATCTACGGTTCCTTGGTGTGGTCTCCTCATATTCAGACAGTATAATGCACGTAAATTAAATAAGTGTGGTGTGAAGATATAAAAGTTATGTGATCCAAGTGATTACACATATACTATCTGTGTGTACATCAGGAAAGGAGATTCTGGACAAAGAGGACGACCAACTGGAGAATTAGCACACACTGTTCAAGCTGTAGTAGATCTTATAGAACAGTGCTTGAAGAACTGTCACTACAGATAGTTATTACACTTCTGTCTTTCTGGTAAAGCCGTTACTTGAACAGCATACAAATCTTCTTGGAACTCATCACAAAAATTGAAAGGGTAATTGAAACGTTATAACAATAACAAAGCTGAAAAAACGTGAAGTCATAAGCCATGAAGACAATGATGGAATACATGTAGTAAAATAGAAAGACAAAACAGGAAATCCTTGTGCTTTCAACAAAACATGATTTGATGATAATATGTACTGAGAAGAAAACCTGCAACAATGAACAAACAGTATAGCCAAAAATTATTGTTGCTTAAAATTCTGCAAAGCAGGGTACAGATGTTTCAGATAACATGGCAAGCTACATCTTGCTTCTGAGAAAAACCATTTGATGGTTCCATAAGGTTGCATTTGAGTTTCTTCTAAACACTTCTTTTGTAAATGTACTTATTATCTATAAAGAAGTTCAAATAAAGGGTGAACAAATTACTGAATTCAGACTATCTGTCATTGAAGCCTTATGTCAAGAACAAGCACCTCCACACAAGGATTCTTCCACTAAATACACACTAAAAAAATATAAAAGTAAAGACAACAGATATCGAAGAATAAGCAAACAATATGGGGAATGCTATGCAGAATTGAAAAAGAGAGTTGACAAGGTCAAGGCAATGAAAAAATGCAAGAAAGTAAATATCTGTTGTGACACATGTGAATAGAATCTGACTTTTTGCTTGAAATGCTTTGTAAAAAAAGTATTAAAAATATTTTCTGATCAAAAGTTGCATTTTATGGTTTACGTTAAAAATAAATGATATTTTCTATGTAAAAATTTAACTTTTTTCGCATTTTTCATAGAAAAAATCCTCTTTTTTTCTATTATTTTTGTCCTTTTCATGGAAAAGTTCATTTTTATTTACGATACCATAAATTTATTTTATTTCAATGCATTTTTGAATTTTTTATAGGAAAAATAAACCTTCACATTCACTATTCTTTAATTTCCTCCATTCAAGAGATATGATGGAAAAATCAGAAGTTGTAAAGGATGAGACATTCCTGATGTGTCATATGGCATTGGAAATGACTGTATATACCAAGGAAAAAATTACAATTGAAATTAACAGATGGTGTAGCATGTGAGCAGGCCACACAGCACATCAGTACAGTAGCCAACACGTTAAACAAAAAACCTGCCTTGGATAAAAGTTATTTATGATTTGAAATGACAATATTTAGAAGAAAAGTTCCATACAACTGTATTGTATATCTTTATTTTACAAAATCCTGAAACCCTTTAAGTATTTAGAAAACTAAAAGTATTGGTTATAAAAATTTACAATAAGTAAAATTTTCACACATGCTTACAGAACTAATTATTGAAAAAGAAACTGTATTACTTGATATATATCCTTACTTCAAAACAAGTTGGGCACTGGGACTTGTATGTCATATATTTTCTAATGCAGAGAGAACAAACTGCAATGAAAGGGCAAATCAAACGTGTCATTCAAGTTTTCAAAATAAGTGTTGCTGTTTTAGATCTTACTGAGTAAAATGTCTAAACTTCCATGAATTTTTCCCTCATAAATAGATACATTATTCTGAATTATAACTTGAATAAAATGATAAAAATAAATATTAAGCTAATTATATGTAGTAAGGACAGGAAAAGTTCACAAGGTTCTAAACATTGTCTGAAATATGCTCTGAACTTTAACTTTCAGAAATATTATTCCTCAAAAAGAAATTAACAGTAGCCAACACACTTACTATGTTTTACGGTTTCTTTAACAACAAAATAAATCCTCAAAATTATTTTACTGTATCTAGAACAAAAAAGATAGCCTCTTCACCCTATTTCTGTTTTAAACAATTTATTATGGTAATTTCATTTTTTTGTTTTCAATTGATCACTTTTTTTTGCAACTCAAATTGCCTCACCAATACTGAAATTTTTATTTAAAATGGCAGCTACAAATATTTCTATCATTTTTCATAACAATGTGATAGTTAAAAAGCATTCTGTTTCTGAAATAATATTACTCATGAATTTATTCAAGTATAATAAAGTTTTCAAAATTGTGATTCAACAAATATTTAATTTTTTTGTTAATAATTTAACCTATATGTAATATCATATTTGGTGGTTTAAATCATGTTCTGACTCAAGTGTGTGGTTTGACAATCACCTGCTTTCAACTGATTGAGTTAGACAGATGCAGGCTTTAATTCATTCATTATAGAAAACTAATATACACACACACAAAAGTCACTATCAGAGGTCCTGGATGCAACGTATCACATCTGTAAAGATGAAACCCGAACAAGGAAATCAGACACCTGAATATAATGACACCAATGATAATTTTTACCCTTTCTCTCTCTCTCTAAGTGTGGTTTAACTTTTATATTTGCTATACTTTGATAATTTTATACTGAAAATTAAAAACCCTAAATCAAATATTTAAGAAGCACTTAATGTCTATATATTAAAATTTATGAAATACTTGTCAAATAGAGCTGCAATTTAGATTTTTTTGGAGTAAAACTATATACAGTTTTATGGTATATACCTCAATTAAAATGCTCAAATTTAATTTCTAAGTTCACTAGTTTTTAATAGATATGGTATTTGAAAACAAATGTAACCTCAAACAGCTATAAAGTTGTTAAGTCAAATTCTACTTACAGTTATGAGAACAAACAGTTATCATACAGACATTGAAGTACTCAAAGCAGATTGTACACCGCAAAGACTGATCCAAAGACTAGAAAATATTGTACAATATACATTACAATACAAATAAATCATTATTTGTATGAAACTTTAATCAAACACAAATATCAATGACACACTTTAGTCATTCATATCCAAATGTAATACATCACACTATATATACTTTTAAGCTAACTTAAGTATTACCATATGATCAAACCCTCATAACTTGAGTGATTTTGAAAAATAGACCTTTCCTCTTCAAGGGTAAACTGTTACAGAATTTTTATCATTTTGTGTCGAGACTTATTGAACCAATGTTTTTCTGACGACAAGAATTAATATTACAATGTCACTTTTTAGTTATTTCTTCACTATCATCAAGATAACAAACACAAGTAACTTTCATCAAATATGAATGTTATTTTTTACCTTTTAAGAATTGAAACTGATTTCAAATTTGTACTTTTGCCTTGGTACATTTCTCACAAGCTAGAAAACTACACATCTCAGCTGTACAGGTGGGAGAAAATTAGAGAGGTAACAGTTTAAAATAAATTCTACTTTAAAAATATTAAAATAAGGTAGATTTATCTCTGAAATATTAAAATCAGGGTACATTGGTAAAGAACAGGGTACCAGTGAAGATAAGGTAAAAGATATAGTTAATAACCTAAACTGCACTTATAAAATATTACTGTAACACTGTTCATTTGTTGGCTAATTCTTTTAACATGCCAAGTGAAAAAAATTCAATGTCCAGCTCATGTAATGATAAAAAACAATTAATGTATTTCCTATTTTAATGCTTCTTCAAGTTTAAACACCGTGGCAGTTTGTACATTTACAAATGATGCTAACTGCACTACACTAATCTAAAAAATAAACTTGTACTTTATGACTAGCCAAACAACCCAATATACATAATAGCTAACACAGATTAAAATACTTTACTGCAAACAAATTCTGGCTGAAACAAAAATATATTTTGACTACATTACTCTAATAGCTAGAAACAAATCTCCAAATCTTTTATTTATCAAACTCTATCTTCAACTTTACTAATGAACTTAGCATCAAAATTTTAGAGTTTTCTAGGTGTTTTAGACCTACCTTAATAAACTTTCTGACTTGAATGTCTTAATCTTACAATCTGCAGCTTCCTCTGACTGATAAACAGTTTACTACATTAAAAATAAAGTTTATAGTAAGATCATCAGCATAGCATATTAAAAGAACATACCTTTAAGGTTGGGTTCAAAATAGAAGAAAGGTTTTGAATCTCTTGTTCCATTCTAAAAGATTTCACAACTGTTATTTTATAAATGATTTTTACTAAAACTGTTAACGTGTAAAAACACTTATAACTTTTGAAATACAAGATTTAATAAATGAATTATAAGTATCGTGTTATAGAGTTTGGAAAACCAACATACAGAACTATGATGATACGAGTAATAAACCAAGAAAGGAAATATATTATGGAAGTCTGGAAAATTATTAATTTAATCAAAGTTGGATAAGTTATGATTTTATATATTATTTATATACTTTCCTTCTATTATCTGGTTCAGCTACATTTGACTTTTAACGACACTTTTCCTGTCTCATAGCATACATTAAATATTACTCGTTTTCATACGAGTTTCCTTTAGTAGCAACATGCTAAGTTTGTTAGTAATTACTAAAACAAAAGTTGTTAATCATATAACAAGTAACATTATCGTCTGGTATAAGAACAAAAGCCTTAAGATATGAAGTTATACAGACAAGAGATGCTAAATTGAAGGCTTGTGAAAATGATAATTAATGTATCATAAGATATTTTAAGCACTCTTTTATTACCAGTTAATATTTTATAAAGTGTGTTTAATAAATACTTGAATTTGATATCCTAGTAGTTACAATATTAACTTATATTTTACACTACACTTTAAAAATATTTTTACAAAACCTGTCCAACTTAGTAACTCATACAGGTGTAGTGCCTAATGAATACTGTGTGTAATATCTTAGTAGTGCATCTACAATAATTTGTTACCATACTGAAGAAACAAAAACAACATTGAAAGATAAGATTCAGGAATCAGTGGATATGTGGAAATGTGATAACAATCTCTTCACACTTGCCCATAATCAGAATAAATAAAAGCATGTAATAAAATGGTGAAGCATTAAAATAATAATATAAAGAGCTGACCACTACAACTGATTTCCTTCAGACAATGAACAGTCATTTATTGTCAAGTAGAACATCTCAATTATATATTCAATCAATAAAATTAATCAAAATTCCAATTCCATTGACTGTTGCATAACAAATCAACTAATCTGGGGTTTCAGATTATTTATTTGTTTGTTTTTGAATTTTGCATAAAGCTAATCAAGGGTTATCTGTGCTAACCATCCCTAATTTAGCAGTGTAAGACTAGAAGGAAAGCAGCTAATCATCACCACCCACTGCCAACTCTTAGGCTACTCTTTTACTAATGAATAAGGGGATTGACCATCACATTATAATGTACCCACAGAAGAAAGGACGAGTATGTTTTGTGTGACGGGGATTCAAATCTGCTACCCTATTTTAGATTATTACTTTCAATTATTTCAGTTATCCAAGCAACTGAAATATTGTCACGTCTTTGTTACAGAAACACAAAATTGTTATATGTCACTACCCCGAACTGCTCACGTGAGGGAAGGTAACTAACTAGCTAGCATATATTGTATTTGTTCACAGGCACAGTAGTTTGAAGAACACTGTACTAATCAATTAATTGAGTGAAACTGACTAATGAGGTCATTGATTAATGATTTAAATAACACTAATCACCCAGCATATAACATTATTAACAAAACACAAGACGAAAATAAAAGAAGCCTGCTACATCCAAATAAATGATAACACTGTAATACGTTTAATACTATATAGGGGTTACTCAAACTTCTTTAGCTAGTTGAGCTAGAAATTTTAAAATAATAACCATTCGGAATTACCTTTCTTTACAATTTCTTTAAAAACATATATCAAACGCAAGTATTATATACTAATACTTACTGCAATTATTAATAATATCATTAAAACTGTTTATTTTTCCATTCCAATATCAAAGATTTTTCTTTTTGAACAGAAATTTGTTAGATGCACTTACCCTCTAAGACTGTTAAGAAACCACTAAAATAAGATAATGTAAAAAAAAACAAAAAAAACAGTCGATGGAGGTTCGGCATTTGACCTAACTTCAGTGAAAACTATAACTCTCAACGGGAAATTGAAGGGGAATAAAAAAGGGTAAGAAAAGTAAAGTGAAAAATAAAAATAAACGGAAATAAAATATAGGGAATAAATATGAGTTGGAGAGTGACACAGAAAACTTATCCGTAAGAATATCAAGATTAAAATTTTACTTTTGTTTTCTTATTTCCTCACCACAGTACGAGCGTACACATGTTATTTAACAACTGGAACAACAACTGTCAAACGAGATGATGCAATGACCAATGTAATTCAGTATATATACATTGCTGGCCAAATTCTAAAGCCAATGAACATGAAGAAAAAATATGCATTTTGCGTTGTTAGACTTAACCACTTATTTGAGTAGAGTTTCGAAAGATGAAAATAAAACTAAAAAACTTTGTTCGCATTTAATAGCAAAAATGTGAACGCTATGAAATGAGCCGAAATACTAGATTGTCAAAAGTTTAAGAACATACTGAAACGAAGCGTAAATCGGTAAACAGGTAACAACATTTAGTCATTTCTTACTGACATCTCCTGTGTTACATAGGGTAAAAACATGACAAAAGCTAAAATGTTGACAGAGTTTGAACGTGGTAGAATTGTCGAGCTGCAACAGCAAGGTTTCTTTCAACGTGCCATCGCTGGTGAGATTGGGCGTCGTAAAACTGCTGTTGCAAATTTCTTAAAAGACCCAGAGGGATACGGAACGAGAATTTCAAGTGGTCGGCCCAAGAAAAATTTCGCCGGCGTTGAGCAGGAGGATTCGAATGGTTGTCCGACATGACACCAGCCGATCGTCGAACCAGATTATAAACGTAGGATGCAGCTCAAGAACAATCAGACGGCGTCTACGAGAGAAATTATTTAAAAACTGTAAAGGTCTTCAAAGGCCATGCCTCCTTCCACATCATGAAACAGCTCGGTTAAACTTTGCTGAGAAGCACCAAACATGGGATGTAGAAAAGTGGAAGAAGGTTTTGTTCTCTGATGAGAAAAAATTTAACCTGGATGGTCCAGATGGCTTCCAACGTTACTGGCACGATAAGGATATCCCACAGGAGACATTTTCTACACGACACAGTGGAGAAAGTTCCATCGTGATCTAGGGTGCTTCCTCCTTCCATGGAAAAATGGAGCTTCAGATTATACAGGGGCGTCAAACAGCAGCTGGCTCCATTGGCATGTTGGAGAGAGCATTCTTATTGACTGGAGGTCCTCACTTGCGTGGAAATGACTGGATCTTTTAACAGGACAATGCTGCAATCCACAAGTCCCGCAGGACCAAGGATTTTTCATGAAAATAACATGATTTTTGTACTATTCAGCGTGTTCGCCCGAATTCAACCCCACTGAACATGTTTGGTTGTGGATGGCAAGAGAAGTTTATAGAAATGAACGTCAATTCCAAACAGTGCATGATCTTCATAAAGCCATCTTCACCACTTGGAAAAAAATTCCAGCCAGCCTTTTGCAAACCCTTATATCGACCATGCTGAAAGGAACGTTTGCAAGTCACTACTGAGACCTCTTGTTGGGCATTTCCTACCATTTTTAGGACTTCTTTTTGGCGAGGTCTTAAATTTTTGACCAGCTAGTATTTAAGCTAATTTCATAGTGTTAACCTTTTTTAATTTTAATGCTAAAAATTTTTTATTTTTATTTTTTCTTATTTTCATGTTTCAAAGCTCTGCTCAAATAAGTAGTTGAGTCTAACAACGCGAAATGCATATTTTTTTCTTTATGTTCATTGGCGTTAAGATTTTGGCCAGCAGTATGTATATATTTATTCCTTTACATCTCGTCATTGTTGTTTGTTTGTTTGCGAATTTCTCGCAAAGCTATACGAGAACCCTAAAGAAAACTCATTTATCGAGAAAAATTTCAGGAAGAAGCTCTCAGAATATTCAAAAAGTCGCGGAGAAAAAGTCTTTGTACTTCAGTCTCAGGGTGAGACATACCAAAGCGATGGCCTTGAAAAAATGCATTGAAGCTATAATTCTCGCCATTTTTAAAATTGTTTCAAATAATCCTAGATCTTTGGCTACGAATAAAGGCTTTAGTTTGAGTCGATGAATTAGAATTCATTTTCATTCTCCTAGTCTTGGAAAAACTTCAAATGAATATATCTTTATCAACTTACCTTCAATAAAAAAAAAGTGAATCCTCTTTGGCGAGAAAATCTGTTGATGCGACAATCAACAACCTTAAATCACAAGAGACAAACGAAAAATTTCCGAAGCTGTGGGACAAATCCAGAAATTTGATGAAAAATATAAAATAAATAATTAAAGAAGAACAAGGTATCAGTTTAAAAGAACTTACTCTTCCTCACTACCTAATACCGACAAAACATGTCTTAGAAGCTGGATTTGCATCTGCTACTGCAGATTTTGATAGTCCAAGTTCTTATGCAAGAGACACTATCTTCTTTCCCTCTGTTCAAGTTTTTAAAGAGAAAAATTCAATCTCATTTCGATAAAAATGATCAAAATATTCTTTGCAGTCTCTCTTTTGTTATAATGGAACCAGAAAGAGAAAATGCTACAAATTATATCTCATTATCAGAATCAATTATCTTCCAAAATAGAGATTGTGGCTAGTCTTCTGGAGGAATAAAAACAAAATCCTCATATTTCTTCGTGATATAATTTGTTAAAATGGATTTATGAAAAAGGCATCTCTCAGCTCCTTCCAGCTTATTTTCAGTTGGCGAAAATATTCAGCACTGTTCCAGCCACATCCTGTTCTGCTGAAAAATCGTTCTCTGCTTCACGTCGTTCTACCATTGGACAAGAACGACTGTTTCAGGTTGCCATTTTGAATATTGAACGAGAAATAACAAATTTTGTGATGTAAGACAAATCGACGACGTGATAAATGCTTTTACTCATCAGAAGAATCGTGAAAACATATTCCTTATTTTAATTTTATTTGATCTTATGTTATACACGTTAAAAAAGTAAAAACACCAGCTGCAGTGAAAAAATTATGTTTACAATATGTATGTTGTTACCTTTTCGGAGCAGTTAGGGTACTGAAAATTTATGATTACGTTTTGTGCTTCTTAATAACAAAGATTTGATATTACTTTTTCGGAGGGATCAGGGTACTAACGCCCCAGTTGGGAAATCTGTTCTGCGGACCTGCTTCCAATACAATAATGCTGTTTGGAGCTATAAGGCTTTTATAAGTACATGCATCAATTGATATAAAAACTACAATTATTTTGTCAATTTTTTGGAAAAGTCTAAATGAAACCCTTAACTTTAGGCAATATTTGAGAATCATTAACACAAATACTAGTGTGATAGACAGTTTATTGAAGATACTCATGTTTATCTTTTGGTTAATAAAAAACTGTTAGTGTTCACAAAAAGGGTTAGTAGCATTATGTAGATAATATTAGTTTATTATTGTAAAATTCACCACTGGCATATGTAGTCAGTGCATCGTTTGATTTGAATTTCGCGCGAAACTACACTGCGCAAACCTAATTTTGCAGTGTAAGACTAGAGGGAAGACAACTATTTATCACCACCCACCGCCAAATTTTGGGACTCGACGCATAAAACAAAACAAAAACTCAACATATTAAGAAACCAAATAAAGCCATAAAACTATGTTCATGTGATAAAACTAAAGATGAAATCAACAAAATAAAATAACACTTCATCAACATCAACAAATATCCTCCAAAACTCGATGAAAAAAATTATACGCACACACCTATATCAATAACACAATCAACAACAAACAAACAATAATAAATCACAATATAACACAAACTACAAAACATTACATTGCTGCTTACCACATATTATCGATATCAGCGAAAAAATAGCCAATATTTTGGATAAAACTTATAACAAAACAAAACACAATATTCCATTGAACGCCAAATGTATTCAAAAATCAAGTACAAAACTGAAGTTCATACTAGGAAAAAACTACACTGACAAATATAACACCAACATTATTTATAAAATATAGTGCAACAACTGCCACGACTTCTATATTGGAGAAACAAGCAAAAAAATGAAAACTAGATTCAAAGAACACAAAAAACAGTATAAATCAAATAAACACAACATAACCATAGAAAACACCCAGATATTAAGTATGAAAATAAATACAACTAAACGCAAAGTCAAAGATGCCATACTTATACAACAACTACAACCAAAATTAAACCTATATAAAGGAACATCTTTGTTAACCTGACAATGACTTAGAAAGGTCGAAACGTTGTTCTCTGCTGTGTTAATGCCCATATCAGCCGTTCTGAGATACAATAACAAAAATTATTTTCCTACCAATAATAATGGAAAATATCAAAATCCTTTTATCTCGCAATGAACAGCTTAAAAATGATTTTAAAACACTTTATACTTTAATACGCACAATCTTATCAAACTAACAAACCTGCTAGAAACAATAGTGACTTCATAAATCACGTAGATAACAATGAGCAATTCCCACACACCTCTGACTTTACTAATCTTTCAGACCCAAGTCTCTTAGAAGCAGAACTTGATCTTCTTAATAAGGACCTCAACTTTGTTCATAAACCCGAATTTATTCCCAACCTTCACGAATTCTCTAGAAAACTAAGACCGCGAATTTTTTACAACAGACTCCAACCTACTGAAAACCAACATCCACTGAACTTCTAAGAAAAGTCTTTAGGTACACCTCCATCGAACAGAGAACCACATTTAGAGAGTTATATTAAAGCAGTAGCAAATAACATCTTATAATCTTCCAAACAATGTCATGATAAGCTTAACTAAAAATGATTAGCTGTTCTAAACACTCTTAAATCAAACAATAATATCACAATAAAACAAGTAGATAAGAATAGGGGTACTGCTATTCTTAACAAAGATAACTGTATCATGGAAACTAATAGGCAACTAGAAAGCACTAATTTTTATAAAAAAAACTCTCACAAAATCTCACAATTCAATTTATTAAGACCATAACTGATAAACTTAAAGAACTTCACCGACATAATAAAGTTAACAAATCACCTTCCAGTATTGAATACCTAAACAAACTTGTCTAGATAGATTTTATCTCTTTCCAAAAATTCACAAACCGATTGGCCAATACGATTTCTAGCGCAAACACGAATATTGAAATATTGTCCTTATCTGTTGAATAACGCATAAAATGTATTTCCTTACATAAAAGATGCTGGTAATTTTCTCAGTGTCATAGAGGATATCAATGACAATGGACATTTACCGTCTAATAGTCTTTTTAGCACAAAGAATGTTTCTTCCCTTTACACACCAATATTCCATATGATGATGGATTAGAACTTTAATGTCCATCTTAAGCCTTTCTAATTCATCAGAATCTCGAACAGTAATTAATCTTGCCAGCCTGGTTTTAACTCTATACCACTTCAAATTCAATAACAAACTTCATCTTCAGATTAACAGTACTGCAATGGGTACCAAAAAGGTTCCCAATTATGTCATTATTTTTACTAGCCGATTACCCGTGGAAAAAATCCATTAGATCTGCGCGTGACGTATACATATATGAATCCCGAGAATATAGACAAATAAACTTCTCTGTGGTAGAAAACGGAAACAAAACGGGAAAATCGTGACCACTACTGCAAATCTACATCCATACAGGATAAAAATTTCGCAAAGTTGAGGGTTGTACATCATGCATTTAAAAAGTTTTCTTAGTATCACATAAGTAAGAGTTTCATTGTTATATGATAGGTCATACTGAAAGTAGGCTTTTACAACCAAACCCAGTAAAACCTTATTCACGAAAATGTTATATATATGTTACACTTTGCCATTTGGACAACCTGTTTGAATCATTTAAAGAATTTATTTCCTACGTAAACATCTTTCACAAAACAATCAAGTTTACTCTTAATTACTCTTTTAACCAAACCAATTTCTTGACGTCACTGTTTTTTTTTAAAGGAAATAACTTCACACACCAGCTTCACACACATTTTATGTTCCTCAAAACTATTGAGGTTTTTCAAATACTCGAAATTTAAAACAAGAGAAGAAAATTTTAAAAAGAAAAAGAAATGTTTATTCGGTTTAACGTTTATGATACACAGAAATTAACAAATCGTTTAAAACAATTTGTTTGTCTTGCTCAGGCTTTCTCAGATTCGAAGGTTGATATTCATCTTTAAAACATATTTTCAGAATTTACAAAGACGGGGCAGTAAAAAGCTATATCTAATATTAAGATGTAAACGAATTCACTCTCGAATAAAATGATGAAACTGGTCGTAATACCAGTTATGAAGTCGTGCTAAGTCTTTAACAATCGAGTCGTGATGTTGAATGGAATAATGAGACCGCATACAAAGTGAAGTACTAAAATGCAAAGGACCGGCATGACCAGGTGGTTAAGGCGCTAGACCCGTAATCTGAGGGTCGTGGTTCAAATCCCGTCACACCAAACATACTCACCCTTTTAGCCGTGGGGGCGTTATAAAGTTTCGATCAATGACACTATTTGTTAGTAAAAGAGTAGCCCAAGAGTTGGCGGTGGGTGGCAGGGGCGTGGATTTTTTACATCCATTGGAGGGATGATTTTTGCAACCACTTATGTGAACTCTTCAATTTGCAAATTGGTAATATTTGATTACCTGACTTGAGAGCTGTAAACATGAGGTCACAGAGTAATCTTGTTGCCACGATACCTGCATATATACTTAGGCCTACTGATTGATACTTATGAACTATCGCTTAGATCGTAAAGCTTAGAAGCACGCCTATATAAAAGATGTACATTTCGGCTACTGAAAAATCCTACATTTGGGTCTAATTATGTAATTCAATTGGTAAGAACACGAGAATCACAAAAACAAACACACAATTTGTAGGCCTGTGATGCAATAAAACAATTCAACAGACCAAACTATAGGGGGAGATGATTGTATGCACCATACTCCCCACCTTAAATGAAGAAGTGAATGTATTATACCCATCCCCCAGGATCTACGCCCCTTGTGGTGGTAATGATTAGCTAATTTCCCTCTAGTCTTACACTGTTAAATTAGGGACGGCTAGCGCAGACAGCTCTCATGTAGCTTTGTGAAAAATTCAAAACAAACCAAAAATGTTTGCAACCTACCACGGTTTGTCAGGCTGGCTGGAATACGAGAGGCGTAATAGTGATCTAGATGCTATATATATGTCACAGGTTCTCATGAACAAGAACTGTTACGGTATGAATTAGATCATAAAAATTAATTATAATTAAAAGTTTGCTTGTTGTAAATTATAAAACTACAAAATAGGTTATTTTTGCTCTACTTAACTCGGGTATAGAAAGAACTTTTAGCGTTGTGGATCCTTTAATTTATCGCTGGTCCAATGGAGGCTCTAATCATTATCAACTGAATTAACTTACGGAACAGATTTACAGGGTGCGAATTAATAACAGGCTGAATATGTAGGCTGTCTTGGTTATGTGTTCAAGCTTTAATATTATTTGTGCGACTGTTACGAAATTAGATGTAGAAAAGGTTGGTAGATATTTGCAAAAAAAAAAAAAAAAGTTTATAAGCTTTTGTCAGACTGGGAAGCGTCTTAGTAACCTTTTGTTGTGAGTGGAATCTCCGGTAAATTTCTCCAGGAAGTCCTTTAAGTGTTTGACAAACTTCCTTACGAGGTGTTTATAATAATTTCCAAATCAGTCTAAAATGTTATTATTGCTGTTACGTGTTCTTTCACAGGGTGGATTATTTCAAATTATCAAGTTAAACGTTACAGCTCAGGTAACGACGATAAATTATTTTACTTCTTTCTTAACATTTCTATGAAGTGACTTCTTCGTATACTGTTGTGATTTGCACTGTTGTAAACCCACGTTAATAAATAAAGTTAAAATATAAATACTATGTTAATTCAAATTAAACCACGACTAATGTAAAAATAAACGTACTTATACAATTTTACGTATTGGATTGCGTAATTGAATATATACGATAACCAACACTGATCTACGAGGGCTGTTCAAAAAATACGCGGACTTACGTCATAAAACAAAATGTACTTTATTTAGAAGTTACAGGTCTGGGACCCCTTCAAAGTATTCTCCTCTCCAACGCACACACGTATCCCAACGGTGTTTCTACTTGTTGAAACAGTCCTGGTACGCTTCTTTTGTAATGTCCTCCAGCTCCTTCGTCGCATTTGTTTTAATCTCCGGAATCGTCTCAAATCTTCTTCCTTTCAAGAGTCTTTTGAGTTTGGGGAACAAGAAAAAATCGCAAGGAGCAAGGTCAGGTGAGTAGGGGGGTGGGGAAGAACAGTGATCGAGTGTTTGGCCAAAAACTCACGAGTTCTGAGACACAAATTTCGCAGCAACGCGGTGCATCTTCAATTTTTCGGCCAAAATCAAGATTCAACTGATATTCCACATTCTTCAGTAAGCTCCCTAACAGTCAGACGTCGATTTGCTCGCACAAGGGTGTTGATTTTGTCGACGTGTGGGTCGTCAGTTGACGTGGATGGACGTTCAGGACGCTCATCATCTTCAATGGACTGTCGACCATCATTAAAACGTTCATGCCACTTGAAACATGTCATACGCTTCATAGCAGCATCACCGTAAGCCGTGTTAAGCATAGCAAAAGTTTCAGTTTCAGATTTTCCAAGTTTAACACAAAATTTCACAGCAAGTCGTTGCTCCTTCAGGTCATTCATTCTGAAATCCGCGAAACGACAAAATCGCACTTCATTTAAAACCGCGTAGTTAATACACAAATGAAGATCTCTGCAATCGGGAAATGGCGTCGTAATCAGATGATCTGTGCAAACCTAGCAATACCAAACGGATTTCCCTGGAACCAACTGGAGCCGCGCAATTCAAACAGTCCGCGTATTTTTTGAACATACCTCGTAAATACTTTTCAGTAAACTATGTATTTTACTAAATGGTTGATTTTTAAAAAGCTTAGCTTTAATTAGCCAGCCCATTCTTATTCATGTCTGCAGCTAATTCCTGGGAAACGTTGCAAAAATCTCTCGGTTAGTAGACTCCCGAACTTTTTAGGTATTCTAAGATATGTTTAACTTCTAAATTAAAACAATAAAATTATAACAGTATTGTTTTAGTTTTTAGAAATGACGTCTGAAAGATTATAATCGTTCATTATGTTCAATTGGTTTTCATCATTTGTGAATTCATCGATGTGCTAGGTATGATATTTAGATATATACTTTTGTTGTTGTTGTTGTTTTGAATCAAGCACAAAGCTATACAATGGGCTATTTGTGCTCTGCCCACCACCGGTATCGAAACTCGGATTTTAGCGTGTAAGTCCACAGACATACCGCCGAGCCACTGGGGGGGGGGGCTAAATGTACACACTTTAAATGTAGATATATCAAAAGTTGTAAATGAGGTTTGAATTTGTTGATTTGCAGTGTAGACTCTGGTTTGATTGATTTGTATTTTAAGCTTAGGATGCAGTACTGACAAAAGAATGATGACTTAGCATAGAGAGGAAAGTACATTTTTTGGATTTTTGTTCTGTGGTAGTGAGATTGTTGGCCTAGAAGTAAAATTGTTCGAATAAATGACATATAATACACACACACATATATACCAGTCTGATGATAATTTATCATTACTTTGAAGTAGAACCCACTTTAATCACTTCGCCAGCTTTATGGCTTTTGCAACTTTATTTTTAAGAATATCACATAAAAATCTAAGCAGATATTTCATAGCGAGTGATCCTTGCCTTAAGGCTGGCTGTTACTTTAACAGAAAATGTATCTTTTCTAGATCTGCGGGACACAATTCCCACTGCCTCAGTCTTAAGCCTGATAGATCATAATGCTAAAAACAGCAAACAACTGATGAACATATACCATGGGAATCCGGGAGTGTTACAGAATGTTTCGCGAAAACGATCCTTCCCTGGCATTTTAAATTTTAATTTATTATAGATTTGTCGTGTTTATTTCTTGTTGCACGCTATTATTTTTCAAAGTATATACTTTTATTACTTACGTTTTCTTTTCCCATACTTTTTTAAATTAAAATTTTTAATTATTTAGTAATGCTGCACTTTATGCTCTTCCGGATTTTGCTACGCCATTGCAGTTTTGCTTCGTTTGATATTTGTAGGCGTGACGTAAGAGTAGTTTGTAGAATTTGGAAGTGTAGGAATGAAGTATCTTCACAAGAAGAAAGAAATATAAGTTTTGGTTTGAATTATTTGCTGGGATAAAGAGTTACGTTAATAGATTAAAATAAGATCAAACTTGAAGTTTCAGAATGAAGACTACATTGACTATGCTGTTTATCGTTTTGAGTTTTTGTTTTGTTAATCAAGGTGAGATTCATTTGGTGAGAATAGTTTAATTAGTTTACGTTGTAACACTTACTTAAGGTGTAAGTATTACACATTCCGTAACTTGTAAGTCAATTTAGAGGTCGTCGTAGCTCATTAATTTTCTAATTTTTGTATTGCTGGGTATTTGATAATTTAGGAAAGATTATTCCTTGCTACCAGATAATATATCTAGAAACTGCATAACTTTGAAGAGGTTTACGTGTAACAGAAAATGAAAAAGGGTGTGTTTGGGGCAGCTGGTTGATAATATTAAAAGATAACAGCAAAAGTGTTTAATTACAAAGCATCTTGAAGGTTAATGAAATGTTAGAATGAAGAGTGTACTATTAAAAAGGAAGTAATGGAAAGGTTTGAGTTGGTTAATGGTTAGGAAATGGCCGGTTTGAAGATTTAAGAGATCATTTTAGGGATGTAAATAATAAGTTCATGAATTTTAAACTCACTGGAAACAGTAAGAACTTGGATAACTATATGTCCCCTTTACTTTTTATGAAGGAAGATACAAGTACTATATCTCAACTACAACACTTTATGTATGGAGAAAATACTGACATAAAAGATACCATTTTAAGTTTTGAAACTTAAGCGAAAAGTTGAAAACCTAAAAATTAATAAATTTCCTGGACTAGACAACTATTATCCTAGAGTTTTAAAGGAACTTTGAAATATTTTATTTCTGAAATGCCAATTAATGATTTTTACAACTCATTGAGTAGGGGAAGAGAATTAGAAGTTGGCTACTTTGAAATTTGAATTTAGTCTCATCAGTGGTTGGAATGGTTTTGGAAAGTGTGATTAAAATATACTGCAAAGTCACTCAAAGCAGTTTGATAGTGTTAAAGAACCAGCATGGTTTCATTAAGGGAAAATCTTGTTCAACAAATCTACTGACATTCTTTGATGTTACTGGAAGAATTCAAGAAGGAAATACTGTGGATGTGGTTTATTTTGATTTTCAAGAAGTGTTTGTTCAGGTGCTTTACAAAAGGCTTGCCACAAAAATTAAATGTGTGTGTATGGGGACAATGTTATTAAATTGGATTGAAAATTGGCTGGATAGTAGAAAGCAGAGAACAGTAATAAATGAAGTTAGACCTGATTGGATCACAGATCCAAGTGGTACCTCATGGTTCTGTGCTGGGCCCTCTGCTGTTTGTGATTTATATTATAGATATTGACTAGAATGACCAAAAAGATCTTGAAGTTTGTAAATGACATTAACATTTTTGGACTGACTAACCAGATCAGAGATGCTGCAGATTTATATGGAGATTTATATCATTTGATGTATTGGGCTAATATATGGCAGATGTTTAGTTATCCAAAATGTAAGGTTACTCATGTAGGTTTTCACAGTTCATATTAGTGTTGCAATTATTTATATGGGAATTTATATGTTAAATACTGAGGTTGAAGAAAAATATCTTGGAGTTGTGGCCAAAAAATCATGGAAGTCATCTTTATCATAGCTAGCAATAGGGCTAATAGGATTTTGGGTAGCATCTATAGAAATAATGAATACATGACAATGGATACTGTTTAATTTTATAGATCTCTTGTGAGATCTCATTTAGAGTACTGTGTCCAGTTTTGGATTCTTCCTAAAGAAGGATGTTGATTTGTTGGAGAAGGCTCAGGGAAGATGCACTTGAATGATACATGATATGGTGGGATTGTCTTATGAAGACAGACTAAAATCATAAGTTTTCTCTGAAGAGGAGAATGGTCAGAGGGATTTGATTGAGGTGCTTAAGATTATTTAAGGGTATTGATAATATAGATCTATCAAACTTTGTGTTTAGCTGTGAAAACAATAGGACAAGGAGCCATAAATTCAAATTAATGAAATTTGCAGTATAACTTTTGAAATAGGATGGTTGGCTTTTGGAATGACCTGCTTTCAAGGGTGGTGCAGGTTGAAAATTGAACTGAGTTCAAGGAAAGATTAGATGAATATGCGAGTGGTAAGGAGTGGTTATAATTGGAAGTTCTAAGGGACATCTTTAATGGGCTAATAAGTTATTTTTGTCCCTTTAAAATTTTATAGAATTGTATTTCAAATAACTTTTATTAAAGGTTTGCATAATATTGTTAGTGGCTGATATTTTGAGAAGATGTGACTGGTCTAGGTTCTGTTAATCAACTGGAACAAGTATGCTCTAAAGTTATGAATTCTACTTTGTGGGAAAAAAAAGAAATAAAATTTGTACAAAAATACAAATGTTGAACAGCATGCTCTAGTGTTTTGCAGGATCTGTTGGATTATTGAGTCAAATTAATACCAAGTCCAGCCAATGTAGCAATAATTTATCTCTTTTTAATAAACATGCACCACAGTAAAGTTCAGTGACTTGGAATGAATTCTTAGACATAAAGTATCAATAGCCAAGTAACTGAAAACAGAGTAGAAGTGATAACTCACTACTCATATTGAATGGTATTTTGGTACTGACAGCTTCATCACTGATTACTTATATTTATGTATTGTAAACTTGTTTCTACATATTTTAACAAACTTTTTAGATTCTTAATTTTCATAATTTTTGGAGATACTGATATGTACAGTGTGACAGTTAGTTAAAACATTAAAATATCTTGCAACAGTGCAATAAGTGTCAGGCATGTTAGTGAAAATTTGCATAACAATGACAGAATAAAAATACATGTTATTTAATATATTTGGAATTAGATTTATTATAGTGCGGATTTTCTGCCTGATAAAGTTTCATGTAGGTTACTATCAAAGGTTTTTTTTGTTGATGGAATGAATGTGAAACTTTCTCATTCAAATTATGAGTGAAAATGATCTGAGCAATAAATTCTGGACAATTTTTTAAGAAAAAATGTAACATGCACATTTTTTTTCCTAGGATCTTTGGAGTTATAATGAAGTTTTTGGTGTTTTCTTCTGCTATGTCTCATAAAGGTTATATTTCAATTACAGCCTACTTGTACCTAATAATCCTAGAATACATTTTAGATATAAAGTACAATGTAGAAGCAATGTTGTGCTGTATTTTTTGTTACAACACATCAGAGACATGGTTGGTTGATTCTTCCCATTAGGATCATACTGTAACTGAATGTATTAAGTGTATTTTCAATAAAAATTACAATACTGACTCCCAGTTTGCCCCTGAAGAAGAAATGCCCACCCTTATAAAATGCTCGGATTATAGGGCTTCTATTTCATTTTCAAAATTTCCTAGTCTGAAGTCAAAATGTAACACTTAACATTTAACATCTTGCAGAGGAGTATTTACTGTGGGTCATACTGGTGAAGCCTGGCATGTCTACATGGGCTAAGGCATTTGAATCCCCGTTGCACCAACCTTGCTTGCCCTTTTAACTGTGGGGGATTGTAATGTGATGGCCAATCCTAGTATTCATCAGTAAAAAAGTATCCCAAGAGTTGGCAGTGGGTGGTGATGACTAGCTGCCTTCCCTATAGTCTTACACTGATAACTACTTCACTGAAAGATGATAAAAATACCTGCTAGCTTGTTACTAGCTATTATGAAAATAAGAACCAGCTGGACAGCATGAGAAAGTTTTTAGACTCATTTAGAGAAACTGAGGCCTCGATTGTGAACTGTTACAGTTTGTGATTTCAGACAATTTTTGTTTTACATGAAGTACAAAAAACAGGTGATGAATATGGAAGATGATAAGCATAAGTATTGAGGTTGTTGTTTAAGACCAACAGTTCAGGTAAATTAATATGTATAATTATAAATGGACTCTTTTTCCACTTTGTAGTGCATTTTAACTCTTTTACAATGGGGGCCCAGCATGGCCAGGTGAGTTAAGGCAATCGACTTGTAATCTGAGATTTGTGGGTTTGAACTCCCATCACATCAAACATGCTTCCCCTTTCAGCCATGGGAGCATTATAATGTGATGGTTAATCTCACTATTTGTTGGTAAAAGAGTTGGCATTGGATGGTGATGACTAGCTGCCTTCTCTCTTGTCTTGTGCTGCTAAATTAGGAACATCTAGCACAGATAGCCCTTGAGTAGCTTTGTGGAAAATCTAAAACAAACAAACTTTCACAATGGGCTTAGTGTAACATTCACAGGTTTGTCTGGACATTTGCACATTAAATACAGGGTGCTCAGAAAGTCACTCTGTACTTGTATATTTATTAACAGACATGTGTCAAAATAGAATACAAGAGGTAAATACGAATGACAGTTATAAACAATGTTGAAAGTGAACCCCATTGGCATCAATAAAGGCCTGGATCCTAAATTTGTTTCTTTGAAATTTCCTGCATACATTTCAAATGTTTGTTTTCAGTAAGACTTAATATTTTCTATATTTTAATTATATGAGATCTGTCACTTGAGCAACCTTGTAACCATCATAAAAAATGAGGAAATATAAATTTTTTGGGGGGCTAGAATGACTACATATTATAGTACAAAAATGCATGTCTAGTCTAAGTAGTTTGTATTGTAATGCTTTATATATGAGCATATGTTATTTTGTTATTATACTGACCTTCCAGTCTTTCCTACCTAACATTACACAGTTTGCATTGATATGGTGCACATGCACTCAGGTCACATATCCAGTAATATAAAACTGACCTTTATAGTCTTCCCTGTTTTGGCTATATTTTAGTAAACTAGTATTTTGCAATATGCAAGCACATTTAAATTATTATACATAATATAAATGTATACGTGTCATTACTATTTAGAAATAAATTATTAAAGTTATTTTTATTAAATTATAGAAAAGTTCCGAAGTAAAACAAACATCTCTTTTCACTACAATCTTTATATTTATTTGTTGCTGGACATAGGTTGCTGAGCCTTTTAAAATTTCACACATGGAGGATATCAAACATTTATTTTAAGTTTTATACATATATATGTGCAGTTGAATAACCAAAAAAATCATAAATAACTACTAATGCCATATAAGTCCACTGTAATTTATTAAGCTTCCTAAGATTTATTTACATTTTAAAAATTATGAAACTTCTTGCACACTAAAGATGCAATCTTCCTCTTTGAAAACTTGGATAAAAAGAATGCTGTAGGTTTTTAAAAGATTAAAATGGCTAAGAAAACTCTTGATATATTTTAAACTGTAAATTAGTTATTCACATGTTGTATACTGTAGTAAGAAGGATAAGGGACTGTTTCCAAAAATGAACAGATAAGTGTGGCCCACTGTTTTTGAATCAGTACACAAGTCATATCTCAGCAAAAGAAAAAGGTATGAGGTTCTTATTTTATATTCTAGGTTGTCAGTATTATGAATTTGAGTTCCTAATGTATATGAAACCATATCTTTTGCACTTTGACATCACAAACATCTAATTTTGAAGTGCTACATTCAACATACCAGGTGACTTACTAAAACTTTTATTTAAATGTGTTATTTTAATATTTACTTTTATTCTAAGAAATTAATTCACGTATAATATTAAAGTTTGAATTATAATCTACAATTTAATTCCAGATCTGTTGGCAAATTCATAAAATACTAGATCAATAAAATTTTGAATACAAGTCAGCAAACCTAATAACATAACTGTTAAACCCTGATTTGTTGTAAAAGGTTTAATTATTGTGCAGAGAACTGGTAATGAAGATGGGAGATAAATATGTTTTGAGATTGTTGTTTAAGACTCGTAATGTAGATAAATTAGTATGTAGAAGTATAAAAAGACTTTTTTTCCACTTTAAAATGCTTTCATTGTGAGCTTTTGACCCTCTTACTGGAATCGTCTTTGGACAACAGTGCATTTTTTCCCAACGAAGGCTCCAGTAAGAAGGCCAAAAACTTGTAACAAATCTATTTTAAGTCTGTCTTTGTGGATCAGCCATGTTGTTTCATATTTGTTGACTCACATTCAACATTTGATTGAAGTACTCTTACAAATGTACGTCAGAATTTTGATATCAAACTAGATTATAATTTAAATTTTAGTATCATCCATTAGTTAATTTCTTAATTTAAAACTAAACATTAAAAAAATTCATAAATATCAGTTTGTGTGTCACATGGTGTGTTGAATGTAGCTGTGTTTTGTATTATATGGTTGTGGTGTTTGAGTACGTAACATAGTTTCTTATTAATTAGGAACTTAAATTACAAATATTAAAAAGCTAGAATATAAAAAAAACAACTCATCTTTTATATTTGCATAGATGTAAATGAGGTACTAAATCAGTGACCCCACTAGCCTCTTCCTGTGTTTGGTAATGCTCTGTTATAAGTTTAAGAACTTTTTGTAAATAGTAATAATGCGTATGAACACATAATTTATTAAAACTGAAATGTGACTGTGTTATAAAATGCTGGCCCACTGAAACACAGCCAAGATGGGTCACTTTGTAAAGGCCAGTTCTATATTATTGAATATGGTAACATGAGCACGTGCAGTGTCAGTGCAACTTTTGTAATGTTAGCTAGACCCCACTGAAAGGTCAATATAATAAAAACAACAAATGTATATAAATGTATAATGTTATGACATTTAAGTAATTTAGATAAAACACTTGTGTTTTTGTGCTATAATTTATAATCATTCAAGAAAGAATAATTGTTTCTTAATTTTTATGTAGATTACAATGTTAGTTAATTTGAACCAACCCATACAGATTATGGTGAAAACAAAAGATAAAATATAAATTATTTAAAAAAAGATGATTATCTGGTAGAGGTTATAAAGATTTTTTATGTGAGATTTGAAAATATTCTGATGCATAAGTGTTTTTTAATTTTAAAATCAAAATTGCTCAGCATCTTGTCTAATTAACATCCTGAAAAAAATGTACAAGAAAATCTTTAAAATATCTTTAATGCTTGATTTAAAAACCTGATATTCTGTGTTAGAAATCCTTGTAATGTTTACTAAGCTGCAAAAGTCACTTATGGGTTTTTTTACTTTATATTAAACCTAAATATTATCTTACATTCTTAAACCTAGTAAATAAAATTTTAAAAGAATTTGAATAGCACAAACCAAATTCTCAATCAATTCCACAAACTTGTAGCTCTTTATATCCTGACAAACCAAACACATAGGTCTAAGCTTTCATGGCTTAAAACTATTCATCTCTGGTGTTCAAATTCACTTTTATAATTTTTCCACTAAGACAACCCTCTAGAAGTTTGTCTAAACTAATAGTCTGGAACACTTAAACTATGTATTCTTATAATTCTTCTTGATTCTAGTTTGTACGAGTCCAAAAATTAAGTCCAAAAATTAAGCCTCGCCTTGTAGCTTAAAATAGTCATTCTAGTACCAGTTCTTTTTAACATGTTATGTGTAATAATATGATAAGCAATGGTGATACAGATGTTTGTCTCATTAAATCATGTATAAATCAGCTAATTCAAATTCTATGGATTTCTTTTTTGTGATGTAGTTATGTCGATGACCTGCACTAAGGAGGTTCTTGGATTCACCACTCACTTCCGTTGTCCAGGAATAGGAGATAATGTAGACAAGGTTTATTGCTGTGGTTCTGAAGATTATCGTTACTGTTGTACATCTGAAGAATTTAGTGCTGAAATGTAATATTTTGTACACTGACAGTTTGTGTGTTTCCTATTTATAATATTCATGATGTGTATGAGAAGCTAACATAATGTTTTGGGATAAGGGACCTGTTGGTCCATCCCTGCTGTCCCATCCTCTGTACTAAAGTAAAATTATAAACAAATTTAAAAAAAGAAATTTATTCAGGATAAACTATTGCCTATAGACCATCAGAACACAATGTTTAACATAACATTTTGAAACAAGATTGCACCTATTGTTCCATCCTCTAAACTTAACTAAAACTAAAAAAAATATAAAAAAACATCCCTTATCATTCATATACTTGTCAAACTTTCTCTTAAAATCACTTAAATTTACTATATGTACAACATTTGAAAGCAACCTATCTCAAAAACCAACCACCATGTTAAACAAACTAAAATCATCTCAGCTGAAGATGACTCCTGGTCTGCTAAAATTTATATTTGTGTTCTTTGATCCTACTGTTGTTATTGTTAAATATGAAAGATGATTTATTAACACTGTTAGTTCCCTTTACAATTTTAAATGCTTCAGTCAGATCCCATCTCTCTAAGGAACCTTTTTTTTTCAGTGACAAAATTGCCAAAATTCACACAGACCCTAAAACAAACTATAATAACCTTTGAAATTTGGAATTGTATGGTTAGATTAAGGAATACATAAAAATACTTCTGAACAGTCAATGTTGGATTAAGATTTTGTTTGCATGCAAAAAAGTTGTTTTAAAACTTGTGACTAAGTTTCTACATATTCTTGTATCTTAATATTTATTCAGTCTTCCAGGTCAGTGCTGAAAATGCTTGTTTTATTTACAGTAATGTGGTTGGATTAATTGTGGGTATCCTTGTCTCTGTGGTTGTTGTTGTCATCATCAGTGTCATCATTTGTTGTTGCTGCTGTAGCTGTTGTCTCTTGGCAAAAAGACGGCAACAAGGAATTATCCTGTCAAATTCACGTATGTACCTGTCATTTGTTCAGTTTAGTTGTCCATTTCTGGTGGTAATTATCACTTATTGCTTTACAACAGTATTAAATTATGCTTTTGAATTTTGTTCTTTCATGAGAAGTCTTATTGTTGAAGGATTCAGTGTTAAGTGATGCACTACAGTTAATAAGTCTTATAAAATTCATATAGTAGTTTCCTTTATAAATGATAAAATGTGTTATTTTAAACATTAATAATAGTACACCAGGTGTTAGACCATTTAGAAAATGAAATAACTTATTTTGCATGAACATTTCATTTGTTTCAGTGGATTAATGACATTTTTAATAGGGAAATGCATAAACCTCAGCAATTAACTCAATTCATATTAATTATATGTAACTATCAATCATTATTGAAATAATCAGTGTTCAAAATTGATTGTTTACCAGTGTGAAAAATATTAATTGATTGAAATAAATATTTTTAATTGTTCCTGTGTTTAGTATTTCCAATCTTTAAATACTCTCACTGTGATTCCTCATTATTATTTCAGATTAATTTAGTTGTTCATTCTAAATTATTACTAATCACAAAAAATAATGATTTAAACAAAATTACAATTTTCAATGATTCCAACCATCCAAGTCTTGTGTGAGAATAATTGATTAGCAAATTCCATTAATCCTTCACCTTTATGCATGTGTGGTCATTTTTATTCTCTGTCCTTTGCAAAAATAAAACAAAATTATTCCTTGTGACCTTGACTCTGTAGAAGATATATCTATGAGGGTTATAATTTGACTTTTGTTAACAGTACTCTGGTTAATTGCTATAGTAAGTAAGTTTGTGATTGGTAAACTTTAGACTGTTTTAAAGTCACTCTAGAATAAGTATGATAGCATTGTACTGTAAACTGTATACTGTACTGAAAGTTATAGAAAGTAACTTACTTCACAGTCGTGTCAAGAGGTGATATTAATATGAACTTTATTTACACTGATTCATACAACGAAGCTATTCTTGACTATGAAAAACACACTTGAAATAAAAATATATCTTAGAATGGCTGGTATGGGTATTAACACTTATTGATACATCTTCTTCATTTTGACCCTCCTAGGTCATCTTCATGTTAAGATGACCTAGGAGGGTCAAAATGTTATTCTCTACTTATCAATAAAAGTGTTAATGCCCATACCAGCCATTCTGAGATACACCTAGGCTGTTGTTTCACAGCATAGTAAGGTTAATACACTCAGTTATGTTTAGTGTAATGATCAAGATTATGCTTCCAATTATTGTGGCAACTGACAAAGTAAGAAATTTTGTGCTGTGGCAAAACAACAGTGATAATTTATCAAAGAAAAAAAGGAAATTGCTGTTTATGTACATAAGCATGCTTATTACTTCATTTCAACTCTTGTTGAATTTATGAAAAAATATGCATTTTATATAATATATAATATTCTATAACTGTAGTTGTAGAAAAAATATCTTCTGAGTTTAGATCCTGGTAACAAGTTTTATGTAATGATCATGCTCAAATTTCAACAGTTTGTGTATGAAATGCAATAATTTTGTAAGAAAATTAGTGTTTTTCTGAAATTTTGATCACTTGGAAAAAAAAAAAAAAGGATACAAATCACTCATTAGAATTTATCTGCAATTTTGTAATTACTTAGTTGGATGGCTTCACTTGTTGTTTTTGTTAAAATAAGCAAAAAGGCTTGATTTGGTGTGTTTGTTTTATTGATTACAAAAATACAACCCCCTCTAGTTATATTTTGCTGCTTTTGAAAATAAAATATAAACTTTAAATGAGAGATTATGGAAACATAAAATATGTATATATAAAATAATCACAGATCATACACTATTAACCCTGTGGATGCTGGTGAGTCAAAGGGTGCACAGCATGACTCCCCTTTTCTTTTCATTTTCATGTTATTAATCTTAACATCAAAACAGTTTAATTGAAAATTTTAATGCATTACATCTACTAACACAAATAGCTATTCTTATTTAGTGCTGCTCACTCTATGCATAAATTATTTTTTCATGTTACAAGCCTTGTTGTCCCACATACTTAACAAACAACTAGTTTAAATGCATCTTGTTTTTGGAAAACAACAAAAAACATGACAGCCCTTTGCCAATAAGAGTACAACACACACGCACACAATCTTGATGCATGTGACTTTGATTCTATTAATTATCACTACTTGTTTGGCAATACTCATGTTCTAACATTTGGTTTATGCTCTAAGCTTTTTTTTCAGTATTTTTTTATTAATTTCTCTTGACAGGTTTACTGTTTGTTATACAAGTGATATTTCTAATTTGTTTTGTTATTCTTAAGTGAAATAATTTTTGTTTCTACCCAGCTGTGAAACTTGCTACTTCATTACAAATATTTCTTTCTGTCAACACAGTTGTGTTATTCATTTTGAACTATCAATTGTAAGCCACCACTTCAGCATACTTGCATAGGCTTCAGGTGACAATACTTCACAGGAAAATTATTGGCTTTACTTCCTCAAAAGACTGAGCTGACCTTTGTGAGGCTTTGATATGATTTTGGAGGCTCACACAGTTTGAAATACAGTCTGTTAATTTTGGAAAGACAATACGTTATTCTGTTATAGGTTTTGAATAATTTTACTGTTAATATTATTATCTTCAGTTTTTTGGGTTCCATAAGTTTCATTTGATTGGTTGTTACTCATGGTCAAGTTCATGTTCAAAATTAGGCTTAGTTGTATCCTTTGTCCTATACCATTTAGTTAGGCTTAACATGGGTCTTTGTTATTCTGAAATTACTTGCAATTCACTTCCTGGTATATCAATCACTAGTTTAACTATATTGTTTTTCTTCCATGCATCATGTTGCGTACATGTTTTTGTTAGTACACACTTAATTTTATAAAATGTCTATTTCATTGTCATTATTATTTTTTTATACATTTTCATATTAACATGGTCTATAGGGATCTCTTGAGCTAGGGTCTGTACAAAATTTTTTTCACAGTATTATTCATACATATTATTCAGTTAGAGTTTTTAATTTAGAGCTTAATGATATCCTTTGTCCTGTACTGTTCAAATATACTTAACAAATGCCTGTTGTTTTCAGTTTTCATCTGTAGTTTTGCTTACAGGTTAATCAATAGTTATGTTAAATAACTTGTTTTTTTCAAGATATGACATCTAATAGAAGTTTTGTTTTTTTTACAACATGACTTCTTAACATTTACAATTTATGTAAATTTCATAGTTCCCATTAATTTTCATTCATGTAATATACACTTCATGCCATTAATTTTGTTTATGAGGGCTCTTGGGGTCCACTCTACCTGTTTCTATTATTGCTTGTCTTCCTCTTACAATGGTTGAACCCATTTCAGACCATTTAAAATTTTTCACTTTTCCTCCACCTGATCATGGATTGCCTTCCCAGATTGCAGAATCTGTTAAACCTATCTCATGTTTTTCTTTTCTGATTTTATATCATTTGGATCTCTGTTTATCTTATCTCTTTTAACTCCTACCTATTTTTTCAGCTTTGTATTACCCTATTGACTCTCCAATGCATAATATTTAACTTGCACCTAATTTCGTAGGTGTTCCACTTATATTTAGGAGTTTTCATGGGATATCTTCTCTTTCCCTCCATGTTAGGGTGTTTGTAATCTTTAGTTCTTTCACTCCACACATTTTTTATTTTGGGGATCTTTTAGGGTGGGAAACTACCATTTGTTTACTCTCCATTGCTAATAAGGACTAATGGAAAGTTTTTTCTTCTCAATATGTCAAATTTTTTGGGTTACTTCTGTACGTTTAGCATCACATAGCGTATCTGAAATGTTATATTTAACTTTTTGGTTGATCTTTTGTTTCATCCTGAAAAACTCCTTTTTACACGTTTGTCAACTAACCTTTTATCTATGTTACCTACAGGTTTCTCCTTTTATTATACATGCTCAATGCTGATTGGAATTCTTGGTTGATCATTCCTGCCTCAGCCACTTTGTGTCTTTCACATTTTAATATGTAGTAGTTGATCATATTTGGGTAGGTTATTTCTGCATGATTGAGAATGTTTATGATACAATTTATTTTCCATTTCATAGGACACTATTTTATATTTTTCACTGATTTGGTACCAGTTTTGTGCCCTTTGATCATATCTCAGTTCCACACATCTTTTATTGGGTGGCCTGAATTTTACCTGACTTTGACATTTTGAAGGAATTTACTTGCACCATTAATTGGATGTCTAACTTCAGTTAGGTCCTTTTTAATGTAGGTAGTTTTAACATATTTATCTACTCCTTTCACAGTCAGCTAACAGTGGAATTTCTAGTAGAATAAGTTTTCCTTTTACAAACCTCACATTCCAGTCTCTTTGGGGAGTGTATTTTTAAACATCTCACTCTGTCAGTACCATCATTCTTCTTAAATGCTTTCAGTGGTCTTTTTGGTCATCCAAGCCATTGTGGTTTTCTGTCTTACTGCTTGTGAGGATCAAATGCATTTGGATATTTGGTTTTTAAAGGAACATTTCTTCCCTTTGAGTCTAGCACAGTTGATAACTTTTAAGATGTTGCATGACTCATGGTTGCTTCCTACAGGGTTTGTGTAGATGTTTTTAACTTTAGTCCTCCCTTCTTCAACTACATGATTAAACATATTCCCAATGATATTAGGTTCACAAATTACTTCTTTTTTGGAATATTTCTCTTCCCTGATACTTATCCTCATAGGTGTGGTCCTGATTAAATCAATAGAAGGCTTCAGGACAATGGTCTATAGATAGTCATATCTTATTTACACTTTGGCAATTCCATCTTTCCAATGTGTTTTAATTCACTCTCTTTCTCTTGTTCAAATTTGACTAATCATATTTCATTTTAACTGTTTGGTGGTGGTAGCTAAAATCACTTGCCAAGAAGACATTCATTCTCGTTCCCTTTGTGGTAGACAGTAGATCTCTGGATCTCCCTTTTTGAACCCACACAATTCATTTACATCTCCTGGAATGTAATATTCCATATGCTATTGTCCTTGTTGCTGATAGAGCTTCCAGACAAATTTTCTCCCAGGTAGTAACCTCTCAATCCTCAAACTTTTGGAGGGCCATGCTTCCTGTGGAGTACTTCTCCATGGGAAGTTTTTGAATTTTTTATCAGTTTCAAGTTACCTCTTTTATTTTTGGTCTCTGGTTCATCATTCATTTTTCCTAGCTGTTAAAATGATCATACAAGATTAGATTCAGTTTATAAGTCAGCTTTTTTCCAATTTCAATAATGTTTTTTCCCAAAATGTTTATTTATCTGTTTCACTCTGAGTCTGGTCTTTCTTACTGATCCTTCCTGGCCAGCACAGATCACATTTTCTCAGCTTTTTCATCTCAGTTCTTCTTTTACTTTTGATCACTTTTATTAACCTGCATTTTGAGGGCTCAGTGGTGGTAAGTTCTCTTCAACATTTTTGTTTTGTGCCATTATCTATCTTTAGTCTTTATTGTATCCGTATGATAGTCTCTGTCCAGTACATGTTAATGGTTGCTATATTGCTTTTAAGACTTCTTTCCATGTAATCCATTTCTTAATGTTTTCTTCCCTTACAGATTGTATTCTAATTGTGATTGGTCTTTTATTCCTTGTCTCTTATTTTTTTTATGTTATCAATTCCTAGTATCTTCTCTGATTTTGCACCTTCACTTTTCCCTGCATATCAACCCTATCATGTGCTGCAGGTACGTCTTTCAAGCACTGGGACTCCTATGATCATCACTCATTTCTTTGCTCTGAATAGCTGTTTCTTGTTGGAGCAGTGTCATTCACCTGTTGCCATCTTTTCACTCTTTTGTGAGACTGTGGCTTGAAAAGATACTTTTTAGTATATATACCTCTTATGCAAAGTGTGGAGATGGTTTTCCTTGCAATATATTTACTTAATTAATATGCCCATCCCAGTGCATACTGACCCATGGACTTTATGGGTAAAGCAGAAAGGGATAACTGCTATCTGTGCCATGTTTTTGATTGAATAAATCGGTAGTGTCTGCTTTTGAAAATAGGATTTTTGTGGCCACATTTTACTGTCTCTGGTGTTGTCATTTCTCATAATTATCCACCTCATTTTCTTCTCTCCCCCTTTTTTGTTCAGTGTTGTATAGAAGTCCTCACCACTTTACAGGTCCAAGCCATTGGGGTGGTGGACTATGGAGGTATCTTCCTGAATGTGATAATGATAAGACCATTCAGCTGAAGGTAGGGAGTTGATGTTAAGTTGGTGTAAATGACGAGATGTCATCCAATCTGATACTACATCTCTGTACAAGTTATCCGAGGGAGTGTGATAGCTGGGGAATGAGCAGTCAAAATTGCTGTTCACCTCTTCACTTGGAATTTCTCATCTTACCCCTATATGGATGTCAGTTCCCAGTGGTTTCGAATTCAGAGCTGAACCAATCAACATCAGTTCTAACGTGTGTGTTGTGGGTCACAATAGAGATACTACCTCTTACACTATTTCTTGACGTTATTGCATAAGGAGCAATTCCTGTTGGTTTAGTTTTGAGTGAGACAGTGTACATTACAGAGACATTGTTTCAATATAAGTCATCCAGTTGTCAAATTCCCTGGTACAAATGTTGAGCTTTCTTCCATATATGATCTTCTCCTGTGAGGGTCTATTCTTTTTAGGGTGTTCTTAAGATTTAGAAGAATAATTCATTGTTTTCCCTTGCACTGGCCCATCCACCTATTCAATGTGAGATTCTAGCTTTTCATTTGAGAAGAGATAATGTACTGTATTAGAAGTTATTTTCCTTCACTGAAAATGTATTTCTGATAGGTTACCTCTTCTCACACTTCCTCCTCACAGAAAAAAAACAAGTGCTTCCATTTTCTGTTAAAATTCAAAATGATGAAACTAAACTAAACTTACATGCCAGTTTTATTAGGTGTACAAGTCAGACAGGTTCTTCGGGAGCCTGCGAGACAACCAGGGCAGCTCAGAAACTATAGTTTCTCTTCAGCCCTACTCATGGTTTTTTAACTTGTTGACTGCCAAGTATTTCAGCTGCTATGGCAGCTCCTATGTTGGGTTTTTCAGTAAAATTGAGTAATTTTTAAAACAAAGGAAATAAGTGACAAATATTTTTTCTCTAAGTCAAACTTTTAGTAATACACAAAATGAAGAAATGTACAAAACATGAAACAATAATACACAAAATGTCACTTTTGGATATTGAAATACATGACACATTTAATAATTCACTTTCGTGTGGAATGTTTTGAAGCAGGGGTTAACACAGAGCTACTTTGCAATCAGTACATTCATATTTGATTTCCCTCCTCGTGGATTTGTCAGAGCACACTTTACACTTTTTTGTGGGGTACTTTTTCTTATCTGTTTGGAGAATAAGTGTTGGGAAGTGACATTCTGTGAGGCAAAGGGGGGGGGTTTCCATGGAAGGCTGGCCTCCGGTGGATTTTGGGCACTGGATGTGGTAATCTTCAGTCAGGGTATGGATGACACCAAGTCTAAACTCCAGGAGAGACAGGTTGTTTCCCAGTTATTTGTAAACTACCAAAGCATAGTACACTGCATTATCTATCATGTGAAAAAATGCTTTTTTGTACCACTTAACAGCCTTGTGCATACTTGGATAAGCATGCAACACATTCACACAAGTCAACCCCTCCCATATAAGGGTTGTAATCAATGACACATTTTGGTTTTACAACAGCTGCGCCAGTAGCACAGTTGATCTTTCCAGTGTTTTTCATGGTAATGTCATGTATTGTACTCAACATGAAAATGTCCCTCTTATCCTTCCAGTGAGAAACACCAATGCTGTCTTTTTGTACCACATTCATTTCTCCCCTTTGGATTTGTGTTTGATTTTTTATTACTGTCCCACACAAATAGGTGTCATGATCAAGCAATGACTTTGCTAAAGTGGAACTTGTAAAAAAACAAACAATCTAAATAGAGCTTATAATTTTGTCCAAACGATGGTTCCGTCAAGATGCTTACAACGTGTTTGCCCTCTTTAATGCAGTACTGTGTAGTAGCACCAGTGTAGATGAAAAAGTCTCAAACATAGCCTGTTACACTTTCACACAGCTCATAACTTTTGATTCCAAACCTAGCCCTTTTAGATGGAATGTATTGTTGAAATTTTAGTTGACCCTTCCATAGTATCAAAGATTCGTTAACACAAACATGTTCATTTGGTACATATGAGGTTCTAAATTTTTCCCGTAAATGGCCAATAATGGGCTGTATCTTGTGCTGTAATTGGTCAACAATATTTTCTTGGGTATTGTCAGTAAAGAGTAGCATCTATAGCAGCAAAATAAACTGTTTTTTTGACATGCATTGACCAAAAATTGGTGTGGCAAGCAAAAGGTCAGTACTGAAGTACATGGAAATAGTTGGTTTTCTTTCTATGCCCATTAGCATTACCAGACCCATAAATTCATAAATTTCCCTCTCATTAGTTGGCTTTCATCATTTTACTTTAGAATGTTCCTTGAAATCAGCACGGGCCATCATAGTTTCTGCATATTTATTGGTCTCTGTTACAATATGGTTGACAATTCTGGGAGGGAAGAACTTTTGAAAACAATGAAAGGGCTTTGTGTCTTTGCTCAAATTTTCATACTGGACATCATGATTTCCTGAGAAGGGGTTCATAACTGGAGCAGCAAAGGATTCAGCATTCCAATCATTGTCATTATGGCACTTTTTCTTGGAACTGTTCTTAACACAACTTGCAATTTTACGTTTACTCCTTGGTGTTATCGCCCATTTATCAGTGCTGGTTGCCCAGTTATCATCGCATTCACTACTGAGCCTTGTATTTCCGTATTTTTCAAAGAATCTTCAAAATCCAAATCTTTTGAATCACCACTGCTACCTTCAAACTCCGAACCAATTTTAAGATACGACTAATGCTTCATTTTGTAACTTTTCACATGACACCATTTTGGATCGAAAGTGAAACAGTTTGTAAATAGGTCAAATGCACAAATGGTGCTGACATTGAGCATTGAAGTTAGGTATTATTGAGAATGAATTAACTCGTCCATGGCACTGATACCATTCAGCTTGGATGAGTTATCTTGTCTGTGCCATTGAATGGGTTAAAATATTGTAGAAGTGATGGTTCAGTAAAACCAAATAAAAGGAGAGTGTCACACTTATTGGTGGAGGGTTGTCGCATGATGATTTACACATGAGAGACTTTGGAGTCATTTAATTTGTAATAATTGAACTTAGTATTTTGAAAATTTTTAAATTTTAAAGTCTATGTTCAGGTAAAAGTCCAGTGTGTAGGTTTTTTATCATAATTACGACAAAACATGTTTTGTCAACAGTTTGTTTGGCACTTGATTGTAAGGTTTGTGAGGGCTCAAGACTTGTGGTATACTTAAATAAAATTTCATATAGCAAACAAAACCGAACAAGAATAACTATGTGAGAGGAGGAAATTACCTTTTTGAAGTATATTTCAACCTGTTACAAACATGCTGTAGACATTGAAAGCTTTAACTTTTCACTGTATTTATTCAACTGATATTGACATACTCTCTCCATATCTTCTGTAGTGGTTCATAATAGGGATTGCCTATTTGTTCTTTAATATTAGTCTGCCATTATGACCTGGGTATTAAGACACTCAACTCATAATCTGAGTGTCATGGGTTTGGAATCTACATCACGCTAAACATGCTCACCCTTTCAGCCATGGGGACATTATAATGTGACAATCAATCCCACAATTTTTCGGTGGGTGGTGATGACTACCTACTTTTCCTCTAGTCTTATAGCCCTTGTGTCGCTTTGTGCAAAATTCAAAAACAAACTACTAAATTACAGTAAAAATGGCTTTGAGTATTTTAATAAACCCGAGCAGTATTACTAATGTATATTGTTGCACATTGTGTCAGTTTATAAATTTATTCGACTAGTTAGCAAATAACAGTGGTTCTCTAACCATTCACACACAATCATTTTAATATAGTCTGTGGTTTATAATATGAAGCCTCAGTCTATTATATGTATGACATGGATGTAATCTATTGTTTACTTGGCAGGCATGACACGTGTGCAATAAGAGATTAATAACTTACTGTTACAACTGTTGATGTCACATATTTTGTTTAATTATAGGATTATAACTATTTATGATACAATGTTTCTGATAGCATCATATATCTTTTTATCACTGTATGCTTGATTTTAGTTAGTAACACACTTAAAATATTGTAAAACATCTAGGCTGTGTTTCACAACACAAGTCTTAGCCATAGTTTAAAAGATAACACCAAGTTCAGTTTCAAGCATCGGATCAGTAACCATGGTGATGGCTGATGGTAAGTAATGAGTAATAGCAAACACTGTGCAATTGCAATTTTTATACATTACAAAGTAACCGTCCTTGAAAGTATCTGAGAAGTAGTAAACACAAGATTGCAAAAATGATGAAATTATAAGTGGAAATGAGGCAGAAATGTTTTATATATACACAGTTATTTTTTTAGAAAATATTTTTGTATAAAGTAGCAACAGTGACAACCCTCAAAAGTTTAGGGTCATTACAATAGAAGAGGATCATAGAAGTGTCATGACCTAAACTCCATCAGAAATGGAGGTAGAGAAAGATGTGTTAGTATGATGAATTCATATTTGTTAATTAACAAATTTTTTAACATTGTAGTGTGTGCAGAATGTCACTTTAAGATGAAATCTAACCATCTGTAGCAAAACTATGACTACAAGAGAAGAGGGGGTGGAGAATACAACTTAAAAAAAACTTCAAATACTTATTGGTATACATACACTATTCTGTTATGACATATTGTCTCATGACTATACAACTTTTTAAAAAATTATACAACTATCTAAAACTAATATTTAGGATTGTCAAAACAGGGATTTGTAGCTTAGGGAATAATGTTAATCTCAAACCTTCAGTTTGTTTACTTTTCTTGTGATTGGATTTTCACTTGAAGTATGTATATATGGTTAAGTAGCATTAAAGTATCAGTTTGAAAAAGTAATAAAAAATAGAGCAATTATTTCATCTTTAGATTTAAATCAACTTAATTTCATTGTTATATTTTGTGTATGAAATTATTATTCTTTCTTCTAGACTGGAATGCATTGCTTTTAATTTTAAAATCTATATTTATACACTGTTTTAGTATCTGTTTTGTTCTCTTCTAGCCAATACTCTTGGAACTTCTACAACAACTACTGCTGTTACTTATCCAGTTCAGTCACCATACCCTGTGAATCAGCCACAGTATCCTCCTAGTAGTGGATATCCTGTGTATCCACCTGCCAACACAGGTTACCCACCTGTTAATGCTGGCAATCCACCTCCTTATCCAGGCATTGAACAACCAGCATACAATAAAGGGTACTGAAAAGTTAGTGACCCGTTCAATACAGGTATGTTTTGTTAAGTTTTATTGAAACCACGAGTGCAGTTTGCTCATTTAATATATACATCCAACAGTTTCATACTCATTTTGCTAGAGAAAAATATTCCAAGTCTAAATGTAAACATCATCAAAGTTCATGTACTAAAAATGATTGTATGTTACAAAAATAAGAGTGGAATTCATTTTTCACATTCAAATTTTATCACAAAATATGAATTGACATTTACTTGGAGAATGAATGAGAAGAGGGGGAAATAAAAATTGGTGTAAAGAAATATAAGTACCTCAAATATGTTACTGACATAACATTGTAGCTCTGAAACTGATGTGCAAACAACTAAAATAGTATCAAACTTTATAACATGTTTATTTGTTGTTTGTTTTTTTCAAAAATGATAAAAATTATTGTACAATACCCTGTAAAAAAACAACAAAAATGTATGATGCATAGTTATAGAAAGTACTTTTAGTCACCCATTTTATAGTAGTGTAAGACCATGGTTGGCTTGTACTAGTTAACTTGATATCCCAGAGAATTTCAACTATCTTCCATTGGTAAAAGCCTACTCTATGTTGACTAGTACAAGACACTTATATTGTTGCTTTGAACCAGGCAAGAATTGAACAGTTGTGCCAACAAATACACTGGCCTATTGATTTAAAACAAGTTTTTAATAGCATAATTTTACTGATATAATGTGTTCATTTGAAGTGTCTATCTGTGGAAATTAAAAAGGTTAGAAATTCACTGATTGGTTATAGCAGTCATCCCACAACCTACCACTCCATCACAATTCCTTACAGTCGACATCAGAGAGACAAAACCAGAGTATTCATCTGTAAAACCATATTAGGCATTACTTTCAAAAAGGACTCTTGCTATGGCAACTAGCTGTTAATGATGTACTATTTTTGCATCACAGTTATTTTAAAAGAATCAACATTCATGGAGGGTTTATTGAACAAACCTCACATGTAATTGTACACATTGATCATAAAATAGTCATTGTGATTTCTAACATTTTTCTAAAATTCTGACAGGTCATATTCTTAAAGCATACTTTCAATTTAAATGAGTTTGATTTTAGATCTAGTGGCAATGAATTTTTGTAAAACATTTTTTACTTCTGTTATAAACAATAAATAACAGTTTTCAGAAAACTGGTTTTTCATATGGTTGATGTTCACACTAATAATCATTGTGAATTTGTTAATGATTTCCCACACTTTTCTAAAGTTCAAACTATTCACACACTTATAAACCAGTTTAATTCTATTACAAATATATGATGAATATTTTTTAAAAGTAAGTTTAAATACCTAGTTAAATTACCAAGTTTTTTTTAATAACTACCAATTTGAATTTTCAGATAACTTGAAAGACTTCTTCACTTCTACATTAATAGAGTACATTTTTTTTGTTTCTGCAGATGTCTTGTGTTTTCATCTTCAAAATCTCACCAATAGACTGTTAACTTCAGTTCCAAAATTTGCAAGAAATTATAGAAAAGGATTTTTTATCAGATTCAAGAGGTCTCCTTTGAATTGTAACTAGAATAACCATCACCAGTGTGTTAATTTTGTTTGTCCTCTACTAGCTATATGATCTTCTAAGTACTTCATATATCATTTGTTATAATTATATACATATGATAACTTAAGCCTAATTAGTTATTTTATATATCTTGCATCAAAGGTTGCTAAGATTCAAGACATTCCTGAAGATGGCAGCACGTTGGCACTCAAAACACAGGATATGCACAAATTATCAATTAGCAGCTTGTAGTATTTAAAAAAACAAGGTTATAAATGAATAATGATACTTAGATGGTCATATAGTCTACCAACCATCAGTTATTTATTTTGGCTCCATTTTCTAGCAGGATTTATAAACATTTTAATTTCACTAATTGTGTTAATTTAGTGTAAGTACATGAATACAACAGAATCTTCTGTAAGAGGAGAATGATCTTAATGGGTCAGCTACTCAATTATTATCAGTGTATTTCAACTAGCAGGGGAAATTGAAGGAAATGTTTAAGTTACTCTGATAATGCTTTCGACTTTTCATCAAACTATCATAAAAACAGTATGCAAAGAGAGAGAGAGAGAGAGAATATTCGTGACTGTCATGTGTTATTAAATTGTTTAAAGTTATATCTCACGCGTTTGCATTTCATATTATTTTTGTTGTTTTTTTATGTCAGAAGATGCCTCAAATCTCTTGTAATATAGTAGCACATTTTCTTGAAGACAGACAGTTTATATATAAACTAACATTTTGATGTGTTATGTGAAACAGTTACTTTGAAAGGCATTAAATACTAGTCATAATTACAATTACTATTGTTGCTTCTTTTTTTAACCAAGGTAAAATCTGTATTATAGATCTGATATGGTGGTAATCTAATATGGTTGAATGGATAGTTTTCTTTCATAAGGTGACCTTGTGAGAAAGGAATGTTGATAAATACAAATGAACTGAAGAAAGCTAGCTTCATGTTTGCAGTACCTTTTATGTTTCCCAAACATGGCTTGTTAGAGTTTTCTTATCATTGGGTCTGATATTAAATGAAATTTTCAAAAGTAAGATAGGATAAAATAGAAAATGACTAAGTTTTCATATGTGAACTTTTTTATTGTTATTTCCTTCATATGTGTGATTCTAAAGGGGGAAAAAAAAGTAATCAGATACAGAGAGGAGCTATTTTTTTTTTAAATAATAGTAAAGTGATTTATAACCTTTAAAGGTTGAAGGGTGTGAAGGGATAAATTATTTAAGATTACAGTGTTTTATTACCCACTTCATATGAACATAAGAATAGAAGAAAAAATTACATTAAATTAATGTGGGAAGAAAAGTAGAAAAACTTTTTAAATATTAATTTTTTGGTTTTCTATATAAAAATTTATTATTAGGGTTTCTGAGATGTGTTTTGATGAGTGATAACTATATCTGTGTAACAACCAAAAGCAACTTCATCTGAAAAGGGAAGTGTCTGTCTGCCTTTGCAAATGAACACAGAAATCATTCTGAAAAACAAAGTTAATAATACAAAAATGTATATTATGTTTAGACTTGACCGACTTGGAAATACTAAAGTGTAGCAAGTTCATACCTAACTTACTAGTGTTAATGAAATTACTAAAATCTGAGGATGAGCAACTTGTCTCATGGGAAAGCTTTATGGACTGCATTTTATTCAGATCATTGATTTATTACCCAAACAAGATGTATTTAGTTTCTAAGCTGCTACTTATTTGAGATGATTTTTAGTACACTTTTAGGGAAGAGAAATGGACAGAAAATACCTAAAAAAAAACAAAAAAAAAACAGTTTCTTAATTCAGTTAATGATTGTGTTAGACTGGTCATGTAAGAACATGTACAACTTTGACTAGGTTTCTTGTTTTTTTCTGTACAACTGAAGTGTCTTGAGCTATGTAATAATTTTTTCACAATGCCTTTAACAAAGAGGGACTGCCAAGGTTAGTGACCAAAAATATTTCAAGTTAGTTGTATCTCATTGAAATGTGTAAATTCAGTTTTTTGACAGCAATTTCAGATCAGTAGGGTCACACAAACAAAGTGGTGGACATCAACATTTTATCCAGAGGTTGTGTGCAAAAAAAAAGTATTTTCACATTACATATTATATAATGTTTGAAATTAATTTTATCTCAGGATACATTTGATGTTGTAAGTTATTTTGATCTTTTTTATCGTATGCTGTTGTTTTAATCTTTTGTTTGGTGCAAATTTATCTATTGACCTGTTTATGCCGAAGACATAAATATTGTTATAATCCCTAAATAAAGGAAAACACTAGACCAAGACAAACCCAGTAACAAAGTGGACATCTAAGTGATATTTAATACACTGAAGAGAACATCAAATGAAGTTCATGTTTTATCATATTCACTGTACTAATATGATTTTCTCTTTATGCTTAAATAGTTTTTGATGTTTGAATTTCAACCAATCCTCAACTTGTATTGCTCAGTTTGTGTACTGTATGTAGTTAGTTTATAACACTCAGACCTGTGGCTTTCACATCACAGTAAATAATGAGAGGATTCAAATTATTGTTATTTTTCTTTTCAGTAGTAAATTCCATTTTTTTTCTAGCATTCTTCACATATGATTCCATAAAAATAAAAAACAAAAAAAAGTAATTATGTTCATGAAATTCTTGTACAGTTAGTGGTCAAACATGCTGGCTTGTATAATTTTTGTTTTTGTATAATACAAAAACACTCCTGGACAACCATAAAAATGCCCACCAATTGTTTTTGTTGACCACATTGACCTCAAACTGATGTTAAAAATAAGATGACAGTTTTAATATTGGTCACTGACCTTTCCCAAACCTTTATTTTTATTATTGCAATTTTTTACCTTGGGAAAAGTAGTAGTCACTTGAAGCAAGTCTGATACTATACATTACTGTCATTTCTGTATTAATATTTCAGAAAAACAAAGTATTCATCAATTGAAGCTTGTTTCATACCTTTTGGGGAAAGTTTTTTTAAAGAATTTAGATTGTTAATGTGTTGGAAATTTGTTTTTATGGTGAATGTGTTCATTAACTAGCATACATAATTTCTGTTATCAGCTGACTTAAAATATGTCTGACAGCTTGTTTTTAGTATTTCTTGTACTTGTATTTTGTTTGTTTCTTTATATTTTACTTTCTGTATCATAATTACTTACGAAAATGACATTAACGTTTTTCTATATGGTAATGCCACCTAAAATAAGAAATGGTATTGTACATTTTCTACTGTTTGTAACTTTAACATGCTGTTAATATTCTATTAAAATCATAAAATAATTACATGTTTTTGCAGTTAAGTGTTTGGTACAAGGAATCTCATTTTACTTTTATGTAGATGACTTTTTATGAATAAAAATGTTTCACTGAACTCTTGTTTGATTAGAATTAATGATTTCTTATGGTGACACCATATTATTAGGATGTATAGATATACTGCTAATTGATATTGGTACTGAACCATACTTGGAAAACGTCAGCCAGTATTGAACCTATAAATTTTGATTCTGTCCTTGTAACTTGTGAGTTTCTGAAACAATAAAACTGAAAATAAAAATACTTGGCTAACAGAAAATCATTTTTACTGTAAGGAGATTTTTTTCTTTCAAATATTAATTGAAAGGTTTTCAATGATTTCTCATTTTCTACAAACAGAAGGATGGTTTTCTTTTTCTTTTTTTTAATCTAGAAATTAAAATACGTGTATATAGTGCTCAAATTCTTTTCATTTCATTATCCACACAAGTCTAGTATAATTACTTTATACAGACTGTTTACTTGGAAATCTTTTAAGTTTTTAACTGAATCCTTTAGAAAATTACAGCACACATTATTTAAAACCTATAAAAATTGCAACGTGTAATCTTTTTGAACTGTGTAAGAAATTTAATAATAGAGCTGTAAAATGCTATAAGGTATTTTATTAGTTGAGTATTAATTGGTTTTACATAAGAATGTGATTTTATGTCGTGAACCACAACAATGGTTCATAATAGGGATTGCAAAGAATTGTACAAAACCATAATAAAATATTCAAGAAAAATGAACTGTAAACAACAAAGATTGAGTTCAAATAACACTTTAAAATCTCTAATATTGACCACTAAGGCTACACACACAAAAAAATATGCAAAAAAAGCACGCATGTTAGATTTCTAAATAAAGGAAAATCAGTTCCAAACAGTCTGTTTCTAATTGTTACTCTCTTGGCAATCTACAACAAAAATGGATTTTTATTGTACCCAATTTTTTTGTATAGGAGTAAAATAAATTAATGTTAGGGGTATCTACAAGTCAGTTTGTTTCTTGTGTATTTTACATAAGATAAAAAAACCCATCAAAACTGGTGTAAGTGATGTTATTGCCTCTTGTAGTTTTTGTACAAATATTTTGTTCCTTTAAAATGTTCAAGTATGTGGTGAAAGAGGAATTATCAGTCAACAATAGATGTACATTAGAAGATTGCAACGTGTAAATGCACAGTGTTTTGTAAAGTTTAAGTCTGTCTTGGAGGAGCCAACCCTTATATTGTGTATGAATTGAAAGAGTGAAAAAAATTAATACTGAAAGTATTCAATTTTTATTACATTCGTAAAATAATTACTTTAAAAGATATGAAGTTTTATTTAAAGCGATGTTTTAGGCGTATGTTTTATTTAAAAAGGTTTCTTTTCTATTGGCATAAGGCGTTCGGCTCGTAATCCGAGAATCGTGAATTCAAATCCCCATCGTACCAAACATGCTTCCCCTTTCAGCCGTGTGGGCGGTATAATATACGATCAATTCCACTATTTTTTGGTAAAAGTTGGCGGTGGGTAGTGATGACTAGCTGCCTTTCCTCTAGTCTTACACTGCGAAATGAGGGACGGCTAGCGCAGATGGCACTCGTGTAGCTTTGCGCGAAATTCAAAACTAGAAAAAAAGGTAAAATTTAAGGAGTTTTTGCTAGCCTGACCTACTGTGAATAATAGACTATAAATGGACATTGCCCTGAAAAGGACCTATCATACAAACAGTTAGGGAAAATAAGTTCAGGAAGGAGGAAGAGGTCAAAGTGAACCTGACCCTCCAGGGCAAAATACCCAGATACCATTGATCCATTAAGGAGTTGGGGGATGGGGTATAGCGTAGGCATATCATGTACTTGTATATTACCATGCTTGTATAGATGAGTTTAGTTGCATAGAAGCTATAAGTGCATATTACATTCTCTGTAGCTTAACGTTTTACGTTTCAAGCTAATGTGATCAAATACTCAACAGCTACAGTAAATTATCATGTATCTTATTAACCAGCTACTAGTTATATGTATTATATTTATGTATAAAGGTAGATACCATATCAAGTAATCTGTTGGCATAAAAAAAAGTCAGTAAACGAAATAAATAAAAAAGTTGGAATATAAAATTTATCATTAGGGCTCATAAAGTTAAGAGAGTACTTCAGAAATTATTAAAGTTTCAAATCCTTTTTTTTTTACTCCACCAAATGTAACAGCAGAAGATGAAATAGGGGATGTAGCTTGAGTATTTGTTTGTTTGTTTTGAATTTCGCCTGAAGCTACTCGAGGGCTATCTGTGCTAGCCGTCCCTAATTTAGCAGTGTAAGACGAGAGGGAAGGCAACTAGTCATCACCACCCACCGCCAACTGTTGGACTACTCTTTTTACCAACCGAATAGTGGGATTGACCGTCACATTATAATGCCGCCATGGCTGAAAGGGGATTCGAATCCGGGACCCTCAGATTACGAGTGGAGTGGAGTGCGTTAATCATCTGGCCATGCCGGGCGTAGTTTGAGTAAATAATGTATACAAATTTTCGTGCCTTTTTTACGAACCTGTTTGCAGGTTTTTAAATTCTCAAGTTTTGTCTTTTATACACTACATATAAACTGTTTGTATGTGTGTATTTACAACCACATCATGACTTACTATTCATAGTTCTTACCGCGGTAAGTGAAAAATCAGTTGGGCACGAAAAACTAAATGAAACGCTGAACCAAGGGTGTCGGTACAAAATTAAATGTTTTGAAGACATCTAATCCAGCACGACGTGAAGTGGGTTTGAGAGTTTACCGAACACAACTCTTTGATGTTACATTAGACAGGCGAATTCTTACAATTTTACCACATATTACAACGTACGATTATACTAGGCAACAATTAGTCACTTTTATTAAAGGACATTGAAGGTTTGCGATTGAATATTGAGTATTTTTTGTGATATGGTACTGTGATGACGTTTACAATGTTATAATATTAATTGTAATTTGGTGGAATGTGACTTGTAGAATTTCATACGCGCTACAGAAATGCTTTTCTTTGCATCTTGGGTCTTTTGATACTTTGAAGAAAAAAAACACGAAGAATTGCGTTATATGTTTCTCACAGTAAGTGACAGCTGTATTTATTTTGATTATTCAAAAGCTTGAAAAATCCTGTCTCATGTTTCTACTTCATCTTTCACGATAATCTGCTTGAAGTACTTTAGTAAAGTGTGAACCATGTATGAAAGATTCTACCATGGTAATTATTTCCGTGGCTATCTGAATGAACTCTGAGTGGGATCTTGTTAAATAAAAATATTCTGATTTTATAAATTATGCCTGAATACGTTGATTAGCTTGATTCAGAAGTGCTTGTCTTTCAAATTGTTTGCTTGAGAGATTACTGGAACACAGCTGTCACTTACTTGTGTGTAGATAACAGATATCAATTATTCTAAATCAACTCCTCAGAACACCATTAGATTTTTGGGGAAGAAAGTTTTTATAAATGTGATTTATGAATTTCTACACGAGGGCTGTCTGTGCTAGCCTACCCTAATTTAGCAGTTTAAGACTAGTCATCACAAGCTACCACCACCTCTTGGGCTACTCTTTTTACCAACGTTATTTGCTGGAATAACATGGTGTTAAGGATTGAACGTAACATTATAACGCCCTAACGGCTGAAAGGAGGAGCATGTTTGGTGTGACGGGGATTCGAACCCGCGCCCATCAGATTACGAGTCGAGTGCCTTAACCACCGTGCCACGCAGGGTCATAAATGTGGTATCACGAGTGGTTGAAATTCAGGAAATATTTCCACTCTTAAGAAATTACAGTAAGGTTTTTTAAGTTAAATACAAACCTACACAATGGGTCTTCTTTGCTGTGTCCACCACGGACATGGAAATCCTGTTTCCAGTATTGTAAGTCCGCAGATATTCCGCTGTGACTCTGAGGGACGAGCAACAAGGACTCCTTTGAGTACGGGATTTGATCTCAAACATATACAGTTATTTAAGCAGAAAAGAAATGCCTCTTCTCGACAAGACAATTAGTTCTTTATTGATTGACTTTAGTGACTTATTAGTTCTGATGATATCAAGCGTCCTTATTTTGATATATTTTTGCTAATTGAAATTTAGATATAAAGCAGTTTTCTCTGTTGTATTGCTAACACTCTAATGTGATATGTTTACCACACATGACTATTTCAAATTTTTTATGTTTTAATTTTTTGGGTAATTTTAGTTTTTTAATTCCCTCTACATGAACATCAATTATGCTTCAGGTTTGTTTCACGTTTGCAACAACAAGCAATTTGTCAATTACATTCTACTTTGACGTTGTAATTTACTGGTATATATTTTTCATATTACAATACAACTGAGAATTTAGAAATAACATCTTATACAACTCAACACTAAATTAAAAACAGTAAATTAAATAGATATAAAAACTTCATGCTCCCAGATGGTGTGTGATAAAAACGTTATGTAAATGTATTACACCCGTTGTATTGATCTATATTATATAAACGATACAAAGTGTTAGGCTGTGTTTTTTTTAGAACTGATAGAGACTGTACTTCTTGGAACGTTGATGTCCATTATTCCTTGAACGTGACGTTGTCCTTGATACCTAGACATTTGGCCCATTCTATAAGAGTATAACTTTTTTTATAATTGTAAATTAATAATACTTAAATCCTGCAAAGCAGAGTTGTAAAATGTGCAAATTTGTCACTTACGTTTCACATGCTATTATTGTCATGTAGAAACGGTACCTCAGCAGAGACGTATTTAGGATTTCGGCGCCCCTAGGCACAACGTTAGGTTGATACTTTTGCTGCCCCATCCTCCGTGCCACAACTTGCACCAAGCATCACCATCACAACAACAGACAAACACAGTTGTTATCATTCAAAATCAACACAACGTTTATTTTCCAGCACAATAAATAATGAAACATCAAAATCAATTATCACTAAATATTATTCTGCGGCTGATTATACAGGCTTTCTTCTGGCCTTCTGTTCCCAAAACATGTTTATTGCATCGTCATAGTTTATTCTACAAACAATATCACTTTCAATGGCGAGGAGTGACAGGGCATTTAGTTTATCTTCTGCCATTCTTGATCTCAAGTAATTTTTCACACGTTTGAGAGCCGAGAAAGATCTCTCTGATGTAAAATTAGTTGCTGGAATGCACAGAAACATGCGCATAGCAATATCCAGGTTTGAATATACAGTTTGAAGTCCTTTAGCTCGCACATTTCTGTATACTGCTAACGCAGAGGAGTCATAATTTTGCACTTTCATACTCACAAGATGTGCGCGGAAATGTAGACATTCATCTACGAAGCTCACTTCCAAATCATTGGGGTAGAGTTTCAACAGTGTTCCAGCTTGACTGATGACATCAGTGGGTTCAAGATTTGTTATCTTGAACAAATATCCAAACCTTGCGTGGATTTCTACATAAGCGGTTTGTCTTTGCTGTAGTTCTGAGCAAAGTCTGTCAATGATCACATTGAAAACATTTACTCTAAATGCCTCTCTGCCCTCTTCCACTGCCTGGGTGTCACCATCTGAAAATTTTTGCTTCCTTTTTCGCTTAATTTCATACGTCTTCATGCTGGACTTCAACATCGCCTTGTCTTCAAAATGATCGAACAGTTCTCTTGAATCTTTCACAAACTGCAGCAAAGAAGCATAAAGCTCGACTACAAGTCCGATGTCCATATCAGCACTTTGCAACTTTTTACTGGCAGCATTGAATCTTTCCAGTATTGTTCCCCAAACTGTGGACAAAATAGCTGTTTCTAGCGTTCCTAATTTGGAAAGAAGTCCAGCAGCCTCATTCCTAGCGGCTGGTTTTTCCATAGCATTTCCCTCCATGGTGGTGAGGGCATCAAACACTTGTTGCCAGTTTCTGTTGAGGCTTTGACAAGCATCTTCACGAGCGGACCACCGAGTGTCACTGAGTTTCTTCAAAGAGAGACTTTCTTTATTTGCGGACAGGTATTTTTGTAGAATTTTCCAACGATGGGTTGAAGCATTGAAGAAAACATAGAGGCTTTGTAAGAGTTCGAAGAATGAACATGCTTCTCTGCAACATTCAGCAGCACACGTTCCTACAAGATTTAATGAATGTGCTGAACATGGGATATACACAGCTAAAGGATTTTTCTCCATGATACGAGCCTGGAGACCACTGTACTGACCAGACATGTTGCTGGCATTGTCGTAACACTGTCCACGACATTCAGAAATGTCAAGCTCATATGACTGAAGCAGGCTAAGTACAACTTCTGCCAGCTTTTGAGCTTTGTGGCCCGGATTGGGTATAAAAGTCAGGAAACGTTCCATAGGTGAACCATCACTGTTCACGTACCTGATGATGAATGCCAACTGGTCAACATGGGATATATTTGGCGTCGAGTCCACGCTGATTGAGAAATATTTTGCAGTTTTGACGTCCTTTAAAATGTTCTTTAGAACAAGGTCTGCCATAAGCTGGATGAATTCGTCGCAAGTACTGAAAGACAGGTAAGACGTGGATCCCTTGCCAGCATTGCCATATCGGTGAAAGTGATCAGCGAGGAAGGGGTCAAACTCCGCAACTAGTTCTAACGACATCATAAAGTTACCGTTGTGTACTGAGCCAAACTTATCATCCCGACCTCTGAACGGAAGCCCACGTGAAGCCAATCTTTTCGCTACAGCCACCACACGAGTGAGTAAATTTCTCTAGTATTTGATTTCGTCGTGCAGCTGTATGGCCATCTGGAGATCTACACGTCCCAACATGTTGCCCCCTTGCTACTAGAGATAAACTGAAGACCGATGCTCAGGAGAGTTTTCATGCTCATTCAGCCGCACAGTAGCATTTTTCCAGTCATCAAAGCCTTCGTCAGCCAGTTTGGATTTTTTTCCAAAATCAAATAAACGACAAGGAGCACAAGACAGTCTATCTTTGCTCTCTGAATAAACCAAATATGTCCGCTTACTTTTTTCGCCATTTTGCAGTTTTCTTTCAAACATGCCTTTGGTTACAGATCTGATTTTCTCCCCGTCCTTTTTCACAGAGTTCTTGAAATCCGAATCATCGTTTTGAAGGATGGCATGTGTGGCAATATAATATTTTGTGTAATCATCTATTATCCACTCTGCTGGATCTGAACTTACTTTATCTGAAAAACTTGCTGGAACCATTGACGTTTCAGGCACGCAACCGGCAGATCTTACTAGGCCTGCTGCTGATGACCTCACTTGTTCAAGCTGCAGTTCGATATGTTCGGGTCGTTCAGATTGTTCAAAACTGCTACTGCTAGGCCCGTCATGTGTATTCCCTCCATCGCTGTTGGTTTGAAAATGATCGCTAGTTGGTTGTTCTTGCCTTTGTTTAGCAAAAAAGGCCTCCATCTTCGGTGTCTTATCCAAAACATCACGCGTGTTTTCATTTTTTAACTTTGCTATCTTCCTATAAGCTGCTCCACTCAATTTTCGGCGTATGTTACTCATGACGATATCACTAGAATCCACTGATCGTATAATGAGTATTGACAGTGAATTTGTTACTTTCACATCTTAGATCATCAGGATCTGAGTCATTTTCGTGGGATCGAGCTATTTATGGCAGCCGCGCGAACCTCACAGAGATCCGTGAGCCGTTTGACCCCCAGTGACCCTCGCCCTCACAAGAATTGTGCTTCTTGTGGAGGTTTGGACACTGACAACACGATATAACTTACAGTAAGATATTGGGTGACAGAGGAATAAGTAAAAGCATAACGAACTCTACATTTTGACACCAATATCGCTTACCACGTTATTATCTATATTGTCGATTATATTGTAAATATGTTGGTGAACCATATATTCGTCCGGCAGATAATGAGTTTTATGGTAGTTGGTAAAACAATTACTGACTTGCAACCATAAGTCCATAACAAAATATACACGAAAAAGGGGAGCTTTTGCACTACTGATTTATATTACTGCCGATGTATCCATGTTAACGTGTGCTGGGCTATTGACAATCAGATTATAAATTCTAACACACTTTACTATTTCAAATTCTATACTACCAGTAACAAATACCTGTATCGCCCAAAACTATCCAGACCTCGTGCGGTACAACCGCGTCCCCTTGGAGTCAACTTCATTGATAGAGCAAGGGTCGGCGGCCTGCAAAAACGATTATGCGTGACACCCGCAGCCGATTCCGCCGACGCTTACCTGCTCCAGTGACTGTGCGCCTTTCTGTTCTGGTATTCTGGAGTCTGCCACTACCCCTTCTTTATTCTAACAAATGCCTATAATTGCTAGGGAATTTGAAGGAACTATTCTGTAAGGACTACATTGGAATCTAAACAAGCGCATATTCAATCAATCAATTAAAAATAATCAATTAAGCTAAACTGTGAATGATGAGGAAGAATATTTCAAAATATATTTTTCCAGATAATAGCCTGAAGCAACCGAAAATCCGAATTTTCGTATACGCAAGTTCACAAAACAAAATACGTTATTAGGCCATGATAAAATATTTTTTGTGTAGGCGTAGCACACTGAGTAGCAGGTAATTCATTGTTTGGTGTGTCAACATGAGTAAAAAACATGTTGGGGGTTTTGAAAAACACGAATAAATAACTGAGGTAAGGGCGAATGGGTTGATGATGTGGGGGGGCGAGGCGTATTAGGTGGGATCAGGGAGGGAAGGTTAGAAATCTTTTAAACTTGAAGCGACCGACCCGACGGTGTGGTGGAATAGTGAGTGTGTGTGGGGGGGTCCAGATTCAAGAGGTTCTTGGGGCGACATAAATGGCAGGGGGAATTAATAACCAAGGACTACATTTTAAAATGGTGTCCATTCTTTTGCTTTTTTTTTTGGTCAAAATTTGCCGCCCCAGGCACGTGCCTCGTGTGCCTATGCGTTAATACATCCCTGTACCTCAGGCAATATATATACACGAATTTTTCTAGCACATACTGCCCCATTTAGGCCCGGCATGGCCAGATGGTAAGGTATTCAACTCGTAATCCAAGGGGCACCGGTTCGAATCCCCGTCACACCAAACATGCTCACCCTTTCAGCAGTGGGAGCGTTATAATGCCACAATCCGTCCCACTCTTCGTTTGTAAAATTGTTGGTGGGTAGTGGTGGCTAGCTGCCTTCCCTCTAGTCTTACAATGCAAAATTAGGGACGGCTAGCACAGATAGCCCTCATGTAGCTTTGCGCGAAATTCATACAAACAATTAAGTATATTATTCAGTTTTGAATGAAATTCAAGTGATACAATTAGATTGTGGAAAATTTTGTAGAAGTGTTTCAGCAATTTAACCCTAATTTCCACAAAATACAGGGTGTTCGGAAAGTCAATGTACAGTTTTGAAAGCAGCGATAACAGCATTCATTCAGTCTATTTCAAGCCAGCAACTGATAGCGGTGTTTAGAAACAAAATAAAAAGGATCCAAGCCTGTATTGATGCCAACGGTGGCTACTTTCAACATTGTTTATAATTGTCATTCATATTTACCTCCTGTATTGTATATTAAAACATGTCTGTTAATATATAAGTGCACAGTAACTTTCCGAACACTCTGTAGATGAACTGTTGATGACGTTGGACATTTCGGAGTTTATACATCAACTGTAATATCTACGTGAGAGACAAAAGGATATTTTATGATGAACGATTACAAAAACATGACTATTTTTACTTTGTATATTTAATGTTAGTAATTTCCCATAAACATAATACATTAACCAAATATTTTACATTAAAAGAAAACATTAAGGTTTGGTTGGGCGGTGCTCTCTTTTTAATTGGCGCCACTGAACTACACTACAATAATTTGCACGCAAATTTAAAATTTATAAGCTCTCGTAATTCTGTAACGTAAGTAAAAGTAATAATGTCGTATTCATATTGTACTATAGCGTACGATATTCTGAGGTTATGAAACATAAATTATTATACATTTATTTTAAGGAAAACAAAACTACCAGTATTAGTACAGATGAACATAAAATCACAATTGTACTAAATTTCCATGTACTGTAAAGGTATTTTCCTTTCCTCTATAGTTGTATGTATATATCTTTTGATTTTAGATATCTATACCGAACAATAAGAAATATAATATTTAATGATACTAGATGGCGCTAAAACAATTCATTTTTAGTCTCTTGTTATGATACTTTCCTCAGTTGACTCGCCAACTTGCGCAACAGTAAACCTGTAAAATTGCCCCAGTGAAAACCGACCTTCGATTCCCGGTGTGAGCAGAGTGTATATAGCCCATAATGTGTCTTTGGTCTTGATTACAAACAAGAGATTCAAAAACAAACTTGTTAAGATTTTTGTACTTCAGTGTAGTAGTTGTATAATACTAAAACCTAAGCCTAAAAATAATTTAGTGAGTTCAACATACTATGTGTTTAGAAAGACTGCATGTATGAATGTTTAAATCGCTGTGAGAAGCAATTAAGGCAGAAAGCATACAATATGAGATTTCTGTTCGTCTCTAAGCTTTGTATTTATGGCTAAGTAGGTAGTTTTAAACTTCACTGTACATGCATTTAAAATATATAATACATGAAACTAAAGTGTTGTCTTCAAGGTACTAAATGCACGTATTCATTTTAAATCACTGAAGCCATGGTAATTTTTCGAATAAACTTAATTATAAACTATCTGTAAAATTTAGGAAAAGATCATAATACGTTTGTAACGTTTTTTACATTTTCTCAAAGAGCTGGCAGTTGATTTGCTAAAGTTTGCTCTGTTACATAGACAAAGTCAGCTCAAGCAGGAGAGCCCCTATGAAATGTTATTGAATTCCCAAGCTAATGCCGTCCATTAAAATTTTATATTTGTGCAAATTATGTGTATTCTTACCTGTTAAGAAAAGCTATATCCGGAACTGCATATCAATAGTTTATAGTATTTAGTTGAGACTGGTTAGATTCCACAAAAGAGCATCTTGATTTTTTTTGCTGGAATAGCATGGTGTACAAGGATATAAAATAATAACGTTCAAAGTAATTCACTGAAGTTGAACCGTTTGTGATGTTTGAAATCTATATACGCTTTTGGTCAAATTCTGTAGTTTTCCTATTAATAAGCATCTATCACGATTATAACTTCCGAAACTTATAACATACCGACTGTCGCGACCAAAAAATATTCTGTACTGTCTCTCGGCACGTCGATTTATATAATTTAAAGCGAAATTTTAGAACGTTCAACGGTGTTCGAACACGCTAGCGTTTTTGTGAAACCAATATTGTTGATTCTTACTCTTAAGAATCTTATACAAATTTATAGATCAGGCGGGACGTGTGCAATACACATCCAACGATATATGTCACATGCATAAAAAACTATACTGAAACAAACATAGATATCAAAATAAACGTACAACGGTAAATTCGTTACATACCCTCTTTCTTTTTCATTTTTCATTCCTTTTTTTAGAGACAGATTTGTTTGTTTCAGGCTTTCATGCTATGCAACGGCTATTTGTGTGAAGCTGTCCATAACTGGGAGGTTATATGCTTCAACTCTTCAATTAGTCACGTTTGGTCAGATAATGTGATTTAACCCTAAATTGTCCCCCGCTGTTACAGCGTTAAGTCTGTAGATTTACAACGCTAAAATCAGGGGTTCGGTTCCCTCTCGGTGAACTCAGAAGATAGTCTAATGTGGCTATGCTATAAGAAAATCACACACACTAACCCTAACAATGCACTGTCAGCCTTAAAGTGCGACATGCTTTTGTGGCAACAAGATACGAACCACGAATCCTTGAATTTTCAGTAAGTGCTCGCTAATAACTCAACCACACAGAAGAATGTGGAAGAGAGAGACAGAATGAAAATAGGCTTAATGTTATTGCGATAATTACTTTACGATTTGTGTACTTTTTTTATATTACATGACCACTAAGGACAAAATTCTCATAACCTTTTATGTTGTCTTTTTCATATTATAATTATGTTTTTTTATTGTTGATAATCGTGATACAATTATCTCATCCCATGCCCTACAATATTTTAATGAGATTCTTTAATGATTACAAGATTAATTTTTATTGTTTTTATCAAATTATTTACTCAAAACGATCTCGACCATGCCACACAGAGTCAAACTGAAAATATTATCTAGTATACCATGTTAATATTATCTAGTATACCATGTTAATATTATCTAGTATATCATGTTATTGAAAAAGTTAAATTGCCTTTATAAGAGGGCCCGGAATGGCCAAGCGTGTTAAGGCGTGCGACTCGTAATCTGAGGGTCGCTGGTTCGTAACAACCTTATATATACAAAATCAAGATTGGCAGAACCACGACCTTATATATAGAAAATGGAGGTTGGCAGAGCAACGACCTTATATATACAAAATGGAGGTTGGCAGAGCAACGACCTTATATATACAAAATGAAGGTTGGCAGAGCAACGACCTTATATTTACAAAATGAAGGTTAACAGAGCAACGACCTTATATTTACAAAATGAAGGTTAACAGAGCAACGACCTTATATATACAAAATGAGAGTTGGCAGAGCAACGACCATATATATATATAAAATGAACATTGTGGTTACGAAAGATATTTTTCTTACCCGAATAATCATTGCGTTGAAGCAGGGATAGTGTAATGGTACACTTAACATAATAATAAAGGAGGATGCCAAGTCTTAACATGATAATAAGGGAGGATACCCCGTCTTAACATGATAATAAAGGAGGATACCAAGTCAACGGAGGCCTGCAAGCGAAAATTTTACAAGCGTCTAACCACTCCTAGAAATCAGTAAGTGTTTTAGTAAGAAAAATTACCATATAAATCGAAGTCGCGGCAATTTTGTTCACCCGAATCAACTTCAATGAATTTTCTTAGAGTTTTCTTAAGTTTACATAATCATGCATGGTAATAAATAGAGGGACTATTTTCAGTCTCCCGCTAGTACAGCGGTATGTCTCCGGATTTACAACGCTAAAATTAGGGGTTTGATTCCCCTCGGTGGGTTGAGCAGATAGCCCTTTGTGGCTTTGCTATAAGAAAAACACATATACTATTTTCAAGACCAGCAAGGTCTGGAAGATAGTTAATTTTAATTCTTTGTTTTAGCGATTTAAGAAAATATTGTATTGATATATAGTGTAAAGAAATGTGAGCATTTTTTTATTCTTTAGTAATTCTGTAAGACATTGTTGGTTGACTTTTTGTTGTCTTTGGTTGTTTAACAAAAAACATAGTTTATGCGAAGTTTTTGTAGAATACGAGAATAACAAGGAATATGTAATCGAGTTGATTTTTTTAAAGATCTTAATTGGTTTGTTTTGAATTTCGCGCAAAGCAGCTACACGAGAGCTATCTGCGCTAGCCGTCCCTAATTTTGCAGTGTAAGACTAAAGAGAAGGCATCTAGTCATCACCACCCACCGCCAACTCTTGGACTATTTTTTTATTAACGAATAGTGAGATTGACCGTAACATTATAACGCCCCAACGGCTGAAAGGGCGAGAATAATTGGTGGGATGGGGATTTGAACCCGCGACCCTCGGATTATGAGTCTAGTGCCTGGCCATGTCGGGCTCTCTTAATTGGTAAAAATTTATTAATCAAAACATGTTTCTGAGTTTCTGACAATACAATATTATAACTTGAATGTTCACGGCTGAATAAATCCTCATGTGTAATAAAATCGCTAAGAAAATTGTTAACTAATAATGTGCTTTATGTAAATATGTTTCAAAACGCATGAAAAACGTTACTGCGAGAATTGAATTTAGTTACAAATTTGGGCTCCGGCATGGCCAGGTGGCTAGGGCGTTTGATTCTTAATCTGAGGGTCGCAAGTTCAAATCCCCGTCGCATCAAACATACTCGCCCTATCAGATGTTGGGGCGTTGTAATGTTTCGATCAATCCCACTATTTGCTGCTAAAAGAGTAGCTTAAGAGTTGGCGGTGGGTGGTGATGACTAGTTGCCTTCCCCGTAGTCTTACACTGCAAAATTAGGGACAGGTAGCGTAGATACCCTTTATGTAGCTTTGCTCGAGATTCAAAAAAATCACAAGCAAATCTTGAAATTTATTTCTAAGAAATCGTTCCGGAGTTACCTGGGATTGGTAAATAATTAAAGTTGTAACTCGTGCCGTTCAAATTCTCGGAAGTTGTTGCCAGACAGGCAATAAGTCTTTTTTTCAGTGCGTTTGGCTTTATAAGAATACGTAATAAGTACTGCATTTACTGAAGGACAGAACGTGGTTTCCTGTAATGATGGGGAAAACCTCAACTAGTGATCGTTTTTTTTTTTTTTTTTTCAGTGAGCTAGATGATAACATGACTAATTTTCATACAGTTTGTGCTGTAGAACAACCTGATACTGTGTAAGGTTAGGGGTGAACATGATTTAATACTATTGTTTCACGTCTTCTATCTAGATAATAAGTTAACATAAAGTTTTGAGCTCAACTTAACCAACATTTTTCTTGTTTTTGTTGTAACATCTGCGGTACAATTTAAAACTAAGTTCGTTAAAGAAAGGAGACTAATGTTGACCCAGCAAAGGAAAAGGCCCAGGTTTCAATTTCTAACACTGTATTACAGTCTTTTGTTTATTTGTTCAGAATTAAGCTCAAAGCTACGCAATCAGCTATCTGTGCTTTGCCCACCACGTGTATCGAAATGTGATTTTTAGCAGTGTGAGTCTCCAGACATACTGCTGTGCCACTAGGGGTCAATGTATAGTCTTTAGTATGACTGTTCTTTTCTTTTTTTCAATCTCAGATGCCATATTGTTTCGCGAATTTACATTAAAATGTGAGATGCAATTCTACACCGTGGACAAAGTGCGAAAAGCTCGCTGTGTATATTTAGGCCTTTTCTCTTTTAATGGTGTTAATGGAAGTTGTAATAGACTGCACCTAGCGGTAACTCAGCTCAAAGAAAATTATTTTAAAATATTTTACTAAACTTTTCTTATAACATTAACACCATCAGCGTATAGTTGGTGCCAGTTTAGGACATGTTTAGTTAAGTTATATTAATATTGCTTCAGAAAACTAAACTATGTCGCTCTAAAACACCAGTTCGTTAAAATTGTTTAAAATGGATAAAATAGCTTTAAAAAAGCAAAACGCGAAACTATGATCAAGTGAAAGATACAACAAGGTAAATAGAAAGAAAAACATGACTGAAATTATCATTCATTTGTTTTTTTTGCTTCATTGCTTGTTTCACCAGGTGGTGCCGTTTGTCTCGACGCAATTCTATATCACAGTCACTGTTTTAAACAGTTTCATGTTGTTGTTTTTTGCCGCTTTTAACCAGTTTAGTTCATTCAACACGTTAAACTGTGATATTTTAAGGTTAAATTGGGTACCAAAGAAGTTCAGTACATAATAGAATGATCAGCGACATATATTATAAAATAATAATAAATTTAATTAAACTAATTGGGTTTAAATAAAGAACTTAATAAACTGGACACAATGTGTAACATAAATGAAAACAGTCTTTACCAGCCAAAGACACAGTGTGTGTATTTGGTTATGAAAACAGGATGGTTACCTTTTACTGGATTACAGAGTTCAATAGACTAGCATCTCTCTCGGGACACTACCTACTAACCAATTCACTTATGATTCGGTACATGAAACTTAATGTTTCATACCTTATTGAACTTTAAATTTACTCATAGCGACTACTGTTACCCACTCGACTGGTCATTCTCATTCAAACGTAGAATAGATCATATTTTTGATACATCATCTGCCAGCCACTGGAAGACACTAGCTGTTGACATTTTTGCACAACTTTCACTATTTCATATCTACTATGGGCAAAACAGATGTTATCTCTACAGAACAACAAAGGCAAAAATACAGCTGAAAGGAAATTGACAACTACTTGATTACATATTGTGGGAAACTGATTTATAATATATAAAAAAACATCTGTACCACAGTAAGAAGGTAGGAAACGCATGGTATGTCGTCATACCACAGAAATAAGGTTAACAGGTTTGTTGTCGTTAGGGCACAGAAGTAGGATTAACAGGTTTGTCGCCAACATTAGTAAAAGTTGACCACACCCAGATGATAAAGTTTTGTTAATCCAAGTGTAATAGAACTCCAATAGCAATAAACGACTATTTTTGGCTTAGTTTATAGTAGCAAATGACGTCACAGCTGTATTATCGGTACAGTATTTTCATGATGCAACATTTACATCACTTTCAAGTCATGGTATAATATTCTTTATGAATAATAAAGATTATTTAGAAATATGTTCTTACCAACTAGGTTTATAGCGCCATGAGTGTGACATCAGAAAACATACCTTAGTGCCCATTTTTACTGAAAATATCTTAAATTTTACTTTACATTACCGTATTAGTTTAAATTAAAAACGTCGAAGCATGGCTTTAGACAAAGTCCTCATTCTCCATTAAACTTAAGATAAGAGAAGTAGGTGTAATTGTTCTTTCTTCCACTAAAACATATTCTGCATAGCTTGCAAGATTTGTATACTTTTTCGATTGCTAGAATTGGCTTGGTGCAACATGCTCTACCTTCTTTAACTCATTGGCTGTTGATTCGCTGTGTGAGGTACAATCTGCCTTTATCAGTAAAATGTAGGTATGCTGTATACAGTGTATAGTTTACAAAACTTCTGTGCATACTTATAACAGCTGCAGTCACACAGTTAAAGGAGGAAGAATTATTCAATTACTATCATCCCTTATGCTCTGTGTTATGTATGGCACAATGGAAAGCTAGGAGGTCTAATGTGGTCCCATAGGTTCTTTTATACGAACAAAAATACATATAGTATAGAACTGTAACATATATTAACCCTTCTTCTCTCGTTAATTTGTATTTGCCTATCGTGATTTATTTATTTTTCTGTTATTTTATTTTGATTGCAAAGAGTTACTCAAGTGAGCTTTTCAGTTTTCCCTTTATCCAATGTACACAACACATGAATGAATTAATTGGTAATTATCCATGTTTTGTTTTGTTTTTGCAAGAAAGTTGCCTATTTAAATCGATTATAAATTTTAACATCGAACTGAATAACAGTTAGAGGCTGCCCTGGAATTTGTAGTAAAAACAATGTGTACAAACGTGGCATGTTCCAAGTGAGCTGACTGTAAGCCTGACTTTGTGCAACGTTTTTGTTTTACTATATAATTAGGTTTGTTTGCTTGATTGGTTGGTTATAAATAAGCACAAAGCTACCCAATGGGCTATCTATGCTCTGCCCACCACGGGTATCGAAACCCGGTTTGTAGCGCTATAAGTCTGAAGACATAACATTGGATTACTGGAGAGCATAAAGTTAGTTTGACCCAAGTAAGTAAAACTCTGAGAAGTTCTTGTTTAGAATTAAAATCTATACTTGTAGACTTAGAGGACTTAATAACTTTGACTGAACTTTCTGGTCAACTGTCACTTCAGCAGAGTTTTTTTGTAAATTTTGCCCTAGGGTAATTTTAAATTGTAGTACATCTCAACTTTTAACAGAGTTAGAGTTTGTTTTCACTTAATAACTTAAAGATTACATCATTTAGTTGTTTTAAACTTCTTAATTTTAGAATAACTTGTTGAGGTTATAGTTACAATTAATGCATCTTTTAAGGATAGAACACAGAATTGGTGAGAAAATTTATTAAAGGTTCTTTTCATGCGTCATTTGACAGTTTGACACAGCCACTGAACCCTCGTGTTTATTTTGTTTGTTTCACTACTTAATACAGATTTTTGATTTGTGCAATTGTTTACTGTCTCATTCTTTGGAATTTAACTTAACCAGAGTTCGAGAAGAAATGCAAAAGACATTCTATGACTCAGCATCCTTAAATCTTCCGTTACTGGGATCTCACCCAGAATTCTGAGGAAGGATGCAAACTGACAGATATCTTATATGTCTATACCTTAGCTTAGTTTTGCCATCTTATAGTATGTAAAAATATGATACACCAGTTGCACTGGATGACACATTATTGTTTATTTCTGTGTAACTCTGTCATAATTTATAGTGAAAATGGACCTACGTTGCCGACAGTGTAAGACTAGAGAGAAGACAGCCAGTCACCACTCTAGTCTTACACTGCTAAATTAGGGACGGATAACGCAGATGGCCCTTGTGTAGCTTTGCGCGAAATTGAAAACAAACAAACAAACCGGAATGATGTCACCAATTTATTTCACATTCTTCTTTTTTCCAGTTTAGATGTTATTATTTCGTTTGGATTTTCTCTCCATGTATTTCGCAAAAATCCTATCAAGTGCGATAAATGACTCTCCAAATAAGCAACAGATCAACGCTGGTATGCATACAAATTGTAAAGATTCAGAAAATTAGGCTCGAAGTTAGCTTCAAATGCTGAAAGATGGCGATACACCGACAGACCGAAAATTTATAAGAAACACTTTAACTGATGATTTATCTTTTTCAATTCTCCTTAATTTCTTCTTTATGAATTCGAAATCAGAGATGTGTTAACACTTGCCATTTTTCGGCGCTCATCTAACTCTAACTGTTAAAGTATTATATTGCATATATAGATGAAGTTTTGAATAATCTTTTGTCTCACATCCTCTAACTTAACTTAAGAGTTCAGGTGTTGCGCGAGAGACCTCTTTCGCAAGTGACTTGTGAAAGACAAAAGAGAGATCTGAAATACTAATTTTACACATCTCTGATAGTGATTATTGTCTAAATAGCAATAAAACTACATGAAAAACATTTTTTTCTGAACCATCAGTTTCGTCCATCATCCCAGCGTACAAAAGTATTCTAGGTAAGCCTAACGCGTACTCGACACATATAGCTTTATGTCACACCTGTGCTATTTATATTTTATATGTTGTCTAAATACAAGTTCCCCTCTCCCAAGGGCTATTGTATTATCAGTCATCATCATAGCTTGCAGAATTATCAACAGAAGATAGACATTCTAGTATCAGTAAAAGTAAAATAAATCTACCCATGTGTGTCTTCCTGTGATGATGGAGTTTTAGAACCTAACTTGGTTTATTTGTGTATTTGAAAGATACTCGAGAACTACCTGCGCTAGCCGGCCCAAATTTAACAATGAATGACTAGACGGAAGCCAACTCTAGATCTAATACTTTACTAACAAAAAGTGGGATTGATCGTAGCGTTTTAATGCCACTACGGCTGAAAGAGCGAGCATTTTTATTGATGGGATTCAAACTCCTGATCCGCAGATTGTGAACTGAGCATCCTTACCACCAGGCCATGCTAGGCCATTTGGAACCTTCAATCATCCAAGTGTAATAAGAAAAAAACAACAACATTTCTTCAATTCTTCAACTCACTTTCGTCCTGGTTTGTTTTAATTAATTTCTTATTCTTCTTGGGCTACCCACGTGTTTTACCTATTTGTTTCTAAAACTATCCGTTCAAAAATTCGTATTCAGAAAACAATTTGAAGTAATCATAATCACGAGAGACATGTAAAGTTTACTAAATTAATAATAAAGTTTATTAACTGTCTTTTTGTTCACACTATTAAATCTACAATGTTTTATAATAAATGTTATCAATTGTCTCTTTGTTCAACCCATGAGATCTACAACGCGTTACGTGATATACTTTATTTCGGACGAATCTCCGATTTATCATACTACTTACATTACTTATTACTATTTCAAATTATCGGAAATTTGAATTTAAATTTAGAAGTTACTTAAATATTCGTTTAATATGGATCAATATATATGGGCCCAGCATAGTCAGGTGGTTAAGGCACTCGACTCGTAGTCCGATGGTCGCGGTTTCGAATCCATGTCACACCAGACATGCTCACCCTTTCAACTGTGAGGGCGTTATAATGTGACGGTCAATCCTACTATTCGTTGGTAAAGAGTAGCCCAAGAATTGGCGGTGGGTGGTGATGACTAGTTGCCTTTCCTCTACCCATACATTCCTTAAATTAGGGATACCTAGTGCAGATAGCCCTCGGGTAGCTTTGCGCGAAATTCAAAAACAAACAAATATATTTTTTCGTTCAAAATAATAAATACATGAAATGTATTCATAGTATATCGTTAATTATAAGAGGTTAAAGTTAAAAACCCTCAAATACGAAGAGTTAAGAACTGGCTAAATGCTGAGATCACCAGGGGAATCGAATCCCTGATTTTAGCGTTGTAAATCCGAAGAATTACCACTATACCAGCGAGGAAAAAGTCGACTTAAATTTCTTTTGAAGAAAATCAATATATCTTCTCTGACATTGATGTAATACACTCCTCTGCAATTGATGAGCGAATTGAACGTCAGGTTGTCTAAGTCACGTGTTCTGTTGGAATGTTAGATTGCACTACAATGAAGGAGATCCCGTAGGTGTTCTGAAGAATTCCAATGACTATGTGATGTTTTATTTAAGCGTATCTATTGCACTCGTTGCATTATAATGAAGTCTGGCACAATTGAACTTGTGGAACGTTACACATCTGAACCTAATACCACAAAAATCACTCGTCGAGCAATAAATCTATAGGTTGGGAAGCAAAATAAGATATATATGCCCATTTATACCGACCCCTCTCCACACTAGGAAATAACCACTGCCTAAATGGTCATATTCAGTTATGTTGGAACTGACATCCAATATTGTTCACATCTGATTGTCCAGACATGAATTTATCGATCATTTATACAAACAATGAGCCTTAACTCACTTGTGAAGACATCCAGTGATTTTACTATCAGTTCTATTAATCTAACTAAAGTGCAAACGCGCTGTGCGACCAACTGTTGCCAGAAGCAAATCTTCACAACCAACTGATGACAGAAGCAAATCTACACAACCAGCTGAAAACATAAGTAAGTCTTCATAATTAACTGATGACAGAAGCAAGTTTTCACGACCAACTGATGACAGAAGCAAATCTACACAACCAGCTGAAGACAGAAGTAAGTCTTCATAATTAACTGATGACAGAAGCAAGTTTTCACGACCAACTGAAGACAGAAGCAAGTCTTCACGGCTAACTGATTATAGAAGCAAGTCTTTACGACCAACTGAAAACATAAGCATGTCTTCACGACCAACTGAAAACATAAGCAAGTCTTCACGACCGACTGAAGACAGAAGGAAGTCTTTACGACTAACTGAAGACAGAAGCAAGTCTTCATGACTCCCGAATCTTGTTTCCCCATGTATTCCTCCCCATACTGATATTAATACCATATCCAGCCACAAGGACACAGAAACTGGAAGGTACTGAGCACCTGCTGTGATGTTAGAATCCTCAGATATTCATATTAACATCAAAGCCACTGAGATGTGTAAACTGGGGGTGTTGGGCACTTCTTGGTGCTAAATATATATGTAAAAACGGCTGGTATGGGTTGAGAAAATTTTTTTATGTAGAGGAGCGAACAACGTTTCGACCTTCTTCGGTCATCGTCAAAAATGGAAACCAGATTCAAAGAATACAAAAAGTGGCCTTCACACGTTTTTGAACACTGCAAATCAAATAACCACAACACAACCATAAAAAACACTCAAATACCAAATAAAGAAACAAACATAAACAAATGCAAAATTAAAGAAGCCTTACTTATACAACAACTCAAGCCCAAAATAAACCAATACAAAGGAACAGCTTTATACCTATATTAATAAATATAATCAAACATCCAAGCATACCCTCTACATTTCTACACTCAGTTTCACAATTCCCTTCAAACATGTGGTCAGCTATCGGTCAGTTACCTCTTTCTTTCTTTATAAACCTGATGATGATCGAAGAAGATCGAAACGTTGTTCGCTCCTCTACATAAAATTTTCTCAACCCATACCAGCCATTTTTACATATATATTTTTCTCTACAAGTGGGTTTTCTCGTCATTACAGACTACCTGGTGCTGTTAGAAGAAAAGTGTAATACTTTATTTTTCAGCTGTTTGTTTTCATCGTTTTATGCTAAGCCTGCTCCACACATTGTAACAAGGTTCAATTTGTATTATTCTTTATTTAGGTACACAAACATGTATTGATGCTGCCTTTCTAAACATGAGTAAAAACCAACCGTACGCTTCATTTCTATCGTTCATAAGGGTTTGTTGTTTTGTTAAATTGGTTTCAGCAACTCCATTATAAAAATAAATCCAGCGTCAGTGAATGGCCAATAAATTGAGGATTCTCAACCAATATCTTAATTCTAAGGATCATGGGCATTGCGTTTGTCGTAGTTCCTCTTTCAGTACGTGGTCCCGGCGGTCGTTAGTTTACTGCTAGGTTCTCTGATGGTATGGCCACAACAATAGACTAAGGTTTCCAGGTCGTCTTTAGTTTACTGCCAAGTTGTCTGATGGTATGGTCACAACAACAGACCAAGGCTGTCCATGTCGTCTTTAGTTTACAGCTGAGTTGTCTGAGAGTGTAGGCATAACCACAAACCTAGGTTATCCAAGCCACCTCTAGTTTACTACCAAGTTCTCTGATGGTATGGCTACAGCAACAGACCTGGGTCGGTCAGATCGTTTTTAGTTTACTGCCATGTTTTGTGATAGCGTGTCTGCAACTAAACCTGAGTCAACTGGCATTTATCTCTGGGTATTTGTTTCAAGACAAACAGCACGTGTTAAACGTGTTGAAAAATATTCACATGACGACAACAGGACGCGAGGTACATGCACATGACGAATTAATAACATGTCGATATTTGAAAAATACTTTCCTTTATAAATTTTCAGATAGGATTAAACGCGTTCTATTAATTTTCCTGTGTGGTGTATATGTTCTTCCTTGTTTGATTCGGCTCTTTCAACATGAAAAACAAAAAACAAGATGGAATCCTCAATAGTTGCAGCTGTAATTAGAACTCAAATCAATCAAGAGATGGAGCTATGAGATGAAAGTTTGTACTAGAAAAAAACTCAGAGCTGCATTATGAGCTATCATGCTGTGGCTCAAAACAAATCAAAACAGAATAATATTACATAGATAATATAAGATTACTTTATATACACTAAATTACAATGTTCTTATATAAAAAAAGTTCTTTGGGAAATCAGAGGAAATAAATTGTATTTTCATTTGCTATCTACTTACCGTAAATTCTAGATTGTAAACGAATAATTCCATACACTATCGTGATATCAGAGGTATAACATTTAATCTTTCTTTTTGAGGTTTAAAAATTTTGTAATAATTATCATTATTTTAAAATATGCATTAAACTATGAAGAAATTTATAAAGAAATGTTACATTGTTATGACTTCTATCATTGGACGTGTGTGTGTTTTTTTTATAGCAAAGCTACATAGGGCTATTTGCTAAGTCTACCTAGGGGAATCGAACCACTGATTTTAGTGTTGTAAATTCGTGGACTTACCATTGTACCAGTTAGGAACATTACTGGACGGACGAGTTCAGCAGGGCCTGTTGATTAGGGCGCTCGACTCCCAGTCTGGGAGTCACGAGTTCACATTCCGTCATCGAACATGCGTGCCCTTTAACTGTGGAGGCGTTAACTAGTTGCCCTTTTCTCTAGTTTATCACTTCTAAATTAGGCACGGGTATTTAAACTAGACATCGAGCATCTTAGCGTAAAATTTAATTTAGAAATAAAATCATTCTTTTTTTTGTAATTCAAGAAAAATAACGCAAAAGACCAGTTCACTTACCAAAGTGGAAAGTGTTTTATTTCTTTAACAGAAAGTTTTACAAATTACCAAGCTTAATATTAACTCACAACTAAAACAGTTCCTTATTTGTTCAAATTCCTTTCGTATCTACAGCATAAATTCAAAAGATGTACAGCAACGAAATGACGTACTATTCAACTATGTAACTGATGGTATCTTGCAAACTAATTAACATGCTACTCACTTCATACAATATTTTCCTCAAGTCTCAATAAACTCGACACCTCCGGTTACATCTAGACACACAGGAAATATTAACTCGTTGCACGTCACTGCAATGTCATGCCAAAATTCCTTCTAGAAAGCCAAACAAATGTTCAAATTACCGTAAATTCCGGCGTATAAGTCAAGGTCTATAAGTTTGGCCTAAAAATCCTTATTTTGACATGTACCTGCCGTATAAGTCGACCCCTTCTCTGGTTCAGATCGCTTGGTCGGAATATTTCAGTTGGCATCAGAGGCGAGGCGTAGCTAAGGAAATGGTATTCAATAATCAACTGCGTCATTTTCGCTGACTCATTCTTGCGCTTCGTCGCGCTTTCACTCATGTGAAAAAGGATAGATGGACGATAGTGGATGTGTCAAATGGATTAACGAAGTGTGGGCCCGTCGGCCAGGCGCCGTACTTAAATCCAAATCGTTGTTAGTGTGGGACATGTTCAAGTCATATTTAACGGATACTACAAAAAAAGCATTAACAACGAAAAAAACATATATGGCGGTGATTCCAGGTGGATTAACATCTGTACTGCAACCTTTGGATGTATCATTAAATAAACCATTTAAGGAATCTATGCGCATCAAGTGGAATGAGTGGATGGCATCGGGTCAAAAACCTACACTGCCACCTGAAATATGCATGCTGCATCTTTGCCTACAGTGTGTCAGTGGATAAAGGATTCCTGGGACTCTGTTGATCCAAAATCGTTGTGAAATCATTCAAAAAATGCTCACTTACCAATGCGATGGACGGTACAGAGTATGATATGTTATGGGAAGAGGATGACGATATTCCCTCATCATCAGTGGAGCATGACATTATTCCAGAAGAGGATCCTTACAATGACCATTTTAATGGTGAGGAATGGGACTTTGTGTTTGATCGATCTCATGTTGAGTAGGATTACTAGTATTTTACTATTTTATAAATAAATACCTATATATCATGTCATATATATTTGATTTGCGATGGTTTTCTTGAATCTGAATTTACTAGAATTCATGTCATGAAAAACGTCACCGCCGTATAAGTCGGGGGTGGATTTTTAAACTTGAAATTTGGTGTCAAATTTTCGACTTATACGCCGGAATTTACGGTAATATATTAAAATACATCTTACTAAGTATATACACCTGAGAATGCATGTCAATGACCTTACTTCATATGGTGAATGGTTAGGGTTTGCTGATTGACTGCTTTCTTCTGGTCATCAGTTAATTAGGGATGTAATTAGTAGTTTTGCCAATAATACAAAATGCAAATTCGTAAGTAGTGAAAAAGCTTTTGTGATTGGTTAAATTTTAGATTGAAGTATTAGTTCATGAACGTTACTTATTTTATTACGAAGCTGCTATCAGTATTCTTAACTCGGTTTTGGTAGATTTTCTTTGTGAAATGTCTAGCAGGTCAAATGTAGCAATACAAAAATAATAAAAATCTGAAAGGCCAGTACAGCTCATACACATTTTAGGCGGTAAAAAGCTGACCCTACCGTACTTTGGGTGCGTTATAAAAGTGACTGTCGAATTTCACTTTTCTTTCTGACGAGAGTAACCCAGAAGTTAGTGGTGTACAGTAACTGTCATCTAACTTTAGAATTTGGTACAGTTATTGCAGATAATCTTCAAAACATTTTGCACAAAGTGCGAAACAAGAAAAGAAACGGTAAAGTGTAACGTTCCCCATCCACAAAATCTAATTCAAGATTATCAGTGACAGTTTCCTGAAGCAAGTATTTTGTTTTTGAAACAGTTATTATAACAAAGGATGGTCTATCATTCACGTCTAAGTGTATTTTTGAACTGTTTCACATGTAAAGTGAAACAAATGAAGCGACTATGTAAATGACTATATGAAGTGACTACTCTCTGTAGGCCTGGCATGGCCAAGCATGTCAAGGCGTTTGATTCGTAATCCGAGGGTCACGGTTTCGAATCCCGTTCGTACCAAACATGCTCGCCATTCCAGCCGTAGGGGCGTTATAACGTGACGGTCAATCCCACTATTCGTTGGTAGAAGAGTAGCCTGAGAGTTGGTAGTGGGTGGTGATGACGAGTTGCCTTCCCTCTAGTCTTACACTGCTAAATTAGGGACTGATAGCGCAGATAGCCCTCAAGTAGCTTTGCGCGAAATTTAAAACAAACAAACAATACTCCCCGTGTGTGTTTTGCTGAGACAATTGAGCAGCAAGGTTACTAAACATAGTGATAAATAATATTGCAATCTGTAGTCAGTCCTATCCCCTGAATCAGAGCGTATATGTAATATGATTGTCTAGTTAACTGTTTACAATCATCTTCTGTCATTCCGGCATTGCTAGGTGATTAAGGCGCTCGACTCGTAATCTGAGGGTCGCGGGTTTGAGTCCCTGTCATACCAAACATGCTAGCTCTTTCAGCTATAGGGTAGTTATAATGTGATAATCAACACCACTATTTGTTACTAAAAGAGTAAACAAAGAGTTGGAGGTAAGTGATGATGATTAACTGCCTTCTCTCAAGCATTGCATTGCTAAATTAGGGAAGGCTAGCGCAGATAGCTCTCGTGTAGCTTTGAATGAAATTCAAAGAAACAAACTTTTGTCATTCCTTGTTTTATTTCAATAACTAAAAATGTATTGCTCTGGTTTTTAAGCAAAGGAGATTAAATCAAGTTATTGTTAACGAAAAAAAAATGTTTTTGATGCAATATGTGCATCCAGCACCTTAGAGTGCTCAACTTCCCTAAGTAGAAACTAAGAGTTTTCTGCTGGGTGCCACATTTCTTTGTCATTTAATTGAGTGCAAGGAAAACTACTGTGGAAGTGAGCGATTTTTAACATTTGTCATCTCTGTAAGACGTAACAAAGGAGACATATTCAAGTCAATTAAAATTAATTTATTCGACTTGATACAATAAAATCATTTATGTATATAAGACTTACAAGAAGAATGTATATATATATATATATGTAAAGCGAACAACAACAAACATGTACTGAAACATGTTACTCTTTTTATGGGTTTCTTCCCATTCGTTCTTTTATCTTTGAAATATTTATTTCAAACAACAAACTGAGGAAGTCATTTTTTGTCGTTAAAATCCCTAATATAGAGAAACCTTTTGTTTTCCTAATAAATGTTTCTTATACTCAAGCATTTTGATATACGTATATATTTTTTCTATGAATAACTGTTCAGAAGACACAGAGCATTTCAGATAGAAATTTGGCTATTATATATATATAGAAATACAAAAAAACACATCTAACCCGCCTTTAACGTTGGTGGTTTAGGCCTCGCAATTCGAAGGTTTCGGATTCGAATTCTCGGGGCCACAATTCATCATTTAGCCTTGGGGGCTAAAAGTGTCAGTCAATGCCACTGTTGACTATAGCAGTGTTGGCTAGCTGCCTTCTTTCTAGTCTTTGAAAGTTAAATTAGGGATAGCGAGTACAAATATCCGTCATGTAGCTTTGCGCAAAATTTAAAACCAAGTTTAATCTCATGGTCAACAAAACTACATTCTGTGAACACAGTAGACACAATTTTAGAAAATGCGTTTGAAGCGTATTAGCTTTCACGGGCCTACTACAAAATATTAATAAACGCCATCAAGTGATCAGGAAACTGTGATGTAAGTTTTTATAAACTATAACCTGTAATCATACATTTATACATATATTTTGCACTAAACTCTACGGTTGTTCTCACGTATTACGTACGTAACAAGTTTTAAATTGTGATTCTGACTTCTGAGTTCAAACCATCAGTGACACCTGAAATTACACGTTAATATAAACTGAGATACATAAAAAAAACAAAATTAAATCAGTTTCCTCTTTTCCATCTACCACAATTATAAGCACTTGGAAGTTGTATAAAGCCTCGTTTACCTGTTTCCATCTGGGTCGCGTGTCACGTTTTCATGATTGTGCTGCACGTGCCTTATAAATGATTTTTCGAATTACGAGGCATTCATTGTTCACCCTAATTTTATTGTAGGAAATCAGTACCACGTGTCTTTGTTTGTTTGTTTATATGGAATACTACTGACAGTTTATTTGGATAATTCAACTTATGGAATACCTAGAATGTTGTGGTAAAGAACAATGGAACACTGTATTCCAAGGTTGAGGTGCATATGTTAAAATCAGAGATGTACAAATGCACGTATGTTATGTATAAAGCGTTATGTGTATACGTTGTTATTTAAGTAGAAATTTCTAGAACTAGGTAGATCGATCATTTGTATTGGCCTGGTGTCTGTACGAGACGAATCGAGATTACTCTGGAATTCTGGGAAGTTACGCGATTGTTCGAGAACACAGTAGGCCTACTAGTATATAAACAGACGGCGATGCGAGGAGAATGAGTCATCCGTTTTTATTCGATTCAAGAGATATTGTCTTCGTTTGAGAAAGTTTAAACGTTTGCTGTGTGTGTTTATTCAACTTGGATTTGTGACTGAAGCTAGATCTACAAAAGCTGTGATTTTATTTCGTCATTCTTTACGATTCATTCGAATTACTGGTAAAACCGAAAGTCAACATCGTAAAAAGAACCTCGTCAAATTTATTGGACTGTGAATTGTTTCTGGACTTCTCCATTCAAACTTCGGAATTTCTTCGTGGGACTAAATTCACACCCTAGACTGGAATTTTGGATTTCTGATCTGGACTTTTGGACTTTCATTTTGAATCATTATATTGGACACAGGCCAGTACCATTTTGTATTTAATTAATTTTGAAGGTTGAAACTGAACATCTGTCATTGTTATTATATAATTTATTTTATATCTGTCACATATATAATAGTTTATTGTAATAAATTATACAAGCTGTTATCTGTGTCTTTCTGTTGCGTTCAGTCCATAAAAAAACAAAAAAACGTAACAACGTAGTAACTTGCTAAATGAGAAATTTGTCCCTGAAGAGGACGAGTAGCTTTATATTGAATAATATGTGTATATGATTGGAGCAAAAAAACGATACGCATTCAAACGATTTTAACTGCAGCGTCTCAATAGAAAATAGTAATAAGGTGCGGGTCGGTTCTTTAATGTACTTATAGGTTTCTCAATTAGAAACTGCGGTGGGACACAGGTTGGCCCTGTGATACAGTTCTAGACTTTTGGACCTAGCAAACCAGATTCGAATTCAAGCGATGTTTTAAAATGTTATCTGTACTTTAAGCTACAGGAGTGTTATAATAGATAGATAGATTCTTAAGTGGCTGCCTTTCCTCTCGTTTAGGGCCTGGCATGGCCAGGTGGTTAAGGCACTCGACTCGTAATTCGAATTCATTTCACACCAAACATGTCCGCCCTTTAAGCCGGTCAATTCCAATATTCGTTGGTAAAAGAGTAGCATAAGAATTAGCAGAATGGCGGTGATTACTAGCTGCCTTCCCTCTAGTCTTGCACTGTTAAATGAAGGACGGCTAGCGCAGATAGCCCTCGTATAGCTTTGTGTGAAATTCAAAACAAAGAAACAAACCCTTTGGTCTGTAGCTCAAAATTACGGACTGTAGCCGAAGTATTTGTACTTTGAAATACTAATTACACAATACATATATATATAAATATATATTGTAGTTCCAAAACTACAGAGTAAGTCCTGAAGTAGTTATAAAGTTAGTAAATATGTTAATATAATTTTTATCATTTCGATATTTCTGTAAAGAATACAAGTTTATGTGTTTTCCACAAACAGCAATCTGTGCTCTGCTTATCAGGGGTATCGAAACCCATTTTCTAGCAGTACAAGTCCGCAGATATGCCACTGTGTCACTGGAGGCAAATAGTATACCTGAAAAAACAGCAGATTTTTATTATCAATACTTTCTGTGAAATATTTACCGCGTTAATTATTCTAATTTTTTACTGGATCATTTAGTAAAATAAAAAGTTTGGAAGTGCAAGCAATACAACACTGTTGTCAATTTTCATTGTTGTCAGGTCGATATATTTAATGACACACGAGCTCAATTACGTGCTAAATTTGTTATGAAGTATCAACATGCAATCCACATATTTTGCACATATTAGCTACTGAAAAACGAATGTACATGATTTGACAGAACCATACTCATAACTGTACTCGCGACCACTACAGTGAAGTGCCACTGTCGTTAGCACAAGAAATATTCTGCAGCAGCGCTACTACTGTTGTTACATATTTATTTGTTTGTTGAATATCGCGCAAAGATACACAAGGGCAATCTGCGCTAATCGTCCCCAATTTAGCAGTGTTAAGGCAAAGGGGAAGGCAACTAGTCACACCACCCACCGTCAACTCTTGGACTACTCTTTCACCAACGAATAGCGAGATTGACCGTCACATTATTACACCCCATCGGCTGAAAGTGCGAGTATGTTTGGTGCAACGGGAATTGGAACCCACGACCCTCGGATTACAAGTCGAGTGCCTTAACCACCTGGCCGTGCCGGGCCTTGATACATTCAGAACTTAAAGAACACAACATCAAACAATAAATTAATATCATGACAGTAATCATAATAAATGAGCTAATATGAAATAATAAATATCTAATATTAGAAGATATTAGATCCCTTATAATTTATTCAGTTTTATTATAGTTTGAATTTGTCATTTAATTTCTGAAGCATCATTGTCTTGAATTTTTTATCGCGCATCCAGCTCTTTCTGGTTTCAAAATATCTTCCATTGGTTTTACAGCCTCACATGGTGCAAAGGCCGTTTTTAAGTAAATAAAGATATGTTTAAAAGCTGGGGAAGGGAAGAAGCTTCGTTTTAAACTTGGTCGTCCACCAGGTGATTAAGGCGCTCGACTTTTAATCTGAGAATCGAAGGTTCGAATCTCCGTCACATCATAAACCATACTCGCCCTTACAGCCATGGTGTGTTATAATGTGACGGTCAATTCCACTATTCGTTGGTAAAAGAATAGCCCAAAGATGGCGGTGAGTTGTGATGACTAGCTGCCTTCCCTCTAGTCTTGCACTGTTAAGTTATGGACGGTAATTGCAGATAGCCCTCGTGTAGCACTGAGCAAAATTCAAAAACAAACAAACATTGGAAGCTTTGGAATTAGATTGTTCTTTTTTCAGGAACAACGTTATTTGATCATTGTTACTTTGGGATTAATCACCTCCAGACTTTGCAGAACCCTTTCCCTTGGTGCTTAAGAGTCACTTAAATCACCATTAGCTGAACTTCCACCACGCCACCTTTCGTCTTCTATGAAAGTTTTTAAATGTCATTTGTTTTAAAGTTTATTTCCTAGCGTTCGAAATAATCAAAAACAGTTTAAACCATGAGTGGAAAGTAGATCTAATAACGTGATCCACGTTGACAGCTTCCAAGTGCTTGTCAATGACCAAATCAGATATTTATTTTACATTGACTAGTTCTCCCAGCACTAGCAGAAATAAAAGGCTACAAGTGTTGGCTGTTCTGCTTCATTTTACCCTAGTTTTTCTAGTATGAGCCCCTTTCTCTGTTGCTCCAACTGACCGTTTGCTTGACCCCCTTTCACCTCTTGATGCATGATTCAATACCCTTGAGTCTATGGGAATGCTTATAACTAATGTGTTTATTTAGATTAAAGAAGTGTTTCTCTTATTAGCACTGTAAATATTATAATTTTGGGGCAAACACTACAACAAAACACTCTGGGATTGAGAATCACTCACATATTCACTTCCATAAATGCAAAATGGTGTTTAATGTAAGGACAAAGATGGCTACTTCAATAAATTCAAAATGTTTTATGTAAGGACACAAATGGCTACTTCCACGATTAGAATGACTGTTAAAATATTGTGCAAGAGAAATACTGTCTTTTCTATCCGATTCCATTTTATGACATCAGTTAAAGTGCGCGACAACGCACCTCGCGCTAAATGTTTCTTGCTTCGATGGAATAACGGTTGGAAACAGGAAGAAATAATGTATGGTTGCAATCGTGAAAAAGTTCTTTCCCGACGCAACAAGTTCACGACAGTAATTGGATCACTTTGCAGGTTTAAATGTTCTTCGTAAGCAAAATTCAGTGGAAGTATATATACATATTAAATACAAAATTATATAATACTATTATACATTATAATAATTTAATAATAACATATATAGTGAAATTAAATAATTTATGTCTAAATGAAGTTAAATAAATAAACACAATCATGGGGAAGGTCTGCATTAAAAACAGCAAATCTCAACTTCTGATGAATTATATTACAACCATAAAATATTCAAGCCACAAACCAAAACACGTAGAGCCTGACATGACCAGGTGGTTAAGGCACTCGACTCGTCATCTGAAGGTCGCAGGTCTGAGTCCCCGTAACATCAAACATCCTCGCTCTTTCAGACGTGGAGGCGTTATAATATGAGTATTAACCCCATTATTCGATGGTAAAATGGTGACCCAAAAGTTGGCGGTGGGTGGGGATGACTAGTTTCCTTCCCTCTAGTCTTGCACTGCTAAATTAGGGACGACAAGTGCAGATAGCCCTCGTGTAGCTTCGCGCGAAGTTGATAAGTTAAAACCACCATAGCTCGACTACTACGAAATGCGGATTTACTGATACATATATATATGTGTTGCAGAATAATACCAGTATTAGGTGAATTATTCTTCACTTAAACAAACAGTCAAACACAATTATTTATTCTGTGTTCCACAATTTGCTTAGGCTGTAGTTCCCAGTCGGTTCAGCAGCACGTTTATTAATTTGAAATGCTAGAATCCGGGATTAAGTCACTACCGATAGACCCAGTAGATTACCCAACGTGGTTTTGTTCGAAAACAAAGAAGTCTAGGTCTCTAATAAATGTGTGTACACATATATAGCATTTAGTAAAATACACATATTTATGTATATATACACATATGTGTGTAAGTGTATATTATATTATTCATAACTATACCAGAAAATAATTAAATATATAAAATATAATGGTAATCAAAAACAATTTCAAACTGTTTTATAATAAATTTGTTTGTTAAAATACTTAACATTTATTGAGTACACCCGGGACTGGAAAAACGAACTTTAAGAAGTTAAGCTTGTCTTAGTTATCTTGTGTTATACTTGAATAATTTCACAAAAGAAAAAGAAGGAAGGATTTTGAACCACAGGAAAAGAAAGGTTTGAGATTGTGTTTCTGGTTCATTCTGAGACCGTTTTAAATAATGTATTTTATGTCTTCTCTTTAAGAAAGAGGCCTGGCATGGCCGAGCGCGTTAAGGCGTGCACTCGTAATCCGAGGGTCGCGGGTTCGCGCCCGAGTCGCGCTAAACATGCTCGCCCTCCCAGCCGTGGGGGTGTATAATGTGACGGTCAATCCCACTATTCGTTTGTAAAAGAGTAGCCCAAGAGTTGGCGGTGGGTGGTGATGACTAGCTGCCTTCCCTCTAGTCTTACACTGCTAAATTAGGGACGGCTAGCACAGATAGCCCTCGAGTAGCTTTGTGCGAAATTCCAAAAACAAACAAACAAACAAACTCTTTAAGAAAAGGGTGGACGTGGGAGTAACTTATTACAGAATTATAAGGGTGGGTTAATTATTATTTCTTCTACCGTTAGGAACTATTATAACTTTTAAGGGCGAGTTTTGGGAGGAATTTTTAGTAGAAATATTTTTAGGGTAGTTTCATTTTATTTCTACTTTTAATATTATAAGAACCTTTAGGCTTAACTGTCTTCCCACGAGTGGCTGCATGCAGTGAAAAGCAGCAGGAGCTATGACGTTGTGAATTTTAGCACTCAGCTCAGCGCCCTCACATGAATTTCCATGATTGCTAACTCGGTTTTCATCTGCGTTTAGATTTAGTCTTGTAAATGGAACATCCCCAACGATTTTGAGTGTTATAACCACGGGCAATTTCCGTTATGACTTGTAGAATACGACTGGAAATTACAATGATTCATGAAATAATTTTGAAACATACTGATTTCATTACAGTGTTGGTTTTAATCGTCGCCTATGAATAATTAATATATGTAATGTAACAGTTTTAAAGCTATTTCTTTCATTATTTATGCATTAAATACTCACACAAAGGTACATGTTAATGGCGCATTTTATCTATTCTGTCGTTTCCTATTTTAGCCTCACCTGTTGTGAAGAACGGTTGTCCTTGTGGATCACCATTTGTATACCTCTTTATCAAGAGAAGACTAAGGTATTAATATCTCCTGTAAACACGATTATATTATAATCGTGTTCTATTATATTATTAAAAATGTTTACCTCAATGCTTGTATTGAAAATTTGAGTAAATTTTAAGACTGGCTTATTGCTTAATCACTTGTTAACTACAAAACTCGCAAAGGTGGAATTAAGGTTTCAGTTGTTTAATAAAACAGTTTTATCTGAATAAGATATCTAGCAATTGCATCATACAACTCGACATACACATTATTACGTAAATAGTACGTTTTTCTGATTGAATGTTTATAAGTGCCTACTATTTCTTTAATCAGTTTACCTGCCTTATAACAATATTGCATTTTTCTGCTTTTGTTTTTCAAAACTTTGTTTTTTCGATCACGTCAACCTGTTACTTGTGGAGTCTTGTGTACCATTGGTGTCAGATCAGATATTATGTACAAAAATATAGCTATCATTTTTCAATATTTAACATTTTCGAGAAAAACGTTCAGAATGAAATATTACTTCAAACTACCATGTTACTGAACTCTGTCAGAAGAAACCAGAATTTATTAGTCATCAAAACCATCAAATACAGGCTGATCCAAAATTATATTTATTCTGAACGTAAATAAAAGAGAATGACTAATAAGCATACAAAATGAAGTTTGTAAAAGTTTGTACATTAATTCAATGATTTCTTGGCACTTCTACCTATCTTCTAGGTGACGCTAAAGTGTGTTGAACAAAACAACAAAAATTGCGACATACAATGGAAGGCACGATACATCGTGAAATACTAACGGTGCGCACGTAGAAACCTATAGAAACTCTTGTTACAAGTTATATTTCTGTAAGTATTAATTGAAGAGGAAGTTTATCCTTTTATTTTATATTAGTTCAAACCTGGTTAGTTAATAATTTACATTTTAACGTTTGCTACGTAGGTGTACTAATTGACTTTATTTTACCAAAATCTCATCGACTGGTTCAGAGGTAGTTGACAATATCCATCCCTCCCGATTCAAATAGTAAGATCACTTGGAAAAACTGAGTAAAGTTACAGCTGTTAAAATTTATATTTTAATATACCCAGGAAATATGAATGGATTTATATAAACATATATATTTTTATCGAACATACTCAGCAGCGTTGGTGTTTGTACGATGATTTTAACCATATCTACGACGTACAACAATGTTTGTACGTTACACAAGACTACTAAAGAGCTGTCAATGCTATCCCTTCATGGTACTAGACTATACGGAAAGCAGCTAATGAACCCTTGGTTTACACTAATAGTATATTTGAATTTTAACGTCAGTTATATTGTATCAACTACTTTAAGTTACGGGGTGCATTGTTTCTACACCCTTTCCCTTATTTTTTAACAGAACGGGACGCGAACCTCGGAACCTCATATCCACAGTCCGACACGCCATCTACTTTGCTTTGTTCACCCTATGATGTAAAATAATTATCGTTTTCGCGTTTGGTTATGTGGTCACATAGTATGGAATGGTTATTGCGTTGCTCTTGCCCAGCTTGACCCTAACTAAATATAACTCACTACTGGTCATATTACCCAGAAAAACAATTGGCTGATTTGGATTGCAGTGTTGTTGTTCATACTGTTGAGTGCTTTATGCACTAGGTGGTAACAGTACGACTGTTACAGTAAGAATGAACTTTTCATCAACAGACTTAACTAGGTTCTTTAAATTAACATAATTTTTTCGAATATACAAACAAAGATATAGAAGGGCAACTTGTGCTAGCCGTCTATACTTTTGAACTGATAGACTAGAAAGCTGCTTGACAAAGGCACTCACCGCTAACTCATAAGGGAAAAGAATGTCAAACAAAAGTGTCCATACTCACTAACTTTAACATCAATAAATCATTCATATCATTGCAGAAAAAGATGTGTATTGTGAAAACCATATTTCTTGAATAACATCAGATGTAGAAATATTCTAAATTTTCAGCAGGAGACATGTTCTGCTGAACAGTGAAACTTGCAGGACATTTGAAATTTTAGCAGGACACCTCAAAATTGTCACCGGACATTACCGAAAACAAGAAATCAAGTAGAGACAATTATTGTATAAAACATAATCATTTTATTTATGGCACTGAAACATTATTTCAAAGCAAGTGGCAACAAGCCTTGTATCCATTAAAAATGACACATCAATCAAACTGGTAGATTTAGTCATTCAACACTAAGACATCAGCTGATGTAGACTCGGTATCTTTATTGTCTCTACGTGTGTGAGTTCCATGTGGACTCACAAATCGTCTGTTTTTTACTGTCTTTCCACCAGGGTTCTAAAGACTTGCACAGTTATTCTGTGTTTGCAAGATCACAGGTCTTAGCTAATTTTCTTGTCATCAAGAGAATCATTTATTAGTTTGTTCCGCCAATCATCCTTAATAACTGCCATCTGGGAAAATCCACGTTTTGTTTAAACAGATGAAAACGGAAATCACCTGCATGAGGCGTACCAAGGAAACACTGTTGATCCAGGGAAAGGTTTACCGTCCTCAACAGTAATTTGATTTAACATGTAGGCCCACAATCCACTTGCACTACTAGTCAGGGACTCATCTGATTTGGCAAATCTTGTGGCTTTGAGCAGTGTCTCGTGTAAGTCAGCTTGGCAAATATCAGTTGCATTGTTGGAACCCGTAGCTTCTAGCAGAGCACCAAAGTGGTCCAATAGTGTCTGGAGTTCTTTATGGCCATAAGATGACAGTGCTTCCTTGCTTTTAGGCCAGTTGCTTGGTTCAAAAATTTGAAAAGCGCCAATAAAATCATTACCAAATTTTTCAAATCTCTCATTCAGATATACGACAATTTTAACTGTAAAGATTGCAGTTTCTTCAGCCACGGATTGAGCAACTGTCTCCTTTGTGGCTCTTTTTGAGCCTCTGGCCCTTTTCTGACCACTAATAGCACTCACCTTTCCTCTAAGTAACCACTTATCAGTTTGTTCACATGTTGTGAGCTCTTTAACAATTTTCTTGGATCTCTTAACATGATTCCGATTGCCCAGCTTCTCTTTGCAAACAGCAAGTTTGTCAGAAACAACGTTCACAGTAGCAGAATTGTCTTGCATTTTGAGACTAAGAGATGCCAAAACAGGCAGAACTGCCAAGAGTATGTCCATGTACAAGATGAACTTAAGGCTTGTCAAAGTGCTGTATAATCCTGCAGCTTTCTGTTCACGTTCCCCTTTGTCATGCAGGTTTACTTGATTCAAGTGCTCTGCTAAAACTGGCCAGTTATGAGAAACTGACTCCAGAGCACGCTTTTTGTAGGCCATCCACCGGGTTCCTGTCCCTTTTGTTGGATTTCTAACAACAATGTTGTTGGCTTTACCAGCTTCTTTGAGGCCAGCTCAGTTCTGTCAGTTCTGTGGCGAATTGTCAAAAACTTCCATAGGTTTTCTAAAAAGGTTTGGATACTATCAAGGTAAGGGATATCTTTGATGGTCTTCTTAATTGCAAGTTCCAATCTGTGACTAACACAGTGGTTCCCGATCAAATAAGGTTTTTGTGCCTTCAATCTATTAACAAGTCCTTTATTTGTGCCAAAATTGACAGCTGCTCCATCAGCTATCAGCAAGTCAGCGTACATTGATTCAAGCCAGTCGGGAAACCTGCCAAATATGGACAATGCTGCAAGTACAAAAAATTAGTACCCAATATTAGTTACTTTCTGTAAAAAAAAATGTAAATTTGTACTTTGGAAAATTCAATTGCTACATTATCTAACACGCTAGTTGTATTAGGTTAAGCTCCAATTCTGTCAGTGGTAAATACATTGTTCTTCTTGGTTTAAAATTAATTGAAAAATGCTTGAGTTTTTGTTTGTTTTTGAATTTTACACAAAGCTACTCGAGGGCTATCTGTGCTAGCCGTCCCTAATTTAGGGACTAGAGGGAAGGCAGCTAGTCATCACCACCCACCGCCAACTCTTGGGCTACTCTTTTACCAACGAATAGTGAGATTGACCGTCACATTATACGCCCCACGGCTGGGAGTGCGAGCATGTTTAGCGCGACGCGACCCTCGGATTACGAGTCACACGCCTTACGCGCTCGGCCATGCCGGGTCTTGCTTGAGTTTTCACTGATGTATATTAATAATCGAATGACTATGTAAACCTGAATTAAAACACAAATGTACATGAAATATTGTCCAATTTAATTTTTCTTAATAAGGAAGTCAGGATAAATCCAGAAAATTCTCATCCCAGGTATTTATGAAACCTTTACCTGAACTAAGTGTTCCGCATCAGCCTTTTCAACTGACTGCAGACACAGGAAGTGGGTTACTGGGTAACAGTCATTGTTCAAGTATCTTACACCGACTATCTCCTGCTCAATGTTAGCAGTGTCTGTTGAGCCGCCAGTCATAATGCCAAAGAATAATGAGGTGTACAGACGAGATCTGACATTAATTCTAATTGTTTCTGCAATATACTTCGTAAAGAAAACTGCTTGTTTATCACTGGCATAATGTTCTGTTAAGTTTATACCAAAGTTGTGCTCCTGCAGGAACGGAAGCTCTTGAAAATCGCTAAATGGTTGGGCATTCAAAGCGATATAAAGGACAGTCCTGAACAGCAGAAACAAATGATTTTTCTCAGTCTGGTTAAGTTTGCTCAATTCTTTCATCATGGGAGTTAAATCAGGTGTTTCTTTTGCTGTCTTAGCTTGACAACTTAGACTGTGGGTGTGACTGTTTTCATGCTCCTTAACAGCATTTGCTTTCAGGTTGGAAGATCCTGTTATGAAGGTGTTCTTCTGCCTTCAACTACTTTGGTCATATTCCTGACAAATTGAGCAAAACATCAGTCTGGTAGCGTTATTATACTCCAGCCATGGTCGGCCTCTATTCCATTCATCCTGAAAACAACAAGTAGGCTTAGCGCCAGTACTAGAACTAACAGTTTTTGCTTTAACACTTTGGCTTGGGTCAATAAACTATGGTTTTTCACTTGGGGTTCCATAGGATTGTCTTTCGATTCATTAGTCTGGATCATGAAACCAAACTGAAATAGATCATGAGACTTTCCCATTTTTTTTTACTATCAGACGCCATGGTCAGATTGTCGGGAATGTTTGGTAGTCACGTGACTACGGGTAGGCATGGAATAGGCGATCTAAAAAGCGCATTTCGTGAGCATTCACGACCGTTTTTTTTTAAATTTGCTTTTTTGTCTTAAATTAAACCTTAAATTTTGCAAGCTAGTTTCCACTCATTATAGAATGTACTTTTAAGCAAAATCTTTGGGCTGTGCATACACCGTTTTTGCCTCACTTATTTTTGAGGGAATGATGTATTTGTGTCCGATATGTTAGGAATATGACCACCGGTCACGATGGCCGGTGATAGATGGTAAAGTGCCGGTCAAACTTGACTTTTTAACAGACATGTCGGCTTTAAATAGAAATTTTCGAACCCTGAACATGATGCAGTGTCAGTCATTTCCTTAAGCTTCTGCTACATAAATCTTTTCATTCAAACACATTAAATGTTTGCTCGGTATGGCCAGGTGGTTAAGGCGCTCTACTTGTAATCCGAGGGTCGCGCGTTCGAATCCCCGTCAAACCAAACATGCTCGCCCTTTCGGCCGTGGGGACGTTATAATATGACGGTCAATCCTACTATTCGTTGGTTAAAAAAAGTAGCCCAAGAGTTGGCTGTTGACTACCTGCCTTCACTCTAGTCTTACACTGCAAAATTAGGGACGGCTAGCGCAGATAGGCCTCGTGTAGCTTTGCGCGAAATTCAAAGTTCTGGAATAAATTTCACGCATTCTCATGCTCTTCCTGGACGAAACGTTCCTAATTTCGATTCAGATTTACTTGAACGGATTGAAAACTGGGTGACGCTGCCTCCTTACTTCCTATTATTGTAGCAGTGTAATTACTGCACTGTAATTAGAGATAAAATAATTAGCTAATGTACTTGATCCGGAAAAGATCAACGGAGAAACTAGGCAGAAACTTATTTTTTTAAAAAAGTTTTGTTTCCGATTATTGTTACGTGATAGACAACGAATTCTGTTTACAGCTGCTCCGGTTAAATCCTCGCAGTGTTGAGATAGAGCTTTACCCAATTCTCTTGCAGAAATAAATGGATTGGCACACACATTTTATGGTCTTAGAAACTCTTCTTTTAAACAGCTGTAAACAGAATTCGTTGTCTATCACGTAACAATAATCGGAAACAAAACTTTTTTAAAAAAATAAGTTTCTGCCTAGTTTCTCCGTTGATCTTTTCCGGATCAAGTACATTAGCTAATTATTTTATCTCTAATTACAGTGCAGTAATTACACTGCTACAATAATAGGAAGTAAGGAGGCAGCGTCACCCAGTTTTCAATCCGTTCAAGTAAATCTGAATCGAAATTAGGAACGTTTCGTCCAGGAAGAGCATGAGAATGCGTGAAATTTATTCCAGAACTTTGAATTTCGCGCAAAGCTACACGAGGCCTATCTGCGCTAGCCGTCCCTAATTTTGCAGTGTAAGACTAGAGTGAAGGCAGGTAGTCAACAGCCAACTCTTGGGCTACTTTTTTTAACCAACGAATAGTGACATGATGGCTTTCGCTCTTGGCAGTAGCGAGGACGTTCTTTAACAGTTGGACGAGTTAAAACGCTTCCTTTTTTTAATAACATGCGGCTTTCAGTTTGTTTCTCGTACTGCAAGACAAATATTCCACAGTCTTCACGATCCATTCCATGAAAAGCTCCTCACGTGCTCGAGGAGGTTCACCAACTTTGACGAAGCAGCAAAGGGTCGTTACATACCTTCATGACGTTAGCTACTCACGAGGACTTTCTGGAATGTTTCATGGACCGACCGACCGTATGTACGGACGAGTGGCTTTAGCTCTGTCAATCCATTAAAAGAAGAGTAGTTCCTTTAATGTTTCAAATGTGCCTTGGTGTCGATGAAACAGTCCGATATAGTATCAAAACCTAAAAATGCTGTTGTAGAGAGTTTATACAAACTCCCTGCTCGAACATAAACGCAAAACTTTAACCCACTCCTACCTAGGATCAACACCCTCAATCCTAAAATGTTAATATATTTAATGAAAAGGAAATGTGTCCGTTAGTCATTCTTTTGGTATCATGTTTACCTCTTGTTGTTAAAGACTAAAACAACTTTTACCACCCCCATACTAATGAACGGAGGAAACTTCACTTGCTCTTGAATTATCCGAGGACGTAGTGTTCTGAGCTTGTTACTTGCTTTAATTTGCAGTATACCACGCTCTTCTTCTGTATTTAGTAGCAGATTGTGAAGAGTCTACCGTAAGAATCAAGTCTCACAAGAAATTAGTTAACAAAACTCTCAGTTGTCATTGTTTCTCTCAAATGCTTTACATGAACTGAATGAAGTTTGATCCTAATGGGCAAATATGTTAGAAGTGGCCGATATTAAATGGGCAGTCTCATATAAATGTTTAAAGACAGCATCTGTTTACTAAGCACTGGTTACTCCTGTTAATTTTGTAAAACAAAACTCAGTTTCTGCCAGTTTTTCCTTTATATATTCATATCGTAATTATATATAAACTGTGTTGTTACGTCATTTGAAGACTGGTTTCTGAATATGTGAGTAGGCTAACCAGGTCAAAGTTGTTTTTCTTCTTTTTTTTGAGTGGTTCTGTGCACGTGCAAGATCTAATATAAAAATACTTCTCGAAACCACATGGTTATTTCCTGATTATTCACGTATAAAATAGATATTCGTGTAGATAGTTAATATTTCTAGGATTTCTATTTCATACTTTTATTGTAATTTAGTGAATAACGTGTAAAAAGAAAATACAATTACGTGTTTTTGTTTTCACGTCAACAATATTGAACACAAAATTTTAACGATTGAAAACTCTAGTGTTATTTCACATTTAGAACTCGCGATTGATTTTTTTATTAATTCAATGTAAAACGAAACGTAACTATCAATTTTCATTACAACATACGAAAGTGTAATGAAACCAACTTTAGGTTACTATGGTTTCTGAGTACTTCCGTTTTGTTTAACTAACTGTAAACTTTCATTATTCGCCCGCGTCGCGCCAAACATGCTCGCCCTCCCAGCCGTGGGGGCGTTATAATTTGACGGTCAATCTCACTTTTCGTTGGTAAAAGAGTAGCCCAAGAGTTAGCGGTGGGTGGTGATGACCAGCTGCCTTCCCTCTAGTCTTACACTGCTAAATTAGGGACGGCTAGCACAGATAGCCCTCGAGTAGCTTTGTGCGAAATTCCAAAACAAACTTTCATTATTTGTATAATCAACTCGCCTACGTAATCGATTTGTTTTCACTTTTTTTTTTTTTTTTTTTTACAAAGGGCGAAACAAGCTTGCACGTGGGCACGTGAATACACTAGTTCTTGCGTGATAATGTTCGCGGGTAACGTCTATTCAGTCTTTTATGTCACGTGCTATGTATATGTTGGAGTCAAGTCTGTAAAACATGTATTTATGATAGAGCGAGCGGACGAAAAGAGAAACAGTTGTTACTGAGTTAACATACAGTTGGTAGTATTGAGTAAAAATAGAATTGAACGATTGTATTATGTATTTATTAAGCAACTATTTCGATTACCAGTGCCTTTAATTCCATTTCAAAGCGTATCTATTAATTAATAATATTAACAGTGCTACTACAGAAATATTTGTGTGATAAGAACGTTACGGAACTTGCGGTTAAGAGTCTGTAAATTCTATTCTGCTGCAAAACAAAATGGTATGATTTTTCGTTTCGTTTCCGTTCTCTTAGTAAAACAAATCTAAGTTGTTTTTCTATATTAAATTAAATGTTTTGTAAGTAGGTCTGTAACTAGTATTAACTAAATCAGATAGTAATAGTAACACAGTAATTATAGCTCATTTGAGGAACTCGGAGGGTAGCAAATTAATCTAAGGATGAAGCCGTGGTAATTTAATAAAATATTAATTATAACGAAACGTTTGCTTACTTAAAGCATCGTGCCATTTGTAACTTTAGTGTTAACACTCGTTTGTTTGCTTTTACTTCTTTATGGAGTATTTGAAGAAACTTTTATATTTGTACAAACGACTTTTAAGCAATAATTTATAAAACGAGGCATAGTACTTGTATTGAAGGCTAGTTTGTTTTTATAAATGTATTTGTTAATACTATAATAGAAATAATAGTACTTACTGTTACTATTATAAAACGGAACACTTTAGCCTACTGCTTGTTGAAGTTTGCTTCTATTACTTTGTCCCCAGTATCAAACATTAAACCGAATTCAAGACTAAAGTGTATCTTGGTGTATCTAATATTATGAATAGTTTTATCATCAAAACAACTGTTATTATTTATATGTCGTATTTGAAATGTATGTGTGTGTGTGTATATATATAAAATTGATTAATTTTCAGTTTGTTCCTAGGCGATACTTTATATATTAATTTTGCATTGTTTTATCGAATAATTGTTTTATTGAAAAATTATTTTTAAAGTAACAGAATGAAGATCGAAAACTGGGAAAGCTTTAATAACCAGTTGGCCATATATGCCAGAAAAAAAAATTGTTGTATAAAGTACGAGTGAATTTTTTTTTCACATTCGTCGTAATTTATTCCATTGTGGATTTCGAAACAGGTGTTTGTAACAATAACGTTATATCAATTCTTTATCTTCCACAAGCTGTTGCCCAGGGGGCCTTTCCTTAAATACTAAAACTCGTCAGTTGAACAGGACGTTAAGTCACACAAAGTTACGACAATTATACATATATGTGCAGTATAAGGTTTTTGGTGTTAAAGTTTAAATGTAGAAATTTGTCCATGTGTATAAGTCCAATGCGCCTAACATTTGTGTTAGATATCTCATGGACTGGAGACATTTTGTGTTTTTTAATACTAATCTCAGTTTATTCACCATGGCTTTTGAACCTGGTGTGTATTTCTGATGTATTTTATCTCCCACAAGTCACTGCCTAGGAAGCCCTTCATTAAAATAAGAACTATAATTATAAAATTAGTTAACTTTTTAATGAACAACCAAAGCCAAAAAATAAAGACTTAGCCCAACGTGAGTTTTATTACGGTCTTTGGTCGTAATTAATTAAATAATCAATTAGCAAAACAAAAAATGATAATTATTTGGAAGCTTGTACCTCCATCTGTAACAGTGGTTCTTAACCTGGATTCAATCGAACCCCAGGAGTTCGGCAGAGGTCAAGACACACACACTGTGTGTGTGTGTGTCCGTTCCGTTCACCACACTTGTATGATTCGTGACGTTATGCTCCACTTGGCCATCATTGGCTGCGGCTGATCACGTCACATCACTTGGCCTTAATATCTGTACTGCAGGGAACTTCGTGCGCTTAGCAGTCGACTTGTGACTGTGGTAATCGTGCGTATTTTCTGATTTTTTTGTAATCTTTCAAACCCTTCATACTAACTATCTCGAGCAAAAACAGAAAGTGGTCGGACGAATTCGTACAATATGGATTCACGTGTATAACAGAATATATTGAGAGTCAGCATCCTCAATGCATGATTTGCGATATCAAGTTGAGCAATTCTAGTCTAGCGCCGGCAAAACTAAGAGAACACTCCGTAAAGCTGCATGGAGATGGGAACTACAAGAACACAACGCTTGCTGAATTCAAGGTAAAGAGAGCCAGGTTCGATGAAAAGGCTGCTTTGCCTGTTCTCGGATTTGTACCCATCAACAAACCGATGCTCACAGCATCGTACGAAGTTGCGCACTTGATCGCAAAGCAGGGCAAACCACACACCATTGGTGAAGCACTAGTAAAACCAGCTGCGTTGAAGATGGTGAATATCATGCTGGGAAAAGCTGCTGAAAATAAATTATCCCAAATTCCTCTTTCAGATGACATCATCAGCAGCAGAATAGATGATATGAACAATGACATCTTGGCTCATGTAGTTGCAGATCTGCCCAGCAAAACTCAGCCTTCAACTTGACGAGACCACCGACGTTTCCAGTCTAAGCCAGCTTGTTGTATTCGTGCGCTATGTGAAGAACGACGAGATAAAAGAAGATTTTTTTATTTTGTAAGCCTCTTACAACAGTAACTAAGGCAGCAGATGTGAAGAAACTTGTGGATGACTTCTTCAGAGACAACGATCTTTCGTGGGATATGGTTTCTGCAGTTTGTTCGGACGGAGCTTCAGTCATGCTGAGACGAAACTCTGGTTTTGGTGCGCTGGTGAAAGCCGATGCACCACACATCATTGTAACACACTGTGTTCTGCACAGGCATGTGTTGGCAACAATAATCTTGCCCTCAAAACTGGCAAAAGTATTAAAAATTGCAGTGGAATGTGTGAACTTTGTGCGAAATAGTGCCCTGAAGTATCACATCTTCAAAGAGCTGTGTAATGAAATGGGCTCTGAATTCGAGGTACTTTTGTGCCATTCTAACGTTCGGTGGTTATCACGGGAAAGGTGCTGAATCGTGTTTTTGCCATGCATGTGGAATTATCCCTATTTTTGCAAGAGCACCAACATTGTCATGTATTTTGCTTCTGAGTGCATTCTCATTTTGACGTACATAGCCGGTATCTTCAATGCTTTCAGCCATCTCAATCAACAGATGCAGGGCGGTGGAGTCAACATCATCTAAGCAGAAGAAAACCTGAAGGCTTTTTAACAAAAGCTGTCGTTATGGAAACGATGAACAGAGAATGATAACTTCTTAAACTTTTCCCTGCTGGACGACTGTGTAAGATCGAAGATGTGTCAGAAATCTGAGACATTTCTGTACCCGGAGAACTGAAGCAAGCAATTGCTGTGCACTTAGATGAGCTCGTAAAGCCTTACAAACAGATACTTCACCAATAGAGAGTCACATCCAGCATGGGTGAGACAGCCGTTCACGTTTAGTGTTGTGACAGCAGATGTCAGTGATGAAAACCTCGACGAAATCATTGAACTTCAGCAAAGCCAGGTTCAACAGCAACTTTTCAGAACAACAACGCTCTCAACGTTTTGGTGTTACCAAATTGTTGCGCACCCTCTTATTGCTAAGAAAGCCCTTGAGATACTCATACCATTTGTTACAACGTACCTTTGCGAGCAATTCTTTTCGAGTATAGTAGACATAAAAACGAAGAAAAGGAACAGACTTTGTTGTGAAAATAATATGAGAGTGGCACTTGCCAAAGTGAAGCCGTGCATTTGTGAACTTGTCTGTGAAAGACAACAGCAAAAGTCACATTGATGTGCAGTAAATTTTCATTGAGTTATGTTTTTGTTCGGCCCGGCATAGCCAAGGGTGTTAAGGCGTGCAACGTGTAGTCCGAGGGTCGCGGGTTCACATCGCAGTTGCACCAAACATGCTTTACTTTTCAGCCGTGGGGGCGTTATAATGTGACGGTCAATCCCACTATTCGTTGGTAAAAAAGAGTAGCCCGAGAGTTGACGGTGGGTGATGATGACTAGCTGCCGTCCCTCTAGCCTTACACTGCTAAATTAGGGACGGCTAGCACAGATAGCCCTCGCGTAGCTTTGTGCGAAATTCCAAAACAAACAAAATATTTTTGTTTTTATGTGAAATTCATGTTTTGTTGGTTTTGTTCTTTGAACACAGTGATATTGTGTGCAACTGATGCATGGTTCATTTTGTGCACTAATAAAATATCTACTTATGTTTTGAATTTGAAAAAAATCATATTTTATTTTTTCCAAGTACGAAAGGTTCAATGAATGCAAGTACTAAACTTTCGGGGTTCATTACCTTCAACAAGGTTAAGAACCTCTGATCTATATGTATTCTGATGGGCCTATCTCGTAGTAGATGTTACAATACTTACAACGTAAGTTACATGTATTGTTTGTTTGGTTGTGTGTTTTTTTTCATTTTGCGCAAAGCTCTATGGGGGCTATCTGCACTGGCCCTAATTTAGCAGAGTAAGACTAGTGGGAAGGCAGCTAGTTATCATCACTCACCGCCAACTCTTGGGCTACTCTTTTATCAACGAAAAGCGGGATTGACTATCATATTATAACGCCACCAAGGCTAAAAGGGCGAGCATATTTGGTGTGACGGGAATTCGAATCCGCGACCCTCAAATTAAGAGTCGCGTGCCTTAACCACCTGTCCATGCCGGGCCTAAGTTACATGTAAGCTAGCATTATAGTTTTCTAAAGAAAAATTAAAGGGTTCCATTGTGTAGAAATGATGGGTATAATAAACAGATATAGAATTGAAATTTCTAAAGAATGTCAGTTTTCAAGTGACAACTGTATAAATAATGATATTTAACGAAATTATAGTTATTTGTATTTAGTACTACTATTTATAATATAATTTAGTGTAGTATTTGTTAAATTTGTAATTTGCAAGACGATTTCGACATGCAAAACTTGATATTGAACCGGGCACGCCTAAAACTTTCCTGGCGTCATGATTTGTCTAAACAATGTCACAGATAATGACTAGACCACTATGAATAACGCATGCTATAAAAATATATAAACTTCCAATAACTTAGAGTGGTACTTCCTACTAGTGAACGTAAGTATTTTGTCTGGATGTAATGCATACATTGAAAGTAGGCCATTGTCGATGGCACATTTAGTTTTAGAAAGGATTTATACAACTGACAGATCGAACTGGGAGTTGAGATTGATTGGAAAATTTGGTTCTTGCTGAATTGTCTCATATATACAGGTAAACTCGTTAACACACAACCAAAATCGTTGTGTGTGTTATATTAATATAAACTTGACATGGTGGCTCAAGGTGTCTTATGTTACACTTTCGTCGTATAACTTTAAATATTCCTTAAAGTATTTAACAAATAATTATTTAATACTGGAGAGTACAAAAATATTAACTTCAATAATTACGTTACGTTGAATTTTACAGTTTGATTTTTGTGTTTTAAAGATTGTTTGAAAGTATATTTTATGAATGCCACTCAAATTTTGTTAGACATTTATCCAAGTAAATATTATTGTGTAATAATTAGGCTAAAGACCAACTTACAAGTTATACAGCATTAGCTAAACGTGTTAATATATTTATTATTGTGATTGTTACACGTTTTCGTTCATTAATGACCCCAGTGGTATGTCTGGTGGGCAGCGTACTGATATCTCTTTATGTATCTTTGTGCCTAATAACAACAACGTTCATTGATTATTTAAATATGGCGAGCGTTTCACTTCGCTTGTTTTTCTTCTGAATGGGTTTAATATTCACTATCACAGGCTTAAACCTGTCGGTATGCACATGCATTAAGCTATGCCACATAGTGTACTTTAAAGACTGTTATAAACATTCATACTGATCAGTTTAAACTGTGTTTGAAGATGTTTTAAGTGTACGTGTATCAAGCTATGTTGCATAGTGTACCTTAAAGACTATTCTAAGCCCCTCGATGTGGATTCCTGTACACGGCAAGGGGACCTCCCACGGAAGGTTATGTTTTTCAGTTTACCTCCTTTGGGATCTAAACATCCACCCACGTGTTTGTCGTGCGTAGTGACACTTGAAGGGGAGGAGAGGATCCTGGTGGTTGAGGGATCCAACCCTGACACACCATTTTGGCCTTGAATTCCTGTAGACGGGCGGCCTTGGGTCAATTGGCTGGTCCACTTTGGCTAGAGTCAACCAAGTACTAGTGTTGGATGTTCTCAACAGGTGTTGTGGACATCGTATCTGATGCTGATGTAGTGCTCACGGAACCCTGGCGTTGCTGCAGTGTCCTTGTTTGGCACTGTAGTGCATCCCATCATTGAGCTTCATGATGGGTTGGTTCAGTGAGCACCAAAATTTGCTTTTTTATTATGGATCTTCCAAATAAAAACTTAAATGAAATTGTGAAAAAGTCCATAGGTAAACGACCACGTCTTGAAAATTCTGAGCAGCAGTCTTTAACATTTGTTACACTTGTTGTACATCATTTTCTTATACTACATTCTTTTTCACACAAATCTCTTGAGCATATGTTTCCCTTTTTCATTCAGAAGGGACAAGAGGGACTTGCTGGCTCTCCAAAGTAAGTAAAGAAGCTTTGGTCTGGTGGCATATTGGTGGAAACATCCACATTTCAACTCAGTGAACTCCTCTTGCATTCAAAGGTGATTGGGGATACACCTCATGCTATTTTGAATTCATCATGAGGAGTTGTTGTTGAGAGGGATTTGAAAAATATCCCTGAGTCACAGATTCTCCACCCAAGGAGTTTCTGCAGTGATGCATATCTCCATTTGGAAAGATGGGATTACGATGCCGACCAGTGTTTTCATTCTCATATTTATATCACTACGTCTACTTGCCATCATCAAGGCATGTTATCTTAATTGCAGGGTATGGCCATACATTCCAAACCCTCTCATATTTTTCCAGTGATTTTTTGATGTGTGCTCATTGTGGTGGCAAGAACTACGATGCCTATGAGTGTGAAACAGACCCTCAATGTGTCAATTGCAATTGTTCTCACCTGTCCTACTTTCGTTCGTGCCCTATATGGTTGGAAGAAAAAGAGGTGCAGTATATGAAAATGATTCATAACATTGTTTATTCTGAGGCTCGAAAATTGCTGTCCACCACTTCATCTCGGATCGGATGTATGCTGCTGCACTTCGTTCCACTACAATAGTGAGAGTGCAGATGGAACTCTCTCTGCCTCCAAAACAATCATTCTCAAACCAAATGAAAAGTCTTTTGACCTCAATGGTTGAAAAAGTTGATGAATCAACTTCAACACCTATCTCTGTCCTTTACATACATTCCAACAAACCACAAATCCATATTCTTTGGTTAAAGGTACAGGTACTTCCTTGGATACATCTTCTTCTTCCACCCCAAGATGCAAAATGATCATTTGTTCATGTCCTCAGTCACTGGAATCCTCTTCCAACAGCAAAGACCTGCCCAATCGACCCAGGACAGGATCCATGGATGTCTGTTGAATAAAGACAGTAAAGAAAAAAGAAGTGGTTGTAAACAGAAGGGTTCTCCACCCAATTTGCCTACACATAAATAAAAATGGCTACCTTGATACAATGGACCTGTCAAGGTTTACATTCTAATCTTGATGACATTAAAACACTGATTGCTCCCTACTATTCTGTATTTCTTTCCTTACAGGAAACATTTCTAAAACCTGCCAATACAGTCGTCTTTTGGTGGTTTTCTTTGTACAGAAATGACAGGCTGTGCAATGAACAAATGCATGGAGAGGTGGCACTGTTGGTTGATCAACATGTGGCCAACCTGTCCTTGTCACTTAACACACCTTTGAAGGCCATAGTCATCTGTGTTTCCTTGGATCACACCATCACTGTTTGTTCTCTCTACTCATCACCTGGAGAGACCTATGATCAATCAGACCTTAATGCTCTCATTGAACAGTTGTCGTCTCCATTTTTAATCCTGAGAGACTTAAATGGACATCATCCCCTCTGAGAAAGTGCTGATATTGATAAGAGTATGTGCTCTCTGATCAGTACTTCCTTTTCAGTACTGGTTCTTCTGGTTATTTTTATGCACCTAGTCAGTCCTTTTACTGCTATTGATCTCCCAGTTTGCTCCTCTTCACTATTCTCCCATTTTTCATGGTGGGTTGACAATAATCCATGAGGCAGTGATAGTTTTCCTATAATTTTGAGAGAGACTGGCCATGGTTGATGCCACCCAACCCACATGCTTCCGTGGAAGCCAGATAAGGCAAACTGGTCCTCTTTCACTGCTCTCGCAGAACTTGAATCTGCCATCATCTATAAGCCATCAGTAGACGACTGTGTGGCAGCAGTAACCGACTGTATTATGCAAGCAGCTGCTCAATGTATTCCTAAAGCCTCGACACATCTCCACGATATCCTCCTCCAGGGTGGGATCATGCCTGCCACATTGCACTGAAGGCTCAAAAACATGCCTGGGATACTTTTCGTAGGTATCCCACACTCTCGCACCACATTGATTTCCAGCAGGCCCGTGCATATGCTCTGTGGGTAAAACATCAAAGCCAGAAGGAATCTTGGATTAAGTTCATAGCCAGCATATCTTCCACCACCAGTTCCAAAATTATATGAGACAAGATTCGAAAAGTCAATGAGCAATATAATTCTGTTTCCTTGTTGATTTTGCTCTTTGATGGCCTGGAAGTTGCTGATATTTGGTTTATCTCCAACACTCTTGATGAAAGCTTTTGCCGGGTATCTAGCACTTCTGTTTTTTCCTCCACCTACTTAGTTATCAAGACTTGGACAGAGCAGTCACCTCTTTCCTTTGGAACTGATTGTCTCTATGACTATAATCGTCCCTTCACACTGGTGGAACTCAAACCAGCTCTTCATTGGACTGACTCTACATAGGTTGGACATGATGATGTACACTATGAAGTGCTGCACCATCTATCTCCTGCTTCTCTTGCTATTCTTATGATTGTTTTTAATCAGATCAGGAGAATGTTTTTCCTGATGTCTGGTGCCAGGCTATTGTCCTACTTTTCTCTAAGCCTGGGAAGGATCCCAAGATTCCTTCAAACTACCATCCAATTGCTTTGAGGAGCTGTCTCTATAAGACCTTAAAGAGGATGGTTAATGCTCGTCTTGTTTGGTTCCTCGAATCACACAACCTCCTTTTGCCCACTCAGTGTGGGCTCCGATGACATTCACAGTGGACCACCTGATTCAACTTGAAACGTTAATCAGAGAAGCCTTTCTCACAACAACAATATCTTGTATCAATATTTTTTTACATTAAGAAGGTGTATGATACAACATGGAGGTATGGCACTTTGGTTGTGTTTTTCCTCCTCCATGGGGCATATTTTTTCAGAACAGACAATCTGCCATTGCTCCTTTTGGTCTTCGTATCCAGGTGCAGTTGGATAATTGGATCTGTCCTTGGATAAAATTGTTGTTTCCACTGGTCAACACATCCCACTATGGCTTCCTCAAATGTCCCCAAATGTGACCTGTCTTTAAGTCATTTGAGAAAAGCAGACACTCCCAATTGGAAATATTGACTGTTATTAGCTAACATCTTTTGAACCATCGTTCCATTTTTGTTCATACTGATGGTTTGAAATCAGGTGACTGTGTGGGCTCTGCCATGGTTTGTTGTTGTTTGGTGGTTGCATGCAGAATCTCCTCTACAGTTTCTGTGTTCACTGCTGAACTGTACACCATTTCTCTTGCCCTGGATCACATAAAAGTTAAGCAGTATTCAAACTGCATTATTTATACTGACTCTCTTAGTTCTCTACTGGTCCTGTTAGTTCACACCCTGTTCTTGCTGATATTCAAAACCGACTGGCCCATTTTTCTTTAACATCTACTTCTATTCAGTTTTTTTGGATACTGGGGCATGTTGGTATTCGCAGGAACAAGCTCGCAGACAAGGCAGCTAAATCTATTTGCTCTGGCACTATTACTGTTGTGCCTGTTTCATTCATGGACTCTGGTCCTATATTAAAGGCTTGGCTCAGTGCCAGTTAGCAAATGACTTGGAGTGAGCAACAGCAACGTGAAAACAAACTTTTTCAAATAAGACCTTCTATTGGACTTTGGCTGTTTTGCTTCCGTAAGGATTGGAAAGAGGAAGTTGTTTTAACTGGACTATGCATTGGTCACAGTTTCTTAACTCATTGTTTTCCTTTATCTGGAACTGATGCATCAATGTGTAGTCTGTGTGACACTCAGCTTATAATAAGCCACATGTTACTGTCTTGCCATCATTTTGACTCTCAATGACAGCATCATTTTAAACATGTTCTGTATCATAACGTTAGACAGTGTTATTGGCGATAGTGACACTGTCCACCTTAGAAATGTTTTAAGTTTTTTAAAGGCCATTAATCTTTCTAATGCTATTTAAGTTTTTAATATATACATTTGACCTTTTTTAATGTGATTCCCTTCTATGAATCAAAGTCCATCTTGTTTGATTTGAAATTAATGTAATGTTAAATAACTTGAAACCAGGACTGGAAATACCAACTTCTGGTGACTAACACTGCTGTTTGAACTACCTGTTAGTCATCCTGGTGAGTTATAATTAAAATTTTGCTACAAGTCTATTAAAACTTTTATTACTCTTTGAAAAATGGCCATAACGTCAAATAAGTCGGAACAAGGACTGGAAAAGCCAACTTGGGGTGACTGACAGTGGTTTTTGTACTTACCTGTTAGTTTTCCTGGTGAGTTATGATAATTACAATTAATCTACAGAAAGTCCTTTACAACTTGTGTTACTGTAGTTTTTCTCCTAACGTTGTAGACTAGATTTCAACATTGTTTTTATGTTATTAATGTTTTTTAAACTTTGTTTTGTTTCACCTTAATTTCCTTTTATGAATTTTACTAAATTCACTTTAATTTCAACTTTTTACTGGATGTTTGGTACAGTTAGCCTAGCTGCTTTGTGCCGTAAAACACTAAACCAACCAACCACAGGCTTAAAAATTGTTTGTTTGATTTAAGCCAAAGCTACACAATGGGCTGTCTATGTTCTGCTCACCATGGGTATCGAAATCCAGTTTTTAGTGGTACAACTCCGTAGACATATTGCTATGCCACTGTGGGAGGTTTTAAAAAAAAACTATTGAAATCTTAGTTGGAAAGTATACTAGTTCACAGTATATTAATCCAAGTACATGGACAGAAATACAAGTTTTTAGTTGATGATATGGTATGGTCCTTGAAGGTGAACAAAGATAATTTGAAAGATTTGGAACCTAAACTGTTTATATAAAAAATAAAAGTATAAATACCCAAAACATTTAAAATGACAGGAACTAATGTTACAGTAAACTGTTCTGAAATCATTTCTCATTGATATTTCATTATTTCATAGGATCCAATGTCCCATCGTATTATTGAGAAAAGACGACGGGACAGAATGAACAGCTGTTTGGCTGACCTAAGCCGTCTTATTCCCAGTACTTATTTAAAAAAGGTATAGATATATATAGATAAAACAAAAAATTTAAACAATTGTTTTTATTTGTAAAGATGTGTATAAATAATGTATGTTTGTGTTACTGCTGTTCAAAAATTATAAACTTACAAAATCTCTGAGATATTTTTCCAGTATTCCATACAGAGCTATAATAATATTTTATGAGCAAATATATAATATTTAATCAGTGTACCATAACAGTTGTATTTAATCATTCATGACAGTTTTTTCTATGATTTATTTATGATCTCTCATTAGGGTCGAGGCAGGATAGAAAAGACAGAAATCATTGAAATGGCTATCAGACATCTGAAGCATCTTCAGGCTCACACATGCAAAGATCCAGGTAATAGGCATTTAACTGAGAATAAAAAGAAATGTTAACTGATTTTTTTAATTAACTGTATTATACCACCATTTAAAATAGCCTGTGCCATATAAATATGCTTCAATTTATTTATTTGTACTGAAGTGAACACTAAGTCAATTTCAATCTTTGAAGCATATTCATGTGTACTTCATCAGATTGGTAATGTTTTGAAGTTAATTATACACTGTTCTTCAAGTAAAAATTATGTCTTTTTTTTCATTAAGATACTTTATTTTTCAGAGTATTTTAATGTATGCAGTAACTTTTAGAAATGAAATATTGAAAAATTTAAATTATCACACACACAAACACACATGTAATTTGATACTTTGATTCAAAATGAAAAATCTGAACCAAAAACAAACTTATGGTTAAAATAATAAATTATGTAATTATTCAGAGGTTGCTAATCAACGTATTATAAACTTTTCATTTAATGTTGAGCAAAATGGTGTGTTACTAGTGTTGAATTTAAGGATGAAACAGTACAGTGAAAACAAACCTCCAATGGGGATGTGAATAGTTTTTTTTGGGGGGGCAGGTTTTTAAACTTATGAACATTTTGTATTCTACCACTTCTCTTCCCTACTCGTTTTTCATTGTATGTAAAATCTCTAGTTATTTACATGCAAAAAATATTTAATTATTTCATTTAAAAAATCTTTTTTTTTTATATATGACTTAAAGTATAACAGTGTGTGTTTTGAGTTCGAACATTCCAACTTAGGACACCCATCTGGACTGTGTTATTTCATATTTAGTATCAGACATTGAATTTGGACTAAGCTCTAAAGAACTTAGTTTTTCTAGTATTGGATTCTATAGATACCACTTTGTGTATTTCTTCTTTTGACCTACCAGTAACATTTCAAAAACTTGACAATTGTTTTGCGATACAGTATTGTATGTCATACAAGTTACTGTAGAAAGAGATTCTATCCTGAACATTGGTTTAAGCGTTTTTTTTATTTGTAACCCCCAATCAATCTACTTTATGTAGTACTTATAGGATCTGTGTACCAATTAGATTTTCCTGACTTCATTTCCACTACATCTAATATCTCAACATATGCCTAAACCTGCTTGATATATTACAAAGTAAAAATATTATTAGTGATTTTTATTTTAAATTAAATTTTAATTTATAACTGGATGTGAAATGTTTTTAACAAAAACGTTTTTTTCTTCACATACTTTGATTGGGCACTGCACCTTCTACAAATGAATTATCCAACTGGTATTACAGACTCATGTGAAGTAGCTAAAACTGTTGAACAAGAAAGAAGGCTACAGTATCAGCTTGGATTCCAAGAATGTATGTCTGAGGTTTTACACTTCATGGTAAAGATGGAAGGATTATTTGCTGAAGATGGATTCTGTGTAAGGCTTATCAGTTACCTTCAACAACACTACTACAATGTTGTAGGAGGTGAGATTTTAGTAATAAAAATATAATATTTTTTTAAAGAAAATGAAAACTTAAGAAAAAAAAATGTATTTATTCAACACATTTTCATTTGTATTAAAAGTAGACCACTATACATAGCAGTTCTTCTGACATAAGAAGTTTAGATTGTTAGATGGAGTGGCATGTGAACCTTGTGTTAATTAATACCATATCAGTAGTTTATTGACAATCATTTTGAGACTTGAGTGATGCCTTGACCCAAAGAAAATTAGGAAATCAGAGTTTCGTATCTGTTATTTTGCATCAAGAATGGTATATTTTCTTCATTTTAACCATCTTTCTTTAACTGTTTTGTTTTAGGCTTTTTAATTCTATATTCATTACTGTCCACTTGACTTGTACAGTGTAATCTATTAACTTTTGTGAATAATTTTAAATGTTTGTGTATAACAAGTTGTTATACACAATATTTTTATTATACATTAAACTATCATTGCAGTAAAATGAACTGTTCCCTTTGATATATGTTATGAAAGGTATACCATTGAGTGGAGCTGACTGACTAACTTGATAGAATCGATTACATGTGAGCATTGATTACATCGATTAATGTCATATAAGATAAGATCAATGAAAGTAAAGTTTTGATTTTTCCAGCCATCAAAACAGTTGAAATGTTGCCATACTGATTTCTCATTATGATTATCATTATTGTTAATTAATTCAAGGTTCTTTATTCTAATCAGCTACCATCAGAAAAGTAATGAACTAATCACAACTGCCTGAAATTAGTATTGTATTTGATCATTCAAACTACACAAGTCTTCGTGGGACAATAACTGATTAGTTGAATGTAAACAATAATGAACCTGACAATGAGTTGATTATCAAATTCTGCTAATTGTCCATTTCTACTGTAAAATATTCTGGTATTGTATTATTATTATTCATTGCATACTTTTAAGACAGGGTTTTTTTCTTTCAGTTTGAGCCATGTTGAAACTTATAGTTAATGTTTGAATGACATTAGCTATATACAGGTTTCACTACAGTTGGTTAATGTTTGAATGACGTTAGCTATATACAGGTTTCACTACAGTTGGTTAATGTTTGAATGACATTAGCTACATACAGGTTTCACTACAGTTGGTTAATGTTTGAATGACATTAGCTACATACAGGTTTCACTACAGTTGGTTATTTACTGTGAATTTTTTCGTGATGTTTTAAAACAACCGTGATTTTTTTTATCATTGTGAAAATGTATCAGTAAATCAAATTTATTTAATGTATATTTAATCCTGCCCAGTAGTTACTCCACAATTATGTTAAGTGAATAATTATTTTTGTCATAAAATATGAAACAGTTTGTGGATGTAGCATAGAAATACATAATGCCTTGCTAACAGTAATTTTAATTATTGCATTTGTTTGACATCAAAATTGGCTGTTTTAATAATTGAACTCACAAGTTACAACTGGAACTATTTATCTTGATTTTTGTCTTTATGTCATTTAAACAAAATAGGTATAGACTAGCTAGAGATAATTTGTATTGTGTTTGAAAATATTTTTCATGTGTATTCTTGCATAATGATAAATTATACTTTGAAGTATTCTAGTATTAAAAAACAATAGTTATTTAATTAAGTTCTCTTCTGAAATTTATTGGAAAATCCTTTGAATATCATAAGTTTAAGTATATAGATATAAATGTTACATATTATGAGATTGATGATGGTATAATCTTCACTGAAACAAATTGCTAACAAATAAATGCTCAGTATTAGTTAATCAGATACTGTTAATTCCTTTTATTTTTTGCTTTTAGAAATGTTCCAGCAGAGCACATACCTAGCACCCTCACTATTATCCCATGAGGCCTCTGACAGTTTTCCAATGGAGATAGAGTTTCACAACTCTCAAACTGTGGAGTTAGTTCCTACAATAAAAGTTTCTTCACAAGGATCCCAGGCTCAGAATGAATTTCAGTCCAAAACAATAAATGATACTCCTATAGGAATGGCTGTTACTACTTCTACAGGTCTGCATGTAGTGAATAACAGCCCTTCTACCTCAAAAGTTCATATTTCAGTGGAAACAGGACCTACTTCTAGAGTTTCAGACATGAGTCAACTAAGAGCAATGTTACAAAACCCAGGTCTGCCAATTGTTCAATCACCTGGAAACAGCAGTTTTAGTACCAGTAATGCTACATCAACAACTGATAACATTTCTGTGAATGATTCTGTTGCTACTTCCACAGCAGGACACATTCTTCCTGGTCTGATGCACGGTAATTCACTCCCTCTTCACAGAGGGGAAGAGGTTTACAAATTTAAAAAAAATATTAAAGAACGGTTTGCAGCAGATTTACAACAGCATGGGCCTTCATCTTTGAGAGCACCTGAAGATAAAGTAATAAGTTACCAAGAATTATTAAGATATCCTTCCACTTTCAATACACCAAATAGGCTCTCACCAGTAGACCTTATGACTTCTTGTTCCAGTGGCCAACAGTCTTCCCCAGTCAGAAGTGTAGAACAAAATGTTTCAGCAAAGGTTCCTGAAATCAGTACTTCAGCAGATGTTCCATCTTCAGATGTAGGATGGGATAATAACATTGACTCTAGCAACAGTTGTGAGTTTAATCAAAGTCCATCATCAGTCACCAGATGCAATGCCAGCAGTGGTAGTTCTGGTTATAGCACTGGGAACGAGATGTCTTACACCCCAAAAACAAATTGTATTAATCCAAGTGCATCATCTACAATAGATGAAGATACAATTGTTTGTCCAGTGCCACAGCTCCCAGTAATAGTTCCAAGCATCCCTATATTTGCTTTACATCCTAAAGGTTCCTTCTATATTCCTCTCACAATGGATTCATCTCTACTTGCTCCCTTTATCACTAGTTTAGATGAAAACATTCCTGTCCTGCATCCTGTTAGCATCTGTGTGAATTTTACTTTTGGCCAGCAGTTAAAGATAAAAGAAAGGGAAATAGTAATATGGGAAAAAAAACCTCAGTAAGGTATACTTGTCTCTATAATTTCTATGTTAAAGTTATAGACAGAACAAAATACAGTACCAAGTCCTTGGTTAGCGTTAGTGTAGTTCTAGGCTGTACTTGAATTGAAAGGACATACTAACAGATAGAAATCTTTGTACTTTTGCAATGACTGACAGATGATGTGCATATTTATATAAACTTATATATATATTTTTCTTTTTAATAAAAACTTATTAAACATAAGCCAGATGGTGGCCACTGATTTCAGTTATTTGTCTTTTTTTTCCCCTAAAAAATGTGAAATCACCAATAGTGAATATTTTACTTACATTACAGATCTCTCTTTCCCAATTAGGGGGAATATTGTTTTCATTCTTATATGTCTTTGTTAGTGAACAGTTTAACTCAAAACATTTTACAATTTTGATCAAACATGTACAAACACTGCATGTGCCACTAAAGAATCAGTTGATTAACTTGGCAGATGCAGCACAGAGGTCAAAGTCACATTGAATGTCAAATACGTTTGTTATAAGCAAATTGAGGACCCCCATTGACATAGTGGTAAGTCTGTGGACTTGCAACATTCAGTTTCGACACCCATGGTGTGCACAGTGAAAAAAGTTACAAAATGAAGAAGCATTAGAGTTTTATTTTGAACTTGATTCAGAATTGCCATGGCAGCTGAAGTACTTGGCAATCAACTTTTAAAAACAAAAGTTTGCATAAAATACACTGTATTAATGCCAGTAGGGGAGTCAGTATGTGGTTTAAATTCACTTACGAGAGGAGAATTTATACAATTATTTGTCAAGCATTATGTGGCAAATGTAATAATATATTAATTGCATGTGTTTCAAAAATGATTTATTTCAAGAATAGATGTTAAAATCAAATTGATTGAAAATAATAATATATATCGCTAGAGTTACTCAAATGTAATTGAGTAATTTCCACTTGTAAGTAATTGATTAATTAAAAATTAGTGTTTTTAATTGGCATTGTATTCGATTATTGCAATAATTGATTAATGTCAGGAAAATATAATAATTTTAAACTAATTATTCCAATAATTGGTGAGGCTACATAAGTGTTAAATAAAGGCTATTAAACCACCACCAGTCATTTTGAACTATTGACTGAACTAACGGAAAGAAAATTGGCTTGCTACAATAGTGTTAAATGAAGTGTAAATTTACTGTTGTTTTTTTACATTGTCTTGTATTTAATGTTGTATAAGAAGACATGGATCTAAAGGAGAGGGCTCAGGAGGTCTGTGCACCGTAATTTTTAAAAGAAATTAAGAACTATTTATTAGTTTTATGTAAGCAGATGTGGATCTAGGGAAGGGAGTCTGGACTCTCCATCATAGTTAACAGAACTAGAGTGATGTTAATGAAATCTTATAAGTATTGCTAGTAAAGGACTATTTGACCATTCCAAGGAAGTCCTAGATCCATCTCTGATAAGGTATAACTTATAAAATTTATTTTATACATTATTGTAAGTTATAAGCTGCCCAACTTTAGTGCTTAATATCGAATAAAGTTTCTTTGTTTACATGTAGTTATAAGTATTTGGTGGTATTGAAAGTAACAAAGTTAACGTCTTTTCGAACACGCATTATGTGAAACCTGCACATATCCAAAAGAAATAATATATATCTAAGCCTATAAGAGATAGAAATACAAGACATATTTAAATATCACATGTGTATACACATTTCAGAAAATATTCTGGGCCATAATTACCACAAAGCCTTTAGGTTGTTATTATATATCTTTTTTTTTCACTAATAGAATAACTAAATTTCTTTTAAGCGGCTTTATTTAAAAACAGAAGTGTTTATACAACACCACTAATCGATCTTAATAACTAAACAATGAAGCCAGAAGTCATCATTTGCATTACACTAATACTGCTTTAAATCATTTTCTTGAGAACCTTCCTCACCGGAATCCCCACAACGGCCCTATTCCAGACCCTTACCTAGTCCGGTTTTAGGCTTTAGTTACAGCTTTGACATTTCGTAGTAATTTAGATTTTTTTTCAAACTATATTAAACAGGCATCTATATTTCCAGGATAAAAATGTTAGGCAGCCATTAATATTTTTATAATTACATAAGTATCGGCAGTTGTTTTCACTCAGTTCTGGACAATAAGGAACAACAAAATAACATTAGATTTTATATATACAAAGTAGCTTTTCGTCTGATAATAGTTTATGACAAACTGTTATGAGGGTTTGTAACGGATTTATCATAATAAGTTTATTTTGATACATGCATTTGTTTCGGTTTGATGCGTGTAGTGTATTATTGTTGGATGTGTATTGCGTAAGTTCCGCCTGTTTTATAAATTTGTAGAAGATTCTTAAAAGTAAGAATCAACAATATTTGAGTCCGAATATTGTTGAAACTTCGAGAATCTCGTGTGATTGATATACAAAACCTGTGCGCCGAGAAATAATAATTATTATTTTTAGTCAGCTACAGTCAATTTGACCAGTAACGTTTATATATTTCGAAGCTTATAAACCGTTCAACTTCCGACATTATTATTTCTACGAGGACATAAAATATCTTATTCGGTAAGTAGTGAGCTTATAACCGGTGTGAGGCCAGCCAAGAAAAGGCAGCGTTAGCTGAGACAAGGCGTAAAGAAATGAACTTAGATTTAATTTGTTCGTCGAGGACCTGAATCGTCAATAAAATATTCATTTCTAGTCAATATACAATACTTAATATTTCCTGTGAGTTTGCAAAACTGTTGAATTAAATAATTACTTAAAATAACAGTTATCATAAATTGTATTGTTGTTCGTTTTTAAAATATATTTGTGTTAAGAAAAAATACTGTGCACATCAATCTTGTCGGCAAATATAATAAATTTGATACATATTGACATTTAATTAACTTTCAAATTAGAATTTCCGGCTATTTTAAATCTTAATACCTATAATATGCAACAGTTGCTAACTACCAGTTCAAGGTTAGGGTTAACTACATGCGTATTAGATTTTGTGTAACTTTAATGAATATTCGAAAATAAAACATTTCTGGATAATAATTTTTTATTCTTCGAAAAACTGATAACTTTGTGATGACAAGATTGTAGTTGTTGTTTTAAATTAAGCACAAAGCTACACAATGGGCTATCTGTGCTCTGCCCACCACGGGTATCGAAACCCGGATTTTAGCGTGTAAGTCCGCAGACATACCGCTGAGCCACTGGGGGGCATGTGATGACAAGATGTTAAAAACACAAGCCTGTGAATTTAAACTTCATAAAAGTTATTTTAGTTTAAAAAACATTTTCATAATTCAGCTACGTAGATTTCGAAAATAATATTCTTTTTTTTCTATCACAAAGGGTTTTTTTTACAACTCGGGAAAAAAAAACTCTTGATTAAGCCAAATTATTATTTTATTCACCGTAGTAAATATTTTTATTATTACGTTTGTTAATAAAGCATACAAACAAAGTGAAGAAAAAGGGAACAACATTGAATTCGAACCAATATCCATCCTCATTCATTCTTATTTTTGTGTGAAATTTACGTCTTTTAGTCTCAAAACTACGTACTATGGTCTTTCTTTTATGTCTTGCGTTATGGTATTTTGTGAAACATTTATACGTGGTGGAGAAATTTAATATCATTTTCGGATTCCGCGCTCAGGAATTACTGAAGAACATGTAAAAATTTTAAAACAATAAAGCCATCTCGGGCCTTTAATTAATGAGCACACAAGTAATTCATAGTTCACATGAGTTTCGCCATATCTTATCACACTGCTCCCCCTCCCCCACGATGTTTTTACTCCTCCAAAAAACATCCTCATAGTCCGATGAAATAGTGGAAATCGATATATTAAATCATAGTTGTGAATTGCCCTGCGCAAATAATCGATAGTCAATATGCCAACAGAATACGTTCAACACTAATGGCCTGTATTTCAGTTATTTTGAAACCTGTATGAAATTTAGTTTTATTTTAAAATGAATTCAGTTTTTCAAGAAAATATATTTAACCCTTTTTGCATTTATTTCTTTTAATAATAATTTATAATTTCTTTTTATAATGAGTTGCTTTCAATTTCACGGAAAATAATGAACAATTTTTAAAATAGACACTCGGGCAAATGTAAGATGGAAACAGTCACCAAACTTGTAAAAATGATAGAATTACTGAAGTGCTATTTAAAGGGAACAAAATACATACCACGAGTCGTCATAATCTCAGTCCAGTAGACTCAGAAGATAGCCTTATGTGGCTTTGCTATGAGAAAACACGCACACACACATTCTCTGTCCGTCACGATAGTTACTAAACCAGAGTTTGAGTAGTAGATAAAACTTAAATCTATTAAACTAGTAAAAATGAATAAAGTAAATAATTTTAGAATACTTCTTGGACATATTCAAGAACTGTTTGATGTTTCCTGGTCATCAGGGGCGGGGAAACTGGAAATATTTCGAGGATAATCAAACAGACATACGGAAATAAGTCGCTTTATAGCATACATCAAATAAAGTTGTACGTCACCTGCACTTCCTGGTCCAACTGAAATAAAACCAATAATGTTAAAAAGGATCTATAGTAAAACGGATAAATAACACTTTATTAGTTACAAATCCACTGAATCATTTATTTAATGGATATTACTGTACAAAAACCTTCCTTTTTCATTATGATTATTACCTCTCTATTACGTAGGTAAAATTCTTTTATAACTATTACTCTTATAACGCATCTACGGTCCCAAAATGTGTAGCACGATTAGGGGGAACGAGACAAGAGCTAAGAACATTTGTATTAAAAGTACGGAACTGTGTGGCACACTAATCGCAATGAAACCCCAAGTCAAAGCCAGTAATAATAAAGGAGAACAGCTTACTTAACATTTTCAATCCCAGTCTACTAATGTGGGGACCTAATGTATTTTGACTATCAGGCACTTTTCTCTTATATTTCTAAATTAGTTATTGATATTGTTGTAAGATATATATATATATATGTATATATTAAATTATATAATTTGCTTGTTTGCTAAAGAGGTTCGTTTGTTTGTTTTGGAAATTCGCACAAAGCTACTCGAGGGCAATCTGTGCTAGCCGTCCCTCATTTTGCAGTGTAAGACTAGAGGGAAGGCAGCTAGTCATCACCACCCACCGCCAACTCTTGGGCTACTCTTTTACCAACGAATAGTGGGATTGACCGTCACATTATACACCCCCACGGCTGGGAGGGCGAGCATGTTTAGCGCGACGCGGGCGCGAACCCGCGACCCTCGGATTACGAGTGCACGCGTTAACGCGCTCGGCCATGCCAGGCCTCTGCTAAAGAGGACTGCGAGTCTTTCATTCGGGACTTTACAGTAAGCCTAAATATTTTAGAAAATTCTAAGGATGTGACTCAGAGTTCTGCATCTTCGAAATTAGGTTATGCATAAAAGATGATTTAGAATCTGTGTGTTTGTTTTGTTTTTTTTCAAATTGAGAGTGAATCACTTAATGTGTTTGAATTTGTGCAAAGCTGCACGAGGAACATCTGTGCTAGCCGTTCCTAATTTAGCAGCTAGACTAGAGGGAAGGCCGTTAGTCATCTTTGCCAACCCTTGGGCTACTATTTTACCAACAGATAGTAGGATTGAACGTACATTATAACGCCTTCACAGCTGAAAGGATAAGCATGTTTTGGTGTGACAGGTATTCAAACCCGCGACCCTCAGATTACGAGTCGAGTACCCTAACCACTTGGCCATGTTGAGCCCAGTTAATATGCTAGCTATCCATCACGGTTTGTTTGTACTGTACAAATAAATTTATTTTTTCTTGGATTATGTAGAACGGTTCACACGTGTGAAAACTTAGGCCTACAAATTCTAATTTAGGTGAACAGGACGTCAAAATACTTTTATGTAGTAATTTAGAAGAGCCTGTAATGAGAGAAAAACGTTACAATATTTTGTTTTAGGTACTTTGGACTATTGTTTAATAGCCTAAGTTTTGTTGTGAAACGTTTTTTCCCGTTAGGCAGTCTTTTGCGAGATAATGCGAGATCAACTCCAGTTTCCCGCTTGTACAGCGGTAAATCTACGGATTTACAACGCTAAAATCAGTGGGTTTGATTCCCTTGGGTTGCCCCTCAGTGGCTCAGCGGTATGTCTGCGGACTTACACGCTAAAATCCGGGTTTCGATACACGTGGTGGGCAGAGCACAGATAGCCCATTGTGTAGCTTTGTGCTTAATTCAAAACAACAACTAATTCCCTTGGGTGGCCTCAACAGATAGCCCAATGTGGCTTTGTTATAATAAAATAAACACACAAATCAAGTCCAGTTAACAATAGCAAACTAGTTTATTTATTGTTGGCTAATGTGTATTTTTAATGCCGTAATTTATTTGTTAGCTAGAAAGAGGTGCAGGTTTTTGATTACGTATTATGACTTTAAAGTTCACGTTAGCTGTGAAAAACCTCTAGCTAGAATAAAGGTGGGTTATGAAATAAGTAAAGACTTAGGGCACTATTTTATACTAGTGTTCTGTTTGTAGGTTAGTCCTTATACTGATATTAAAAGATATATAATTTTATTTGTTATCATATGTCTAAACAATTTACAGCAGTTTGTTTGTTTGTTTTTGGAATTTCGCACAAAGCTACGCGAGGGCTATCTGTGCTAGCCGTCCCTAATTTAGCAGTGTAAGACTAGAGGGAAGGCAGCTAGTCATCACCACCCACCGCCAACTCTTGGGCTACTCTTTTACCAACGAATAGTGGGATTGACCGTCACATTATACACCCCCACGGCTGGGAGGGCGAGCATGTTTAGCGCGACCCTCGGATTACGAGCGCACGCCTTAACGCTCTCGGCCATGCCAGGCCCCTTACAGTAGTTAAAAAGTAGTTTAGGATCTTACAGATATTTAACGGAAGAAATAAATTAATTTCAACTAAATATGTGAATGTTCATTGATTTTTCATCTAATAATTTCAAAGAACCTGCAAAAAAATCACAACGTTACAGCAATACTAAAACGGATAACGTGTCGATTGGGGTTATCGTCGCATGCTAAACGAATTTCTAAGCGTAGATTTTCCTAACCCTAATTATAGAAATATTGCCTGTGATATTTGTTAGTGCGCAATAGGGGTAACATGGCGCCGCCCTAGTTTCGAAACTCTGGTCAAATGAAGACATCAATCTCAAACGACGTAATGTTGTTTCAATTTTATTTAACTATTACGTGATTGATTGTTCAGTTATTTTTAAATCTATCATTATTATTCATAATTTTTTACAGCAAGTGTGCGAAGTAAATATGTTTCATCCTTTCTTTATTTTTTATAGTGGAAAACCACATCATTGTCAACCTGCACTTTGTCCAACAGAGGGAATCAAAACCAGGATTTTGGCGTTGTAAGTTAGTAAACTGACTGCTTACTCCCTGGGGGACCACAATTTGTTTGATTTTTGAATTTCGCACAAAGCTACTCGAGGGCTATCTGCGCTAACCGTCCTTAATTTAGCAGTGTAACACTAGAGGGAAGGCATGTAGTTATAACCACCCACCGCCAACTCTTGGGCTACTCTTTTAACAACGATTGGCCGTGACATTGTAACATCCCTGCGGCTGAATGGACGAGCATATTTGATGTGACGAGGATTCAAACCTGCGACCCTAAGATTACGAGTCAGGCGCTTTAACCCACGTAGTCATGCCGGGTCTGACTTATTGCAACAGCACAACTGTAAGCCTAATCTAATATAAAGTTGTATAATCTAACTAAATTGATATAACTTGACTGTTTAATCGTTAAAAGAACTTGAAATTAATTGGAATATTTGTAAGAAATTAAGAAAAATGTTAACTGGGTCTTCAATAACAAAAATAAAAATTTGATATCTTAGCTATAAATCACCTTAACTTTCTTTAAGGTCATGAATAATTACCAAGGTTAAACTATTCAAAGGCCCTCTAGTGACACATCGGAAAGTCACAAAATTTGTAACGCTCAAAATCGGGTTTGAATAACCATTGTGGGCAAGCATAGATAAACTATTACGTAGCTTTTTATTTAAAAGCTAACAAACTTCTTTTTGAAAAAAAAAAAACATATTCCAGTGGCAGACACAGCAGTATGGCTATAGACTTACAATGGTACAACGCGGCTTTCGATATCCATAGCGAGCAGAGCACAGACAGCCCAGTGTGTGGTTTTGTACTTAATTAGAACCACACAAATAAAAATGAAACTTTGAACTTTTAGTCTTTATTAATAGTTCATTGTTTTACTGTGTTTTCTACTTCAACTTTTTAATGTATTCATTATATTTAATCAACTTGTGGGAAATACATTAACTCGTTAATGAAACTAGATGTTTCTAAATTATTTAAAGTGTGTTTAGGACCCTTTACAAAAAGAACCATTTTTTTATTGTAAATTATGGCTGTTACGTTACTATTATGGTATGCTCAAAAACATTAACTACCTTTTCAAAAAACAGGATACAGAACCATCACGTGCTTCCTCGAATCATTTCAGCGGAATATGACTAATACACAATTGGTCGTCTTCTGGTTCTACAGCCAAATAAAAACATCAAACAAAATATACGTACGTCACTTTTATGAACAATAGTTAGAAGCGCTGTTTAACTTGTAAATAGATCAGATGATGGAAAGAAAGGTATTAGTTTGGGTTGTTTTGAATTTTGCGCAAAGTTACATGAGGGCTATCTGCGCTAGCTCTAATTTAGCAGTGTAAGATAGAGAAAAGGCAGCTAATCATCATTATCCACCGTCAACTCTTGAGCTACTCTTTTACCAACGAATAGTGGGATAGACCATAACATTATAACGCCCCTCACGGCTGAAAGAATGAGCATGTTTGGTGTGACAAGGATTCGAACCTGCGACCCTCGGATTATGAGTCGAGTGTCTTAACCACTTGGCCGTGTTGGGCCTAGAAAGGTATTAGAACTGCCCCAATGACTGATGAGGTTTTTTGTAGTTCATGAAACTGTTTCATAGATTTTGCTCAGATTTCACGATAACAGCTACAATTTAATTTAAATACGTATGATTGTGCCAAGTTGACTTAGATGGTAAATCGTTACACAGTCAAAAATACAACTGGAGCTATGCAAGACCGTGACTGTTTAAAAAAAACAACATAAACTATCAAGCGTTGCTTAAGGGTTATTATGCTACCTGCAGATAAGAAGATCCAAGGTTCGAACCCCGATGTACTACTGAACATGCTGTGTTTTTCAGCTGTGAGTATGGTACAGTAACAATGAACTTATAAATTAGATATGGGGCCTGTACATTAGGGGTCGCTGACCTGGTTGTTTAATTAGGTGACTCTTAGACCGAAAACACTAAACAAACAAGTTTGTTAGAAATATACTTTATTTCCATTTACTATTAGATATATGGCCGAGCGGGTTAAAGCGCGCGCTCGTAATCCGAGGGTCGCGGGTTCGCGCCCGTGTCGCGCTAAACATGCTCGCCCTCCCAGCCGTGGGGGTGTATAATGTGACGGTCAATCCCACTATTCGTTTGTAAAAGAGTAGCCCAAGAGTTGGCGGTGGGTGGTGATGACTAGCTGCCTTCCCTCTAGTCTTACACTGCTAAATTAGGGACGGCTAGCACAGATAGCCCTCGAGTAGCTTTGTGCGAAATTCCAAAAAACAAAACAAACAAACTATTAGAAATATTCATTTTTGTACTTTAACTTTTTGATAAGTGTTTTAAAATCACCGACAGTTCTAGTTACTATACAAGTAATCACATTACACTGGAACACAAACAAACTACTGGAGAAAACGCAAGTATGGGTAGTTTGACGTTGTTAATTTCAAAAGTGTAGCCACATATTGTCCGTTCCTCCAAATTTTATCAGAACAATGTGAAATAGCATACAATGAATTCAGTACAATAGAATTATGCTCTAAAATTAGAAAGTTTAATGGGTAGAAAGCATAGATTTTTGATAACTTGAAACATTTACTTCATTTGTGTAAAATTCGAAATATATTGTTCATATATGTTGTTTGTTATCGATATAACTTTATTCCTTACAGGAACCACAAAGCTCTCACGTTTCAGTTTACTAGAACATTCAAGAAGCCCCTCGACCGGGATCATACGCCTCTCACTCACTCATCTGGCTACTTTTTCTTGCTCCGTATAGACTTAAAACAAAGTCCGATCTTTTAATATACATTTTGAAGGTATCGCACACTCCACAAAATTGAAAATTAAAAACATTTAAAATGAGATAGAAAAATGCATTATAACTAATGATGCTATGTTAACAGTAGCAAAACTTTGTTGTTGTTTTTTACCTAAACTGTAGTTCTGTAAAAATAAACTCTTTTATTTTCTTTAGAAAGTAATTTGAAATGCTGGAAACCTCCACTTTAATTAAAGTCCGTGAGTGCAAAAATGACCCAAACAGTTTCCGCTACATTTGTAGAAAATATATTATAGATTAACCAATGATAAAACATCACACTCAAGGTAAAGGTAGCCCGCTAACACTGCTTTTGGTGTTAAAGTGGTGACTAATAAAAACATTTGGTTCTACATGTGTGTTGCACAGTTTGCACATCTGGCTTGACAAGAACAGAGCAAGTATGCCAGTTGCAGTTCCAATGACATGGCATTGACCCAAATATCACCTGACTGACTCTTATTTTTGCATTTCCACTATTTCAGGCAAATTAACCATTAAAAGTCCAGATATTTCACCTGCAATGAAGCCAGTATTTCATGCAGATGGCCTTCCAGTACCACATACACTGGCGAATTAGGAAACAGAAGAGTTATCTTGGAAAGAAAAGAATAAATCATCTTCATCTGATCACACAAGAAGAGCTAAATCATCCGATTCGTAACTTGCCTGTATCAAAGCAGCATGAGGACTTTGTTGGTTCTCATTTACAACAATATAATTTATTAGCTCCAGGAACAAGAGATTTAATGTACCAAAGTCACCATCAAAGTTTAACTTCTCACTACAACATACAAATGTTGATGCATTGCTGGAAGAGTTAGGTACTGAATATCATCCTGAAGAACGAAGACTTTTTATCCACTTATCTATCGTGAGTCTGAAATCCGTACTTTTGCACAATGAGAACACTAAGCCATTGATTTCTACTGTTCGTGCTGTAAACATGAAATAAATTTATCAGTGTGGATTATACTCGAGGCCATTAAATATAATCATCATAGGTGAAACACATGTGGCGATCTAAAGGTTATTTCACTCCTGCTGTGCCTGCCGAGTGTATATAACAAACATTATTGCTTTTCATGTCCCTGTGACAACTTAGATGATAAAAGGAAAAAATGACTAGTGAAAGAAAACTACATACCACAGGAAAAGAATACCAACCTTTAGTGGATTCTCAAAACACGTTTCTATCCACACCTCATATCAAACTGAACTCGTGAAGCATTTTGTAAAAGGAATAAACATAAATGTTAATGGTTTCAGGTCTGACAATTTTCAAAAAATATTTAAATCAAAAATGAATAGAAGTATATTTTTTGAATCAAAGAATCGATAACTGCTGATGGATAATGATTTTGATACAGTACTCAATAAGAAAGATTTTGATGCCTAGGAACCAATCAAACTGGTTGTCAAAAATTTCATCAGAAATCATAAAGATGAAACTATGCTGTGATGATTAATACTGTGCTCGAGAACTATGGAAAAATTGGATCTAAAATGTCACTAAAGATGCACTTCTTATACTTCCATTAAGATTTCTTTCCAAATAATGATCATGGCAAGCACATCCATCAAGATATTTCTACAATGGAACAGTGATATAAAAGACGATAGAATCTTGTGATGACAAGGGATTATTGTTGGCTTTTACAGGGTGAAACAGAAAATACACAAAAGTCGCAACACGTCAAGGTCAAGCAGCTATTTTGTAAAAAAAAATAATAACAAAAATAATACTATGATAAAAGTTTTGAACATAGCTGAATATATGTTCAGTATAAAATCTTATTATACTCATTGACTTTTTAAACTGACACTCATATTATGTATTATTTTTCAACATTCTGAAGACAATTTTCAATAAATAAAGTTGTTAAAGAAAGTTATTTCCATGAGAAATAACAATAATCAGCATTTTATTATTCGTGTTGACTGCAACACGAATTTTGGAATCAGCATCGTTAACTCATTCAGAAGGTCGAATTTATTCGAGCACCAGGGAAACATTTTTGTTCATGTTATTGAAAAATCGTCTGTCCGTTTAATTACTGGTTTGACTTGGTACAAATATATTTCAAAATACCAGAGATGAGATCAACTTTAAAACCTGGTTTTATCAAACAAAAACAACAGTCGCTTGAGAGCTGCTAATCATTTCAATAGAGTATTAAAATATTCTCCATTATCAATGTACAATATATTGACTTTTCAGAGGTCTTTTTGACGTTTATTGGGTGAAGTATTGTGTTTTCTTATAGTAAAACACATCGGGCTATCTGCTGAGTCCACACTAAATCTAATTATGATACAGTTGTTGGTTTTAATCTCGAGCAAAGCTATACAAGGACTGTATGCGTTAGCCGTTCCTAATTTAGCAGTGTAAAACAAAGACGGAAAGCAGCTAGTCATCACCACTCACCGCCAACTCTTGGGATACTCTTTTACCAAGGAATAGTGGGATTGACTGTCACTTATAACGCCAACACGGCTAAAAGGGCGAGCATGTTTGGTGTGATGGGGTTCGAACCCGCAACCCTCGGATTACGAGTCGAGTGCCTTAATCACCTGGCCATACTGGGCCAAGATTTAAAATACACAAATATTTGAATCTAAGGCTGAAATTGTTTGAGAGAGCTTATTAGTAGCGGACATTTCAGTAAATAAATACAAGAAATGAGTTGCTCAATATCAAACTTGTGGTTCTAGAGTTTGTTCATTTTACATGTTCCCACACACTGTCCTCACCAATAACTCAACACGAAAAAAGATCTTCATCAAAATGAAACAATTTTTGGTATAAAGTCAATGCTGCCAGAATAAACATTTAGAAAAAAATGTTCGGGAATGTTGAAAGGTCTAATGGGCTACAACGATGTCATGATCACTGTCTAAATAAAAAAAAACACACACACACACCAAACTCTACTTGAAAAAAAGAAATCAATCGGAGGATGTCCAATTTAGATCGACGTACACGTGAAAAAGTAATAAATTCTTTGATTTGACACAAAATATCTCGAAATATTTTAGTTAAAACATTTAATTATTTAATAAAACATAAAACGAGCATGTATTATAAATTTCTACACAAATGATTTTTTCATACATGCTAGAGTAATACACGTGTATTACGTGCATGAAGCAACACCTTCAATGCATTTACTAGATAAACATTTTATTGCTAAATTGATCAAATTTTATTTATTATATTATTAGTTTTACAAAAACTAGTATAGCATTTGATTAATAGTGTAGATAGATGTGAGGTTTAAAGTCCATTCAATGTTATCGTTTTGTGACATCTGCCTTCTCACTCCATTTACCTACTTATTCTCTTTACACAAAACTCAATCTGTTGGCAGCGCCATCTTTTGATTAAACAATGAACTAATTTGGAAACTGTATAGTTCACCTTCCTAATACAAATTAAAAAGCAATCTCTGACCGACAGTAGAAATAATAAGCACTTTCTCAAATCCATGTCTGGCATTTAGGTATTATTCTTTCTGTGAAAATATACAGAATATTTTAAGAGAAAACAGAAGTGTACGACAATTTATAATTGGATAACATAAATGCGTCTAAAGGTACACTTAAGGGCTTACAATACTAAAATTCGAGGTCCGATATTCGTGATAGACGCTGCACACTTCAACAGTTGTGATTGAAACATACAAAAGAAAAATACTGGTAATAATTCCAATAAAAATTTAATCACACATTATGTAATTATGTGATACAGCTCTGCAGCTGTATACAGGAACAAATCCCAACTACGTCCTCACATTCATAGTGATTTATTTCGAATTTCGCGCAAACTCGACAGCTATCTGCACTGTCATTCCCTAATTTAGAAGTTAAAGACTAGAGGGGAGTGAGCTAGTTAACACCACACACACTGCCAGCTCCTAGTCTACTCTTTTATTAATGAAAAGTAAAATTCACCATCATATTTTAATGACCCTACATGTAAAAGGGTCAAGCATATTCAATGATGGAGTTCGAACCTGCAATCTGCAGATTGTGGGTAAAGTGCTATAACCGTCAGGCCACAATCACAATAAAGTTGAAGCAGAAACAAATCTGATATGTTTTAATGTTTTTTCACGAGTTCATATTATAATAAATAAATGTACAAGAAATTGATATATAACATAAGTATATTTTGACGTTGTTATGTAGGTCACAGTTACATGAATAATTTAAATGGCAATAAACTGTGCACTCACATGGTCCACATTGTTTCCTCTCCCACTTTGTTTAACATCAAACTTTTATACATAACAATTATACAGAATCACTTGGATTAACCTCTACATAGTTCTACCCAGGCTTCTTCATACAGTTTCCATCTGGATATCGTTGCTGGAAGGACTCAATGAGACTAGGATCTATCAGCCGTACTCCGTCCACCTGATTACCAAGAGTGATCCAGTTAGGTTGAACGTTATGAGATCGACCAAATAGTTCAATTTTTCTAGTTCCTGGAGAAAGCCTCTCTATAATTCCATAAATTTCATCAGGCTTGTGGCTAGTTGCACGAACTTCTGCAACAATCACATCGCAATCCAATCCACGATTAATTGAATCTGGATCCCCCTTGATTCCTACCAGGCAGTGTTCTTTTCCATGGTTTAACCAGTGACCCGTTCTTCCAGTACGAATAATTCTCTGAAGCTGGTTGGTCTTTACCCAGATAATTTCATCACAACGTTCATAACCCCACAATTTGAGGCACTCACGCCCAAGTTCCATGGCTCGCCCAGTTACCCACAAGAAAATTAACCCCTCATCCTGTAAGCTTGGAATATTCAACTGTCTCATTTCATCATCAGACATTGTTCCATATGGTAGTTCCATGTGAATATCCCAAGGTGGGTCAGCCATCACAACAGCAAACTTGCCCAAAATTGTCATATCAAAAAAACGCAAGTCACACTGAATCCACTGTGCTGGATACAGTGTGGTAACTTTTCCATCATGTGACATTTTTGAATCCTGTTTATCATTGAGCTGAATCTTTGCTGAAGGAGGCGTAATCGTTGAATAGTCAACTTCATAGTGGACATACTTACATGAATCCATATGGAAGCAGGTATTTAAGAAAGAACAATCCCCAAGAGACTCGTCAGTATGCTTTTGAATGATTTTTTTGAAATGAAGTTTCGTACAAGCTTGATTGTCTCCTGACATTTTGATACATTCTTCTTTGGTCCCATGAGGACAAAACTCCTGAACCTGAGCACCCCCTTGTGATTGAAAACGTTCCACTAAGGATCGTTCTTTTGCTGTCGGTTTACTCAGCAACTCTAAAATTTCTTCTCCCATTTTTTTGTTTTCTTTTTCTCGTGCTGATGGTAAGGACAGAAGACTTTCAATATTGATATTTTCATTGTCTTTCTTGCCAGTTTCTTTGGCTTTAGTGGGTATTTTACTTTTTGGCTCATCTTCCAAAACCACATCACTTTTTCTTTTCTCGGTTGCTTCCAGATCCTTTTTATCTCCCTCAAATATGTCCAGAACAGCCTGAAGTTTGTCATGTTCAGCTGACTCCACAACAAGCAGGCTCTTACCTTCTGGGGAAAAGCTTTCCTTAATAGAAATAAGTTCTTGTGCTGAGAATTTCTGCAGTAGATTCTCCACCATCAAGTTTGAGACATCTTTTCCCAAGGATTTAGAGACTGATGAAATAAGATTTAATGAATCTACTGGGAGATTTAGAGCAGCATCACAGAGCCTCAGCAGAAGTTGGTGTTCCACTTCTGGATCAGTCTTTACTTCTTGGGTTTTAACTAGGCTTTCTTCTTTAGATTGCTGTTGAACTGGGTTAGGGCTATTGCTACGGGGACTTCCTGTTGGCCCTCCAAGCTCTCCCTGAATGCTTAAGACAATGCCTTCTCTTTCCTTCTTTCTTCGTTGTAATCGTTCCCGTAGACTACTCTGCCTGGATTTCAAAGCCTGGATGTCACTCCATGTATCTGACATCTTCAAATACTGTGGTTTCAGAAAAAGTTATTTACCTAATCAAGAAATAACATTTCATTACTATGTACTCTATGACTTTATTGCTAACAGACTTCACTCAGCTTCTCAGAATATTAACAAAGATTAAAAATTGTTCTCAATTTTCAACTCATGATGAGTGTTTCATTCACATCACGAACAGAATTTGATAGTTAACCTTTCATCTAACTAGTAATCATAGAAAAAATAGTTAACATCTTAACTAGTAATCATAAGGGAACTGAAAAGCTTTTTGGAACAAAAGTAGCCTTTAAAAAATACATTTCTCAAAGAGTCGGTACCTTGTCCTACACTATGCATTGTATTCATAATCACAAAGTTTAATACTTTTGATGGTTTAAATAATTTGAGTTTTCATTATTTCAATGAAATGTTAATTTAAGCACTAATTATAATCATTTGCAAATTGCAGACTATTACAAGTACAGCACACCATATAAAATGTAACAAGTGTTAGGGTTAAGAAGGGACCAATTAATTGGTATAATAGTTTATAATGGTTTATCATCCCATCAGAATCATCCAATATCATTTATATATTTACATGTAATTTAAGGAGAACAAGAGACCTTTGGGTCCATCCAGATCATCTCATACACTTTACCAAATTCTAAAATGATATTACAAAACTTAATGGTAACCATAATGACTTAAATATTCACCAAGCATCCCCTGAAACTTCCATAAATTAACTGCATCACCACATGTGAACACAACTTATTCCAAAGAACAACCACCTGTTAGAAAAATAAAACTGTCTTAACTGAAAATGACTCCTACCTTGCCAGTTTATATTTTTGTCCCCTACTCTTACTATTGTCACTGTTAAGTATGTAAAAGGATGATGCATTAGCACTATCAGTTCTCTTAAACACCTCAATCAGATTTACTTTAACTCTTCCTTTTCATCTTCACCTTTCCATCCCAGCTATTATCTTAGTAACTCTCCTCTGAACCTTTTTCAAAAATTCAATGTTCTTCTTAAAGCAAGAATCCTAAAACTAAACATGGTATTTCAGAAGTGGGCTCAACAACAATATATATTACAACATTATTAAAAGAATCAGCCAATTATTAAGTTAGAAAAAATGGCAAATTCTGAATAGTTTCATGCCTGAAGTCTGACATGCAAAAATAACTTATCTTAATTTGAAATTACTGTTTAAAATGACAATCTCCCATGATTCACAGAAAATCTCACCACTTTTTAAAAATGCAAATTGTGGATTTAAGTTTCAAACTCAGAGGTCTTTGCCTTATAAATGTAAAACTTTTTTTTGGTTTGAATTAATGCCTTTCCACCTCTACTAAAGCCACAAATGACAAAGAAACTCATAGAATCACCATACAATGAATAATATGCACTGTTATGTAGTAAGTTTTTCTCACCAACTATACTTTATAAGGAAGGGTTGTCCAAATGCCCCATGGTTAAACTTCAAGTTGCCTTACATATCTACCATCCCTCTTAAGATTGGCATGTAAAATATGTACATTTACAGAAACTCATGGGGCCATGGATATTACACCAGTTTCCATTTTCAATAGTTAACAGTTTTTACAGAACTATATAAACCACTAAAAATAGAAAGTTTTCTGTGTTAGATTGTATATTTAATAATACAAAAATGCCAAGAATGTCCTTAATTCTGCCTTTATTTTAAAACAGGCATGGTTTGTCATACGGTTGTATAAGAAGTTATTCCACAGACTACCATAAAATGGTTTGCATAAGAGTGAAAAAACACGACTAAACATTCCTATCAATTAATTCATCTATAACTAAATATTTTTTTAAGTTAACATACCTAGTTTGCGACATGTATCTACAACTTAAACATTTAACACTAATAATATTCATAGATTGAAATGTTATTGGTTTAAACAACGGATAATAAGAACTCTACATTTCAACACAACTGGTTGCAGAAGTTCCGACCATTTTGTTATGTCCACTAATTCTCTTCACTACATATCTAAACAATTCTCTAGAACTCTAAAGTCATACCAACAGTTCTTGTTTCACACATGGGTACATACTGCAGTTCTTCCAGTTATGCACAACTAAAAAGCAATTGCTCAGAAAGTTAAGTTTCAGAATAAAATTTGGTCTGAGAAAAACTGCAAAAACTTATTATTTCTTTTGTTATAAGGTTCTCATGTGAACTACTACGAAATCACTTCTTCTAGATGTTGGTATGAGTACACTGCATAGTATGCTATAATAGATTTCTTCTACTTCTTTAGCCTTTATCAATTACAAAACTGTATTTACTACAAACAGAAACAAGAGTCAACATTTTCCACTTTTCAATTTCTTTTTTTATAAACAACCTAATTTCAAATTATTATAATTTAAGTATACTAAGTTGTTAACATATGGCTACAGAAAAAAGTTCCATGAAAACTGACAGTTGAAAACTCATAATAGTGTGTAGGTTACCCTATGTTTTCACTTTCCTCATGTTACAATAACATTGATTGTATTATGACAGGTTATTTGGCAGTTACACTTTAATAAACACACTGCTCTAGATACTTTTACAATAGTTTATTTTCTGTTAATATATCTGTTTAACCCTTTGCTTTTACCTTGGATATTTTTAAAATCTGATAAAACACAGCATGTGTAATTGAAATCACTGCAAAGTTTACTAATGAAGACAATGGTGATGATGAACTTTTAAAATATGAGCTGAATATTTCAGAATATATTTAATAATTTCATCAGCAAACCCTGAAAATAATATAATACTAGTGCATGTAAATACAAAGCAAGTTAAATCTACCTTTTACAAGCTCTCAATATTTACAAATTAAATAACAAACTTTCTCTTTGATAAAAAAAAACAAAATTTCAACACCACATTATTTCTTAGAAACAAAAACTTTTTTCAGTATAAACACCAGCTTCAGACATATTTTCACCCATGGCTTATATACATGTTCAGTGTCAAATATAAGCATCACATGAATCTTTTAGCACAAAGCTTGCCATTACCATGTAAAACCTTGTCACTCAACACTGCAATCACACATGGGTTATTGCAACCAACAGCTTTGCCATTACTACAGTTCAACTTACAAACACTAAACTTCTCTTCCAAGAAAATCTTTTAATTGCTAGACAACATGCCCTTCAAGTAAACCTATTTAAATTAATACAAACAATAATCAATCAGTATTTCAGACATCCTAAATCACAACTAATGAATTAGTACCAAGTTCATTTTTTAAAGAAATTGTTCCATAAATTCTGGCTACAGCCATGTCCTCCATTGCAAATAATTTTTACAGTGTACTAAATAAGAGTCAAGGAAAGCCTCAAAAAACAATTTTTTTCATGAAATTAGATCTAAGATTCTAACCAAGTCACAAAATTATTTCTTTCCAATATTAATTTGTTCAAGAGATAACAAGAATCAGTTTAGTCTGTATATACTAAGAAACACTGAAGTTGGTAATTAGTTATTATAAATAAATATATATATTGGTATCTTGGTCTATTAAATATCAAAATGTCATTACTTAGTATTGTACTATTATTAATACTAGAGAGTTTTTGGTACTTATTATTGTAATTTCTTTTCAATGTCAATGTATCAAATACAAACAGGTTTAAAAGTAATACTAATTACAATATATGTAATACCTACAACCTTAAATTAGTGTACACACAACAACAACAACAACATATAAAACCCATGTTTTCATTCGATTCACCAGTTGTCACTGTGAGTTATTAACAGTTTCAATGACTGCTGCTACACTAATAAAGTTAGCAACCATAGCAGTAAAATAACACACTTAGATAACCCCTTACAGATTAAAAAAAACAACTTCTCATTGATTATAATCAGTGACGAGGTTTGAGTTATAATTTATATGCATATGTGTTTCTAAATTATATTTTATTCATGGGAGTGAATATATATTTTTATAGAATTGAAAAATATGTAGCATGGATGCTATTACTCCCAGAGTACTTAATCAAATTTACTACCGGTTCACGTTCATGATTAAAACTTTATAAAAACAACTGAATTCTAATTTATAAACTAAAATTAAAAACATTATACGTTTACCAACAGACACATTTCTTCAGTTTTACCTGGTTTTTAACCTGACGTTTAGTAATGACAACACACAATTTTAACGGCTTTTCTATTATTTGGATATCGAAATACTCTTGGCGACATCTGTCGCCTTTTTACAATTTGCGTACCAATGAAAGAAAGAAAGAAAATTTATTCTTGTTTTTTATATAAAGTTTTTTACGATGTAACGAAGATGTCAGTCTAAATGTATATTTGAAAAAATGTAAAATAAAACCTTACTTATATACAAAGTTTACTATATAACATTTACAATAAATAAATAACATCTTACCTAAATTTAAAATTTCATTTTTTTTCTCTTCCAGAAAAATTAACGTGCTGGTAAGTATAAGTAGTATGTTTAAGATAGACAACAAACGACTTTCGATAAATATTTTTATTTTAGGAGACGTTTATACTAAGACTACAACAATATAAAAGAACATGGTGAAGCGTAACAATAGTATTATTAAACGAATTAAAAATAGCAATTTTAAACATTTAAACACAGATAAAAAAGGAAAAATAAATTTCACATGAATTAATAACAGTTTTAAAGGATGTTGTTGTTGTTGTTTTGAATTAAGCACAAAGCTAAACAATGGGCTATCTGTGCTCTGCCCACCACGGGTATCGAAACCCGGATTTTAGCGTGTAAGTCCGCAGACATACCACTGAGCCACTGGAGTGCGTTTTAAAGGAGCTAGGTATTATACATTACATGGCCAAACATGCTTGTTGGACATCTCATTTTAAAACTATTGGAATTAATTAATATGGAGTTGGTCCACCTCTTTTCTGCTATAATAGCCTCCACTCTTATGGGGAAACTATTCACTAGATTTTGGAACATATCTGCGGGATTCGCTTCTATTCAGCTACAAGAGCATTAGTGAGGTCGGGCACTGATATCGGGCGAGAAGGCCTGGCTCGCAATCGGCGTTCCAATTCATCCCAAAGGTGTTCGATGGGTTGAGGCCAGGGATCTATGCAGACAAGTCAATATCCAAACCATGCCTTTATGGACCTTGCTTTGTGCACAGGGGCATTGTCGTGCTGAAACAAAAAACGGCCTTCTCCAAACAGTTGCCACAAAGTTAAAAGCACACAATTCATTAGAAAGCCATTGTTTACCGTAGTATTAAGATTTCCCTTCACTGAGGCTAGAGAGCCTTACACAAACCATGAAAAACGGCCCAGATCATTTTTTCTCCTCCACTAAACTTTACAGTTGGCACTATTCATTCAAACAGGTAATGTTTACCTGGCATCCGCCAAACCCAGATTCGTCCGTCAGACTGCCAGATAGTAAAGCGTGATTCACCACTCCGGGAAACGCGTTTCCACTGCTCCAGAGTCCAAGGCGATGTGCTTTACACCACTCCAGCCGACGCTTGACATTGTGCATGGTGATCTTAGTCTTGTGTGCGGCTACTCGGCCATAGAAACCTATTTTATGAGTTCCCGACGAACAGTCGTTGTGATGATGTTGCTTCCAGAGGCAGTTTGGATCTCGGTAGTGAGTGTTGCAACTGTGGACAGATGATTTTTACGCGCTCGGCCATCTCATTCTGTGAGCTTGTGTGGCTCACCTCTTCGTGGTTGAGCCGTTGTTGCTCTTAAACGTTTCCACTTCACAATAACAGCACTTAAAGATGAACGGAGCACCTCCAGCAGAGCAGAAATTTGACAAAATGACTTGTTGAAAAGGTGGCATCCTATGACAGTGCCACGTTGAAACTCACTGAGCACTTCAGTACAACCCATTCTACTGCTAATGTTTGTCTATGGAGATGCACGGCTGTATGCTTGATTTTATGCATTTGTTAGCAATGGGAGTGGCTGAAATAGCCGAACCCACCAATCAGAAGGGGTGTACACATACTTTGGGCCATGAAGTGTATGTATATTAAGAGGAGGTGTTTAGACTGAAAAAAAATATCAAACTATTTGAAGTTTTAATATGGTGTTCTGTCAGTTAGCCATGAGAGTTGATTTAATTTTCAGCTATAGCTTCTTTGTTCTCATGATAAGCAGTGACACAAACACCTCTAAATTAGGTGTGATAAATTAGATAAAAAGCAGTTAATCAACACCATTTATTGCCAACTATCGGATTGGAATGCTCTTTACTAACGTCATATTATGGGCCTGGCATGGCCTAGCGCGTTAAGGTGTGCGCTTCGTAATCTGAGGGTCGAGGGTTCGCGCCAAACATGCTCGCCCTCCCAGCCGTGGGGGGTGTTATTATGTTCACGGCCAATCCCACTTTTCGTTGGTAAAAGAGTAGCTCAAGAGTTGGCGGTGGGTGGTAATGACTAGCTGCCTTTCCTCTAGTCTTACACTAATAAATTAGGGACGGCTAGCACAGATAGCCCTCGAGTTGCTTTGTGCGAAATTCAGAAACAAGCAAAACAAACCTCATGTAGATTGCAAGGCAAGCTCCTAACCACCAGGCCATACCAAGGTTGTATACCATGCAAACATGAAACATTTGTTACGGTCTTATTACAAATAAACGCTTTCAAATTATCTCTACATATAGTATACACTGTTGGTCAAAATCTTAAGGCCAATGAACATAAAGAAAGAGTATGCATTTTGCTTTGTTAGACTTAACCACTTATTTTAGTAGAACTTCGAAAGATGAAAATAAGAAAAGGGAAAATAAAAAGAAAAACTTTTTAGAATTTTATAGGGAAAATGTGAACACTATAAAATTAGCCTAAATACTAGCTAGCCAAAAGTTTAAGAGCATACTGAAACGAAGAGTTAATCGGTAAACTCGTAACGAAATTTTGAAGCTCTACTCAAATAAGTGATTGAGTCTGACAACGCAAAATGCATATGTTTTCTTTATGTTTATTGGCCTTAAGATTTTGGCCGACAGTGTATAAAATACATATAAACGCGGTCCTACTGTGGAACTTTAAATTTCGGAGCTCACGAGCTGGGTTAGAATGCGTGAGTTACAGCTACATATTCCCTAGATTTAAATTGTGCGTAAGTTATAAGTTATTTTAGTGTAGAGTTCAGATAGCTTAATTTAGTTAATTTATTTGTTCGTTATCAAAAGCAAAGCTATACAATGTACTCTGTGTTCGAACCTCGTTATCGAACCCCGATTTATAGTGTTATAAGCCCTCGGACTTATTGCTGAGCCACAGGAGGCGATAGTATTCGCAGCTTTACCACAAATAAACGATAGCATTTGCTTCTTCTTTATGGGTATTAGAGTATGTTGATAAGTATATACCCAGGAGGGTCAGGTGCAAAAAGACCTATTCTTCCATCTCTAACTTAAATTCACAGCTACTACTATGATGAAGTTGTAGTGCTTGAGGGCCAGACTGATCAACACTTACTCAGGCCCCTTTCAGGGCAATGCCCATATACTGTTTACAATAGCCTAATTTTTTCTTCTTTTTTTCTATCTAATTATATAAAAACATTTATAAAACATGTATACAAAACTAAATCTAAATTTAAAAGTCTAGTGTTTGATGGCCTGCTTTATTACTATTTCTTAAACATATATTCATTGGAGAGAGGTACTTGGGACTATGTTCATCATGTACGTGGTGTATGTCGAGATCATACAATAAAATCCTTTTTATTCCAGTGTTAAGTAAAATAATTTAGTGCATTATGCAAGGCTCCCCAGTGGCTCAGCGGTATGTCTGCGGACTTACACGCTAAAATCCGGGTTTCGATACCCGTGGTGGGCAGAGCACAGATAGCTCATTGTGTAGCTTTGTGCTTAATTCAAAACAACAACAACAGCATTATGCAAGAGTCTATTGGATACCGCTTCTACGTTTACGTACTTATGTATGAATGTTGATGAAGTCCTTTATATGCTGTGGTGATGATTGAATTTTGTATTTTCTGCAGTTTGTGTAGTTGTTTTTTGTGATATGTTCAACTACGCTGGACATGCGTATTCTATGATGGGTCTAATGAATGTTTTATAGATTCTTATTATATTATCAGGAGAGTGCCTTGATTTTACCTGATAAGCTTCTTGCATAATTTGCTCTTTTCCAGATTCTAGTCAGTATATTGTTGGTATGCTGTATCCACGTTAACTTAGTATCGTAGGTTAAACCTAAAAATCTTGCCAAGATAGCAATCTGTAAAAGTGATCCGTTCATGTTTAACTTAGTTGGATCTTTTTTCAGTTTATTTAATCTGATAAATAGTGTTACTTGTTTTTTTGGTATAATGTTTATTTTTATTCTATATTTCTGACAGTATTCTTCTAAATTATTCAGGACTGATTGGAAGTTTGTTGCTGCCATGGAAGGAGTTAGGGCGCTTTTCTAAACCACCACACTGTCAGAAAATTGTGACGCAAAACCTAGGTTTAGGTCTGATTGTGGCAGATTACTCACGTGCATGATAAATGAGATAAGGGTAACTATCCCTCCTTGTGGGACACCTGTCTTAGGCGAAAAAGACTCTGAGTAGGTCCCATTAACATTAACTTTATATGCTGTATAACGATAACATACTCACTCTCTCTGGTGTTTGGGTGTATTTATGTGTATACCCAGGAGGGTCAGGTACACTCGACCTCTTCTTCTTTCCATGACTTTGTTGAAGTGGCCAGATTAATATATATTTCGATTTAAATACAAAATGGCTGAAGTAATATCATAAATTTAGTCTGGTCCTTTTCAGGACATTGTCCATTTATATTATTCTTGATTGTTTTATTACTATCATTATTATTTAATAAGTCCAGAACGTAGGTGGCCTGTTTTATTTTATCTATATTCTACTACTACTATTATTATTATTTTATATGATCTAATGTATGGATTTAACGGGGAAAGGTGTTTACATCTCTCTTCATCATATATACAATACCTGTTTAATTCGCATAACAACTCATTTTTTCGCCAGTTTTTATCAAAATATTTTATTGTACTCTGTAAAAGTCTAACTGTGTTGTTTGTGCGTTTGAGTAATTATGCATGAACTTTAAGGAAGTGGTTTTGGGTACTCTGTATGCTGATGTAATTAGTGTATTCTGTTATGTTTGAAGTTTGGTTTGAATTTTTTTTACACTTACATTGATCCATGTAGGAGCTGCATAGTCTATTACAGGTCTAATGTATGACTTGTAACGATAACATACAAAAACTGTAGTCATTCATTTTTATTTCCCGCTACTACACAGTGACCTTACACAGTGGTATAAGTTACATTAGATACTAAAATTGTCAAAATTAAATTGATTCACGCTTTAAGCCTCCATCTTATTTTTTATATCCTGTACTGATATTCATACATATTTACAACAATTTCGTTTTCTCATTGTTCCATTTATTGTTTTAGCTGTGGAAAGATACAGGTGCATCGTACTATATAATCAATATTATAGTTAAACGTTTAAATATTTAATGAAAAATGACTACATTTATCATCCACCAGTGGGACACGTTTTAAAATTACATTAGCTTCCTCATATTTCTTTTTCGAATTTTAAAATAAGTTTATAAATAACACGTTTTTAATTACTCACGCATCAATTTTATCTGATGTGTGTTTTTATTGTAGGCTTAAATAGCTAACCATACTTATCGTTTCAGTTGAAAAACTGAAAATACGACCTATGCTTGTTTGCTGTTTTCTTAAATAAATAAATTAAAAATTCAAACCAGACTGTCTAAAAGCGTTTAATACAATATTTACTAAAGATGAAAACTATATGTATATAATGTTTCTTTATATATTTTAGTCAGCAAAGAACATCTTTGTTGATTAAATAAATAACATGGACAATCACAGCGTTAAGTTTTGGTTTAGATTATTGGCTTTTGGCCATAACTGGAGCCTTTATCAGGAACCAAACAATACCTCGCCACAAGAGTGTGATCCATTTGACACATTCATTTAATTTTACTACTTAAAGTGTTTTCAATTATAGATAATTCGTTGATAGGTACATGAGCAAGTCTTGGATATAAATCTATAGTATATGAGGGCGTGCACCATCTTGTGTCTTGGTCATACATAGTGCCTTACAAGAATCAACATTTTGAAACTCGATCATCAGATTAAATTTCAAAGTTTTTAAAGTGTTTCTAAATATAAAGGTCACTCTCGAGCTACTGATTTTAAAACAACCGTTTTAGGTTTAAGAATATATTAAAATGTGTATGTTTTAAAATTGAGAATAACGAAACAGGTATATCACAAAGAAATCATAATATTATAACAAAAGCTATAAAAACAACTTGAACACTGACTTTAAACATAAATTTCAATATCAAAAAAGGATATTTTTCCAATATAAAATGCTAGAAAATATAAATATCAGCAATGTTTATTCTTCAATAAGAAAATGCGAAATTAGGTTGAATAATTTGAATTGATATAAATAAAGTTTCACCCTTTCTTGAAGATAACATTACCTAGAACAAAAATGACAAAAACATAAAGTATTTGCTATATAACGTATATTTCAACTTCACCACATCGAAATGTATACACCATGAAAATATCAAAAAGCACGTGCTATTCTAATTATTAAATATATTGTGCTGTTTATAATACTGTAAAGAAATACAGTGAGACTATAGACGGAAAGTTGGCTGTGTCCACTAAGGGGCGATCTCGTCCTTGATATTCTGTTTAAAAACAACAACAACGTAGTTATACATATATGAAATAACATTTTAGAGAAATGTTGCTTTTCAGCAATAAATTACACAACTGAAATAATATACAACTACCGATATATGTGTACTATTATCGATACAACGTCCACTTAGTGATACGTGAAGAAGAGCATTGACTGAAACGTTGTATCAACAATAGTATATACATTGCTGAAAGAATACACAATCAATGTCTAATAAACCTTATTAATTCCAAATGTGTCAACTCGTGTTGGGAAAGCAGCGATGTGCATGGTTATTTGTTCATAATTATGTAAATTCCCCGAATCATGTAAAATTCAAGGTGGTTGAAATGTGGTACATAAAAAAAAGTTTCCATAATACTGTATTTCATTAAATAGAATTGTATGTGGTGGATACAACGGCTCAAATATATATATAAAATGGCATCACTAGGTAATGGATGCAAGAAATACAGGTAGTTTGGTTGTTAAAGATTGTATCTGTTCTTAAAACTGTTTCAACCTTTTTTTTGTGTATTTCACTATGCAGCCGCCCCCTCACTCCACACCCTGCAGCGTTAGAGTTTATATCTACTTCCCTTGACGCTGTACCAATTTTATTTCCAAAATTTACCAATTGGATTGTTTTTGAATTTCGTGCAAAGCTACACGAGGGCTATCTACCCTAGCCGTCCCTAATTTACCAGTGTAAGACTAGAGAGAAGGTAGCTAGTCATCACCACCCACCGCCAACTCTTGGGCTACTCTTTTACCAAGGAATAGTGGGATTGACCGTAATTTACAACGTTCCCCCGGCTGCAAATGCAAACATGTTTGGTGGCATGAAGATTCGAACCCGTGACCCTCGGATTACGTTTTGTTTTTGTTTTTCTCGTATAGCAAAGCCACAAAGGGCTATCTGCTCAGCCCACCGAGGGGAATCGAACCCCTGATTTTAGCGTTGTAAATCAGGAGACATACCGCTGTCGGATGACGAGTCGAGTGCCTTAACCATCCGGTCATGCCGGACTTTTCCAGATGCAGTAACCATAGTATATCTAGCTTCTTAAATATCTTTGAACCTGATAATAATTAATTCAACTGAATTTTTGTTTTTATATAAACTTGGTGTTGCAACCAGTCTGTGTTTTTTTGTTTGTTTCAATATTTCTGTCGCGATTATATGGTTTACATCGTTCACTTCTAATAGATTCTTGCTCATTTACTGATCAAAAATACGCATGTTTATATTGGAGACAAAACATGGGTCGTGATATAACTGTCATGTAAAAAAATATATATATTTTACATTTTTATATAAAAAGTAACTCTAACAACTTTACAAAGAATATTGCTGTGATAAAGTTGTACTATATTTTTTTTTATATAAATTGGTACATCACGATTATTATTTACAAGTATGTTATCTATGACATTAAGGGTATACAACCTGCAGAGCAACTTGAATATCCTGTGAGATACTTCGGGGGTCGAAGCCACTGGGAGGACCGCCACCATAAATCTTATAGAAGAAAAATTCAATTTTTCAGCACTAACTTTACCTAAGTGATTAACTTCCTGGAAATAAAAAGCAAAAATCTTAACTATTTGGTAAATAAAATACAAGAAAGACAGCCAAGACAATATTTACATTATAACATACTGTTACATTTTATACAGCCAAGGCATTAGTTATATATAATATTGAAAAAGATAATTTGTCCCGAAATAATTTAAAGTACAAAACGAGTTCCCTCGTGCAAGAGTGTGGGAAATGTAACAAAAGTCAGATAATAAAATGTCTGTTTGGTTCTTCAAAAATTCGCCCGAAATAAATACAAGGGCTAGCTGAGCGTAGCCCTTCCACAATTTTGATTTGACAGACTGGAGAGGTTGCTACTGATCAACAGCACCCAATGTAGTCTCTTGAGCTACTCAGATTATGAAATTTGACTGTTGATCATGCATTGCATTCACGCCTCAAAGTGCGAAGCGCGATTTTGCGGAAAGATGTCGCGAACAATTAATCCTGGAATTCACAGTCTGGACGAGCTAATCAATGGACTACGCCCGATCTGAAAAGTGAAATGATCCGTTTAAAGAAGGTTTAAAATATTTCACAAGTCTTTTTTTTTCTCTTTCACATCGTCTACTCGACTCAAACTACAGGAAAGTATTTTGACTGAAATTAACTATTCGAAAAACAACCAATCACCGGGGAGGGGTGTGTCGTAAACCAAGCAGTCTTCCTACGCCTAGCTCGAGGAACCTGATCTGGAAGTAAAGGCTGAAGTAAATATAATGTACAATGTTGCTTGTTATTAAGAAGAAAGGGCTATATGTGCTCTGCCCACCACGGGTATCGAAACCCGTTTTCTATCAATAAAGTCCGCATTGTGCCACTGGACACATAAATACTAATAAACTGCTGATTTGGGATGTTGTAGTCCTTCAGGGTGGAAAGGAGATCTGCCAATCCTGTGTTTAGAATTTTTTTGTGGGTGGAAAAGTGAGTAACGCGAGAACAGTAGAGCGATAGTTTATATAAAAATATCACTGTCAGTTATGCTGTGAGAAGTGAAGATGGTGTCCATCAGTTCGAAGGTAGAAGATCCGCTAGAGGGAGCTGTGGCTACAAACCTGGTGGTCCGAGTTTTGTTCTTTTCACAACTGTAATCTCCCCAGCGTTTTTTGTTTTTTTCTTTCTTTGCTGACATTTTGGTGGATTTTATGTTTCTATTAGAAAGAACGTGCCTGTTTTAATATTAGGTCACATATATAGCGTATTTTCCATCAAAATCTTGATCGACTGTTTTCGTGTAGCTTTTTGTGAAAAGATCTCACTGTGTGTAATGAGAGATTTAAATTTAACTTATTTTGATCACTTGCACAGGCGGGTTTGTGTGCACTTTGAGGGATTTGTGAGCAAAATATCTTAAAAACCCACCCAGCAACATGAAGATTAGTGTTTTAAATCATTCGATATAAGCTTCATCCAAACACACAACAACAACAGAAATAAACAAAAGTTTAACTTTCTTACCATTTGACTCCTGATGTTTTCGTTCTTGCATTTGTCTATCTATATTACATGAAAAAAGGATGTTAGAACCAGATGAATTAAAGTGCCTGAATGTTTAATGTATTTCTTTCATAATCAAGCAGAGTTTTGAACCATTAACAAATAAAAATCAAACTTATACAAGTTAAATTTTTGTTTTCCCATCTCGCTACTCTGAGGTAACACTATGTAACACTTATTCGTTTATTTGGTTTTGAATTTCGCACAAAGCTACTCGAAGGCTATCTGTGCTAGCCGTCCTTAATTTAGGAGTGTAAGACTAGAGGGAAGGCAGCTAGTCATCATTACCCACCGCCAACTCTTGGGCTACTCTTTTACCAACGAATAGTGGGATTGACAGTAACATTATTACACCCCCACGGCTGAAAGGGCGAGCACATTTGACGCGACGGTGATGCGAACCCGCGACCTAAAGATTTCGAGTCGCACGCCTTAACACGCTTGGCCATGCCGGGCCTTATGTAACACAAATTATGTTCTTGGAGAGTACGCGTTAAGTACAGATTAAGTACAGAAAATGACCATTATTCCCTTCAAACTTTGCTTTTGTGATCTGGATTATAAAAAATTTAGAAAATAGCCTATTTTCTATGTAAAAACGGGCAAATTTGCACATTTTCATTTGCATAATGTCTGAAAAGAACAACATATGAATCAAGATTTACGTGTATTTATACTAAAGTTATACAAAAATGTTTAGAAGTGAGTAGTTTGTCGAGATTTGCGACTGTAATGTAAAGCACTTTCACGTATCAGCCCCCAAATATAGTCTCCCGTCATGTTTTCGTTCTACGCTCCTTGGTAGCGGCGTTCAAAGTCCAGTATATCTTAGTGGAAGCGTTCGCCTTGCTCCTCTGAGTATGCTCCCATGTTCTCCTTGGATTTATCAAGATGAGCGTCAAAGATATGGACTTTCAGGGACATCCTGCAGCTCATTTAGCCATAGTTCTTCATCAGAGCCTCAAACGGATAATGCGATTGACCGTTACTTTATAAGGCCACACGGCTGAAAGGGCGAGCATGTTTGTTGCGACCGGGATTCGAATCCGCGACCTTCAGATTAGGAGTCGAGCGCCTTCACAACCTAGCCATGCCGGGTTTGGAATTTCTCAAAGCAAGTCGAGTTGTACTCCCCTTGAAATACTAAAAATGAAAAGTACCTATCTGGTACCGAGCTACAATAAGTACCTGTACAATTTCATAAGAGTATGTATCGAATATGAAATCACCAAGTTTCCAAACAGGATCACAGTTGGAGATACCAAAAACACGTCACATTTCAAAACTACTTCTAACGTTCAAACAGTACTGAAGTTGACTAAAATCGAATTAAATACGTAAATTTTGTGAGATATTTAAGTACGTGTTAAGTAGACGAGCAATCGTTCGATTCCTTTGTGACGCAATATCCACAAAGTCAAACAATGGCTGAACACAAATTCTACTGCACTTTTAGTAAACCTAATGTTAACAAACTTCACGGGTTGATACCATTTATTAATACGTCTTTGTCAGTTGCTCTTAAAAGTTTATCATAACTATTCAAAGTTACCGAGCCTCTTTTAGGAAAAAATATTTGGTAAAATGATAATAGTTCAAAAAAATTATAGCGCTCTATCACTTAGATCATCACATGTTTTATCAGTCCTAATTGCGTAATACGGCCCGGCATGGCCAGGTGGTTAAGGCATTCGACTCGTAATCCGAGGGTCGCGGGTTCGAATCCCCGTCGCACCAAACATACTCGTTCTTTCAGTCGTGATGGCGTTGTAATTTTACGGTCAATCCCACTATTTGTTGGTAAAAGAGTAGCCCGAGAGTTGGCGATGGGTGGTGATGACTAGCTGCCTTCCCTGTATCTTACACTGCTAAATTATGGAAGGTTAGCGCGGATAGCCCTCGTGTAGCTTTGCTCAGAATTCAAACCAAACCAAATCACGTTATACAGCATGAGAAAACAAAACAGAAATAAGTTGAAACAAATGGCGTTGCCACTTAAAGTGGTATATGTTTCTATACAATTTCTTAAAATGTGCTTCCATACAAAAAATTGGAAAGTGACTGAACATTTGGAATTTCTGACTTAGCCTATTAATAAACCATGTATCACATTAAGGTTACCCGTATGTACAAACTGTTATTAATTTCTAATAACATTGTAATAGGCTGGGCGTTGCCTTTGGCTCACGTGTCCGCAATGTGAATCCAAAGACATTTACGATTCGCATCCCGTTGTTGCAAAAAAAAAAAAAGAAGCTGTCACAGTCGAAAACAAACTCCGATTAGTTTTGAATTTTGGGCATTTAAAAACTAGAAGGAAGGCAGCTTGTCATCACCAACCACTGCTAACTCTTGGGCTACTCTTTTAACAACGAATAGTCCGACTGACTATAATTTTATGACGCCCCCACGGATTAAAGGGCGAGAATATTTGATGGGACGGGAATTCGAGCCCGCGATCTTCAAATTGCGAGTCTAGCGCCCTAAACAACCTGCCGTGCCAGATCGGAATCAAACTACCGTTCAAGTAAGGTTAAAGTTCAAAAGTTGGCAGTAGGTTCCAGATTTGGAACGGTAATGTGCAAATAGTGTTAGGTACAGCTCAAGTCGAAAATTCTAAAAGAGACAGAATGTAATACAAGATCAGCAAACAGTTGTTTAGTTCTCACCTTCGTCATAATACTCTCGGCGTCATTACTACAGTGGGCACGAAGAAAATCCGTCAATGAATAATGAGAGAAATGAAGTTTTCTACAGGCTTCAATGAAGTCACCAAGCTATGGTGGAGGAAAAAGTGAAATTATTTGTAATTGAAAAATCGAGCAAAATCTACAGAAAATAAATATTCAGTTTGGAAAAAAACCGAAAAGGCTCAATCATTACGTGTATCACCTTTTTAAATAAAAGATGTAATGTGATATAAGCTGTTTATTTTTGCTTGATAAATAATCGTATCCACTTATTTTATTCTTTCAGGTTATTTCTAAAAGGAAGAAAAAATGTTATTACATATATACGTTGAGAAAATGTTATTTTAGTTTTTAATTCACTAAAGCCAAACGATAAGCTACAAGATTGTGATTCGTAGTGTTTTTTTTCTTGTTTTTTTTTAAGGCACAGACAAAAATCGATACTTTCATGTTCATAGACATATCGCTGCGCCACAAGGAAAGGATGGGGGGGGGGAGAACTGTGTATCGTATTGTAAACAGCAGAAGACCTTGAATGAATTTTCCCTCAAAATAACACTAGTTAGTATTGACCTGTACAAACAACATCAACATTTATCTTTAGAAGGATGAACCTAAATAACACAAAATTTCATATCTACAAGGATAAATTTAAATAACACCAAATTTCATCTCTGCCAGGAAGAAACCAAGTAACACCAACTTTCATCTCTACAACGATAAACCAAAATAACACTAACTTTCATCTCTACAAAGATAAACCCAAATAACGCCAACTTTCATCTCTGCCAGGAAGAAACCAAGTAACACCAACTTTCATCTCTAGAAGGATAAATAGAAATAACAACAACTTTCACTGAACAAGGATGAAACCAAATAACACTAACTTTCAACTCTGCAACGATAAATAGTTGTTCATACTTTTTAAAAATCTGGACATATCATACAATATCTATACAACGCATGATCTCAGTATATTATGTGTTTAGTCGTGTTACTGATAGAAGGTATTTATGTTGTAGTGTTTTGTGTTAGAGGCATGGGGTATGTGTTGACTTTGTTATTAATGAAAGACATAATGTGTTCTCATGTGTTACTAATAGAAGGTGCCAGATGGTAACTTGAAATAAAGAAAGTATAGATTTCCTTAGTGTAAAACTATTTTGTTTTATTACATTAATTACAATTCTAAGAAGACAAACCCATAATGTTAGAAAAGACAGACTAGCATCGAAACAAAATATCAAGCAGCAAAGAAACAATCAGTTGAAAAATAAACCTATAAACAAACCAGATTAGAACTCTAAACTTCACAGTACTGTGATCGACATCAAACATTTTTAAAGGTAGAAATGGATCCAACACAAACTAAACTACAAAATGTTTTCTTAACACAGAAATCGGGACTCAAACATAGAAAAATGAGAGGCCATATTTGGTCACTGAACGACCACCAGTATACTAAACCTTTTTTTCATTTATACTTTTGTGTGTAGTGTTTTTGAATAATACAGTAATTGTGTTTATCTATTCACTTCTAGTAAGGAAAAATTGTCATGAGAAAATGAGTTCTCAAGGCTAATTATATGTCGAAATGTTGAATAGTTTATCTTTGAATCACATATTATTTCGGTGACGTTTACCCAATTGTAAGGTATAAAACGTACCTCTCTAAGGATGCACGTCTTCAGTGTACAAACGTCCTGTCAGCTTGGAAATGCGTGTCTTTAATGTGAAAATATTAGTATAATAAGAAGTTAATGAGCAGTCTAATAAGATATACTGACCTCGTAGTTCTTGTACAAACTCAGAACTTTTTCTCTCCTTTTGAGAAGTGTTTCGTCTGGTAGGTTTGACGGATCTAAAGATAAAAAAAAAACACACACAATAAAATAGCCTCATCCTTTCTGCTGCTGCGCGTGATTGTGATTCTTCAATAACGAGTATAAGGTTCTGATTTAGAACTTTCGATGACAAACAGCCCGAGGGTGAAGACGAAACGAAGATAATATTTATGATGTTTTGAGCTTAATGTTTTGAAACTTGAGGGACTGTTACAGTGTAATAATGAATGCGGTACAGACTTACAGCCGGTTTAGTTTGGTTTGTTTTGAATTTCGAGCAAAGCTACACGAGGGCTATCTGCGCTAGCCGTCTCTAATTTAGCAGTGTAAGACTAGAAGGAAGGCAGCTACACATCACCACCAACTGCCAACTCTTGAGGGATTCTTTTATTAACGAATTGTGGGATTGACTGGTACATTATAACACCACCACGGTTGAAAGGGCGAGCATGTTTAGTGTTACAGGGATTCGAGCCCGCAAATCTCGGTTTATGACACCAGTGCCTCCTCACCTACCTGGCCATGCTGGCCCCGACTTGTAGCTACTCGAGAAGTAAAGTCCAGTTTAACTATCCCACATTTTCAATCTATGTCTGTTAATGACGATTAATTTCTTCTGAACTTCATGAACTGCCGTCTCATCCGTGGTTCAGCGACAAGCTTTTAACGCTGAAATTCGGGGTTCGATTCCTACGACGAATACGATGTGCTCAGTCAGTTGTACAGATTTGTGATCGAATAAACTCTGCCATAGAGACACGAACCTTGTAAATGCTGCATTTCGAACTTCAGAAATTATTGTCAAGAAACGCAAATTAAATACTGACAAGAGAAAATGAAAATGTGGGTTCTGTCGAAAAAGTTGTTCCGTGCCTCTCCCGATGTTTTTAAGCGTATAGTTACAACGTGCATACCCGTAAGTCACATTTTTTTTTCTTATGTGACCATCACTACTGGTTCTAATCAAATTCGATAAAAGTTGGCTGTCGAGAATCCATGGAGGTCTTTTAAACTGTAAAGTGTAAATATGTATATATACTATAATTAAGCAGAGTGAACCAATGTTGATATTTTTTCACCATGGAATATATTGTACCAAAAATTGTGAAGTTAGTTAAACAAAATTGTATTCTAAATTAAGAATTGCTACCTTAACATAGAACACATCAAATGAGAATCTACTATCGTTATAAAAACGAAGTTGCTAAAACCCATAATATGAAATAACAATATTAGGCTGAATAGCCAGAAAATGTTTGTTTGTTTTGAATTTCGCGCAAAACTACACGAGTGCTATCTACGTTAGCTGTCTCTAATTTAGCAGTGTAAGACTAGAGAGAAGGCAGCTAGTTATCACCACCCACTGCCAACTCTTGGGCTACTCTGTTACCAACGAATAGTTGGATTGACCGTCACATTATAACGCACCCACGGCTGATAGGGAGAGCATGTTTGGTTGACGGAGATTCGAATCCGCGACCCTCAGATTACGCGTCGAACACGCCTTAACCTATCTGGCCATGCCGGGCCACCAGAAAATGTAAAAACAGGTCAAAGTTTACAGTGAAAACCTGATAAACGATTATGGAAAATAAACCATTGTTTGATTATAATATTTGATACAAAATATATCGGAAGTTTACTTTGAAGTACAATATTTGAATATGATTTAAATCTACAAATTATTAAAACATTATTATTTTTTCATTTGTTCTGAGAACGTAAAACTTCAATTTTTTTCTATCATGAAATTTAAAACTTCAATAATCACAAACATATCGAACACTAAACGCGAATGCCTGAAATGAATTCTTTACTCTCGTCTCAGTGTTTCAGCCACGAGATCCATTCAACCCAGACGTTTTCGTACGACCACTCAGCCCATATATTACAGCGAACTGACAAATTAACCCACATTTTGCAAAGAACTGCCGAGTCCGTATCTAATTACACGATAATCAACCAATGTTTAGCGGAGCATCTTCCTTACCCAACTTGTACGAGGAACAATCCAAATCGGAATTTATAATGGACCACTTAACCAAATTTAAAGAATTATTAACCAACCTGTATTTTTTTCTCGTTTTACTCGCAATAAAGTGAACTGTTACTACAAGTTCTGAAGAAAAAAACAGCTATTTTTTATTTACTCGACGTTAGAGAGTGCAGCATCTAAAAGTGAGGGTTTACATACACTTGAAACTCAGGGAGACAACAGCGAAGCTCAAGGAAGATAAATTATGTAGTAGAAGGTAGGGCGCTTAGAAAGACTTCAGTTAAAATACATATACATTTATAGCATTTGTTAATCACCTGCTTCCCTTAGTGAATTGTTTCTCAAACGGTGGGTCGCGAACAGGTTTCCAGAAGGAAGGGAAGATCACGAGCTGTCTGCACTGAATCAATTTTTTTTTTTAGTCCTCGAGGTATCTGAGAGGTGCACATATCACCTTTGTTACCAACTATTACGAACTGTTTATTTCTATTAATGTAGAAACAATGGAGTTTGGGGGAGTCATGACGACAAAAGTCAATCGCGGAATCGTCTGGCAAATGCGGCTAAGAAACATTGCTCTAGTCTACTGCTTTCAAACAAATGGCGAGGGCAGATAACCCTCACATAAACTTTGCGAGAAATTCAACAGATAACAGGAACATAGGCTTACCGCAGTATAAGGCTTGCTCAGCTCTAAGGACAGGGTTAGTTAACTCCGAATTAACATTGTCGAAGAAAGTATTGAAAAGAACCACTATCACGCCAAATAGAAGGGCTTTCATTTTGAGGGTAAATTACACTTGAGAATAACAACTTGTCTTTATATCAGTTCACAAAATCACTTTACATTCAACCAGTAGAAATTTGTTTTTTCTTGTCATGCGCAGTTCGAAAGTCATCATTGTCAAATTATTGACTTTTTTTATATATAGCGTGACGTCATACAGAGTTTAGTAATAGTTGTGCTTCACAAAGACTTCTCAAAAGTTAACGGTTACAAAAAGTAAAATAAAACAATACGATGCTTGCATGATTACTTTAATTCTACCATTTAATATACTGTGAAATTAAAGCCTTTTCTCATCTTATTGGTTATTAAATTCAGGTAAAATACAGGCATAGCCAGTTAATTCCCAAAAATTCAAACGACTGTTGTTTTTGTTATAATCAAGCTGAAACCAAGCGAAGTACGAGCGTTTGTTGCCCATGGCAACGACTTGTTTATAAAACTGAACTTTAGCAGTGCAAATGCCAACGAAATCAAACGTGTTTACTTTCCAGAAGACAAAGCGTTAAAGTGGTGGGAGAGTGAAACAAACACGCTTGATTGTCATAGAAACAGTTTCTAAGTAATACCTTTCTGGTAATAAAGGATACACAAACAAAATATATTAATGGATATTTTCTTGTATGTGAACTCACAGAAAGTAATAAAGATGTCGCGGTGAATACTTTTTGTACATGTTTGTATTTTCTTCCTTAAACGCAATTATTATGTAACTTTGGTGTCTGAAACGTAAGAAGAGAAGTGTTTTTATATGTTTTTACTTACACTCACTAGACCCTTGTAAGTTTCAACTGTTTAACACCTCTATCAATATTACGATAGAGCCCTCGTGTGGCTTTGCGCGAAATTCAAAACAAACAAACAAATATTTATTTAAATAGCAAAAATATTCGAATATCAACTGTACCAGATAGACTCCTACATAGTACAATAATGTACTTCGATACGAATTGGATGAAAAACGAATCACTATGTGAACTACATAGGTACCTCATACATGATGAAGCTAGTCCTAAAAATCTCTCTCCAGTTAATTTATATTTTAAACATAAAAATAAATAAAAATGTATATAAAATAATAACAATAAAAATAATAATTTAAAAAATAATAAAAATATACATACATATGTATTAAAAATTAAAAAAATACCACCAACAAACTTGACATTCTGCTGATAGAATAAAATAATCGCTATAAGTGATCTACAACACATGGACATTGCCCCGAAAAGGATCAAAATAATATTCAGTTCTGCAATTATAAATACAAATCCGACAAGAATATAAGTACGGGGAGATGGAAGAGGTCATAGAAACCTAACCCTCTAGAGTATGAACTTTACTTACCCAAACACCGACAGAGATTCGATTAAATAGCAAAAAGCCCCCCGCTAGTACAACTGTAAGTCTACGAATTTACAACGCTAAAATCAGGGGGTTCGATTTCCCTTGTTAGACTTAACAGATAGTCCGCTGTGGCTTTGTTATAAGAAAACACAGGCTATTATTTGTCCCCCGTTGGATATGATTTCGTTAGGTTTGAATTTCGCACAATGCTACATGAGGGCTATCCGCGCTAGCCGTCCCTAATTCATCACTGTAAGACTGGTAGAAAAAGTAGCTAGATATCATCACCCATCTTTAACTCTTGGGCTACTCTTTTACCAACAAATAGTGAAGTTGACCGTAACAACACAACGCCCCCACGGCTGAAAGGGTGAGCATGTTTGGTGTGACGGGGATTCGAATCCGCGACCCTCGGATTACGAGTCAAGTGCTTTAATCATCTGGCCATGCCAAGCCGTCCCCAGCTGGGACAGCGGTAAGTTTTCGCAGTTAAAACACTAACATCAGGGGTTCGTTTCTCTTCAATGGACACTGCAGATAGCCCGATGAGAAAAACACACACTCTGTCTATTTATAGAAAGTAACTTGAAAAATGATCATAAAACATTATTATAATCAACAATTACAGCCATTTGCTATTAAAGAAGTTTAAACTGACTCTCTGGGAGCACGAGCTATATTTCGATTAGATTGTTCACTAATCTGACCCCAAACATTCTTTCCCTGGTTAAGTTTTTTTTCGACCCAAGTTAACGTTAAGGCATTATGGCTTCGTTTCGATTATATGAAATAACAGGTTTTAGGTGTAAAAAAAAACGGTGTGTGTTCAGAATTAAAACTGAAACTTCGATATCGATTGAATAATGAATCACAAATTCAAATAGGCTTCGAAGGGCTCAAAACAAAAAGAATAATATTTTGTTTTTGTGTTTAGTCTAAAAACACAAACGAAATTTACATTAATTGCAAAATCTAGAAGTGATAGACTAGAAGGAAGACATATACGTCTTTTACATATAAGTATATGTAAAAACGGTTGGTTTGGGTTGAGAATTTTTTTATGTTGAGGAGCGAACAACGTTTCCATCTTCTTCGGTCATCTCCAGGTTCACAAAGAAAGAAAGAGGTATCTGACCAATAGCTGACCACGTGTTTGAAGGGGGTTGTGTAACTGAGTGAAGGAATATAGAGGGCGTGCTTAGATGTTTGATTATATTTATTAATATAGGTACAAAGGTGTTCCTTTGTACTGGTTTATTTTGGGCTTGAATTGTATAAGTAAGGCTTCTTTAATTTTGTGTTTGTTTATGTTTGTTTCTTTATTTAGTATTTGGGTTTTTTCTATGGTTATGTTGTGTTTATTTGACTTGCAGTGTTCGAAAACATGTGAAGGTGATTTTTTTGTGTTCTTTGAATCTGATTTTCATTTTCTACTTGTTTATCCAGTATAGAAGTCGTGGCAGTTACAACATTGTGCTTGCATAGTATAGACCTTAGTTTCGTGACTGTTTATTGAATAAATTTGGTATTAACTGGAATGTCATATTTTGTTACTAGTTTTTGCCAAATGTTGGTTATTTTTCTGCTGATGTCGGGAATATGTGGCATGCAGCAGTATATGGTTTTGTGAAGGTTGAAACGTTGTTCGCTCCTCTACATAAAAAAAAATTATCAATCCAAACTAGCCGTTTTTACATATATATTTCTCTACAAGTAGATTTTCTCGTCATTACTGATTAGAAGGAAGACAGGAAATTAACACCACCCACAGCCAACACCTGAGTTACCAAATACCAACGAATAGTGGAATTGACTGATACATTATAATGCCTCTCAGTTGATAGAGCGAGCACATCGAGAGATAGAATTCGAACTCGCAACCCACAGATTGCAAGGTGAGCGCCCTAACTATCAGGCCATATTAGGTATAAAACCTGTACCAATGCAACCGGCAGGTTGTTAGCTTCCACATAAAGTTGTCAGGCATAGACTCTGAATCAATACCAAAATGTTTTTCTCAGGACAAAAAACAAAAATACATTGTTCACTCTTCTGTTAAACTGATTACGTCATCTTTTACCGTGAAATTCTTGCAGTTACTAATGCTTAACCATTAAAAATCAGAAAAAAAGAGAACTGTATTTAAATGTTAAAAGGAGTATCAGAAACGCTAGTTATTCCGAGACAAATTGATTCAACTGTTGTCTGCGCATGCTCATAAATTACTCGAGGTTTTCTCGGAAGTGAATAAACTACACAGGGTGCAGTACACTCGATAGGCGGCTGCTAAACCTTGTGGGCGTATATACGAATTATTCATATTTCTGAAGTATAGTAGACAAACTAACTTTTGTTTTGTTTGTTTATTCAACAGAAAAATGTAGCGCGCCTTGCTGTCATCGCATTATAGTTATTCTAGAGGTTTGTGCATGAAATTTAACGTTTAGTTTCTTACTTTGTAAATATTGTTAGTCATAGAAATACTTTGTTGCTTGACTTAAGGTCGCCAATAAGGATAAAATCCGTTTCGTTATTTTTGCAAGATTCCAAAAATGTAGAATGTAGGCAAATTATTTTGTACAAAAACTTCGGCTAATGATTGAATTCTTGCTATAGTAACGTTGAAATGGTTTCTATCGTTGAGCAGGCTATTTTCTATTGTTCCGTAGAAAGAAGAATGCTAAAGGTGCAGAGAGCGCTTCAATTCTTATACTACAATATGTACAAGTTAAACGTTCGTTAATAGGCCTAATTTCACAATAATACATAGAGTAAACAGTAAAGTAACAATGTTAGCTTTTTGCTAGTTTTGTCTAATACGTATGGCCATGTATCTGTAGTTTTCTTCTTTTTAAACACAAAGTTAGTATTTACAACTGAACATTAAAGGCAATAAACAATCCAAATCAATCAATAACGAACAGAAAAAAATTGAACGTTATATCTTACAACCATGACATTGTATTTATATGTTACTACACAATTAATGACTAGTACAGAATGGAAAGGATTTGTTTGTCGCAAATTTTATCAATCTATTATTTGTTATTAAGCACAAAGCTACACGCTTACTGAAACTTGGTTTCTTAGCATTGTAATTCCGCATTATCAAACAAAAGCCACGACACTTATTTAATTGGCAAGATAAAAACAAATTTAGGGCGTCTTTTTAGGCGTTGTAAAGCCGGAGACATGTCGCTATGTCACTAGTCAAATTGTTTTGTACAATTGATTGTCTTTTCAGGGATTGAGAGAAAGGAGGCCTGGCATGGCCGAGCGCGTTAAGGCGTGCACTCGTAATCCGAGGGTCGCGGGTTCGTGCCCGCGTCGCGCTAAACATGCTCGCCCTCCCAGCCGTGGGGGTGTATAATGTGACGGTCAATCCCACTATTCGTTGGTAAAAGAGTAGCCCAAGAGTTGGCGGTGGGTGGTGATGACTAGCTGCCTTCCCTTTAGTCTTACACTGCAAAATTAGGGACGGCTAGCACAGATAGCCCTCGAGTAGCTTTGTGCGAAATTCCAAAAACAGACAACAGACAAACAGAGAAAAAGGAAAATTATATTTATACTCATGAAATCAGAAGTTATTTCTGGCACTTTTACTGTAATTTCATCAAGTCTTACATTTACTGTATAAATAATTAATTCAAGGTATAAAAATAGATATCACGGTTTAAAAAAAACCAAAACTCACGATTATTTAAAAAAATATATTTAATACACAATTTTAAAAATAAGTCAGTTTCCAGTCTCAAAATAACAATAAATGTTAATAACTTACTATACAATATTAAAATCAATTAAAAAAACGATAGTACTAGGAAAAATAGTTACTTATAGTATATATTTCAACGAATATCAATGAGTCATCTTCAGGAATGCCATCGGCGTTTTTGTTTACTTTTATTATCGATTTTAACTTCGTATAGTATGTTTTTTTGAAATTGAAAATTGTCTTATTTTCAGAATTATGAATTAAATAGTCGTCATTTTAAAATAATCATGTGTTTTTCTCAAACATTGAACATTAAGTAAGTGCTAAGGAATTTCAAATTGGGTATCAAAATCTTTATCATCCTTTGGAAATTATAGGACTCAGTGTTTTTACCACAGTATATCGACTGTAATGTTGTAACATCTACTCTGCAATGTTCCTGGGTGACTGTGTTAGAAACAGAAGTAAAAAATAAAATCTTTATTCATAAGTTTTTCTTGAAGTTTCCTAGTCTAAAACGACCTGATAATTAGGGTACTTGATTTGAAATATGAGAATGGCGGGATTGAAGCCCGGCACCGCACTTTCTCTTTCATTCAGGCGTGCAGACGTAATAAAATTACTGTCAGTCCCATTTCTCGTGGTAAAAAGGGTAATCCAAGAGTTGACAGTGGGCGGTTTTGATTAGCTTTTTCCCTTTTTAAGGAGATAATGGCTCGGCAAGGCCAGGTGGGTTAAGGCGTTCAACTTGTAATCTGAGGGTCGTGGGTTGGAATCCCCGTCACAAATATGCTCGCCCTTTCAGCCGTGAGGGTGTTATAATGTGACAGTCAATCCCATATTTTTTGGGTAAAAGAGTAGCCCAAAAGTTGGCAGTAGATGGCGATGACTAGTTGCTTCCCATCTAGTCTTACACTGCTAAATTAGGGACAATCAGTGATGTCGAGAAACCCACTTGTTGAGAATTTTATATGCAAAAACGGTTCGTTTGGGTTGAGAAAATATTTCAAATAGAAGAGCGAACAACGTTTCGACCTTCTTCGGTCATCGTCAGGTTCACAAAGAAAGAAAGAGGTAACTGACCGGAAGCTGACCACATGTTTGGAAGGGGTTGTGTAACTGAGTGTCGTAATGTAGAGGGCGGGGTTAGATGTTTGAATATATAATTTTATCTATAATATTAATATAGGTACAATGGCGTTCCTTTATATTGGTTTATTTTGGGTTTAAGTTGTTGTATAAATAAGGCTTCTTTAATTTTGCGTTTGTTTATGTTCGTTTCTTTATTTAGTATTTTAGTGTTTTCTATGGTTATGTTGTGTTCATTTGTGTTCGAAAACGTGTGAAGGTGACTTTTTATGTTCTTTGAATCTGGTTTCCATTTTTCTACTTGTTTCTCCAATATAGAAGTCATGGCAGTTATCACATTGTATTTTATAAATAATGTTGGTGTGGTGTTTGTCAATGTAGTTCTTACATAGTATAGACCTCAGTTTTGTGCCTGGTTTTTGAATAAATTTTGTATTAACTGGAATGTTGTATTTTGTTACTAGTTTTTGCCAAATGTTGGTTATTTGTTTGCTGATGTCAGGAATATATGGTACACAGCAGTATATGGTTTCGTGTTTTGATTCGTGAGATATATTTACTTTTGTTGGTTGATTTTGCTTTCTGTCTAGGTGTGTGCGTATAATGTTTTCTACGGTTTGTGGAGGAAACTTATTGATGTTGATGAAGTATTGTTTTATTTTGTCTAATTCATTGTTAATTTTATCTGGTGAGCATAGTTTTATGCCTGTGTTTATCTGGTTTCTTAGTATGTTGAGTTTTTGTTTTGTTTCATGTGCTGAGTCCCAAGGAATGTATAGTCCAGTATGGGTGATTTTTCGGTGTATTTCGGTTTTGAATCGTGTGTCGGTTCTTATAATTTTGAGGTTAAGAAATGATATTTGATTGCTTTCTTCCTGTTCACATGTGAAGTTAATGTTGGGATGTATAGAGTTAATGTGATTGAAGAAAATAAGTATGTGTTCTGTAGATTTGAATCCCGCAACCGTGTCATCTACATATCTGTACCAGTATAGTGGTGGATGTAATGCTGTATTAATTGCTTGCGTTTCAATTTGTGTCATAAAAATATTGGCTAGAACTGGTGATACTGGGTTGCCCATGCTTAGACTATTTGTTTGTATATAGTTTTGGTTGTTGAACATGAAGTTTGTCTTTATTGTGGTGAATTCTATGAGGGTTGCTAACTGGTTACTGGGAATGTCTATAATTGGGTTAGGGTCTCGGATATAGAGTTCTAAGGCTATCTTGCAGGCTTCTGTTGTTGGAACTTCTGTAAAGAGGGATATAACATCGAAACTGGCCATTAAGGCTTTATGATTAAGTTGATTTAGATTAGACTTGAAATTAAAAGAGTCTTTGATGAATGAGCTGGCTGATGTTACATATTTGGAGAATGCCCATGCAATGTATTTACCGAGATTGTAATTAAACGATTCATATGTTGACATTATTGGTCGTAATGGACAATCTGGTTTATGAGGTTTGGGGATGCCGTATATTTGCGGTGTGCGTGAGTCGGTTTTACGTAGGTAGGAGTAAAGTGTTTGTGAAATTGTGTTGGCTTTTTTCATTTGTAGTAGTAATTTGTTCAGTTGCGTCTCATGTGTTTTTGTTGGATTTGTGTGTATTGGTTTAAATTTGTTCGTGTCTGATAGGATGTTATTCATTTTTTGTATGTATTCATTCGTGTTCATTATTACTATAGCGTTACCTTTATCTGCTTTTAATAACTGCCACGACTTCTATATTAGAGAAACAGGTAGAAAAATGGAAACCAGATTCAAAGAACATAAAAAGTCACCTTCACACGTTTTCGAACACTGCAAGTCAAATGAACACAACATAACCATAGAAAACGCTAAAATACTAAATAAAGAAACGAACATAAACAAACGCAAAATTAAAGAAGCCTTACTTATACAACAACTTAAACCCAAAATAAACCAATATAAAGGAACGCCATTATACCTATATTAATATTATAGATAAAATTATATATTCAAAAATCTGACCCCGCCCTCTACATTACGACACTCAGTTACACAACCCCTTCCAAACATGTGGTCAGCTTCCGGTCAGTTACCTCTTTCTTTCTTTGTGAACCTGACGATGACCGAAGAAGGTCGAAACGTTGTTCGCTCTTCTATTTGAAATATTTTCTCGACCCAAACGAGCCGTTTTTGCATATAAATTAGGGACAGTTAGCGCAGATAGCTCTCGTGTAGCAATGCGCGAAATTAAAAAAACAACAAACCGAAACAGGGTGAACATAGAGTACATGAGCAATTTATACAACACTGCCGTTTGTATTAATTAGCCACACTTTACTTTGCAATCGGTCAACAAGTATTTTCTTATTTGAATATATTCTAGTACCACATATAACACGGTTTTTACGTAGAAAAGTAACGAATATAGAAGTCACAGATTTATAATGTGGAAGTAGAAAGAAGCTTTGATGGGCTGCAGCATACTGTCATTAATATCACACATTTTGACTTTTTTTTGACGTCACATGCTGGTGCAATTAACTCTCACTACTGGAAATAATACTCACTTGTTTATACAAAATTGTTAAACACATTCCTTGAAGAGGGGATTGACAAAATAGAATAACGTGCAGTCTCAGATTTTAATCCCTATATATATATATATATATATATATATATGGGGTACTCTTGCTTCACGTGTCACATTTCATTGCAAAATCTCATACGTTGACTGTACTAGAAATAGTACTTTGATTTGTTATGAATTTCTCGCAAAGTCGCCCAAGAGCTGTCTGCGCTGTTCTTTACTAATTTTGCAGTGCAAGACTAGAGGTAAGGCCAACTCTTAGGTTATTATTTGGCCAAAGAATAGTGGGGGTTGACCATCAAATTATAACGCTCCTCATGGCTGAAAGGACGACCATGTTTAATGTGGCAGAAATTCGAACCAGCGACCTTCAGATTACGCGTCGATCGTTCTAACCACCTGGTCTTGCCGAGCCCTCATGTGAACATACTATAGATAAAAAACTTGAACAAACAGTTGACACAAACTGTCGGTGTAATAACGTATAAAGCGCGAGTCAGGGAAATAGAAAAGACATAATTGAAGTAAACAGAACTCTCAAATCTTCGATTCACGTGATACTTGTCCTTCCAAGCTAACCCTTCTACTAACAGTTTGATTCTTGCTAGTACCAGAAGCCTGATGAAAGACTAGTGCTCGAAACAATTTTTGACACAACATGAAAACAATTTAACTTGGCGAGTTTTCCCAATTACTTTTTTAATAACTAGAAGTTTTGTTTTATTCAACTTGTGTTTTATTGCTCGAACCTGTTTCCACAGAAATTATTTGTTTAGAAACCATCTTATCAACTAAATCTTGCAATACGTTATGGACTACTCCAAAGGATATGGAGATGTTTATTGTACGTTTTTATTTCACTGGTCTCGCTGCTTCACCAGATATCAGAACATTGTACAACGTGGATTTTTTTTTTTTTTTTTGCACAAAACATTTTAAAAATTCGTTTGGTTGACATTGTAGTTATGTTCAGTAGACTAGTTCTGGTACTGCAATTAAAACCTCTTGGCCAGTGTTCATGATTAAAGAAAAACTTCGAATGTTATTTGTATACATCTTACTTGGAAACAAACCAATTAAGAGGATTGTAAAAACAAAAGCAGCAGTCTAAAATAACAGTTAAGATATAAATCCATAAGAATGACACTTTTAAAACGTTTTTTTGCGACATTAAAGGATTTCAAAATTTTTTGTAACTTATTTTTCTGTCTTGTCTTTTACTGAGGTGGACTGAACAAAAGTAGATAACCCAAGAAAAGTCTTTGATAACTTTTATGTTGCGTTAAAACTAAACAGACTAAACATGACTTGATGATCGCTTCTACCGGATCATTACTAACTATGGTGATAGCTCTTCGTACTCAGATGCAATGTTATTGTAATGTTCTTTGGGTAGAATAGATATTACCTACTATAGAGAGAGTAGCAGCTGGAACCGCATAATGGTTTCTGTAACTCTGATATGTTTAGTTCAGTAGGTGAAAGTTAGAGCCATAGTAGTCTGGATGGAACTGGAAGCTATGTTTTTATTTTAGTTAAAGTTAAAATCATGACTGCTAGAGCCCCATACAGAAAACAACGTTTTATTTAACTCAGTTTAAAGAATGATAACCGTTATGTACATCCAGACACACTGTTTTAGTCGCGTCTATTACTCTGGTTTTTTTCTAGCCAACATAAGTTCATTACATTTAATAAACTATAATAATTAGTTTTATAATTGGTATAAAGTAGTTAAATCTTTAAACAGTATCAGAATTAAATTTTACCTTTTTTTCTTGTCGTTAATAATTCTTCTTACATAATAGTTTAACAAGTTTCTTTCCCCCAACTTAAATTTTGAGGTTTCTGTAGATTTCATAACTGTAAATTGAGTATTTTTGGTAGAAGTTTAGATAAGAATGTTTTTGGTTCACATACGAGAAAAAACTTCTCATTTTCCATCTGTATCTTGTATATTATGAGAAAGAAAAAGATTCCTTAGTCCCATATTCAATTAACATTAGTTGATTACGTCTAGAAAATCACTAAAAACTCAAAGTTACAGAAATTTCTGCTAATCCTGTTTAGAAATCCCAGTTTTATTGAAGACAAAGCTAAAAGTCATAGCTGTTAGACATTCTGAAATGCTAAACGTTTCTTGTTTTAATTTAGTTTTTCTGCTTTTAAAATAGGAGATTTAATGAAGGTTCTTCGTCTTTCAGAAGCGTATCACTGGTAAGTTTAAAGGCTTACAACATTAATATGTGGGAGGGGTTGATTCCTCATGGTAGGTAGATCGTATATAGCTTATAGTGTACACAAACAACGTATTTATAATCATTAAAAAAAAGTAAGTTGTGTGTTACTGCCAAATTTGTTTCATTTATTTAATACGGCAGCTTTGGTATCTCAAGGCTACAAATTTTTACACATTTTATACTTATCTCTTAAGCTGGTTTGTTTTTTTTAATTTCGCGCAAAACTACACGAGGGCCATCTGCACTAGCCGTCCCTAATTTAGCAGTGTAAGACCAGAGTAAAAGGCAGCTAGTCATCATCACCCGCCGCTAACTCTTGGGCTACTCTTCTACCAACGAATAGAGGGATTGACAGTCACATTATAACGCCCCCAAGGTTGAAAGGGTGAGCATGTTTGGTGTGATGGAGATTCAAACACACAACTGTCGGATTTCGAGTCGAGTGCCTTAACCACCTGGCCTCTTAAGTTGGCAAGACCAGTTTCCACAAATATCCTAATATACATGCCTTGCCATATGAAGTGTACATGTATTGCTTCACCGAAGATTATTTGTTGTTGTTGTTATGAATAATACATCTTTGTATCTATTTCAAAGCTAATAAGACTGTCTATTAACACTAAACATAACCAAAAAAACCTCCGTGCTCTAAAGTAAACTCCATTTAGTGTTAAAGAAACAAATCACAGCACAATAACGAACAAATATTTTGTTTGAATTTGACTATTATGAATTCTACAGTATTTATTTTTTTTCTAGTGAGGATTTGAAATGAATATTTTTCAGCTACGGCATAGCGACTTATAAAGTGGTTCAGAGTTCCTGAAATACAAACTTTTAGCTCCTTGCGTCATTTCTCGACTAATCTTAAAATTAATTACAGTTTTAAAATGCTCCCCAGTGGCTCAGCGGTATGTCTGCAGACTTACACGCTAAAATCCGGGTTTCGATACCCGTGGTGGGCAGAGCACAGATAGCTCTGTGTAGCTTAATTCAAAAAAGTTTTAAAATCAATTGACAGACTTCACAATACCGAAGATCTCAGATTAATTTATTCTAATCCTGCCTAAAATAATTTTAATTTGACGGTAGACTGGTAAAGATCCTGACAAGTAATAAAACCGATGATTATATGCACGCCCCACGCTGTTGCTGATAAAGGTAGCTAAAAAAAGGGGGAAAAAGTCTCTCAGATAACTTATCTTGCCTTAAGTTTTAAGTGCCACAGCTACTGAAGATTTTTTATCAGTTCGCATCCATTCTGGATACCATATTTCACTTTCAGTGTGTTTCAGGTTTACAAGTGTAAATCTTATACAAACACAAAGTGAAATATGGTATCCAGAGTGGATGCATACTGAACACACTGTTAGAAAGTATTTTGATACCCTTTATGGGCAGAACACAGATAGCCCATTGCGTAGCTTTGTGCTCAACTGCAAACAAGCAAATATATCTAAAAAAAAAAAAAAAATCATTGCCATTTAGACAAATCAGTAGATTCTCTAAACACAACTGATATAAAAAATGATTTATCAGTACACAACTTCTTTAAAAATCATTCTCTTGCCACAATAGATTTATTTCAAGATTTTTAAATAACATTGCTTTATTTTGTAAATCTATAGAGGCACATATCCCACCCCCTAATATCTAAGAATTTCCAATAACAATGTCATATTACGAGACATCCTTTCAGAAATATATATTTCACCTGAAATGAAACCATCAACATTTTGAATGGACTCTTCATTATATTTAATGAAGAAACAGTAAGACTGTTATATTATAGTGCTTTTTTTTTTAATATATATAATTTTCTTTTCAAAACTGCATGCTTTGAATTAATCTACTATGGAAAAAAAACCCAACAGAAACTGTAAAATCTCAAAGAATTAACATTAAACAAAAAAAAAAAAAAAAAAATCAGTGCTCTGAAGTGAACTCCATTTCTGAAATATCCTTTCATAAATATATATTTCTATTTCATGATTGTTTCTCTTCGGGAAAAATATTTACAATCTATTGAAAGGTGTCATGTCATACTAAGTTCAGGCTGTTTCTCTTCCATTACTTGGGAGTGGGGAGATACTGGAGGGGTGACGTCACAGTTTCCAACTGACTGAAGTGGAACATTTTCTTGATGTCTCTGGAGGCTAGGAGTCAGGGAGGGTGAGGTTAATATTTTCCATCTCTGAAAAGCAGATAAAATTTAACAACTTTATATTTTATTTAGTTCTATATGGATAGAAGTGAAAAAAATGCACGTTAATTTCAAGCCAAATAAATATGGTTGTAATAATTAAGTCGTGATAATGCATCTAAAGATGATTGGTGTGGGTAAAACTTTTATTAAAATAAAGTAAAGAACAACATTTCGACTTTCTTAGGCCATCTTGAGGTAAAAACGTTTTCTACTTTACTTTAATAAAATTTTTAATAACCACACCAACCATCTTGACATACATTTTTACTTCAAGTGGGTTTCTCATCATTACAAATAGGTTGTGAACACTGTAATATGGTGGTGATGAGAAAGTCATGAACACTAGAACACACAGCTTGCATTTTATTCTTTTCTTTGACTCACTGAAGTACTCCAGCTAAAGACAAACATTTGTAGGAATATCACACGTAGGTTCAAAGTTACGAATAAAATTTCAGAAACGTTAAATGTTTTTGTTCATTTACCAGTTTTTACAGTAATATAAAAAAAAGAAAATAAAGCTTGGTGTTGAATAATGTGTGGGAAAGTGCCTCATTTGTTATAGTCCTCAATGAAATCCAACCTGAAGTTCTTTTATTCAGGTATCATAAAAATGTTTTAAATTAGTTCAAACACAAGAAACTATAGATCTGATAATGCAGTAAATTATGAAAAAATTACAACACCTTGTCTCAAATGTTTTTCTATACACAACAGCTACTTCTGTGAACAAAATGTCCAAGTTTACAATTTTTTTAGTGTTAACCCTAATGATCTTAAATTTATATTAAAAGTTTCCCTTTTCTTAAATGTGTATCAACAGACACTACAACTTGAGTGGTGCGATGAGGATTGCTAATTACCATTATTGTTGTTCATTCCTTGAACAAATCTACTAACTCTAATCTTTACAGAGATCAAAGCTAATTAGTCTACATGGTGTGCCAATATTTCGTCTTCCTTCTGTAGTTTACTTAGTTAAACATTAGAGGAATCCATCATTAGGGTACTTGGCGTACTGAATATACAGGGTGGTCGCTAGAAAAGCGGAAAATTTGAGGGTCAGATGAGATCATGAATAAAATGTGTGTTTACTCATTTCTATTTTGATTTCTTTACATCATGAATAAAATGCATGATTTTAATAATTTTGAGCATCTATGAGCGTAATATAACATATGCCTTTAAAAAACTTTGTAAAAGTTATTCTTTGTAAAAATAAATAGCTGTTTGACAAATTTTCCACTTTTCTAGCGACCACCCTGTATATTACTTTCTGAATACATCTTTTAGAAAATATTAATAAACATTATCTGCATTTCCTACTTTGAATAAAGTCAAAGAAAACAGATAGTTACACATAATTAACATGGATCACAAGACTATATGTTGAAAGTGTACACAATTTAAACCTTAATGTGTATCTGTGTGTGTTATAAGGCTTAGGCATTAGCCGTCTGAAAGACTTGATAATTAATAGTGTTACAAGATTATGTTACACACAGATTTCTTCACAAATAGTTTCATCAGATTTTGATACTTCCTTAAAAACTTAAGATTTCATTTACTTTTATTCACACTTGGTCTCTGTTCAAGCAGCACGAATAAACTAGAAAAACAAAATACATTACAGAAACAAACCTTGGTTTTTGCTTGAAGTACCTATTCTGCAACAAACATCCCCATGTAATCATTCGATTTAAACAAAATCTTCACAATGATTCTAAATGTTAAAAGTATGCAATAACCACAATACATTATTTATCTCATTATAAAACCATATTAAAAAAACATTTCAGCATTTTGAATTTATTTAATCAGAACATCTAACTAGCATTATTTTTTCTTATTCCAAACATTACAACTGTCAAAAAATGTAAAAAAATAGCTTAAACTTACCTGAGAAAAAGACCCAGAAACAGTATTAAACTTGTATAATGAGTACAATGGAATACACAGCATAGATGATAATGCTAATATCCAACCAGTGGCAATAGCCCACCGAGGATAATAGTAGGTACGGTTGTAAGTTAGTGGTGTGTAGGTTATCAAGCTAAAGAGAAAGATACCCTAAACAAAAGAGAAAACAAATATACACGTTACAATCTATACAACACAAGATGTGGCATTAATGGTACCTATTTCACAGAATGCACATGTCATTGCATGCATCAATGTTTATTCCAGGTCACTATCCTTTCCCTACTCTAATAAGTAAGTCTCTTGTAGGAAATATGGTTTCTGGTTATTTAAAAATGAAAATATTGTGATAATGTTGTAGACTAAGGCAAAACTTATTTCTGAAAAGAATATCATTACATTTATCCTGTTTTGATACAAATAAAATAGACCACATTAAGGAATCTTTTGAAATATGTTTAAGCCATATGTACTCTGATATGTCATCTAATTGCAGCTCTGAGCATTTAATTAAATCTCAAAACAGGAACCTACAACTGCAGCAGGCCAGAACTAACAAGTTAACAATAAACTTCCATTCATCCTGTGACTCTTAATGCCAATGGAAGATCCATGTTTCTTGGTGGGTTTCTTTTTAAGTATTATAAAGCCATGGTTCTGATAAACACGAAATGTGGATTTGTTTCAAAGAGGTAACTGAGACATGACTGTGTGAGACTACTGTATGTACTGGTATATGCTGAATGAAAAATGTTTTGTCCTCCAGACAGTTAACTCATCAACAATAGTATAACCATAACCTAAGAATATTCACAGAACTGTTTTACAACAGTGGTTTTGCATTACCATACTAATTTATTACAAATTCAGATCATTTTATAATTGTTTTGTGAATCGTACATATAACCAGAAGAGATACACATCAGTAAATAGTGGTACAAACAACAATAATACCACTGAAAAAACAAATGCAGATGGTACAAACAACAACATCAATAGCACTGGAATAACAAACAGGTGGTACAAAGAATATCATCACCCTAAGAAGTATTACCCATAAATAAATGCTTTGAACAATTGTACCAAGATACATGTTATATTGCATACCACATGTCAGAATGTGAAATTAGATTCCCAAGTGACTTCAATGAAAATGAATTCAGGCACTTAATAGAATCAAGAAGTGTCTGCTTTGGCAAATATTACAAAATATGCAAGTTCTTCAGAAACACTAGAGCCTGATATAAACCATAAACATTTTCAATAAGAAAAGTAGCAAAATGTTTCCCTCCAACATTCCAAACATCAAAAGAGCTCATGGCCCAAAGTTCTTATCTTTGACAAAATAGAAATTAAGGAAGTATTATACATGTTTACTTCATATTTACAAACCAGTTGAAGATAGGAGAAGAAGATACTGAGTATGGTAAGTACCTTGATGAATGTCAAATGGAAATGGACTCCATAAAGCAAGAACAGTGTGACTGCCCTCCTGGATGATGAAAACTGCAGCTACTGGTGATGGGAGAGTACTAGTTTTCAGCTAGTAAGAACTAAGTGTAGTCATCATGTGCTTTTATATTTCACAGTAGGGACATTAAGAGAATAAAGTTTCTCAAACTCGACACTCAGGACCAACTGACTCAATTGTTTTCACTTCAGAACTAGAAAAATACATGTAAATAGTGTGCATTTTGGGTTTCTGGTTAATGTATAATTTTGAAACATTTAACTATTGCAAACCTATGACAAAAATTACACACTGATTTTTAACAAAGAAAATAGGGATAGGAAGGGGCATTTTTATTTGCAAACTTATTGATGCGAGTAGGTGTTCAAAACACAACAATGTGCAAGATTACCTAACTTTATGGCAACTGATAAAAGTTTGATGAAAGATCAAAGTAAACCAAGTAAGAATATAAGCTAGCTTCATCCTGAACCTTGTAACCAAACATTCTCGGTATCTAATCCAACCTGAATCAGCATCCCAAAGTGATATTTTTGGCTTACAGTCGAAACTGTGGCTATTGTATGGAGTAAAGCACATTACATTTTGTGTATATTCTCTATATACAACCAAAGTCTTTCATTACAACAGTGCCAGGCAGAATATTGCTCTACTTTTAACATAAGCTCATGTGTACCACTTGCATCAAACATAACTAAATGTTTTAACATGCTAATATGTAAGCCCATACAGACTTTCTTTAAAAATGCTCATACATAAGACATGGTTTTAGTGGGAAAACACACTGTGCTATCTATGCTCTGTGCACCAGATAGTAAGGTACAAAGCATGTATCTTCTGAGCTGACATTTCATAAAAGAAATGTTTTTCAACACCTTTTACTGCTAGATTTAAAAATAGTTACCAGTAACAGGTTTATATTTTACATAAATAATAAAAACAAAATTCGTGGTTTAATATTTCCTTAATTAAAATACTGGTTTCAAGCTTTTATGTGACTCTAGTGGTACATAATTCCAGTTGCACTGTTTTGCAAGGGAAAATGCAAGTGTTGACAGAAGTGAAAGTTTTTATTGACAAGTAAGCATTCTTGTAAACAAATTTAACATGGCTGATCACAAACACACTAATTTTAATAAGCTTAAACTGAATATTAACAAAAACTGCTGGTTACTTACAGAAGTCATTAGTGGTGTAAAAAAACACCAACACCATTGCAACCATGGGCCAATGCTAAAACCAAGCATATCTCTGATGTTTCCATAGAACCGGTTCACACCTATTAATATGGGAAAAAAAAAATTAAAATAGCTCACATGAGAGGAAATAAAATGCTTTCATTGTTTTTTAAATAAAACGTTTTGGCTGTTACACTACAGAATATATTTGTAATTACTTGCTTACTATCAAAAACTAGTTGTAAAATGATGTTTTATAAAAACTAATTTCCTAGCTCACTCAGGCTTTATCTTAACTGAAAATGTACACTTAAAGAAATAAAAATATTAACTTTACAGTATTCTATGACCTTAAATATATTCTGCTATTCTTCATTAACTAATATATTTGAAATTTTAGTCTATGCTAACAACACATGGACTATCAAGTGAGAGATTTATTATTAATACATGCAGAAAATTTTACATTAAAATGTGGTTCTTGAACAGTAACCACTACTGTTCATAATATTTTACAAATTACAAAGAATTCAAATTAATTCTGAAGGAAGTTTGGAAGTCAGTTTGATGGAAATCAAACAACATTGAGCTTTTCAATCTCAAGATTTGAAAATCTTTTTAATCAAGAGATTTATTAAACATCCAAGCTTGAAAATATAAAATTTAATAGATAAATACGTTCAAAACAAATGTTAAAAAATGTTTTTGAAATGTCCACATATATTAGCTGACAATAACTTTTAATAAATCTTAACCACATATGCAATTTAATATTTTCGCTTCACAAAGTTCATTGAAAAAAAAAAAAAAGTCTACACTCCTGATACAATGTTAAGTCAAGACAGTACTTCTAATTTCAAATATAATACAAGGTTATTAGTTGTAACTTTTCAGTTCTCTGAATTACCATATATCCATGATATGACAAAACATTCAAAGAAGCAAAACCATAACAAGGTCATTCCGCTGGCACTATAGTAATCAAATATCTGAAAAACGTACATTCCTCCCTAAATGTGAAAACAAAACAAAACACACTTTAGTAAAAATCTCTTTGAATAATTAGATGGTTATAAATTGAAACATGTTCCTTCTATGAAATAGAGAATATTTATTCTTTAGATATAAAAAGGAATTCTTCTTCTTTTTAGGTTTGTTACTAATTAAAAAACAAAAGATTTTGATGTTACATCAATTTGAAAATACTTGTTAATACTGTTCGCAAGTTAGAAGATGAAACATTAGGATGAAACTAAATACATGTACATGCTTTAAAGTTTGCATAATAAAACATTAAATCCAAAAACTGGAAGACACACATAACCATTTGTCTTTTTTAATAGAGTTTCACTAGTTTTTTTGTTCTATGATAAAGTTAATGTTATTACACAATAAACAGTTACTTTTCCTATTACTTTATATCTAAAATAACTAGGTATGGGTTAATAAGTGCCAAACACACACATATTATCTAACATCTTTTACGACAAAAAATTCTAAAGTTATTCAGCCTTAACAGATATGAAAACCCATACTGAAAAGACACCATCTTCACATAAAATGTTAATCCTACCTACCTCTGTGACCATACAGAGCCCCACCAAGAAAGCAGCAAAACAGTAAGTAGCAGTAAATAATTCACGCCTGTAACCTTTTCTTAGTACATGAGGAAATGAATCTACAATAGCTGTAATTACACCTTCTACACACACAAACTGAAAAAAGGAAAATCCAAGTCGCTTCAAAAGAATCTTAACATTTCATGTTTTCTGAAGTCTATAAAACAAAGAAACCCTGGTAAAAGAAAAAATATACACACAAGTTTCAATTTATTTTATTAACCTACTTAAAATAAGTGATTTTCTGTGATATCTCTGCTTTACCCAAATTAATCTGCTCACAACCAACTTTGAAGAAAAATGTCTTTAGACAGTCAATGTACAGGAAAATGGAGTTAAGCCCAGTCCATCTATAGTTAGAAAACAAACTAAGCAATAAATTCCCATACTAATTGGTTGAGTCTTTGGAACATACTTCAAATTTGACATTTCAATTTAAAAAAATTTAGTTCTTTTACTGAAATACATAATTATCAACTTCTGATAACAAATCAAGGCTTTTTCAGTATTATAACATAACAGTATTTAGATATAACAAAGCTCTTTCAACTAATACTAAATAAAAATTCTTAATTATAGCCAGCCCTCATCATTCATATAATTATCAAAAGGAGACAAAGATGTATTCCCCCCTCCTAATTTCAAAGAATGCATCCTTATCTTACAATTTCCTCCCAAACTAGCAACAACAGTTGATCTCATGACAATTTTTCCTGAGGAATTTTTCAACTGCACAATTATATTCTAACATCCTACAGGTCTAGTAACAAGTGATACAAAAAGTGATGATTTTTTCTAGTAAATACATTTATTTATCAACTCTAGAATATAATTTTATAATCTTAAACATGTTTAATATTTATCTACTCAAACTTGATTATAGAAGTGAATTTTCAAATACATGAATATTTTAACAAGTTCACAATGTAGTTAGGTGTACATTGCAAAAACCTCTGCCTTACGATCTAAACCTTTCAAACTCAAGTTGCTTAAATATGCATTACTTGTTACAGATAAAAGACAAGTAAAATAGTTCTTTTGTTAAATTACATTATATAACAAAATTTTTACTTTTTCTAGTTCCTGGGCAGAAAGTATTATTTCCCAATTGTTTATGCACACACACAGGGGCTCACCACTTCAATATAGTTCTAGCTGCCTAAGTGAACACAGATCTATCTCTGATAAAATCAGATGACATGAAGAAGCTGCAAGCATTCTCCAGATGCAGTCTGCTATGTATGTGGCCAACTTATCAAGACAAGAGTGGAAAAGTACTCTGTGACAGCATCTGCTAAAATGTGTGATGCTTACAAAGCATATTTCGTCATGCCTGTCTTGGATCAAGACAAACCCTGGGCACCTCATTTTACCTGCAAGCACTGCAAAAAAAACTCTAGAAGGTAAGACATTTTTTGTCTGACTGAATAGTAAGATTTTATATTATTTATATTTTAAAAAGGTCTAAAACTCATACATTTTTTTAAAATTTCTAATAGTATAGAAAAAATATCAAAATATTTTGCATGAACCCCTTTCACATTAGCTGTGGATGAAATAATTTTTTCTTCATAATACTATTATTTTGCTCTTTGGCAGGATGGTACAGAGAGGAAAAGACAGCCATGAAGTTTGTTATTCCAAGAATTTGGCATGAACTCACTAACCACTCAAGCAGTTGTTACTTCTGTGTGGTGGATCCTTCCAAATGTTGGGCTGGCAAGAATGCATCTACTATCATGTATCCAGACCTTCTATCGCCCCAGTGCCACACTGCCCTGAGCTCCCTGCACTCTCTCCAGCAGAGAGAAAGCAGTCATCTTCAGAAGAGAGAAGTAAATCTTTGATGCTCATCTTGATAAATTCAAGGAGAACATGGAAGCACTCAGAGTAGCAAGGTGAATGCTTCCAAAATATACTGGACTTTGAATGCCGCTATCAAGGAGCATACAATGAAAACACGATGGGAGATTATTTGGGTTCTGACACATGAAAGTGATTTATATTACAGTCACAAATCTCGAAAAACTACTCGCTTCTAAACATTTTGTATAACTTTAGTATAAATACATGTAAATCTTGATTCATATGTTGTTTTATTCAGACCTCATGTGAATGAAAATGTGCAAATTTGCCTGTTTTTACATAGAAAATAGGTTAATTTCTAAATTTCATTATCTATGTCACCAAAGCAAAGTTTGAAGGGAATAATTGCCATTTTCTGTACTTTTACAACATAAGCAGTTAAGAAATAACCTATACTATCCAGGAACAAAATTTGTGTTACATAGTGTTATCAAAAGATAAGTGTTAACTCTAAATCAAACATTTAGAGGTTAATCTAAATTTAAACCAAATTACTTGAGGGAAAAAAAGGAATTAAGAAAGTTAGAATCTATTGTGCTTAAAATAAATATGAATGAACCTAAAATACAAATATACACAACACAAACATAAAATAAAATTATACCTCTATGAATGATAAGGTAAACTACAAAACTGTTGAACTACTTTTCTAAGATTTCTATTATTATTTATGAGATAAACAAACCTAAACAAACAATTAGAAAATATGACTTAAACATTTAAGAAATTAAATTGTAAACTATAAGAAGAGCACTTACTTGACTGTCTAAGCCTAACATTATTATCATAAAAAAAAACATAGCAGCCCAAATAGGTGCCAAGGGCATCTCGGCTATTGCTTTTGGATAAGCAATGAATGCTAAACCAGGACCTGGGAGAGATTAGGATATACAGTTGGTAAGTCAAAGTTCAAGGCAACAGCATTTTCAAAAAAAAAGGAAGAGTAAACTGAAATTGTTTAAATATATTTTCATAAAATTTAATATATATTATTTTATTAAATGAGATAGTGATATTTCATATAACACACCTAAGATAATGTTATTTAACAAATCATTTTTGCCCACAGAATATGTAGCTGTTAAGCCGCGATATTTAAATAATAAAAGTAAGTTTTGTGATAACTACCTGAATATTACATCTTTCCTGTTATTATTATTATTTTAATTTGTGTGTTAAGGCAAGAAAGGTTACAAGTTCAGAAGAATATCTAATGATAATGGGTAACTTTAAATGTAGAAACAGAAAACAGGCTGTATCACATGACCTCAAGACACAATATCAGATAGGAAAGATCAGTGAAACTATCTGAAAAAGGTTCATATATTTGGTTTAAGCATCACCCTGAGCATTTAAATAATTAGAGGTTACTACAGGAAGGTGAAAGAGTTGTTAGAAATCAGATAAACTATATCCTATTTAAAATAATTTTCAGAAACTATTAACTCTCTATATGTACAGAACTAATGGTAGCTCTAATAATAAGTGACAGGTAAAAAACAAATAAGGCTTAAGATGAGTACTATGAAAACCAGAAACCACACTAAGCAAAAACAATTTGTAAAAAACACAAAAATATGAATAAATAATAAATATTTAGGTAAAAGAAAACTACTGTTGGAAAGACAGAAGTATTGGGAAATAGGTAAGGAAGTTATGGGTTTTATGTAAGCAAGTACAGGATGACTAAACAGTGAAGATTGCAAGACAACATATAATATGCATGAAATATTCAGAAGAACAAGAAAGTCCAAAAGGAAACCTAACTTGACTTCCAGTGGAGATATCTAAAGTAAAGACAATCAGACACTTTTTGTAATTAAGGGTGTGTAAAAAAGAGAAGGTTTGATCTGTTTGCAGTGAAGCACAATGCTACATCATGAGCTATTTGTGGTCTGCTCATAATGGGTATCAAAACCTGGTTTCTGGTACTGCAAGTCTCGAGACATACCACTGTGCCACCAGTGTATAAAAGAGAGAAGGGTGAAATGTACAAGGAAGTTGGAAACTGATTCCACAAAAAAAAGGAAACAGCTCTAGAAGTGGTAAACCTAATTAACAAAATCATTTGAAGCATGAAAGTGAAATAAAAAAAAGAGGCAAAGACAATATTACAGCATAATCTTCAAAGGAAATGGGCTTTTTTTTGGGGGGGGGAAATACTGGAATGAAAACTGCAATTCATTTAACAGAAGAGGGAAATGCTGACAGATTTTAACAGGTCTACATGTTTCCCAAAATACCAAAGATTACAGAATGCAGTCAATACAGGACTATCACCTTGTTTGGTTACATCTCAAAAGTACTGCTCAATGTAATCATCAATACAGAATTAAACATAAGCTTGAGAATGAGCTGTCACAAGATGCAAATAGTTTAATAGTTAAGTCTAAAAAGGTTAAGTGAAATAGCTGCAGAAGGACTTTTTCTAACATGGATACTTCAGACTTTTGAAACATGGTTAATCATGACAACCTACCAGAGATCCTACAACAGAACTCTGATTGATGAAGTAGATATGAAAGTCCTGAAAATTTTATACTTATGCAGTAGTTTAACTGATAGAAAACTAATCAACTGATTTTAAGATTAAGAGGTATACAACAAAGTGTGATGCCACTAAACTATAGTTTGTATGCAGTGATGGTGAGAGGTAATTGGTGATACAGAAGGGATGTATATTAGATTTACATATAACTTGTTTACTGAAGCCTTAAATTCAACAAAACTATACAAGTAGCACTATAATGTAAGAATACTCAGTTACAGTGACAAGAAAAATTCCAATATATCAACAATATTAAAGTCTGGACAACAATGTATTTGCAAATACAATGTGCAACTCCTACAGAGTTATGTAATGAAAATTTATCACAACTAACACTTTCCCAGCAATCAATCGTCAATATTGCTGTCATGAAAACTAAACAATCTTTAAATATTAAGAAAATGGAACTTCCAATAGCAGATAAAGCTGAAGTATACAGCACTTGCCAGTAAACCTGATGAAGAGATACAGTGATTACTCAACAGGGTTATGGATAAAAGAAAGGACTGAGATAACAGTAATTTCAGTTCTCATAAAGCTCCCAAAGTGTACATCAAAGTAGAGGTGAAGAGCAAGAACATGCAGTTCTCAAAGAACTACAAGAGAGGAACCAAGAACTTTATTTTTAATCCCACCATTGTTAGGGTTTTAAGGTTCTTTTACTCTAAGTGTCTGACTGGTTGACAATAAATTTGAACAATAAACAGACAGCATACAATACCCCTATTTTAATAAATTTAAAACAAGTCAAATGTATATAGAAAACTTCTTTTCACTATAGTTGCATCTTAAGCTTCAAGTAATTTTTTTTCTTGTTAAAAGTCCATTTAGGCTGATTTAATAGTTTTAGAATCCAATTGACAAAATTATTTTTCTCTACTGTTGTCACAATAACATCAGTGAATAATTCACTTACAATACACCACAGTTGTATGATTAATTGTAAGTAACAGTTCATTTTTCATCACAGTCCACTCCTTTAAATAAATTATTCTCATCTCCAACAAACTGCAAAACTCACTCCAAAATATCACCCCTTATGGTGAATCACTTACATGCTGGCTAACTTCATATTTTCTAACTTTTTTCTGACTGAACTTAACTTGCTCTTATTTGGTCGACTATAGAGATACAAAGTGTCCATAAAAGTCTTTGTGCAGTTTGAACCTTTAATAACTTCACTTCGATATAAAGATAAAAAAAAGCTGTAATATGAAAAATAAAATTTATTCAACATTTAGCAACAGTAACTGTAAAAATTTTAAATTTCAGCACATTCTCCATTCTTCTAACACTTGGTGAACACGAATCACTTGGTGAAGTTAAAATGATTTTGTTTCAAGAATTTTCTAAACTGTTGTTTTAGGAATACCCAATTCCAATTAAGCCCATCTTACCAATTTACATGGAGTATCTGTAAACACTTGCTCTATAGACAAGAGTCTCATTGTTTACCCTTGGTCTTCTATTTCATGGCTTATCATTAATGAAACCAGTCTCATTACATTTTTTTTATCCAGTTTAGAATTGAATTTCAATGGGACATTTTCTTGTAGCAATGAGATCTAAATTATTTTGATGGTCGATATAGATTTCAGCTCAACTAGTGAGAGAACACAGTTAGCCTCTCCTTCAATTAAAGCCAATGAGTAAAGGGTTTATTATTTGGAAAATAAAAGATAGAAATTAGAACAAATGAATCATTAACAATTGTATTTAAATTCTGAAGAAATTCCCTTTATTTTATTTTACAGATTATTTCTATATAAGATATAAGCAAAGTAAATAAAAATTCAAACTACACAAGGACTTTGACATCCTGTATATATTTTCTTCACTGAAGCCTCAAACCTTTTGTGCACTATCCAACCCACACTATAAACATAACAATGCTCAGTTATAGTTACAAGAAACAAAATTTCAGTAATGTGATGACAACAATATTACTAAAGCCTAAACAACAATGTAATTGCAAATACAACATACAACTCCTACAGAATTATGTAATAAAACTATAAACATTAAGTCATAAAATAAAATAAATAATAACACTTACACTAAACAGTTTTGTACATTCAACAACTATACATACTGGAAATGTGGATGCTAACCAAGGAAGGAGCAAGAATTGGAAATATTTAATATGAAATAACACAGGAAAATGATCAAAATAAAATCACAAAGAAAAGCTGATGAGAAAGTACTGGAATGGAATAAACAAAAATGCTGCCACTGAACATGTTTAAATAAAAGATGTACTACTATAGTTGCACAACAGATCTTGGGAAAATGTGTTGGAACAGATTCTGAAGAATAAAACAAGGCTCTTATAACACCATAGCTGATTGACTTGTTCATTGGTTTTTGTTGGTTGGAATTACCAATGGCATGAGTAATATTCATTCTAAAAAAGACATGTCTTAGTGTTATTCATATTTCCCAATGGTTTGCTTTTAAATCTTTCAGAGTCAAAACTCTGAATCCAATCTAGAGTAGCACTCTGACTTGTCTCAGTGAAATAATTCAATATAACTGTCTCTGAAATAAATATTTTGTTGTTGTCGTTCATATAGTGTTTGGTCTCTTTCTTTAGTTCAGACTAGGTTAGCAATTCAAATGTAATCTTGTATTCCAGTTTCTGCACATCTTTCCACTATTTCTGTTAATATCCTAGGCTGTAATGTAATCAGTATATTTTACAATACCACAAGTGCAATTTATCACTAGAAATAGATTCATATTCAGTGAATTTGAATATACAAAGTTACAATAACTTAAGCATGGAAAAAGCATGTGATGCAAGAAACACCTAGTCTGAATATTAGCACTACTTAATAATAGTAATGATAAAAATCAGATGGAAGTCATAACTAAGCTGTCATCTAAATCACACCAGGTCTAGGTTTTACATAGTGCAGTCAACAAATATAAAAATTAAAGCACATGATATAAAAATGCTCCACATTTTCAAATTTAGTTCAATATTTTATTTGAGTATCTAAAACACACTGAATCTTTAAAAAATATTACACCTACAACTTTAACACAATACAGAAGTTGGTAAAATCAGACTTTCTAAAGCCAACATTGCATTTTGATTAAACATTTAAGAGAAATTTTATCTGAGGAAACCTAAGTCATAGAACCATAGATCTTTACACAACTTTCAAACCTAGGAATTGGATTAATTAGTTTACCAGTTGACTCAAACTAAAATATTTAACAAGTTCTACAATTACAGTTCTACATAAGGAAATACACATTAAAATTTTACTTTAAACAATTAATTTTAACCAGTCAGGTCCATACAGTACTTAAAATTAAGTTTGAATTTGATTGAAGTTTGGCTGTTCTTGAGCCAGGTTGTAACAAAATTGAGGTTTTCTTAATATTCATTTAGATAGTGTAGCTCAAAGTAAGGTGAGGTTTTTTTTTGTTTGTTTTTACATTGCTAATCACATTCAAGAGGATTTTCCTATTTATTTTAATTGTTAAGCTCAAACTCAATGCAAATTAGAAATAATCAAGGTTCATACACTTCTATAAAGTATACCAATATATTACTGCAGTATAGACCATATAACCACGTTTTGTAAGTTTTTCTTATAGCAAACCCACATTGGGCTATCTGCTGTCTCCACTGAGGAGAATCAAACCCCTTATTTTAGCATTGAAATCCACAGACTTAGTGCTGTCCCGGGGTGGACACCATGTAAATAAATTACGAGAAAAAACTGACATTCAGGCATGTCTTTAGTTGTACAGTAGTATTTAATATTTTTGTTGATGTCATGATAGAACAAAAGTCACGAGGTGATTTTCTAAACTGGATGAATTCCAGTAAGCTTTCTTTATTCAATTCTATGAGGAAGTTATACTGTGAAGACTTATTTTTAAGAATATTATGTTTGATTTGATGGAAATTTATCTCAAGAGAAACAAAATTGCAAGACTAAACAGATTTATAGAAATAATTATCTTTAACATGTGCAAATACTTACACTGCATTTACTCTCTTTATTCAACAATGAATACTGTAGTCAGTGTTACAGAGTCTGTCCAATCTAATTATTTTACACATGCTTGGAAAGCTTAAATTATTCAGAATCACACAATTTCATGACAAAGTCTCTAAATCAAATACTTGTAGGGAAAGCAATTTTGTTTCCCCATGTGACTAGAAAGGATGATTAACAAACATTAAATCTGGATTTTAAATCATACAAACAATGTTACAATAATGTACCGAAACAAACAGATTTCTATTTATAGTATTTTTTTCTATGCTCTTGTTTACTGAATTTTTATTACAATCTCTCTCTCTCTCTCTCTCTCTCTCACAGTGTGAGTACATGTATGTATGAATGTGTGACAAGTTATTTTCCTTGTACACTTTGACAGAATCAGTGAAACTAGTACTTACCAGATTCTGCAACCTTACCGATGGGAATACCAGATTCTTTGGACATGAATCCAAGAATACAGAAGATAGCAAACCCTGCATAGAGGCTAGTACCACTGTTGCAGCAAGCAACAAAAATGCATTGTCTGAAAATTAAATAATTTAATCATTTATTGGAGATTGTCCTGACAGCAAGAAGAAAAGCCTGAAGTGATACAATAACACATTTATATTAAACCAAGAAATAAAAATACATTTGTTGTATGAGTAAAGATAAACACGGAGTAAATAGATTGGAATTGTTTGAAAAAAAATATTACTAAAAAATTAGTACATAACTAGAAACAAAAAGTAGTCTTATAAAAAAAAAAGTATCTAAATACAAACCAAATATATAATTATTAAAACAAAATTAGGCAGGGTACTCACAATAAACGATGAACAATAAACGTTTTAAAAGGCTTTTAAAACTTCCTCCTTTAGTAGATTAGTCCTTCTAAACTTTCTATACAAGTGTCACTCTGAACTAGACAATTGCTGCCAATTCAATTATTGTCCAAGAAATAATTTACTTAATCCAAAAAAAGAGTATTATATTGTTTTAATCAAAATGATCAATAGATTCAAAATCACATCAGATGAAACTTAAATTAGATTTATTTGATTTCCTTACTTGTAGAAATTATTGTGAAATGTGTTGTAACTGCCTAAAGCTGTCATGGCTCCAAATGCAACAGCATAAGAATAGAATATCTGTGTTCCTGCATCAATCCAAACCTTGTAAAAAAATACAAGTAAAATTATTTAAATAAAGATAGAAATTAAAAGCAAACCAAAAACATTAAATAATTTAGCTGCAGTTCACATCTAAATATGAGCTTTAGTAGCCCAAGACTGAACATAATAATTGACACTTGGCCTAACCATTACTAATAACACCTAATCTTGGAAAAAGAAACGTTAGAGATCTGATTGAGGTGCTTAAGACCAGTTAAATGAATTTCTAGTGTTCATGCATCATGTTTTCCCACTTAAATGGTATAGACAGTTGGACTAGGGAACATAAAAGTTTGGACAGGTAAGAAGTCATCTTCAGCAAACACAGCTTTATTTTTCTATCATGGTGGTTGACCTCTGGAATTACTTACTTTCAAATGTGGTGGATGCACTTAAAGTTTAAGGGAAAGCTTGTCAAATATTTGAATGGGATGTTTGTCTCTGAGGTACATTCTTCTTTATGTATTAGTTTAATTTTATGGATGATACAACCTAGATGAGCCAAAATTTCCCTTGTTGTTCTTTAACATTTTGTTAAATCACTTGTTCATTTTTTGTTTTGTTTTAAATTTCACACAAAGCTATGCAATGACTATCTGCAATAGCCATCCCTAATTTTGCAGTGTAAGACTAGAGGAAAGGCAGCTAATCATTACCACCTACTGCCAACTCTTGAGCTACTCTTCTACCAGCAAAGTGGAATTGACAGTCACATTATAATGATCCCACAGGTGAAGGGTAAACATGTTTTGTGCAAAGGGGATTTGAAATTGCAATCAGATTATGAGACAAGTACCTTAACCACCTAGCCATGCCCAACCTAAATCGTTTGTTGACCAAATTAAACAGTATTCTTTATCAACAAACAAAATAAATTTAGTATGAGGATTGTAAGCCATTTAATTAAATAATTTAATCATAGAAAACTTTCAGCTTTTAGCACCAAGTAATAGGAAATCATTCTCATTGCCTGTCATTATAGGAGATAACTTTGTCATGTTAATGTTTCATAAAGATATGCAACATCTATTAACACAATGTGTACAGATGAAAGGTCAATATATGTGCTAGGACCTTCTTACAGGGTGTAATTAAACATCATAAAATGTATTTGATGTCAGAGTTAGGAACCATTCATTTTACTCCCAAATGTTGATTTAGTGGCAGTTTGTAGTAGAGAGAAGTAAATACCAGATACAATAAAAAAAAAAAAGATCTGAAAAAAAAAAAAAAAAAATGTAGATATTCATTTTGGGAGGTTCCAAAAGTTATACAAAATGTGATTTGAAAATTTTATGATGGGCAAGAGTATTTTTACTTTCAACACGAAACACTAAAACTTGTCAATCTGATTAAAACTAACATCACCAATTCAGACATCTCTCAAATACAAATACTTTTGTAACACAACTGACTTGTTGATACACGTAGTAAATTTGGAATTAGAGTTAACACTTCTCCATTTGACCAACCTATGTACATTTGTTAAGTTCTGATCTAAGTAAGTTAATTATACAAATCAGTAATATTTTATAAAATGTAGTTTTTATTAATGAAAACAATTTTATGTAACAAATTAACTACAGCTCTGTAAAATATATATAAATACACCCAAATAAGAAGTAAAATATAACTGAAATAAACTGAATTATTGGCTGGGTATCTTTTTTTTTTTGTTGTTTTTTTTACCACAATCCCAATAAGAACTTAATGTTTAATCAGCTTAAGATACTTAAGTTAGTTTTAAATCCACATACATAAAAAAACAAAAGTACAAGATAATACAATCTGTAATTATGATTAAAATTATTCAAGGATCGTTTTATGTATCAAAACAAATAACATTTAACAATATTAGCAACTTAGAAAAATGTAATGAAGTAATATATACAAAAACTCAAACAAAAAAATGTTTACTATTTAAAATTAGCATTACATGAAACATTAATGCATTCATACATAATTCAAATAATTGCAAAAATTAAGATATCCAGCATCATAATCTAGTGGACTATACAAAAAACAGCATTAGTTCATAAACAATATGCATATATCCAGAGTTATACTTACAGTCTGTTTCCAGTTTTTTATCTAAGCCAAAGTATGATAAAACTAAGCCATTTCTAATGCCTATGTAACAGTTAACACATTAGGAGATTAAAGTTTTTAATGTGTACAACATTAACAGGTTAATCAAATAAGTATGTGGCATTATTATCAGATAGTTCAGTTGATATCTTTGACAAGCAGAATGTAAGGATAATCAAATTGTTAAGATGTACACTACACACCAGGGTTAAAAAACAATCAAGGGAGAACTAGTGAATGTATCTTTGTTTATACATTTTTTTTTATTTACCATTTTCTCACTGTACTTGATGTCAAAACTGTGCATATGCACGCTTCAGTTGTGCAAAACATGGTTATGTAAGTAATCCTTATTGTATTGTAATCTCCACTAGAAAAAGCTATGAAAGTTAGATATGCATTTTATAATAAATAGAATCAATTTACAATAGGAATACAATGTCATATTCACCACATGAAAAAATAATAATGGCTACTTAGTAGCTTTGTGGTACACAAAACCATGACAAAACAATTTGTAAAACCAACTTAAGAAAAGTTATGAGGCTATCAGCAAGTGCAAAATTAAACTTATTAATACTTATCTAGGAGTGTTCCAAAATTTCACCATTCACAAGATAAATGTGAATAATTCTAGCTGGAATTCAAGGTGAGCAGTCCTTCATGACCAGATGAATAAAAGCCTGACCAATAAGAATATCTGGCTTTGACTGGAGACATATACTGGCTAAGCTTTAAAACTGAACTTTATTCAAAACCTTCATTGGAAGTTATTACATTATTTTATTTCTTATCTAAAATTTACACAAAGAACAATTCATATTAAAAAATAAAATAAAATTACCTGACCATCAGCAAGTCTTGAAAAGTCGGGCATCAGGTAGAAGTAAAGACCATCAAGAGCACCTGGTAGAGTCGCTCCTCGTATCAGTAGTATCGTCAACACAAGATAGGGGAAAGTAGCCGTGAAGTAAACAACCTAGAATGAGGTTACGTAAAAACACCACTATCATGAAAGTATACGTCTGAACGAAAGATTCGTAATTACACTAAAAATTCTAAATATGTAAAGTGCAATAAATATATCAATCTTAACCTATTTCACTGCAATGGGCACATACATGCCTCCCTATAAAACACTGCTATGCCATGTACCACCACCCTCATTTTCAGGCTTCACAAAATTTGTACTCATTTCAATTTGAAGTAACTCGCGTCTTTGTTTTCATTTCCGTGTCTTATCTAAAAATAAACCTGGCACTAGAAAAACTATGGTAGTGAAAGAGTTAAGATAGAATAAATTTAGTGACTTGTGTTAAATAACAAAGTTAACATCTACAAGAGAAAAGTTAACTTTTCTTCCTCTATCTAATACAATAAATAAATCTCTATACAATACTTTTCTAGTTATGTAGAAATGAAAAGTAGCAGTTCATGATACCTCAGGATGTTAAGTAAATCTACTGATAGTCTTCTTACCCCAAGTTAGATCAAGAAGTCAAATTATTTTAGCCCTCAGATTACTTCTTACTTAACTATAATAAACAAAAAATACCAAAATTACAAAATAAAATAATTCAAAATTGTCTGCAAAGTTCATTCTGTAAAGCCCGTGAAAAATATATGTACATAATATATTCATTTAGTCAAAACACAATATAAAACATGCATCCTCTTCACAAAATTTACAAATATTTCATTTAAAAATCAACTACTATTTTCAGTGCCTTTCCCATAGGATTAAACTATGTCTTCAAGTAAATATAACATACTCTTCATATATTTCAATAAGCATAAACAATGAGTAGAGTTGCCAGGAACTTAACAATTTTTAATATTTACTTATGTCATCCTAGTTCGTTTTTTGTGGATTTTTAAAAATTTAGGTTGATTAGTCAAGATATATATATATACACATACACACACACACACCATTTATAACATACGTACGTACGTGTCTACGTATTCATGTATTCTTTTGTTTGTAAAAACTGTGTACACGCACGAGAGAATGTACTGTTTGTTTGGTCCCTTAACTAAAAAACAAGTCCTCTCTGCAATGATATACACAACTTCCAGAAGATCTTTCCAGTTTTTCTTGTGTTATAAAATATAAAAATTATGAGATTTGACTGTCACTCTTATTGTAAAATCACAAAACCAAAGTTTAGAGCTTATTTTTCCAGCAACACAAACATTGCAGGACTACAAACTACTGGTCACACCCAGCCTGAGAATATTTAAACTAAAACTTTTCTTGATCCAAGTTTAACTACAAGTTGTATAAAACTGTGACTAAACCTAATTCTTCAGTTCAGCCCCAATTTCCATTTGATTTACAAAGTTCTCCAACTTGTAATTAAGTCAACAAAAATAAGATTAAATCTTCACATTAATTGAGAGAAAAGAATTAAGTCTGATATAAAAGACAAATTTTATGAAAATTCACCCTGGTAAAAATTATTTAACTCTCTCTCATTGTTGTAAAAGAAAATTTATTATTATAATCATAAAAGAGATTTATGGAGGACAATTCCCCTCAAAGTTTTGGTTTTGTGGATTATAACATGTACATGATATTCACAATAATTCAACCATAACTTCTGATTATAAACTAAAAGGTAACAAAGAAAATGGTACAAATATTTTTGAAGCTTAAAATGCTATATAATCCCTCATACTACCAGCTAAATATACTTAACTCTTACTTGCTCACAATAAGTTTCACATATTACATAATTTTAATGATATAAAAAACAGGCAAAATTATTTACTTCCTGTAAAAAAACCAAAAAAACTGACTGTTGATTAAAGGTCAATAACATGAAAAATACAAAATGACAAACAAAAGTCAGTAATCAAATTTGGTGCATAAACACGTTAGAAAAACGTATTTAAATTACCAATGGTACCCAGATAGCCCAGTTTTAGTACGGTCTGAATTTCGCACAATGGTACACGAGGGCTATCTGCACTAACCAACCCTAATTTTGCAGTGTAAGACTGAAGAAAAGGCAGCTAGTCATTACCACCCACTACCAACTCTTGGACTATTTTACCAAAGAATACTGGGGTTAACCATCACATTATAACATTCCCATAGCTGAAAGGGCAAGCATGTTTGGTGTGACAGAGATTCAAATTTGCGACCCTCTAATTACGAGTCAACTTTCTCAACCACCTTAATTACATCAACTATTGTACAAATTTTAAAAATCCTCAGAGTTAGGGTGCAGCTGTAAGAATAGAAAATTCCAATTCTCATTTCTTTGTAACTAAATATATTAGTCAAACTAAAATTCACTAACATCACCTTAAAATCACTATTATGGTTAATATTACCTGAAGTTCCATGTTAAAAAGTTTATTAAATATGTAAATTAACTTGAATGATGCTTTCTTACCTTTCCCGTAGACTTCACACCTTTCCAGATACAAAAGTAGCACATGATCCATCCCAAAAGTAAACATAATGCTAAGTCCCAGTTAATGTCTCCAATCTCTTCTATACCACTAGAAATCCTCAAAACTTTTCGTCTGTTCAGGATATAATAACATGTTCTAATTGATTTAAAAGCCATTTTGTGGTACAGTTCAATTTAATTTGGCTGTGTGAGAGTTGTAAGAATGTTGTGCACTTGTAAGCCATTTGTTTTAACAATAACGCTGGTCAAATTACATGTGTTTGGTCATTGTTATGCTGTATTTAGTGTCTCTTTCATCAAGTGCTAAGTACATAAAGATATGCCAAAACCTACAATTTTATATTATCAGCTATAAATAAAGAAACAAAACAAAATATCCTTACAAGGAATTGAAAAAATTCAGTTCAAATCAATTAACCTTTGAAAAACATTGCAAATTAACATTTTTCACTATTAACTTAAATATTTAATTTTACATGAAATATAGTTTATCTTTTGAAACCAGTTTGTTTTTACAGTAAATAACAATACATGTTTAATTCCTGAAGCTTGTTAGATTATCCAACAGAGGAACACAAACAAGAATGATGTTTTAAGTTGAGTAATAACTTCAAATTATTTTCACTTCAACCTTTCTCTGCTCCACACAAACTTTACATTTTCCAGACAAAGATGAATTACTGGACTTCGATAAGACAATATTTCTGGTTACATAATGTGAGAAAATGTTTGAAATCTCCATTTGGAGAAATTTAGACAGCAAATTCAAACTAACAACATAAATTCAAATAAAATTTAAAACTACTGATTCACATGTCTGACATTACAATGAAAAATATTTAAAATAAATCATAAATGTGGTTACTTACTCCCAGAATTCAGTGGCTGGATCCACATTTTCAATGGATCCATTACTAGAAGAGTTTCTAACATGAAGGAAATCCTTTGAGGTCTGGTTGGTAATATTCAAATTCTCACAAGGTACATGATGCACCAAGCAATGTGGAGTATTCCATTGATTCTGGCAAGAAGCCCATGGCAAGTGACTGTTTAGAGAATGAAAGAAGTAGAGGAGAGCCCAGGCCAGAATAATGATGTAATAAATATTGGATAAACAGCATATAACAGTTGTGCCAAACCCAACTCCTGATATAAACAAGAAAACAAACAAAGACATAGAAGCAGTTTAAACAGAATATTTACAAGAGTTGGAATGAAATACTCGATATAATGCTATATTATTGTCCAATTTTGACTCTCACTTGATCACTGCAAAATGTCAAATGGTTATTTAACGAGTTTTCAACTGATTAATATTAGTATAATTTGAAACCTTAACTAACAATTTAACAATAAATTATAGAACTATTAATACATGTATTTAAAGATAGTTATATCAACTCTCATATTTAAAAGAAGGTAATATAACATAATCTCCACACTTTGAATTACACGTTTCTAATTTCATATTTATGTTGAAAACAAACATCCAATGCAAAGACAAGATTTCAAATTGTGGATTAATAAAAGACATCTTAGAAACAGGAACAATTGCAGGTGTATGACCCACAAGGTAGTGGGGATCATTACCCCCCTTAGAGAAGAGATTATAGCTGGTATGTAGATTTTTTTAAAAACTGATGATTGATTCACAATTTTAATTGGTATAGACATCAAGTTTTATCATGTTATTTATATATTTTCATGTAATTCATTATAAGAGATGAAAAAGCAATTTCTAAAAAAATGTTTTTGTTATAAATAATAGTTCACATAAAATTATAGCATCACTGCAATTTGTTACACTACATAATTTAAACACTGTTCATTAAGATTAAAATATTCCAACAGGTGCAGGTAGACAGTTGATAACCATTTCAAATAAGGAACACAGTGAGCTAGAGCACATCTATATCTTTAGATTTACCATTTCCACACAATACATGTTCCTTTGTATCATTTGTTATCATACAATACCTCTTGTTGTTGTTTTTTCAATAAAATTTAAAAATTTCAGTTGTGCTTAGATTTATAAACAAAAAGTTTTCAAAACACAAGGATAACGAATAAATTTTAATTATTAGGTACGTGTTTCAAATGATACAAAAAACCTCTAAACAGATTTCTACAAACCAACTATTTTTAGACAAAGATTTCCTATTTTATGTTAAAAAGTTAAATGTTAAAAAATGTAAATATTTTATATCCATTTCTATTACTTTAATAGATTACTTATCACTTGTATTTAGTTTTAAAAGCACATTCAAAATTATTAGCATCTGAAATAATAACAATGTACATCTTTGATAAGTTGTATTTAGACTTTAGTTATTGATGTTATTACCCATTTAATTTAGAAGTAAACAAAACATCCTTGCTCAGAGTAACCATAAACACTGGTTATGAAAACCATAACATAACATATAGGGACAACAACAGACTTTAAAATGCATCTTGGAACAACTGTTATGGGTATTAACACATCTTCACCTTGGAAGGTCAAAAAATTGTTCTCTGCTCATCAATAAAAGTGTTAATACCCACACTAATTTTTTCCGAGATACATTTTTATTTCAGGTGGGTTTCTTGTCATCTACTTGTGTAGATATACTGTCCCATCCTCAAAATTAAACTAAAGCTATTAACCAAAAGTAATTAAATAAAACCTTAAATATGGCCATTATCGCTCATACAGTTACCAAGTTTTTTCTTAAACTGAGCTGTATTTACTGCTTCTACAATATTCAAAGGCAACTTGTTCCAATCACCCTGTTAGAAAAATAAAACTATCTTATCTTGAGATGACTCCTACCCTGTACTTGTGTCCTCTAGTCATACCATTCTCACTGTTAAGTGTGAAAGGTGATATATCAAGACTCGATTTCTTTAACAACCTAAAATAACCTCAATCAGATCTCCAACTTTTCTTTGTTTCAAGTAAAAACAGAGGTTTTAACCTCCCTTCATATGGTAACCCCTTCCATCCTAAGCACCATGTGGTAACACTTCTCAAAACCCTTTCTAATATTTATTTCTTAGGTAAGAGACCAAAGACTGAAAACAATACTTCATATGCATCAGTGGACTATACAATGAAACTATATGCTCTTTAGACCTATGTATCCTATTTGGCCAACCACTAACAACAACACACTGCTTGGATGGCTCAAGAGATTGATTAACCATTACACTAAGATCCTTTTATTTCACAACATTGTTGAGGTTATTCCTGTCTAAATTGTACTTAATTCAAATTACGATAATGTAGATGCATTATTTTGCATTTATTACAATTTAAACCAATCTACTTGGTAAATGGTCCAAATCCTCTTGTTATAGAGCACAGCATTCTTGCAGCCATCAACACTCAAAACCTTAACATCATTAAGCAAGAAAATACAATTGATATGTGCAGAAGAAACCAAGTTTATTTTCTTTAATATCATGCAAAAACAAAATGATTTACTGAACCTAACCTTTCAGTTATACATACCAAGTTATTTACAAGGTCCAGCAAACCTTAAAAGCTCAAATGTGAAGAATAACAATGAAAAAAACATTGTATAAAGTAGATAAAGTGCCTAAAACTTTAATATCAACCAAATATAATAAATTCTAATGGTTATGCTCATTTGCATACTGGTCTTATCGAATAGAAGCAATAGGAAAAGTTTAACAAACAATATTGGATAAAAAAACAGCCTCAAAACACTGTTTGGAAAAATGTTTAGCACAAAACACTGCAAGCCAGATGATTAATATATCATGCAGTATAGACCAAGGTATTACTAGATCTATTTCTTAACCACTACTAATCCAGAAAACTACATTTTAAAGGTAAAAATTATTTAAATGTTTGCAATGAGTTGTACTTAAAGCCTACAATTACCATAACTTTGAAATAAAACAATGTTTCTAGTATCTCTGAAAAATACTTTTCTCCAGTAAATGGCTTTTGTTTAAGCAATTTAAGTGAACACAAAATTATCTTCATTTATTTATTTTAGAACAAACTCACACTGGACTGTAGGGAACCATACCCCCACATTTTAGCATTGCATGTCTGCACATTTACCAATGTCCGACCAAGAGTAATGAAAGAACAGGATATTTTTTGTTTTAAAGATAGAAGGGAGATACCGAAGAAAAATAAATAGTGGTTAATAAAATAAAAAGATGAATTGAACAGTGGCTGTTCATCTAGTTGCAGAAGTTAGTTTTGTACTAGCCAATTGAAATTAAACAGAAAGAGCTATACTGAAACAGAGTATAATGAAATATACATAAACTTTAAACATTTTGTTACATAGGGTTATAATTACTTTTTTTTGTTCCTGGGAAGAAAGTGTCATTTTTCAATTGCTTATGCCTGAAAAGACCTATTTTTTCCCCTGAACTTTGCTTTTGTGACCTGGGAGTGTATAACCAAAACATGAAGGGAGACTGTATTTGGGGGCTGATACTTGAAAGTGATTTACATTACAGTTGCAAATCTCGAAAAACTACTCACTTCTAAACATTTTCGTTAATTTTCATAAAATTTCAGTACAAATACATGTAAATCTTGATTCATATGTTGTTTTATCCAGATCTTATATAAATGAAAATGTGCAAGTTTGCCTGTTTTTACATAGAAAATAAGTTAATTTCTAAATTTCATTATCCAGGTCCAAAATCAAAATTTGAAGAAAATAATGGCCATTTTCTGTACTTTTACAGCATAAGCAATTAAGAAATAACATGCACTACCCATCAACAAAATTTGTTACATAGTGTAATGAAATAACAATGAGCAGTTTGAAATTAGTAGATTACAAATTAAAATTACTGGTAAAACTTCACATGCAACTTCTTGATAGCTCCCTCAGCAAAAGGAACGAAACAATTATTTTACAATTACAGAACTAAGAAGGGGTGGTATAGGGTATCTACATACAATGCACTTGCTTTGATATTAAAAAATTTCTAATATTCGTTAATATGCAATTCCTGTCTGTTTTCCAAGACTAACTAGCAGAAAATGAAAGTTTTACCAAACAGTTAGTTGGTTTCTAGATCTATTGCTGCCAAGCTAGGTTTCTTGGCACAAACTGAAATACTTAGTGGTTGACACACAGACTTCAATACTGTTAATCACTGTTACTCTTGCTATGTATACATTTACACAGTAAGATTTACTTAAGCAGTTAACATCTGAAATCTTAGTGTTAATATATTTTAAATCTTATTCAAGCCAACAGAGCTACGAATGCACTACCTAAAGTTCGTGACTGTCTACTAAAGAAATACTGTCAATTAGTATTAATAATTCACTAGCTATATTGAGAAAAGTAAACATGTAAGTACCTAAACACTTCTTGACAAATATCAGCAAACTAGCACATATAAATATCATATTGCTTCTGTAAGAATTCAACAGTTTGTTTGCCATGATGAGAAATAACACCAGCAATGTGCCTAACAAAGATCCTACTACAAAGAACATTAACAAAATCAAGCAAATAGTACTTGTTACTTCTGCTATTCCTTTTATCATAACTTTCTTTACAAAATTTCTTGAAAAAGGTGCACTCTTACACTGAAAAATAACTAACAGAACAAACTTCTGTTATTTATTGAAAGAATTCTCTTATACCTCAAGGAAAGTTATTTTGAATAAAAAAACTTGTCTATATAATGAAGAATGGTATAACATTCCCCAGAAATATGGTAGTGAATTCATTTGTTCATCAGAAGAAAAACATGTTTTGTTTTTATCCTTTCAATTTTGTTTAATTAAATAAACATTCTTTAAAATGTTGCGTCGTATTCTAAAGGTAAAATGATTTCTACAAGTGTATTACACAAGTCTACTTTTATAACAAGAGATTCATGCAGTATAAATATAGAATAAATCAAATTTTAGCTAAAATGACCAACTAAGTCTCAAAAAAACTGACCAGACATTCAATGTAAAGTGTAGAATAATTATTGTTTTGATGTGAATGAATTTTGATTAAAATTAGTTTGTAAATAAAACAGACAAGTGTTCCGTTGAAACATGTATCATGTACCACCATAAAAATCACTTAATTATGCATATAAATTATTTGCCTATTTAACATTAAAGGTCATCCTTAAGTAATGTCCATTTTTAAGGTTCAGAAAAAGAGAAAGGATTTCAAATGTTTTTAATGTTATTTAATCAATAATGTATGTTCCATTATTATTATTATTAATTACTTTTTGCCAAATATTTAAAAGCTTCTGAATGATGTTTTTATAAAATTCTTAGGATTTGGAGGAAAAGAATGTAGAAAGGGTAATTTTTAACATATTCACGTGTTCCAAGCTCTTTTCCATCAAGATAATTCTGCAAACTTTGGAATAGATGACAACCAGATGTGGCAGGTCTGGAGAATAAGGAAGGTGTGAAAGTTTTTCCTGGTCTAGCTTTTCAATCTTTGTAGATGCGATTCTTGTTGTATGGTGCCCTGCACTATCGTGGTATAACACAACACCTTTATGATTGATCAAAACAGGCCTCTTTTCTTGCAGTGGAACATTCAAGCACTCTAATTGTTGACAGTAGAAGTCTGATACAATCATTACACTGAGTGGCAACAACTCAAAGTGGATCATACCAACAATATCCCAAGGGATGCTTAACAAGACTTTTCTGGGGTGAAGGTCCATTTTGGACTTGCTTTAATCAGTTGACCTGCACTGAGCCAATGTCTGCAGCTCTTAACATGTTTATATATCCATTTTTCATCTCCAGTCACTAAACTATCCAAGGAAAATGAGTTACATTCATGAGAGTGCAGAGAAGTGCACTGTCCACTCTTGCTCTAAGGTTGGCTTCTGTTAAATCATGGGGGGGACCCATTTTCCAAGTTTTAACACCTTTCGAAGCTGTTGCAGATGATGGTAAACTTAAATAGGCTTAATTAAGCTTCTGTGCTAGTTCTTCAACTGTTACAGTACAATCTTCATCAAGTGTAGCCAGCAGCAAGTAATCATTAAACTCAATAGGATAATTTGAACATGGTGCATCACTTAAGCTGTAGTCACCTGAACTTCTGAAATCACCTTTGACATTTTCTTTCATTGAGAGACTCCAGACCAAAAACACCTTGAGTGTTGTGTTTTTTTGTGCTACTGCCTTTTTTAAACTCAAAGCATTATATGCCTAATGTGATCCTCAGACACATCCATCCTCATAAGGGTTTATTTGATTAATCATCTGAAAATGCAGAGTTAGGTTAGTTTCTTTTTTGTCTGAAGATTTTTATGCACATCCTGCTATATATTTAAGTCATCAAAGCCTTCTACAAAGACAGAAGTGATGATGCATTGAGGTATGTTATACCACTAAGCTGAACTTTTGTTTCGTATAATGCAGGAGTACAAGTCATTTCTAATGAAGCCATACAATAATTTATGACAGTGTACGTGTTCAAGTTAAAAGAAACATTAAGGGCAAAATAAAGTAATTCATGATAGTTTATTTGGATTGGTCTTTGCATTATTTGTACTGGATGATTTAAAAGAACCTGCAAATAAAAGATGTTACAAACAGTATTCATGTGTGACCGACAAAAACATAAAATAAAAATTTTCCTTCTATTTTAAACATCTATTAAAAATAACTCAATATCCTTTAAAAGCAAACCAGCACTTTTAAAGACATTTACAGCTTAAGGTCAAACACATCCAGGGGCAAAACAATAGGGGTACAGATACTCAGGAGCTCAGGCTCTCAGCCAGAAGAATCCAAATGATTGAGAAAAAATATCAATATGTAATTTATTTTTCAGGGTCCTTCACCTACCCAGTCATTTTTTCTTGGCTGAACTTTGTACTTGAGAAAGTGCAATTCTACTGACCAAAAAGAACCATGTAGCAGCACTACCACCTACTGTCCACACTAAGATCAAATATCATTCTTATAATGCATCCACAGCTTAAAATTAGGAAAATAGTGTCACAACACCAATTAAAAGCTGACTCATCAGCTCAAATCAAAAGCTCTGCCACATCACAAGGGAACAACTATATAAAGCCAAATAGGTGGTACACGAGTTAATTCCTACTCTTAGAAGATACAGCGGCTTTAGCTTGTTTGCTTGCAATAGAAAATCCTGTGATATATTGGATTTAAAGGTCTCTCTACAATATGAATACAGCAGAAAAAGTGTAAACAAGAAGAGGAGGTATCACTGTCGGCCATAGAACTTTCTAAAATCAATGACTTCTTTCAATGTTTTAGGAAGCCCTACAACTTAAATGACAGAATGTTTTTTTAAGTAAAGAAAGATGGTAGGACTAATACTAGATCCACCAAGATTGAAATCAGTTTTGATAATAAACTTGAACCAAACCTTAGCACACACACACACCTCAAAAGTGAAGATAAACAATCTCACAAGTGGTAAGATAAGTACTTAATTACTTGCAAACTGTTTTGTTCTTCATGATGAGTAGCACCCATAAACAGAAGTAACACTCCATTAAACATTAACAACAGACAAGTAAATAAAAAATGTGTCAAATAATTCTATAAACTCAACAGGTTATTTCCATATGACAAACATCAAAGCACATGGAGTTTCTTTAATACATAAAACAGTATTATCACAAGGGTAAGGATTAATTTACTACACAAGTGGCTTTTTACCTCCCTCAGCTGGGCTTTATTATTGTAAGCCATGTTAGTGGTTTACTTATAGTGTATCTGTATATAATGTTGAATTTTGACAGAAAGCTATTTCAGAGCTAATTGCAGTAGTTTCTTATTTTGAAGTGACATTAAAGAGAAGGTTGCCAGTCAATACCACTCACTGTCAAATCATGGGTAACCCTAATAAAAAAGCAAGATTCAACTTTCATTTTTATAGCATACCTGTAACCCCAAAGTGCAGAAAATTTTATTTTTTCCCAGTAATGAGACAAACCACTGGAACTTTGATAGAGTCTACTATGCTAACCATTGGGCTGTGTACAGTCTACATATAAGTCAGAGGAATTTTAAATTTGAAATTAGTGTCATCTAAGAAACGAAGCTGGGTATCACAAAAAAAAAATAATTGATACTTATTTTGCATTCTAGCTGTGACAATTACATAGAACCACAGTCTTTTCCAATCACTCACAGACAAATTCAGCATCATTCAAACAAAGATGCTTATTAGTGCAAGTAATGAAAATCTCTTCAAGGAAGCTGAAAACTGGTCAAGCATTTTTAACAACCATATTGTTTCTAATTTTTCTGGACAACTGATCTCACTTCAATCATAAGTACTAAACAGTTGAAAGTAAAACGACTTGGCCAACTTTTCAACAATAGTGCAATATCACCAAGCTTGTACTCTTCCCATTTCCCACCATCTTAATAACTAACAAATGTTGAATGCCTTTTTTCAAGGCAAACTACACTATTATTAAGAATGACATACATAATGCTATGGGAGAAAAAGTGAATTAATAATATGCAGAGAAGATTAAAAGGGCAGAGGCTCATTGGAAAGAAAAAAAATTCACTTTTCAAGCATCATAAAGACTATTTTTGTAGTGGGAAGTTAGTGGAAACTATAAAAACTGTGGATAGAAAGCCACAAGAAGCAAACATACTCTTTTTATTCCTACTGGCTTGGAGAAAGTAAGATATAGAATCAGGAATGTCTTCAACAGTTATGGTTAATTTTTCATGACTGACAGAAAAGGGAACCCTCAGAAGGTGGCTGGACAATTTGCTTTAACACTGCCATGGCTCTACTCAAAAAGGCATTGTGAAGTACATGCTGAAACAACCTGCAAATAAGTATAAATATACATATCACTGCTGGGAATTGTTAATATTCTGAAATGAACATAAACCGAGAGCAGATGACTGACTAGTATGCAGAATGGAAGGCATATGGTAACAAATTTAAATTTCAAGATCTAATACTGATATATACATGGAGGTAGAAAATGCATTATGCTCATATACCACAAAATGTTTTACATATTACACTATGAAAAATAAATATTTAACATTTTATGTTACATGTTTAATATATAAAACAATCATGACTTTCATTAAAGTTTGGAAGGGCTGGGTTGGGACAAGGTCCTGCACGATGGCTTACCTTTTTCTACTTCCACCACTGCAAACAATGATTACCAAAATGTAATGCCCCCCTGCACTGTGGTATTTTGATAAACTGCAACATTTTTGATGAGCCAGTGTCTCTATTAAATCATCCATGTGACACTACTTTCTTATTTGCTTTTGATTAATTGGATTAGCAACTACAAGCTGTTGAAGCAACTTAGCACAACATCAACATACTTTTGAGTAAAAAAAACATTTTCCCCTTCTTTTTGCGAGATAAAATTAATTCCAGAAGTAACGTTAAAGAAAAACAATTTCTGAAAATGTCCTGAGGACTTCGTGAAACTCCAAAATTATACAATTGAGAAATATAATAATTCTCCATTGCATAAATATTTCTGTTAAATATACACAACTGTTCAAGTTAGTGCAAGTGTTAAGATTCAGATGGTTTAAGTACAGCATTTGTGTTAAATTTAGTTACTTTTAGAAGTGATAATTTATGGCAGTCTTGTTTAGAACACTGAGCAAATTATACTTTGTGTAGTCCAACTGTTGTGATTTGATGTTGTGTTACTCAAATTTAGTAAATTAAATCAAAGAAATATTCAGAAATGTTGTATCAATGTCTAGTAGTGTGTGAAATGTTTGAGGCTGCTGTCTCTTTACATGTAAGTAACTTGTTTAAAAACATTATTTTAAAACAAGTGAACTATATACTGCTTGTTTATTGTCAAACATTTATCACCAACGAATACAGACACCTACTGAAAAGCATCCAGCCCATCCACACACAAAAACCTGAGAATTTCCTTTCACATTAGAATGGTTTTACCCGTAAGGATATAAAAAATCATGAGGTACACTGCACATACTGAAACAACCTTTGGAACAGTTATAAACATAATTCACAAAAGAAAAAATAAAAGCTTGAAAACCTTAGCATTAAGGCAAGTAGGGAAAAGCTCAAGTTGGTTTTGTCTTTGAAAGCTATCTGAATTCGTTTTTACTTTATTTATAAGCTACACATTTACATTTGACCTTTCTGCTTATACAACTGAGTTTTCTTAGGGGTGAAATTGACGTTTCTTTTTCATAAGATGGTATACAAAACTTCAGTCCAATTTTCAACTTAAGAAACGTTCTTTAACTCAAGGGAATTCAAACTGCCGTGCACACATTTAGTGTGCAGTCTTGATGCTCGATAAACATCAACTGTAGAGAGTTTGTTTCATCCAATAAAATGACCAATATTTTATTTTTGTTTTTAATTAAGCACAAAGCTACACAATGGGCTATCTGTGCTCTGCCCACCACAGGTATCGAAACCTGGATTGTAGTGTTGCAAGTCCACAGATATACCGCTGAGCCACTGGAGAGAACCAATATTTTATCAATATAATGTTTTGTGCTGAATAAAAACTCTTTCAAAAAAAGATAATTTTGACTTTATTGTACATCCAATTGGTTAGATTCTTAAGTTTTCAAAATTAAATTAAAACCCTAGGTATATACAAAACAAGACATCAATATATAATTTATTTTTCTTCAAAGACTAAAATTAACATTTTAAAGATTTATAGATATTTAAAAAATTTGACTTTTATAATAAAAAAATTACAAATATGCAAACATATCATAGCTATATAAACCAATAACCAGCTCGAGAAATAAAATAAGTAAATGCTGCAAAACGATGTTAGCCAATGCTATCAATCGAGATACGGCCTGCCATGGCCACATAGTTAGTGTTCTACTCGTTGTCTGAGGGTCGCAGGTTCGAATCTCCATCATACTAAACATGCTTGCCCCTTTTAGCTGTGGGAGCGTTATAATGTTAAGATTAATCCCATTATTAGTTGGTAAAAGAGTAGCCCAATAGTTGGTGGTGGATAGTGATGACTAGCTGCCTTCCCTCTAGTCTTACACTGCTAATTTAGGGATGGTTAGCACAGATAACCCTCGTGTAGCTTCGCGAAATTCAAAACAAACCAATAGAGATGCTTTTTTTTTATTATTATTTCGCCAAAGCTACATAAGTGCTACCTGCATTAGTCGTCCCTAATTTAGCAACGTAAGACTAGAAGGAAAGCAGTTATCATTTTTGTGCTACTTTTTTAACAGCGAATAGCAAGTTTGACCGTCATATTATAATGCCCCCACGGCTGAAAGGGCAAGCGTGTTTGGTGTGACTGTGATTCAAACCCACGACTCTCAGATAATGAGTCGAGCACCCTAACAACCTGGCTGTTCCGGGCCAATCCATACAAAGAGAATAAAAGGTTCGAATCGCTATAGTAATTTTATTCGCCATGGTTAGTAAAATAGTTTAATTCGTACACCGTTAACTCTCGGTTAATTGTCTCGAGAAAACTTAAAATACAGAACTGCACATAATATTTCCTATTACCTTTAAAAAACGGGCAAATATTCCAAACGGTTATTCCTCCTTGGCTGGTGTACTGACCAAGGGCTATCTCGAGGAAAAACATCGGAATGCCGCCAGTGATGATGCAAATGAAATAGGGTATAAGAAACGCACCTACAAAAATTGAAAACAAAACTTGTATAATAATTAGTCAAACACTTAAACTATAATGTATAAATATCGTTTATCTTTTACTCGTTCTTAATACTATAATAAAACATATCGTAATTTTAGGTACTGACTTTAGTAACAATTAATACCAAAATATGTCAAAGTTTCCAAAGACAGCAGTGCTTTTTAATACACCTCCAATAAAATATTAGCCTGCAGGAGTTTCTTCACTACACTCCCTTTCCCTACTCGCACTCTTGTAATAGAGATAAGGGAATATCAACATGTTTTCTAAGCTTGCACCAAATCGTGTCGTCCAACTATCCAAATCACAATCAGTTGACCCTCTGTGGACAAGACTATACCTACACCACATAACGAATGCATTTTGATGTGACGAAACTTTTATTTATTATTGTAAAAAACACTGGCAAACAGCCAACAGTAGAAGTGTGCAAAACTTACATGGTATATTGTTTCATGAGCCGAGACTATATTTCAAAAGTGCCGTATAGTTACCGCCCAATTAGCCTGATCAACTGCACTGGGAAAATATTAAAGTGTGATCAGCAATAGGTTATCAACGTGTCTAGAAATTACATCTCAACTACCCGAAATTCGAAATGAATCCGAAGATCCAGGCAAACAGGAGACTACCCGGTTAGATTAAGGGAAGCAGTAATAGTTTCAATAACACTGAATGCATTGTCAACTGCTAACAAGAACATTCGTTTTCTCGAGGGCTATTTGCAGTGGTCATTACCTACTTAGAGTCCCACCACCGTCACGTTATAGCGCCACCTGACTAAAGGGGTAAGTACATACGCACACATTTATTTAACGCTACAAGCCCCAAATTCCAGCAAAATCTTCGTGCTAGAACAAACCATATGTGGCCGTGACCGCAGAGGCCAAGGTAACCAGTACAACAATTTTTGGCAAAGGAAACGATCAATTGTCTTCATATAGAAAAAGGCCTATTATTTACGTTTGTTGTTACTTCTATCGATGATCAATTGTGTTAAACGATCTTTAAACTTTGCGGAGCCTTTATTTTTGCTTTTCCATTCTTTGTTCTACACATTCGTGCTTACTCTAACCCCCCTTACGGAAGGATAAAGCTTATTATGGTGTGCAAACACACTACCTCAAATAAATAAGCTTGCGCCAGCCATATTTGCTTTGCTTGCAAGTACTCGCAAGAATCGCCTATCGGATGACTTTACAAAAACGTTCGGTATCGGCAAATTTTCGATTACGTTGTGTTACGACATGATGAGAATAAATCAGTTATTCATTAAATGGAATGAAAATTAAGTAAGAATATGCCGCAAACAACACGTAACCACACAACAGAAATCAGGACACCAAAAGACAAAGAAGTTTATTTTTGAAACTTGAAATGTTATGCAAAGCACATACAAGAAAAACGAACAAAGTACCTGTTTTTGCTTTGGTTAAAATAACTACCAAATTATTTTCTCGCACATTATTATTTGCTATTCATTTTAATCAAAACATTTAGTGAGGTAAAGAAATAATCGATTTCTATGCAAAAAAGCACTTGATAATCTAATTTAAACAACTCAGGGTATTTAAAATCATTTTCATCGAAGAAACGTCGGGTACTCTGTTAGTTAATCATAAGAAACAAACCTCCTACAACTGGCAATTAACATTCATCATTTGAGTAAAATATGTGTAATAAAAGGGGTAAATATGTAAATACAGTCCCAACAGGTTAATATTTTAGTAAACGTACAGGACTGTCACACAGAGTTGATATTATCAAAGTGATCATTTCGTATTAAATGTTCAGTGTTTTAATATATGGACAAGACTCAATGAAAGGAGTATTCGAACGAATACAAATCCTAGCATTCGAGAATCGAACTAAATACTGAAAAATTTAAGCCGACAATCATGCAGGAGGAGGATGTTATTATTGTCCCAGATTTTCCAAGGTCACCGACCTAAGTACCGAGAAGGATATCTTGTTTGCTTGAGGGCTACCTGCACTGGCCATTCCCAGTTTAGCAGTGAAGATTAAAGAGAAGGCACCACTTTCCACCAGCTCTAGGGATACTTTTACCAACGAATAGTGAGATTGATCAACATTTTAACGTCCCCCATGGACAAAAAGGTAAGCATAATCGGTGACTGGGATTCCCGCTGATTGAACGTTAAGCGCCCTAACCACCAGTCCATGACAGCAGTAAGTCAAGTGGATAATATAACGTTAGAAAAAGGGTTTCGATACTTATGATTGCAGCATTACAGAGAGCACACCGATTAACTTAATGTTTAACAAACAAAAAGCTGTAGTCGTGAAAATTGCATTTCCTCATTTGTTTTCTCAATTCAATAGAAAAATTACTGTGAAGGTGCTTTGGTATAAATTAACTGGAAAATTAGTAAACAAAACTAAAGATCATGCATTTGTATGCAACATTTGCATTTAATCTTAAGATAGAGTATAGCAAAGTGCGACACTATTCAACTATTACATAACTAATTAAAAGGAAAAAATAGCACCAGTCATGTTTTGGATATCCAGCTCCCGATATTCGATCAGGTTCAAATATTTTTAGATAGATCAGAAGATTTGGTAATACATATTGAAAATGTGCTACAAACCTAGGCTATCACAGTATAATATTCAACTCGTTGCTTCGTCATTGTTTATCATTACTAAAAAAGATGTACGTGGAGATCATAATTTTACATTAGTGAGCCATCTCTGAAGGTTCTTAAAAAGAGGCACGTGGCGGCGGGAGACGTTGCTTTATACCTCTGATCCTTTGCCAGACTAGATGACTGTTGCTTTCAATGCCGTGTGTACCCGTGTCATGCCCTAGCAACACTAATAGTTGGGCGCGGTGGTTACTTTAAGCAAAATAACGACTATCTGTACTATAACAACCAGGGTTCCAACTCTTACATACCAAAGAGAGTGGTGCCCTGTTTAAAAGCACCTAAGAGCAAAATGATGCAACATCCATTAGGTGTGGTGCAAGTGTCATCCCTATGTCATATTGTGAAATAATTTATTGATGGAAGTGTTAACCGATAAAATATATTACAAAATTAACAGCATATTGCAATGGACATTGCATCAGATAGTACAGATATTTGAAAATTATGTATAAACAGTGACTTCCTGAAATTAAAAAAAACTATTTCAGAGTTAAATTACAAATCACTAATAGTTCACATTGGACTTTTAAAGATGCAATTTCGAACTATCCTGTAGACTTTTGTTAACGATACTTTCATCTTATACAAATAATGTACTCCATCAAAAGTAACTACTAAAAGAAAAAACACTAAACTTCCATTCTCTAAGTATTTTTGATGTATTCAGCGAGTTACAATTCGGTGCAAGAAGAAAGTGCCCATGGTTCTGTTTTAAAAGTGGAGCTCATCGCATCTATGAAAGAAATTAAGAAAAATTTTGATGACGAGAAACCTGCTTGAAATAAAGTATTTCAGAACGGCTGAATTCCTGTTGAAACGTTGTCCGTGCATTTAAGCCTACAAGTAAGACTAGCCTGTAACAGACGTTAAGCAAATTAAAGCAATTTGTAATTAAGTGGACTAGATTTTACAAGATAATCCAAAACAACACGTTACAACGATAGGATGGATACACATCTTGGTCCGATACAAAACTGAAAAAAAAGCTAAACGCTATAGTCATTAACAAACTACAGTCTTTAGAATTGGTTTAATGCCCTGGAAATCAGAATTTTTACTGTAACATGCGACAAATTAGCTCACACGATATAAAACCTGTTATATGACAAGTTGATAACAGCAGTTTTTAATACTTGAACTAAAATATTCAAGTTAATTCCATTTTCAGCACGTTGGAAAATAAGCCTTATTGTTATATCATTAAGAGTCAGGTAATTAAATTTAAGAGCAAATACAGATTGTATGATTTTAAACTTTGTTTTAACTAATATTTAACAAATTAGAGTTATGAAAAATTTGCATATTTATTCATTTTACGTTAAGAGCATACTAGCACTGCTGTAACTTTAAAGAATATTTAGAAAAATACGAGGACCAACAATTAGTAAGGTAACGGTGAATCAGTGAAGCATTGCTTTATAGTTGTTTAATATTGTTTTAATAAATGTTGGAATTCTCACGATGACATTAAGAATCTGAATATTGAGTAACTTATCGTTGGCGTTGACGCTTATTTACTGTTCCAACTCTACTCAAAGGAAGTTTTGCAACAGCACAAACAAGGACTTTCGTTTGGTTTTCCTCTACGACTTCAAACTCAGACGAAGAGCTGCCGAAACTACACGGAACATCAATCAAGCATTCAGCCATGGATCTGTTACTGATCGATTAGTTCAACGTTTGTTCTAAAGGTTTTGACATGGAGTTGAAAAGTCTTGAAGACCATGAAGGTCGTGGAAGGAAGCCATTCTTAGATGAAAACACACAAAGGGAAGTTAAGACAGACCCTCACACAACAGTATGCGAGATTACAGAAAAGCTAGGAACAAGCAAATCAAAAACTGCCAACCACCCGAATGCAATTGGAAAGATGAAAAGGTTGGATAAACGAGTTTCGTATAAAATGACTGAAAATCAACAAAATCAAAAGTTATGAGAACTGTGAAGAATGACGCTCCAGAAACTAAATGAATTGGGGATCGAGGTTCTGCCTCATCCACCTTATAACCCAGATATTTTCTGTACAGTTTATACAATGTAACACAAATTTGGTTGATGGGTAGTGCGTGTTATTTCTTAATTGCTTATGTTGTAAAAGTAACAAAAAATGGCCATTATTTCTTTCAAACTTTGCTTTTGAATCTGGATCATGAAATTTAGAAATTAACCTATTTTCTATGTAAAAACAGGCAAATCTGCACATTTTCATTTATATAAGATCTGAATAAAACAATATATGAATCAAGATTTACATGTATTTGTACTAAAAGTATACAAAAATGTTTAGAAGCGAGTAGTTTTTCGAGATTTGTGACTAATGTAAATCATTGTCACATATCAGCCCCCAAATATAGTCTCGGCATTCGACTTTGCTAGACCAAGATCTCTGATCAAGTCACTGAGGTCTCTTTGGTTGAGTTAGTATGGGTTTCTCTCACCAGCTGCACCTCTGAAATTGTAATCTGTATCGTCAACGTCTACCTTCTCTTCCGATTTGCTGCTCTCTTCTGAGGATGGCTGTTTTCTCTCTATTGGAGTGGGTACAAGGAGTTCAGGGCAGTGTGGCACTGGGAGCGATGGAAGGTCTGGATACATGATAGCAAATGCATTCTTGCCAGCCCGACGTTTGCAATGGTCCACCATGCAGACGTAGCAATTGCTTGAGTGATCAGTGGGTTCACGCCAAATTCTAGGAATTTGGAAATCCATGGCTGTCTTTATCCCCTTTGTACCATCCTGCAAAAGAACAAAATATTGTTATTATGAAGAATAAATTTATTTCACCCAAAAATGATATATAAGAGGTTCATGCAAAATATTGTAATATTTTTTCTATACGATTGCAAATTAAAAAATAAAATTTAAATTTTAAGAGATAACATTTGTATAATATAAAATCTTACTATTCAAGCAAGCAAAAATTGTCCGTCTTACCTTTTTGACTATTTTCGCAGCGCCCGCAGGTAAAATGAGGTGTCCAGGGTTTGTCTTGATCCCCAAACATGTTGAAATACGATTTGTATTCTTCACACATTTTTGCAGATGCTGTTAGAGTACGTTTTCGCTCTTGTCTTGAAATTAGCCACATATAGCAAAATGCGTCTGGAGAATGCTAGTAGCTTCGAGATGCCATTTCTGATAAAATCAGCTAGGTCTTCGTGTTCAATTGGGCAGCTAGAACTAAGCTGAAGTGGTGAGCCCCTTATATATATTACTGTGGAAAGTTCTAAAAAATTATCAGCTGGTCAGCACTGAATTTACCTGGAATGTTCTGGAAAATAGGTAAAATTTGAAAATTTCATTACCCAGGTTACAAAAGCAAAGTTTGAAGAGAAAAATGAAAAAGACCTATTTACTTTAGGCATAAGCAATTGGGAAATAACACTTTCTGCCCAGGAACAAGAAAAAGTAAAAATTTTGTTACATAGTGTTCTCGTTTTGTCAAGCACTTTGACAACTTTTTAAACAATAAATGTTTTCAAAACGAGGCAGCTGCAGAAGAAGCTTTCAGGGTTCTCATTGGCCATAAAAACTCTGACGTAACGGGAATAAACAACATCGTTACACGTTGGCAAAAGTGTGTTGAAACAAATGGTGCTTCCTTTGATTAAAGCATGTTTTACAACGTTAATTTATACTTTTCCAAACCTCGCAGTTCAAAAATGGCATTTATTTCTGAAGAACCTAATATTAGCCATGAAACTGTATAAACATGGTTATTTTTCTACTATTCACGGTATTTTTAGAGAGATTTCCGCGTAAACGCCATTTGAAAGTTAAAACAGTGTACAAGTGAAGTCAGCTTGCAAAAGCGTTAAAAGAAATAAAATAATTTGTTACCGTTGTGTTGACTGGAATTCAAATTATCTTGACCATATAAAATAAAAGCCACTCAACAAAAGAACATTACAGGAGTGTCACTCTTTCGATACAAAAAGAGAATAAATATCTTTCATTTATAAACTAAGCCTAAATGTACAATATTTATAGATCACAAAGTGGAGAGTGTGATTTAAAGTGACTTTCAAACACTTTTATCTCATTAAATGTAGCGTCATGTAGAAATGACCACGAACAAAATATGCTAAATATACATTGTTAATTAAGTTAAATAATCAGCCGGTAAAAAGTAAATAATAGTTATACCCCTTCTCCCAGCATCTAACACACCCAGTCGATGAATTATGTCCAGTATTTCTGTATTTGGTGCCTAGCATGTAACAGTCGTTTTGTACGTATGAAAAGGTAAAACTTTGGTAAAAAACAGCAGAAGTAGTGTAGTAGTTTACTAAACGTTTCGGAGGACAAATACGTTAATACATATTATAAATCAACCGAGAAGGAAGCGGAAACGTTTTACAAATCGATTAGAAAACTTTTACGCTGTTTGTAAAGTTTGCAAAATTTTGGAGGGGAGGTGTTGAATCACAAGGAGATTAGACATTTGTAAAACTAATACAGCTGCTAAAAAATACGATTGGTTTGTTTGTTTTTTGAATTTCGCACAAAGCTGCTCGAGGGCTATCTGTGCTAGTCGTCCCTAATTTAGTAGTGTAAGCCTAGAGAGAAGGCAGCTAGTCATCACCACCCACCGCCAACTCTTGGGCTACTTTTACCAACGAATAGTGGGACTGACCGTCACATTATAACGCCCCCACGGCTGAAAGGGCGAGCATTTTTGGCGCGACCCTCAGATTAGGAGTCTGAACAATATGAACAAAATATATTCGTGTCATTTAAGGAGAAAACAAACAGTGACAAAATGTTACGTTACAGACATTGACAAAGCGTTAACGGTTTTTTGTGGTATATTAAACACTCGAATTTTACGTGAGAAGCCAAGTGATGCTAGCACGAGCTCGTTGGCAAACTGCCAGATTTAAAATGAGTCACTCCCGAACATCTGGTATGCACTTTTACACTCATTTAATAAATAGAATAATCTACTAAGAAACCTTTACAGGTGTAGCAAAATATCTTGTCTGTTGCTTTATTTAAGCATTTAAGCCCTTTGGTGTAACTGTTCTTTATTCTAGTAAAGAAGTGTAACTTTCTTAGTATTACATTCGAAAGAAATGCGCTTATTTCCACTTGAAGTTCGTGATAATACTATTACTGTAAACTAGACTATCCCCTTAACAACAGGCCGGAAACATGCTTCTATCCAAGTATAGGCTGACGTTAGCACTTGAGAAAATTTGCTATGACGTCTTTGAACATTAAAGTGCGGTTGAAACGAACCGATTTTTTAATGTTTGCATTAGTAGTAATTAGTAAGGTAGGTAACAATGTGGACTTTTATTCTATTACAGTTACCAATTTTTAAAACTGAAACTCATAAGACAATTATTCACTTTTTCCGTGAACACGTGAAAAATAAACTTCTAAAAATGATGCCTATTGTAAATACGGTGATCAGTTTTAAGACTTAAAACTGGACCTTCCCACTCTTTATAGAGAACATTATAAATAATCAGTTACGTAAATAATAAATAAATATTCCTACATACCTCACTGCTGCTGCTGCCTTAACGAGCGATTTTTAAATCAATTTCTTATTACTCGCGAATTTATTGAAAATTCTTAACACGTGCAACTTCAGTTACTTTAAATGATACACAACCATCTTTAGATTCTCACTTGTAGACAGTAAGAATAGTGGATGAGTTACACTTCAGATTTATTTGAAGAAAGCTACACAAGTGTTATTTGGACAAGTCTTCCATGACTTCCAACTGATATTTCAACTTTAAAGGAAGGAAAGCTAGCCTAATATAATATTAGAATTTAACTTTCACTTCGCTTTTTTTTTTGTTATGATGAGCTCACGGTGCCAGTGTGAAAAGCAAATGTTTTGCAGTAACGGGACACAAACAGTGGGTACTCAGAGCAGAGCTGTCAACCTATTAATATATTTTTAGATTTTTTAAGTGAAAAATATACACAAATGTAACAGGCATGTAGAAGTTAAAACCATACGCACACGAAATTGAACTTGTGCAATAACGCAAGTGATTTATCACTTCTTGCGAGACTTACTGTATTTCTCTGCAAGTCTTTGCTTTCTTTAAGCACGGAAATTACACATTTTTTAAAACAAAATTAATGCGCGAGTTTTTTTTGTTTTTTTTTACAGGGTGTGTGAATACGAGTGGAGTCAGTTGTGCAAGAGCTAACGTGTTTGTCAGACCCACAATATGTTTAGTTAACCATTAGATTGGTACATGTACCTACCCCTAGGGGTAGAATACAAATGCTTGGAGGTAGGTGAAAGTTACTAACACCTGTTGACCCAAACTATGTTCGCAAAATGTTAACTGAACCTTTAGTAGAGTTTAGTTGGTTCGTTTGACTGGATTGCATATGTTGTTTGTGTAACAAGTTGTATGCATCAGATGTTCGTCGCTGGCTCAGAAGTATCCCTGGGAAGAAACTTTATGGTACTGGTATCAGTGCAATAAGCCACGCCCAATTTATCATAACCAGCGAGATAAGCGCTTTAGTAAAGCAAGGTAACCAAGTATGAAATCTTAAAGTAATATCACGTAGAATTAACGTCAATTGGTAAAATGTAGGCTGTGCTCCACTACACTTATTGATAAAGTTTAGAGAAAAGTTACTTTTAAATTTCACTATTGCTAGGGTTTTAATGTAAATAAACCACAATTATTTTACAGTAAGTGTCCGACTTGTTGGCGATAAATTCTGACAATATATTTTAATAAATACTCATAACAAGTTAAACTTGCGTACAAAATGTCTTTGCACTAAAGTATACCGTAGTTATATTCAAAACTAATTTTTTTGTCTATCAAAAGTTCACTTCAGGTTCGATTACTTTTGAATTCAACTGATATGATCAATTATTGTTGTCTGTTTCTTACTACACGATCTGCTATAAATTTACTTACGCAACTCCTGTGGAAACCACAGCTGTATTTGAATAACGGTTTCCTTTTAGTCAAAGCACCCCCTCCCACTGGGGTTCACATACTTTAAAACACCCTTTGACAATACAAAAGGGTTGCAGGTTCGAATCCCCGTCACACTAAACATGCGTCCTTTCAGTCGTGGGGTTATAATGTTCCGTCAATTCCACTATTCGGCAGTAAAAGAGTAATCTAAGAGTTAACTGTGGGTGGTGATGACTAGCTGCCTTCCCTCTAGTCTTACACTGCTAAATTAGGGATGGCTAGTGCAGATAGCCCTCAAGCTTTGTGCGAAATTAAAAACAAAAATACAAAATATTATCCTTATGATTATTGAACTGTCACCCATCACGGTTCAACTAATAATCATGCAATCTAACTTTCGTTTCACAGACTGTTTCCGACTTCACTTTAACTTGCGCTCACTTCTTCATCTATATATGTAGACTTCCCATCTGAGGCCTGGAACTTTATACAAACTACAAGACACTACGCTATAACAACACTCAGTTTAGGCAACGAGTAAAGTACAGAATATTTGAGTAAAGGAACATCAATTTACAATATCTGAACCACACACAGCGTACGACTTTCACCGAGTTACGTAACTAAATGCTTCATAACTATCGCCTTTTAAATAATTACTTAACACTTGTTATGAAAGCTAAATAATAATAAAATATTAGATCACTAAATAAACTAAGTAATAACCCTTAAACTAAACAGTATTGTATATCCTACAACTGAACTCGCACTCTGTGGTTCTCACGTTTGTAGAGTTGAAAAATTATTCTTATAGTTTTACTCAATAGCGTAAGTTAATCCGGCCTCACTTAAAAAAAAAATAAAAAACTACCATAAGGAGCTTTCTTCCGCGCGTAAGGAAAGGGGTGGGGGGACATCTGTGCACATGCTAATTCCAAGATAATAGAACGAGGATCACATTTTAACTTTCCATGGTTTTAGTTCTTATCGCGTTTTAACGAATTTATCACCCTTTTCTGAAACTCGGATATTTCCAAGTTTCGATATAACATTTGAGTTTCTCCAAATTTTTCTAAACTTTACACGAACTCGCCGTTTCAGCAAACGTATTGTCCTCTATACTAGATTCAACGTAATTACACTTTACAGCCCTTATCATGAAATCTACAGTGGTTTAAAAAGTGATTTTTAGAAAAAAAAATGTTCAAACTTGAGAAATTAATTATTCAACGCATTTCAAGCCATTTTACAAAATTTATAGCCACATTTAAAAATGCATGTCTACACTTTTACAGTCAAAAGTTAAAAATTAAACTTTTACGGCAAGATTGTACAAATTTTTCCAAAACACAAATTATGTTTCAACCAATCACCGATTTCAGAGTTTACTACCACTAAACTTAAATGTTTAAATAAATACAATATCGTGATAACTCCATGTATTAATAGTTCATAATCAAACTAACCTGTATACGTTGATGGGAATCAAAAACTTAAAAGACAGCTACGTCTAACCGACCTATGTACGTAATACAGATATTAAGGTACACACATAAAAACATTTATAATAACTAGAATATACCGAACCTTCCGCTGAAACTCGCACTATCACGGTTTTTATTGCTAAAGAGATTTTCGGCTGTAATCCCACTAACAACTCATGTGATCGACCAGCGTTGGTTAATCCTGAATCCATGCACAAAAGAATAATTTACAATAAGCTAAATAACTATAAGAATAATATAAATTAATAATGTCAAATAACCATATTTAAATGACTATATTAAGGCTCGAGGATGAATCTAAAACTATTTGGGATGACGAGAAAATCTCTTCGTTAACCTGAAGATGACTTAAGAAGGTCGAAACGTTGTTCCGTACTTCATTTTAATGAAACTGTTAATACCAGCTACCTTAATAATACACGTAAAACCATGATTCACTTCAGTAAAATAATGTGAAACTAGACAAAACAAACTTACCGTTCAGACGCAAAGGGTACAATAGTTTCAAATGTATAACAAATAAACAGGTTGTTCAGAGAAATTAATTTTGAAGTCTTACAATATATTTTAACGGTTATTTCTACCCACCTCCCCCATTTTTGTAACATAGATACGGAAATCTCCAAACATTCCCCAAACCTACGGCATACCCAAGACACGACAAAACAAATTCTCTTTCATTTGCCCATTTCTCTCTTTGACGATGAATCATGTTTCACCAATTCAACTTTGTAACTCACAGATGTTGTAATAAAAACTACCCTACTATCCCACACGAGAAAATTCCCGCCTTTTATTGCCTTACAGACTATCTTCTTAAGCCTTAGCAACACCGATGTCACGAGGAAACGCAAGTACGAGGTGGTTTGCTTACTTGGATGACGTAGAGAGTCACGATTGGCAAATATTATCCAATAAACGTACACTTTGTATGTGTCGTCCCCTCGATTCATTTTTCAATTTAAAGAAAAAAGAATATTAACTTTCCATAAAAATAGAAACATTGAAGATACAAACAAGCGATTACAAAGTTGAAATCCTTGGGAAATAGACATAAGTCAGGCAGACAGTTATTAATGAAAATATTCTAAGAATATATTAAAAAGTATAAAAATCCCTTGCAGCACAGTAGAAAAATAAGTTTATTAATAGATTTATAACTGAGAATACGCTTACCAGGAGGGGAATTTGAATAGGTGGAATGATTTTTGTAGTCCCCCCACATCGTTAATTCTCTATAAGTATATAATATTCGAGAAGCGAATATGGTAGATTACACTTGACAGTAATAGTTTACAAAGTTCATGTTTATTAGCAGGCCCAACGAGACAAGAACTGCTGTTAATACAGCGGTATGTCTCCGGATTTACAATGCTAAAACTAGGGGTTCGATTCCCCTTGGTGGACTGAGCAGATAGTCCTTTGTGGTTTTGCTATACGAAAAACACACACAGAGAAAGGGAAAAGGACTAGTGTACGAACATTAAAATCCAGCGTTCAATTCCTCGAGGTCGACATAATAAACAGTCCAATATGGCTTTCCTCTAAAAAAACTATATTAGTGAAGATTTCAAGTTACCACAGCAGACGATGTATCGTGAAAAATGAGTTTTCCTTTTCTTCAATAAATAAAATTTCATACATTACATGGTATATATTTTGAAATCATTATTTACTAATTCTTATAGAAGTATAAGATGACGGATTCTCAGAGTTACCTTGAAAGTCCAAATCACTTCATATTTCATCCCTTACGCATTAAGTGCTTGTATATTAAAACGAGGTTACACTTGTAACTGATATTACATTACATAAATAATGTAATTATATTCGAAATTAAAGTTGTTATTACCATGAAAATTCTGCCAATATGGGCCCTTACAGAGTGGTAGGACAGTTTAAAATGGCAGTCTTTGGATGCTTGCCCATTACTATGTCATGATTTCTTACGTATGCTAAAATTTATGATTTTTTGATTGGATGACGAATCTCTTTTCACTGTTTAGTTTCCTTCAAATATCTTTGTACAATTTGAAGAAGAAATATTTCGTAGCACAAAACATATCTCAACGGAAAGTTTCAAAACTTCATGTTCATGAAAACAAAACAGGACACTTCTATGGATTATCCAGAAATTAATATTTACAGAAATAAAAGAGAAACTAGGATTAAATTTAAATCAGTGTTTGAGAATGTTCAGTTTCATCTCAACACTTTTTTTCTTTTTATCTTTCTACGCCTTTTATCAAGTCTTTATAGCGGACTTAAAACTCTAGAAACCGAATTTCGATACCCGTGATAGACAGAACACAGACAGTCCGTTGTGTAGCTTTGTGCTTAACTTCAAACAAACAAGCCAGTCTCTCTGTTGAAATTTCGTCACTAGCATTCACTCCAAACACGGCATGTTTTTTTAATTTTTGGGTAAAACTACACAAAGACCATCAACTCGTAACAACCCCTAATTTTCAACCGATATAGTATCATTTATAACAGCACTCACCGCTAAATAGTACAATTTCACCATCATTTTTACAATTCACATAAAGGCCACAAAGTTCGGAGCACACTTTTGTGGCAACGGGACATGAGCTATAAACTTTCGGATTCAAAGTACCAAAATTCTAACCACTAAGTTACACCTGGCCTACGAAATATGGGTGAACTAACAGACACACAAAGTTCGGCATGTGACAAATTAAGGGATATTCTTAAATCATATTATGCAGTATACAAATACACATTGCCTTCAATGATACACAGGTATGTCTAGGAGTTTTCAACGCTAGAAACCGCGTTTTTATACCAGTGGTGTCCAGAGTACAGATTACTGGTTGTGTAGCTTTCTTTACCATGTAGGACTAAGTAACCTCGAGTGTTTTTCTAGTTGTAAGCAATCGTGTAATACATAACAAGCTTTACCAAATATATTATTATTCAAATAACTCTCAACTGACCCCCAGTGGCTCAGCGGTATGTCTGCGGACTTACACACTAAAATCCGGGTTTCGATACCCGTGGTGGGCAGAGCACATATAGCCCATTGTGTAGCTATGTGCTTAATTCAAAACAACAACGACTCTCAATTACGGCTATAGGAACTTCGGTAAACACTGGGAGACTTTTCTCTCTGTCTCTTGTCATACGCTTCAAGAAAAATTACCAGTTTCTCTTTCTGTAGCCAATCCCACACGGTACTACATGTGTAAGTTAGCAGTTTATCTTTTTGTAGCCAATCCCACTCAGTGTTACAAGTGTTAGTTACCAGTTCATCTTTCTGTAGCCAATCTCACTCAAAGTCCCAACTGTAAGTTATCAGTTCATTTTTTGTAGCCAATCCTACTCAGGATTACAATTGTAAGTTACTAGTTCATGCTATATAACCAATCCCTCACAGTGTTACGAGTATAAGTTATCAGTTCATCTATTTGTAGCTAATCCCACTTAGTGTTATAAATAAAAAAGATTTACACCTGCTACTGTGATTTATCTGATGGAATACAGAATAAGTGAACACATTAAGGCTACTTAAAGCTAAAGCTAATATTCCCGTTGTTCCTTTACTTTTAAGAAGTGGTATGTCCTATGCTTGCGAACTTTCTCAAAACCTGCCCATCAACCAAACTTTCCTTCACCACTGTCCTTCCACTAATAATCTACTCACCAGATCAGTCGAACAAGGCACTGAGTCTGAACCCTTGATTCCTTCTTAGAATGTTAAGATTGTTTTAGATTTCCTAAGTTTCACTCCAAGTTCACCAAAAATAGTTTATTTTACAGCTCGTAAGAACCTTCTTTGTTTACTTGGTTGTCGAACATGCTTGCACTGTATTAAGGTCTTACAGTTGCAGTTTCACTTAAGAAATTGTCCCCCAGTGGCTCAGCGGTATGTCTGCTAAAAACCGGGTTTCTATACCCGTGATGGGTAGAGCACAGATAGCCCATTGTGTACTTTGTGCTTAATACAAAACAACAAACAACAAAACTTAAGAAATTATGTTGAAATGCCCAACCATAAAGCTCACAACTTAGAATTAAATACTTTTTCTTGACAGTAAAGCCTGTTTATATCATATGTGTTCGTGAATCCAGGTTTAACTTTCTCTCTACTTAAACAGTTCATTCAGTTGACAAGCTATCCCTAAATTATGGTGTACTGTCCTGCCAGACAAGATCGCTTTCCTCAGTTCCACATTAACGAAGTCTTTCGCTTGGATGCTACAGGACTTTTGTTTGTTTTTAAATTTCGCGCAAAGGTACATGAGGGATACCTGCACTCGCCATCCCTAATTTAGCAGTGTAAAACTAGAAGGAAGGCAGCTAGTCATCATCACCCACCGCCAACTCTTGGGCTACTCTTTTACCGACGAATAGTAGGATTGACCACCATATTATAACAATCCCGCGGCTGAAAGGACAAGAATGTTTGGTGCGACGGGGATTCGAACATGCGACCCTCAAATTACGAGTCGAGCGCCCTAACCACCTAGTCTTGTTTGTTTGAAGTTAAGAATAAAGCAACACAATGTGTTCTGTCAACCATGCGTATGAAAACCCGGATTCTGTGTTGTAAAACCATGACAAGCTGCTGTGCCACTGGGGGGAGTGGTAGCGATGCTATACGATTTACTGTTATTTCGAGCCCCAAATCTTACACTAATCCCAGCGAGAACAGCCAACTGATAACTTAAGGTGTGTGGTAATAAAGGTTTTGTTTGTTAATTGCTTGTTACGAATAATTAAGGCTAACTGTTATTAACTGCAATTTTCAATTGAAAATTTTGAGCAAATTTTCTAGTAAAAGCTATTACAAATAATAATGTGTATAATCCAGCTATCTGATTTAATTTTAATAATAATAGTGTTCCTGGATTTCGTGGAAATAGCTCAGTTTTCAGGTGGAAGCATTTCAAAACTCGTAATCAATGTTCGTCATATTGATATTAAAGGTCGTAAGTTACACCTCTTTCTTGAGAAACATGGATTACTAACTCTCAATGATACAACACCATCTCATTTATATTCACATAATTGCAAACTCTCTGCTCCAGATTTAACTATAATGTCAAATGCACATAGATATTAGGTTATGATTACTTTGGTCGTCCAATTATAATTCCCACTTGCAAGCTTTCTCATATCAAATGAGAAAAATCTCCTTTCGAGTAGTAATACTGCTTTTTTCTCTATTATTTCGAAACAGCCTTTGCCAGCACTTTTAGTGAGGTCCTCGTTCACTCTGCTCAAATATTTTCTTGTCCTCATCAGCTTTACAGAGAAGTCGTCCTCGTGCAATACTGAAAACACTAGGATCATAGCTTTAGGTTACATTGTCTACCGTTGCTTAACATGGAATTGCATAGAAAACCTTCGTAACTACTTGTTTTCCTGTGAGAAAGTTACACATTACATTCAATCTCAAAAATGATCAAGTTAGAGGTCTTTCCATTCTACTATTTCCATTTAAATTCTTCTTTCTCAGGTTTCGATTTTTTTAAATTTTTGACATTATTGTCACATTAATTTTTAACTTTTTTGGGGGGAACACACCACATGTTGTCCCTAGAAATAATTCATTTTATTATATTTATAAATCGTTATTTGCCAACTTATTATTATATTAGCATAATGTGCTTCCTTACTCAGATATCCAAGTAAGTTACTTTCATGAACCAATACACTGAAATCTAAAAATTTAACTCACTATTAAAGCACGTGACTAAAAATATTGGTGTATTTATTATAATATTTATTCTACTCTTTTTATCACCAAACGATGCCATATTAGTACAACGATGAATTACGGTGTTTTTAAACCCACATTTATTTAACTGTTTTAACAGTGATCAAACTCAACTTGCAAAAATCATTGTAACTAAAACAAAAGACAAGCATATCTGTAACTGCTGCTTTCATGTAGATATTTTCGTGTCTACGACATGGCATGTGTAACAAACCAGATCAACCAACCACTAATTCAAAGCAGTTGGTGACTCATTATGTTTGTTACTTTATATTCTGCACTATAAACTGGAGATAATGTAGTTTGTTGCTTTTATGATTACTTATAATTACAACACAATTGGCTATCTGTGCTATGCCCATCACGGGTACCGTTACTTGGTTTTTGGCGTTATAAGCTGTCAGACCTATCGCTTAACCAGTGGAGTCTAACTAGAAGACAATTCAAAACTATTATTAATTAAGTGTATCTCTTTCGTTACTAAAGCCTACTAATACGAGTTATAAGTTTGGTTTGTTTTCAATCTCGCACAAAGCTACACGTAGGATATCTGCATTAGCCGTCCCTAATTTTGCAATGTAAGAATAGAGAGAAGGCAGCTAGTCATCACCACCCACCGCCAACTCTTACGCTACTCTTTTTACCACCGAATAGTTGGATTGACCGTAACATTATAACGCCCCCACGGCTGAAAGGGCGAACATGTTTGGTGCGAAGGGTATTCGAACCTGCGACCCTCAGATTACGAGTCGAGTGCCTTATCCACCTTGCCATGTCGGGCCCGAGTTACAGGATATACTTAGTCAAATCAACAATGTGTAAGAACAATGAAATAACTAAGGCTTTTACATTATGTGTTTAGAGCTAAATAGTTCATTTAAAACTATCATATTATAAAATGAAAATAGAATACACAATTACTATATTTTAAAAGGTATTTCATATTACACGTACATACCTCCACCATTTCTGTAGCACAAGTACGGAAACCTCCAGACATTTCCTAACCCCACTGAATATCCAAGACATGACAGCACAAACTCAGAACTACGCTTCCAGTGATCCCTTTTGATGAACGCTTCTGTTTTAATCGGTTCTTCGCCCCTTGATAGTCTTTTCACCTCCCCAATCGGTGTGTTCTCATCAGATTTTTTTTCTGTGCTGTATATGTTTGTGTTTGGCATCAGGCTTTCGTGGTGGCTTGAAAATTCAACAGTAACCATTGATGTACCTTTCTTACAGCTGTTTATATGGAAGGAGTTAAATAAATTGTTGCCAGATTATCCAGGTAACATCGTATATTGTATGATAGTTAAAATATAAGAAATTTTCTAAAGAAATAAATCATTTAGCAGTTTTCAATACAGTAGAGACTTTGCGCACAATCAAATATATATATATATATATATATTTATAAATGGACAGATGGCGTCTACATCTACATTAGATGGAATTACTGATTGTAATAGAAATCGTCTGGCAAAGCAGATGCAACAAATATGCAGGGAAGCGAGCTTATCTACCTGTGTGTCTTAGTGAAGGAGGCCAAGTTAACTTCTAAAATAGAGTGATGCAACCTATAATTATTAACTGATTTCATGAGTTTTTGTGATGATATATCGTGAACTACTTTAAGCTATGCTAACTTATATAGTAAGAGTAATTTGCACAAAACACGAACTTACATTACCACTATCAATGCTTTACTATCGCCGGCAGTCATTCTCTCCGACCGCTTGTGATTATATAACTTAAGGCTCGAACTAAGCTGAATTCTGGCTTCACCTTTCGGCTTATGTTTGCCATTTAAAGGTTCGACAATCTGAAAATAATATTTAAGATATAATTAATAAACGTAGTAACTTGAAACTTCAGATTCAACCAAATGAAGCTATTACTCCCAGTTACGATTAGCGTTTTGGTAATATATCAGCTTCACTGAATAAGTAGGCTTAATGACACGTCAGAGCAAACCTTTGTGTCTATGACATTCAAAATGAATTTTAAAATATTTCAACGGAATCTTATAAAAATAAACCATTCTACTCATAACATTTTATTATGTAAGTTTTATTCAGAAGTTATTAAACATGTTAATAAAGTATTTACTAAAGCTTATAGTTCATTCTTGTAACTACTGCTATATTTATTACTGCAGAAGTCTGAATAAATGTTGTTTAATGTAATTTTGTGTTTTTTGCCACCAGTGTTTGTTTGTTTTGGAATTTCGCACAAAGCTACTCGAGGGCTATCTGTGCTAGCCGTCCCTAATTTAGCAGTGTAAGACTAGAGGGAAGGCAGCTAGTCATCACCACCCACCGCCAACTCTTGGGCTACTCTTTTACCAACGAATAGTGGGATTAACCGTCACATTATACACCCCCACGGCTGGGAGGGTGAGCATGTTTAGCGCGACGCGGGCGCGAACCCGCGACCCTCGGATTACGAGTGCACGCCTTAACGCGCTCGGCCATGCCAGGCCTTGCCACCAGTGACAATTGAGTTTGTTTTCCAAAATTTTCTCAAACACCTATGAGTGTTTAAATAACGTACGGTAATGAAGAAATAAAATACCCTTCACTGCTTTGTAAATTGTTATACTCTAAATAAGTGTCATGCGATGAAATCATTTACAACTTATATTGAAATAAAACTTTACAAATATCGTAAATCCTAAAGCATATTTAATACAAATTATATCAGTTAAATTCAAATATGACTCATTAATCAAACCATTACTTCATTTTTTACAGAATATAAGATATTAATTATCATTGGTTACAGTAATTAAAACTTACTGTAAAGTTAGCGCTCGATACTAAAGGGTCATCATTTTGGCTAGATGTGTCCTGCTGGTTAGTGAGCTTGTCTGTGGATTGAACCTCCAACCATAAAATATCGCGCAATATGCTCCACACTTCATTTTTGAAGGTATTCAGCCATTCCTTTATGCAGTTAAGAACAGATACGTAGGCGGAAGCTGTTTACTCATTACCTTCAGTTTGTTAAACGTTCTAAGTTATGGATGGCTGTTTCTTAACCTTGGGGTCTCTGCCCTGGTCGTTTAGTCTGTGTGTTGTATAAGGTGTCTAGGAGATTCAGAATAATGGCTATTTACATTCATTAAATCAAGGCACGTAATAAACTGCCATGTGTTAGCCGAAACCTCTCCAAAATTTACCAATATTGGATGGCAATAAAAACATAGTGTCGGTTGTGATTAGAGTATAAACTGTGGTTAAGATGTAAGTAAAGCCATCTAATGTTTTCTGATGAATTTTTTTTCAACATTGAAATAAGCACACGAGAAGACACATATTAGACAGTCTACTTGGCTTCTGTTTACACAATGTACCGAAGGTGGTGTAGTGGTGCGGGAAATATACTTGTGAGATGATTTGACTCTTGTTGAGCATACATGAGTTTATTTAAACAATGAATTTGTTGCCGTACCTCTTTTCTGACAACTATAAAACAGGTACACGCCACACTCATCGACGAATCAAGTAAAACGCCTTCTGATTTGTTTTGTTGTTGAATCTATGCTCTCCTAAGTTCAGGCTACTACTGCAAGAAAAGTTGGTACAACTAGGATTTAGGTTGAGGTCTTGAGAACATATATACCTTCAAAGTAGTTATGATACTTCATCTCATACGATTTAGTAATTAAGGCACTTGGCTTGCAATCTGCAGCCCACAGGATCGATACTCTTTGCTGAACATACTCTCCTTTTAAGCCAGAGGTAATTATAATGTGACAGCTAATCTCATTTTTCGTTAGTAAAAAAACTAACCGATAGTTGATGGCTAGTGGTGTTGAGTAGTTGCCTTCTCTCTAGTCTATAACTTCAAAATTAATTCAGATATCCGTCGAGTAGTTTTACAGTGAAAATTTAACAAACAATGCAATTATCTATTAGTTTGTACTCCTGAGTTTGTAGTTTATTAGAAATGTACAAGAAGTAGTTGAGAAGGTTAAAAGATATGTAGTGAATAGTATGAAGGTCTCAAAACATATCAAGTACATGTATGAGATAAAAGCGTTTTAAAATGTGAATTTGGGTAATTGCTTTGATATCTTACAACTCTGTGATCGTCAATCTGTACGTCATGAGACACTTAGTTATGGCAACTACTGATGGGGACAACTGTGGCTGACTTAAACTCATGAGTAATTAACTGTATATGTGGGTCTTGACCATTCTTTCACATAAGTAATTGGACCTTGAGATGTAAAACTTGAAAACCATATTGATCTAGTAGACTTCGTAACTTTCAAAAATCGGTTACATTTCGGTTGCTTTAACTAGTTAGTCTCATAATATATACTATAATACTAATTGAAAATTATTATTTTTTTAATATAAAAAGAGTAATCCGATGAACAGTTTTTACCAATCTTTCAAAAGGTGACCGGCCCGGCATGGTCAGGTGGTTAAGGCACTCAACTCAAAATATGAGTATCGCGGGTTCAAATCCCCGTCACACCAAACATGTTCGCCCTTTCAGCCGTGAGGGCATTATAATGTTTCTGCCAATCCCACTATTCGTTGGTATAAAGAGTAGCCCAAGAGTTGGCGGTGAGTTGTGATAACTAGTCGTCTGCTCTCTAGTCCTAAACTGCTAAATTAGGAACGGCAAGTAGAGGTAGCCCTAGTGTGCATTACGCGAAAAAAATCTAAATTCAAAGTTCAGTCTGCATTGTATTTTATTTTTACCAAAATAATCTCACTCCTGACCATTGTAGTCTCTACCAATGGATGGGTTATTTATGAATATTTTGAAAAAGAATTTACAGTCTAGTCGACTGCATGAAAATGAAGGTATTTTATTTTTTCTACGACAACATCCTATCAACTCATTGAAAGCTAGGCCTAAGTCACAAATAAGTCTAAATCGTCACTCACTTTTTAATTTTTCTCTCACATCTACAGCAAAAACTCAAATCAAATTTACAGCACTGAATTGACTTGTTAAGCAATTAACTGAGTTTTTAAATCACTAGAACATTTGTTTCACAAAGTTCCTAGGAAATTTGAGATACAATGTTAAGTCAAATCTGATAAATCAGGAAATTTCTAGGCATTACTATAGTTTGAACTATTAAAAGCGTCTTTCTAGCAAAGGCTGGAACTACCCTTTAGCTTAATAGCTAGAACAATTGTCTGGTGCGCGATAGATCGCAGGCTTTAAAAAGTACCGAGGAGAGAAATAAAGTAAAAACAAAAAATTGATTTCCAATGCAAGGCCGTCCCACAATCGACTTAATTTCTGGCTTTTTTATGATAAGGAAAGAGTAGTGCAGTTTGAGTTACTGGAAAGATCTCAAGGTACTCATGGTTGATATGATGAGTATTCTACTCACTTTTAAGCCTCCCTGTAGCAAACACAATAAATTGTCTAAATCTAAATATTAAAATATTATTCACGCAATAAATATATATATAGAACATAACCATTATATTAATCTTTCTTACCATTTTTTGTAGCTTATTTTATTCATAAGGATTTTGGTAATCTGAAATTAAACTGATTTTCCAAAATGTTAGATAGTTCCATTTTATAATGGGAGAATGGATCAGGAAAATTATGAAGTAAATTTTAATTAGCGAAATGATTGGATTTTAAATTAAGAAAATAAATAAATTGCACATGAGATGTAAAATGTAAAACCTCATTATTATTATTATCTAAAGAATAAAACATTATGTATGTTACTGCGTAGACACGGGACTGTCACTTCCTACCAGATCTTTGAATCAATTAACAGTTGTTGTCTTTTACTGTGTCTTTCCATTGAAGAACAAGTAGAACTGTGTCAATCCGACTATCTTTGCTCAACAGGAAACAATGATTTACTCATAACGACTATCGCTACTCATGTGTCTGGTCGTTATAATAAAACATAGTGAAGAGTAGTTTATAGAAAACATCTATTTGGCCAGCAAAGGACATTTCTGTCGTTTACTTACTTGTAAAATGTGCGAAATTGCAGTAATCATTCTGAGAGTAAATCGTGTATTATTTAGCAGATACCAACAAAGATTTCTTTGTTTTTTGTTTGAATTTCGCGCAAAGCTATTCGAGCGCTATCTGCGTTAACCGTCCTTAATTTAGCAGTGTAAGACTAGAGGGAAGGCAGCTAGTCATCACCACCCACCGCCAACTCTTGGGCTACTCTTTTACCAACGAATAGTGGGATTGACCGTAACATTATAACGCCCCCACGACTGGGAGGGCAATCATGTTTCGTGCGACCGGGATTCGAACCCGCCACTCTCGGATTGCGGGTCGAGTGCCTTAACCACCTGGCCATGCCGAGCCGCCCAATAAAGGAAAAAAGTTAGATAAAAGTAAAATACAAAAACATTTTTTCTCCACAATGAAAGATATAAAACTTTTATTAGATATTTTATTCATCGAATAAATATTTAATATTTTCTTAATCTAAAAAATATCCTCTTTGTTTTTTACTCTTTATATAGTAGTACAGTGTACCTGAGAAGAAACTGGAATAAACGTAACTAGAACTAAAATAACTTAGCTGTTTTCTAGACTACGTGCCCATGGGAAATCTACATAAAATGAAACTAAAGTAAATTAGGCTGGTTGTCATTAATATATTTTGCTATCATCCTTTTGTGACTAAAAATCTTATTTCTGGTGCTGTAATTGTTGAGCAGTGCACAAAAATTTCTTAAATACAAATTGCAAAACTGTGTGAAGAGATATAACATCAGTGTTACATCATGAAGTCAATCCTCAATGTACCATTTTCTTCCATGTCAGTTGGATGTAAATTGTCTCTTGTACATCTCTTGATTTTAGACCTTTCAAACCTGCGTCAAATGCGTGCAATACTACTAAATATTTAGCATACTTTATTTATTGTGGGTGCGTTAGAAGATTGTCAGTCAGTCCCTTAGTGTTAGTGTACTCCCGACTGGCCACCTTTCCTCTGGTCAGTAGTTCAAAACTATAGACAACAGCAAATAACCTTAGTAGTTTTGCCTTAAATACAAGACACAAATAGAGTGACAGTTACTCATTTGATATCAAAATCAAAGAAGATTTAATACTGAGGTGCTAAGGTTAATTAGAAATGCTCTAAACAGGTGATTAGAACATAATGCAGTAAAATATCACTTAAACATGGTATAAGCAGATAACTTAAACAAATTATACTTAGAAAATAGGTATATAGAGTTGAATACACAATCTAAAATGAAAGTATCACAGTTCACAGCTTATATTGTAATAACAGAGATTAAGAAGAAAAATTTGCATTGTCAAAGGGTTTTCTAAAGCAACTAAACCCGGTTATCTGAGCTTTGACGAGAAAGATAAAATTATTTAAAGCTTTGGATACAACTGTGATAACCAATGGTTTAACGACGTTTTGTACACACAATTATAAAACAAGTGGATTCTATGCTATCCATTTATTTTTGAAATTTGTGGTCAAACAATTACCGACACTTACTACAAAGAATCCTGGCTCCTCTAAAAATTCTGACAGTTTGCAATGACCTGTGCTTGAAGATATACCGTCAATAATCACACACGTTCACTCTCAGTAAAGTAAATTCTTTATTCCATTGTTCTGTTAAAGAAACATTAGAAATAATGTTTTATCTTTGCCTTTGTAAATTTACAGAAGCGTTTATGAAATAGTAAAATAAAACATTGTAAAGCTGTTAAACAAACAACAAAAAATGAAATTAAAAGCATCCTAGCCTTCTTATCTCAGCAGCTCAATTATCATTAAACATTTCATAGTTATCATATCTGTATACAATAACTTCACATACATGGATATTTTTGAAGCCAAATTATTTTAATTTGCGGCTACACCCATGAAAAGAGGTGGTAGGGAATATTTTAAGGGGTGTAAAATGTTTATAAAGGAAGAAACAGTTTTCAGCATTTGATAGATTGTTAATAACTTAGTATTTTTCATCACGTGGTTTTCTTGGTATCAATAAACCGCCGACGTAAATACAAGATTCAGTGACTACAGGAATACCATGAGAAATATCTGATGAATCTATGATTTCTATAGTGTAGTGTGATGATGATTTGTTTGTTTGTTTGGAATTAAGCACAGAACTACACAATGTGCTCCGCCCACCACGTGTATCGAGACCCAGTTTTTAGCGGTGCGAGTCCGCAGACATAGCACTATGTCACTGGGGGGCGCGAGATGATGATCCAGAAAGATACTTTCAGTGAATAAAGCAGTTTCAGGCTCAAGTAAATGAGTTTCCATACCATCAATATCATCATTACAAGAATATAACTGAATAACATCAACTTCACAAGTTTCATATTCATCACCAGCATAAAAAAGACTGAGATGGTGTCATTAGTAGTGTGTGAAGACAAAATTACATAGGAATTTTGAAGAGGCGGCATACATAAATAAATTTAACATAACATTGTAGTTTGTATAATGCATATAATTTATAATAAATATTTGTTGTTCTTCCCATTTATATATAGTCGAATTATAGTATCATGTTTAGGTATACAAAGATTAAACACAAACTTTGTAATTTTAAACACCTGACATACACTGCTGGCCAAAATCTTAAGGCCAATGAACATAAGGAAAAAATATGCATTTTGCGTTGTTAGACTCAACCATTTACTTGAGTAGAATGCTCTCTCCAACATGCCAATGTAGCCAGCTGCTGTTTGATGCCCCTGTATAACCTGTAGCTCCATTGTTCCATGGAAGGAGAAAGCACCCCAGATTATGATGAAACCTCCTCCACTGTGTCGTGCAGAAAATGTCTCCGGTGAGATATCCTTATCGTGCCAGTAACGTTGGAAGCCATATGGACCGTCTAGGTTAAATTTTTTCTCATCAATAAAACCTTCGTCCAATTTTCTACATCCCATGATTGGTGCTTCTCAGCAAAGTTTAAACGAGCTGTTTCATGGTGTGGAAGGAGACGTGGCCTTTGAAGACATTTACAGTTTTTAAAGCCTTCCTCTCTTAGATGCCGTTTTATTGTTCTTGAGCTGCATTCTGCATCCGTAAGGGCCTTAATCTGGTTCGGCAATCGGCTGGTGTCTTGCTGGTCAACCCGTCGAATCCTCCTGCTCAACGCCGTCGGAATTTTCTTGGAGCGACCACTTGAAATTCTCGTTCTGTATCTCTCAGGGTCTTTTATGAAATTTGCAACAACAGTGTTATTATGCTCAATCTTACCAGCGATGGCGCGTTGATAGAGACCTTGCTTTTACATCTCGACAATTCTGCCATGTTCAAACTCCGTCAAGTTTTTAGCCTTTGCCATGGTTTTACCCAATGTAACACAGGAGATGTCAGTGGGAGGTGTTGACAACGCTAATGCTTGCACACAAATGACAAAATTTTGTTATCTGTTTACCGATTTATGCTTCGTTTCAGTATGGTCTTAAACTTTTGACCAGCTAGTATTTAGACTAATTTCATATTGTTCACATTTTTCCTATTAAATGTTAAAAACGTTTTTTTGTTTTTATTTTCCCTTCTCCCATTTTCATATTTCGAAGCTCTACTCAAATAAATGGTTGAGTCTAACAACGCAAAATGAATATTTGTTATGTTCATTGGCCTTAAGATTTTGGCCAGCAGCGTATGTATAACATAAGACAGTTATTCTAATTGTTTTAGTTTTTGAATTTCGTCCAAAGCTACACGAGAGCTATCTGCGCTAGCCGTCCCTAATTTAGCAAAGTCTGGAAGGAAGACAGCTAGTCATCACCATTCACCGCTAACTTTTGGGCTACTCGTTTATCAACAAATAATGGGATTGACCAACACATTATAACACACGCAAGGCTGAAATGGAGAGCATGTTTGATGGAACGGGGATTCGAAACCGCTACTTTTAGATTGCGAGTAAAGCGCCTTAACCACCTGGCCATGACGTGCCGCAAAAGTATTACAGAAAGATTAACTACTTGGCTCTCTATTCGTTCTTCTATTCTTACAATTCGCATTAAAGATGGCATCAGACAACGAATATTCGAGATCCACCATTTGATGACAACAGAGCGCAATCAGTTCAATATATCTTCACTCAAGTGATGTGGTGATATTTGTGTAAACTTTTAATCTTCAATGAGTATGTTTGAGAAAACTTAACTCACTGTTGTATAAACAAATTATCCATCAGCTATTTTAATTTTGCTTAATATTCTATATTGATTAAGAATGTATTTCAGTTCTGTGCTTGTCAATAGTTAATAATGTATGTGAAATATCAAACAATTCTTGGAAATATTGTAAAGAAAAAATATTATAAGGTACATAGTTATGGATTTTGTTTGATAAACTATATTTCATAGAGAAATTTTAATAAATTCAATTTTCCACTCCGTTTAATGTTTAGATACTGTGACATACTCGCTCAAACATCAGAGAGAAATGAAAAATGTAAAAAAGTACATTATAAAACATGTTTATTATACAGTGAACTTGATAATGGATGTTATTTTGTTGGGATGATGAAAGTACATATAAACACAGTACAGTATTCAGGCAACCTATATATCGTAAGTGGTTCTACTCTTCCAAAAATAATGTTCAATCGAATTTAAATTGCTATATAAACAAAAATTATCAACTAAACCTAAAAATATCTTAACATGTAACTTTAAAACTGCCAACTTTGCAACTCTTCCAAAATTGCTTCTATTTGTTATTGCCGTATCATGAAGCATGAGTCGAATACTAATTATGTGATGTAACTGGTGAACAAATAATTAGGTTAGCAAAAGTACTTAAGTGATTTAAACACATGTATCATACTCATCTACCAGTTTTAAGTAGCACATCAATTTTTTCGTCAACCCTAACACTTTTCTTCCAGAACAATCTGGTCACCTTACCAGATTAACAACTGTCCTTTAAACTTAAACCCTGTTCTTTACAAAACGTTTTTTTAATACGTTCCTTATTTCCCGCCATGTTCATAATTTTCAATCCTTTCTTAACTGCCTCACTTCAATCACCCCTCTATACACTTCACTCATCAAACTGAAACGAATAATTATATTTCCTTTCTGGGCGTTCTCGTTAATCTTGCTTTATAACTTCTGTCTATCGTAAAATAACATTTACTGGTCTTTTCACTCACCTTGATAACCCTTTTATTACAAACTGGTTTACTAAATAGGGCCTATAACCTTATATATTCCCATCCAGCCTTCGCAGAAAAGTTTCTTTAATATAAACCTATCTTTTTCATGAAGAAAACGACTTACTCATTCTCAATTAATTCGTTTATCAAGTCACCCAAAGCTGCCTATTGTATCCAAACTGCCTTTATACAGCTGCTCACTTGTATAACTTTGACTATCCTGAAAGTTACTTTTAATATCTAAATTCTGACCGAAAAACAATTTTCGCTATAAAGATCATTTGCCGCCTTCCTATTGTTCATATCTCATGAATTTATACACGTGCGGAAACTGTAAGGCCGCCAATATTGGTGAAACCAAATCTCACCCTAAATAAGAAAATTTAAACAAATGGAAATATCTATCTAAACTGAAAGAAATTTACAAACCCTCCTAACCTCGCTATCTACAAACACAATTCAAAAACAAGATATCCGATTTAATTTTCCACTTCAAAATTCTATGAACTTTCGATAACGAAAACAATGTACATAATAACACTTCCTCCGTCCCAAAATAACGCACATTCTTTTAACATAACGTTAAAAACCGGTTTTCGATACCCGTGGTGGGCAGAGTACAGATAGCCCATCGTGTAGCTTTGTGCTTAATTTCAAAACAACAACAAATGTTTAAATTTAACTGTAACATTTCTACTACATATTTCCTATTTTTTTTCTTCTTCTACTTTTCATATTCACATTGTTTACTTATTATGCATTGCAAATTATATCGTACTTTTGGTGTAATTACCCCTGTGTTTGTTTTGTGCCTCCAGATTAATGATGGAATTTTGAAGATTCTGGAACATTGAATAAATGCTTCATATTATTACGTTTGTATTTTACTTCATTAGCAAGTTATGTTTTCTGAAAGCAAAATTGATTACTTTGCATTGAGTTTCACAAAAATTATAAAAACGACAATAAAAATGAACAATGGTTTCATAAAGTAGTACTATTTATATTTATACTTCCTTAAAAGTTTGAATGTAAATTAATCTCATTAAGCCTTAAATCTACTTCAAATATGTCATCTCAGAAATCAGTCATATTTAAGCTTTAATATTATGAAAGAAACGTGGGCATTAAATTAAGTTGAGCATATGAATAATTTATAAATTACATGTGAAATCTTCCAGAATAAAAGAAAAAAAATGTGAAATCAAAATTTCTGAAAATTTGGCGAGACACATTCGACAAATTTTTCAATTGATTTGAATTCTAGTGGCCTTTCTCGTGGCAATGAAATGAATTAGCAACATAAAAACGAATCTGTGAGATTTGATTTATTTAACATTATACAATACATCATTATGTTGAATAAATTTATTCTTTTGGTTCACCATTTAAACTCTTTTTATCAACAACAAATAATTGGATACATGGTGAGATGCATGTAAGCGAGTTCACATTTTAGTTCAACTCCTTATATAGATATTTTGTACATTTTGTACCATTTACACCCTTGTGCAAATTAATTGAAACAAATGGTCATTTTACAATATTTTCATTATGGCGGCCGGTGTAGGCTAGCTGTGTTTAGCAGAACGGGCGATCTATTTTTGGAATATATGACGAAATATTGAGAAATATTACGTCATTCGAAATTGCGTTAGAAGGGCAAGGAGACCAGTCAGAAAACAACTTCTTATCAACTCAATGAAGAAAAAACGGTATCAATGGGATATGAAATACAAGAACTGGACGCAAGAACAATGGAGAAAGGTGTTATTCAGTAATGAGACTCGTTTATTCATAAAGGGTCAAAGAAGTCTGCATGTTCGCAGATCTCCAGGTGAGAAATTTCGAGAATCTCACATCAATCAGTTCGTAAAACATCCCTTGAAGAAGATGTTTTGGGGCTTTTTTAGCTACTATGGCGTCGGAGGCTTACATATCGTAGAAGGTATGATGCAAGGACCACAGTACATCGAAGTTTTGCAAAAAAGAGTCGTTCCAGAATTGAAAAAGAGATTTCCAGATGGATCTGGCATTTTTTAATTTTTAATATATAAAACCAGAACTTCATGATATATATCATTATTTTATTTGCATTATTATGATAACAGAGATAACATACAAGTTTACAAAGTGCACTCATTCCACAAAATTTTCTGAGTCACCAAAGTGTCAGTCTTTTCCAATAAGAATTTTTAGTTATTTTATGTAAACCTAAAATGAAAAAATCATGCTAAAACACATGTACACATTTGAGTAAATTCGAGAAATTGATCACCTTTCTACATATATATCTGATTATCTTCAACAGATTCTAAATCAGCTAATGTGTGAACTTTTTCTTTGATAACCAAAAATAACTATACTTTTTGCTTCTTTCTCTCTCAAAATGTTACTTCCTTCTCATTTATTAGCTTTATCCTTTGAAAAACAAAACTATTTTTTCTTTAAAAATTCACATAACCCAAAAGAAGAACTTTAATCTTTCTATAATATCAAGATGTCATGGTTGCATATCTTTCTTCAGCATTCGGAAAAAAAAAAAAAGGCATTTTACTAAACAGATGATGATTTCTCTCAGAAGGAAGGAATGTTTCTGTTAAAAAAACTTAAAGCTAATGAAACTTTCATACATTTTCCAAACACAATCACCAGTCAAGAAGGAGGCAACAATTACAAACACAAAAATTCTGTGTATTACAGTTAAACAAAATTAAGTACATATCAAGTACAGTACAAAATTTCTATTAATAAACATTATAATCATTATTTCAAATATATCTTTTCTGTTTACCTCTCAGCTAAGAATCGTTGTAATAATGTTAACTACTCTAATTTACGATACAAAAATGTTAATAACTGAACTTTCACAATAATAAAACTGAATTTTTTGTACTACTGCACAACATTTCTAGTAAAACTACTTGGTACTTGGTTATATTAAATGATAAATTCATCTTAGTCATTTATGTATATCACAAAGTCAACCTTAAAGAACATGTATTTGCATAATTTCATTAAATTATTGTTTCTAGCTTTCCAAACTATTATATAGATATTTAGACCAACACCAGTATTTATTCAAGTGTTTAGAGAACTGATCATAAGACTGTTCTCCCGTTTCTCCAAAAGGAAACAAGGGAATTCTCAATAGCCACAGCTGTAATTAATCTCAAATCAGTTACAAGATGGAGCTACAAGCTAAACGTTTATACTTAAAAAACAACAACTGGGAGCCACTCTACGACCAGCTATATCAAGGCAAAAAGTTTTTTAGCAGATAATACATCATCTATTATTCAAATAAGGAATTCTCCTATTTAAACTAGATTTCTTTTAACCTGCCAATTATAAATTTATTTTAAAAGACATTTTCTCAGTAATCTAAGATACAGTAATTGCATTAGATTATTTTTGAGAAATGAATTTTTTTTTTCATCATAGCACAATTCACTTTGAAACTAAGAAGTTACCTCAGTGTTTAAACTACCTTGAATTAAGTAAATATTTTCAGAATAAATTATTCTTACCTAATGCATTTTTTTAGATGTCATTCGATGTTGCTGACCAATATTCAATTAATATCTTAATACTATTAAAACAACTTAAGAACCATCATGTCTTCATAAAAATATTGTTTAAAAAAATTAAAATATTAGTTTCCCATTTTTAAAGTTTACAAAATAAGTCAGAATTTTATTACATCTAACAAAAATTACAAAAATAAATGGCTGGCTGTGAGGATTTAATGAAACCTAATCATTTAGACAGATTTCATTGAAAGAGAGTTTGTGTGGATTTCTTTGAGCATTGTTTGTGACTGAAATTCATGGCCAGTGAAATTAATTTCTTTATGATAAATAATAATAATTTGAATACAATACAAGAATAAAATTTACAATTTAATTTATCAGTTACTTCTTTAGTTATACCTCTATCAACAGTACATTTTATTATGTAATACTTAACCCCAACTGAAATAAATTGATCATAAAGGGCAAGGTTTGGTAAATTATTTAATAGGATAATAAAACCTTCAACAAACAAGACTGTACCTAGTAAAGAAATAATTAAAACAATTTATACAAAAAAATCAAAAGAATTATTAATTACACATTTTATGTGAACAAAAGGCAAAAATATATATATTATGAGAGCTTTTATTATGTTGCACTATACACTTTCATGTAAGACTACATTTTTATTTAATTATTAAACTTATTTGAATGATCTACTTCTTTCAAGTTAAACCTAACTCACGACATTCCTGAAAATATATGTACACAGAAGCTTTTTGTGTCATTATCGTAATTTTAAGGAATTAATATTTTTATATCATTCAATTCAAAGAAAAACACTGATACAATATATAAAACACCACTAGGTAACTGCAGACTGTAATTAACAAGAATTCCTTTGGCCTGACTTATAACCTTTGGCACAAGGCTGCTCTCTTCTAATATCTAGACAGATTATATGTTTCTATACATGCAAGCAATGAGCAGTGTAACATCAATTAGTCATCCTTCATACGTTGAATATTCTCGATGGTACATACTATGGCCACAATGTCACTTGAATCCATGGAAAAAAAGCAGATGATGCAAATAGCTGCATATTATCAATATCTGCTCTTCTCTAATCACTTTGGTACAGCATCAAATTTTAAGCAGTATCTATGTCACATTTATATCACATAGTTGAGGCTTCAGTATTTTTACGAATATTTATTCTACTTGAAGACTTTCCTTTCTTGCTGAACAAACCACCCAAAAATCCATGAGTGTTTGAAGACTTGCCTGCAGATGTAACTGGAATAACACCACTGTCTACTACTGTTCTGTTTGCTCCATTAACTGGAACTGTTTGGAGCAGTGAATCTCTACTTACTGTACTAGCTGCTGATGATTGGAAAGATATTGACTGTGAAAAAATAAACAATTACTGTATTTAAAACAAATTGTCATCATAGCATCTGCATTAAACGTTTTCTACGCTAGCAAACAGCTGATAAAATATAATTTATATATGAAGTAAAGGTCTTCAACATGTGTAATCAGAACAATACAATAAAAATTCATTAACTTTGGTAATTAAACATTTCCAAGAATAACTTCTTAATTCTATCAGTACAACTTAAAACTACCGTGTAAGGTGAAACATATCAAAAGTAGTTACTATAATGGCACTTTGCATGTTTTATAATAAATAGTTATGATGAACAGTTAACAACTAGTTAAGATAACTTATTGTTTGTGAAATTTAATATCCTATCTAGAGTTACTGACCATTCCACTGTCCAGTGATCCTGCACTGCCTCGTCGTATTGGTTTGTTCATTTCTATGATTGTAAATGTAAATAGTTCATCATCACAACTAGTTTAAACATTTAAAGTTTTATTTTTCCCCAAATATTTAAAGATGAGGCTTGACTTAATTTGATACAGAACAAAAGCAGTATGTTTAGCACTTAAAACTTTAATAAAACCATATCAAAGTCTACCAGTAAAATATGAAACTAAAGAAAACAGTAGATGCATTAGAGTTCATTAATTGAAAAGATATAATTAAAATAAAGATAATTTGGAAAACCACAGAATTCAGGGATAATAAATGTAGTATATCATGCTATTTACAAGAAGAACTTGATTGTAAAACATAAATAAACAAGTTAATTTAATCACTCACACACATACCTCGTTTTTCTACTTGACACAGTAAACAGTGTATTATCAAACAGAAGTCCAAAGTTTTGAATATTTATTGTCAAAATTCTGGTAAAAAGTAATTTTAAAGTGACAATATTTTTTACCCGCTCGTTTGGGTTCAGAAAATATTTTAAATAGAAGGTCGAAACGTTGTTCGCTCTTCTATTTAAAATATTTTCTGAACCCAAACAAGCCGTTTTTGCATATAAAATTCTCAACAAGTGGGTTTCTCGGCATCACTGATCACTAATATTTTTTACCCCTTTTTTTAGTTGGTTCTAAAACCAGACAGATTTCACTATCTGATAACAACCACTGGTCCTGGATGTGCCCATTCCATGATTTGCTTGAAATAACTTGGTCACCCTCAACATTTCAAAAAAAATACTTGGCCAAGTTAATTCAGTTAAACCATTTCTCACCATGTTTTTAATTATTTGCCCAAATTTATACACATCTTATAATGTATTACAATCAGTGCCCACTAAATGGAAGTGGAAATTCTGTATATTCAAAATTTACTCTGAATTGTAAATTATAAAGACCAGTGAAAAGTATACCTATTTGTTGCTTTAATTTCCTTAAAATAATATATGTCATGTGTAAATTCCTATAATAAACATTTATTTATTGAGTACGTTTTGTACAGAAGTATAATAATAGATGATGAAAGAACTTTCATGTCATTAATAAATAACAGACTGCCAAAACATAAAATAAAAAAAACAACTGAATCTGAGATCCTTTTCAAGAAAAGCCTGATTTCAAAGGGATTAAGGATATAAAATATACCAAAGCACAACTAACGCTACATTCTAAAATGCACTGTATTATTTGATCACAAATGTTCATCAAGAGCGATCATTGACATTTTTGAAGAATGTTTGACATACTTTATATTAAAAGACAACTTGGTATTTAGAGTAAAAGATAAATTATCATTTTTCATATTAGTTTATTAGAAAAGCATTACTACAGAACTGAACAAAAAGATTATTAACAAATCTATATAACTTATTTAGAAAGTTAAAATACATCTAATAAAAGTACTGGATAACAGTTTAATCTTTAAAAATTACAATTGAGTCAAATTGTAGAATATGAATGTGGCATATCAAAAACTTTTATTAAAACACAAACAGAAAGATAGATCAAAAGGGGCTTACGCTGCTCATGAAGGTCCAGTAAAGAATTAGACAAAGCAGAACGTTTCAAATTTGCAGAAAGACTGTTGGTTACTTGACGACTTTCCTTGCTTGAAGCAGGGACAATCTCCATATCAGCTACCCCAGAGTCTCTGTTATCCCCCCCACGGCTTCGTATTGACTTCTGCTTCTCCAGCTCTGCTTCAATCCTCATACTTTCCATCTCGTCCATCTGGAATAAAAGAAAAGGAATAACTTACGTTAATGTCTCATGTGAGAATCAACACAGGTCTTAAAATGTTTTATAGAAATTTTAATAAACATTTCAGAAAAAAATTAAGGTTACAATATTCATATAAACAGGATAGAAATGTTCTTAAAGATAAAAAACAGTAATGAGAAGCTTGTAGACCAAAAAACTTTCAAAATAAGAATATTTTACATCATTCTATAATTACAATCCTTCAATCATTTCCTTTAAACAGGAATACATCTATCAAACAATCGAGAGTTTAGGATCAAAACTGACCTTTAGTTTTGTCTATATAGTAAACAAATTTAACATTTTCTTTATATATATATAAAACAACAACAGCAGAACAACATACTTCTAAAATAGATTCCTTCAAATCTTCCACAAACTTTGATCGGTCATGTTCATTCCGGGCATTGAAAGTAATTAGCACTTTGTCATCCACTCTTTGGCTAAGCCTAATACCGTGTGGATAATCTGTAAAGTAAGCAAAACAGAAAATCTTTCTTACTTCATTCTTCTGAAAGAAAATAAATCATTCTTTAAAATTTTAAAAAAATATTTTAATCTGATAAACATCAGCAGAGAGAAATGTCATTTGTAAATTTTTGCAGTAATTTTTATCAAAATGTTTCTTTTCAAAATTCTAAAATTAATGAACTAAAACAGAATTTGTAATACATATAAATTACCATGTACTTGATTTGGCGTTAAAATGGGAGCACAAATATCTATTTAGAATACAAGTGTACATATTATGTTAGGTAGCGAACTTAACATTGATGATTTTGCTGTTTATAAAGATAAATAAGTTAAAGGTATAACACCATAAAAATAATGTCAATGAATGCTTTAAAAAAACTACTTTTTGGTTAAATTACTGAAAAATTAAACATTAGTGTTTCAATAAGAGTTAAAAGATATTGACATTTAATAGTAAATGGTATTTATGCAATTTGATTGGCTAGACCTAAAATCAAAAACGATCTACTTATCAACTATTATCGCTGACGATATGACTTGTTGCTACCTTCACTCAATCATTTAGTTTTGATAAAATCTTCAACAGTTATTTGGAACTCTTCACAAATACAAATTCCAGTTTGCTGTCAGTTAGGTTCCAACATGGGAATTCTAAGCTTGTTTTGATTATCATTTCAAAAGCTTGATTAGCTGACAATGACTAGAAAACTGTGGCTTAACATTAGTGGATGTTATTCAAAATTTGCAGTCATTACAATGAAGTCAAGCCTACAATGTACAGCCTTTGGGAGAGGGAGCATTATCCAGGTAGAATAACACATTGAATTGTGTTCATTTAAGATATTTTGATATATGTTAACACTTAGAAATGCATATATTTTACAGACAGGTACCACATCCCAAGTGGAGAATGTTGTCTATTTCACAAGTCCTCCCATAACAATCCTTTATAGTTGATTCAACTAAATAAACATAAAATTGTTTATTTCCTAACCTCAGACTCATATTACACCATTATTTTAAAACTGGAGGAAATAGCTTTCAAATGTAGAGGTCAAAATTTGAGTGTTGAAAGGCTTTATAACAAATGGTGCTTTACGTGCTTAGTGTTGATGCATGGTTTTGGTTACCTAATCCTTCTAGAAAAATAGTAATTCTTCACATGAGTTATACTGAATAGAATAAATGCATTTGAAAGATGATTTTCAACAATTTTCACAATCCTAACAAGTGAATAGTTACACTTGCAAATGGTATTTTTTGGTGACCCAAAAGTATGTTTGTTTTTGTACAATCATGTAATCAGTAAAATCCAATAGTGTGTGACCAGTCACTGCAAGTTTTTCTCCAGTATTCCAGTACTTCCAATAGCCTATAACTTCTCTGCTTCTTGAATTCACTCAGTTTACAATATCTTTTTCATATATCGGAAACAACTAAGTTACTTTCTCAGAATATGTCTGTATTTGTACTTACCAAGTTCTGTGTATGTTATATTTAATGGATCACATAGAGACATGTCTGTCTAGATATTAAAAATATGAATTGGAGAAATTTTTAATTTACTGAGAACAAATGCAACATTTATTTACAGAAAACAGTTCTATTTAGAAGTAGAAAACAAAAATCTACACCCTTCACTTACAAAGGAAATAAATTTTCTGCTATGAGTTTTCATGTTTAACAAAATAAATGATTCCCAAAGAACTTACAAGGGGCTTCGAAAAGTGTAACATTCATGCCACAAAGAGGAAAAGACTGGCGAAAAGTGTAAGTAACACTATTTTTTTTCTTGTTGAATATCTTGGTGACCTAAAGCAAAAAATAAGTGCACTTAGTTCCTTTACAATGCTTTATCTGTAATTTAAATGTCATGTTTTTCATATATTGTTAATTTAGTTGGACTTTTTGAGTGAGCCTTTACAAAAATTGTATTATAGGGAATCCATAAAGTTCAATATAAAACTTAATAATTACACAACGTTAGAAATTAAATGTCACTTGACTTTAGTTAAATGTTCCAATTTTTTAATTCTAATGGTATTTATTACTGTCAGTAAAATAAAAGAAAAAAACAAGTTGGTCTTCTCTGATAAAGACTGAAAGTTTCCATTTTACTTTAATTACCACCTGACATTCACTGTGGTATTTATATAGTCCACATTATAACTGAGGTCAGTTTATTATACATACATGAGTTAATTCTAGAATATACAGAGTACAAATTAAATCTACAACTGTGAGTTAATTCTTTATGTAAATTCATAACTGACCAAACCAGTGATGCTTCACACTTAAGAAGAATATGGTTTTAAAAATTACAAAAATTAAAAGTGTAAAGTTGGAGGAATGGTTAAAAAAATTATGTATGTCTGTATAAAACACAGCCTTCTTCACAGATCTTCCAATATCACATTTAATACTGATTGCACAATAAAAACATTTTTTAAAAATCAATCAGCATGTTTCATCACATTGGGCTCACTTACCATAATCATGTCATTGAAAAGAAAGATTTCTCGCTGATGAACTCCTGGTCGCTCCTTCTTATTAATATCATACATTTCATACAGTCGACAATAACACACGAGACGTCTGTGAGGAAGTGCAAGATTCTATAAATATGAAATATGAAGATTAACATCCAGTCCAGTATTACTTATATATCAATGATAAAAATTAACATCTATTTCAGTATTACTTACAACAATGATGAAAATTAGAAACCAGCCCAATATTACTTATACCAAGAACGACAATTAGTTGTTAGACTTGAATTAGCTTTGTTTACCAAATTTTGTGGAAAGCTACTAGAAGGACAGCTGTTTCAGCCATCCCTTGTTTGAAAGTAATAGACTGGAAAGAAGACAGGCAGATAGTCAACATAATTAATTTTGGAGCTAATTTTTTTACCAATAAAAGTGGGATTGACTGTCATATTACAGTGCTTCCAAGGCTGAAAGGACAAGCATGCATGTTCAATACTAGGATTTGAAGTTACCACCCTCACACTAGTTAAGCACCCACATCACTAGGCCATGGTAGGCTAGCAAGTTTTGAAAGTAAACCTTTGTTATAGGTAGAATTTCTTTAACTTTTTTTGCTAACAAAGTTACTCAAAAACATTGCAGAGTAGATGCTGTAGCGATACAGTCTATCATTATCCCAATATACTTAAGACTCAGTTGTAAAAACGCTGAGCTGTAAAGTTGTCTATAAACAACAAAGATTACCAGTTAATTATATATATATATATATTTGTAAAGTTTACAATGGTAATATGTCAATCACTGTCACAGTTAGCAGGTTGTACGAACTATATAGAATATAGATTAATTATTCATGAAAATTAAAGAACTATCAAGTAATTCTAATGCTCTACTCAGTAGGAACTGGTCATTAAAAGGTCATAGAAGTTAAGAGTGCAAAGTTAGAGGAATGATTTCAAGAAACCATAGTCTATTTAAAAATACACACTGTCTTCTTCAGAGGATATTTGGAATATCCTCAAAAATTCTCCTCGTCTTCATTTTACTGTCATGTTTAACATGTACTTAGATGAGTGTACTGCTAATAACCATCACAATAATAGCTTGGATTGCTGTATTCTGTCTTGGTGTTCCACCTTAAACTGTTAGTATAAACGTATTTGTTTGTTTGATGCCAAGTGCAAAGCTACACAATAGGCTATTGGTGCTGTACCTCCCATAGGTATTGAAACCTATTTTTTCAGTTATAAACTTTCCAATTGACTACTGAGTGTATAAATATAATTCATATCCGATTTTAACTAATATTGACTGTAGAAAATCATAATTTTTTTATTTCCTACAAGTGCAACATATTTTTTTGTAAACACAGATGTTCAACGTACTAATTACCAGGACAGAATTCACTTATCTTTTTATTATTACAGTTAAAAGAGAAGAATGAATTAACATACCGGTTTTTTGCCTACTATAGTCTGTTGGACCTTCATCACTTGTGTCACATGGTCAGATCCTGGTTTAAACTCACTTGCCTTGATTCTTTCATAGATTCCTGTCAGCATGTGTCGATCAAGGTCATTTCCATCATCAACTCCTGAGAAAATTCAAAATATCTTAGTAATATCCACATACAGCCCATGGTTCATTTGTTTTAAAGCCAATTATTTTATCTGTTACAGTCACAACTCTTTAACTTCAACAATTGTCAATGAAACAAGTAGCTAACCATCCTGTGTTAGAAGTTAATATGTAGTTAAAGCTAAGAGGCAGAAGTCAAAATCATCTCTCATCTTATCACACAAATGTAGCCTTAACTAACCTAATCTAACAGGTCTTGAATGCTATTAACCTAAGTTGGTTCTCATTTCATTGTTTGTATGGCCATAAAGGAATCAAAACATAAGTAGAAAGTCCTGTAAACTTTTGACAAATAGAGACAAAGACATGTGGCATGCAAGACATGTTAGATCAGCTGGTTACATCAGAAGCTGCTGCTTGGGATGTGGAATAATGGGTTTCAATCTTGATAAGGCTAAGTTCTTACAACTTCAGATTAACTTCAAATAGTTTAACATCACCATAACTGGATTCACTTTAAACACAACTACAGAACTATGTGATAAGTATTTGTCACAGTTATTTCTAGACAGATGCAGAAGTTAAAAGTTTAGCTCCTTTATTCACAGCCATTTTTTGTGACCTACACTTTGGGAAACTCTGCTATAACATATAAATTTGTAAACGCAACATAAATAGAGTTGTAAAATCATCTAACTTCTCCCATGTATGTATAAATGAGGTACAAATCATCCTTAATTTTTATTTTTTTTTTTATGTAGAAAGATTGTTGTTATGTTACACATTTTATTGTGAATAAGATTAATAAAATACACTAATTTCTAGTAAAACTGAAAGTTTGTGATTCTTCTTATAAAATTGAAGGTCTTTTCAATAATTGTATTAGATGTTTATATTTAAGGTGTTAGGTACCTTTAGTTAAAGGTTTATGATTAAACACTGACAATAAATATTAATTTATTTAAACATTGTGTATACATACATATCTGTTTATGGTTAAGTGATAAAAAGAAAATTTATGAAAATAAATTGTCTTATATTGTATCTATACACCACAGTCTTTGCTATTACTTTATAAGTATGACTGTTTCTTTCCATGTTATCAAGCAGGATATAGGCACTAATCACTTTCATATTATTTTGACAATCCCGAACATAAGAAAAGAAAACAATAACATTTGAAACATTAAACAAAACAGCTATACCTTCTTCAAGTAGAAGGATAAAGAAAATATGTTTTTTTGTTGTCATATTGTTGCTTAAAACCTAGAAATTTTTCTAACATTTAATAACGTTTTGTAACTTTTATTGGCTCATGCAATTATTAATGCACAATGTATTGTAATCAGTCATAAATTTTAACATGTAATCTTCTTAAAACTTCTTTTACCTCGTAAATTTTTTATAAAATCATCTAGTTTCATCCTTTTCTCTGCTTTCATGTTAGGAGTGTGCAAGTCCGTGTTTAGCATAATGATGGCAAAAGCAAGAACAAAAATAGTATCAGGGTTTTGAAGCTTTGAAACAATGTCAGAGTTGCATTCGATGAATCGATGGCTGAATACTTCTACAAGTCTCTCAATTTTCTGTGCTTCTCCCTTTGTAGAAAAATTATATATCAAATTAAATAACATTACACAGAAATGTAAGCTACATTTTAACAGTGTTTCCATGAGCCAAGTACTCAGGATTTGGGCTGTATGGCATATGTTAATACACATCATCATTATGGAATGAGCTAAAACCTTATTTTTAGTGCTTTCAGGATGAAATAAAATTCCACACAAAGATTTACAAAAAAATTCACAGATTTAGTGATGCGATAGCAAATTTTTGCTCTCATAGTATATAATACAGTAAACTTAGTCTTTTTTTTTGGTGGACATCCATCTTAGCAGATGTTGTGTTGTTGACTTATCTTCTTTGCCAAGATGAAGCATAGTTTATTGTGTTCTTGGCTATTTGTTCCTATACTTCTTTTTTTGTTTAGAGACCAGATATGAAGGCCTTGGTCTTGGCAACAGTAACAAACTTCTCATCACCTTTATCAATGATACTTGTACTGCTTGCAGTGTAGTTTGCATAGAGTAATGCTGGATAGATCGTACTGTAGGTTCTAGATGATACCCAAGTTTCAGTCAATGAAAATGCCATCTCACTGTTTTAAAAACTTGTTCTTAAATCTGTCTTTCACTTCTTTGAATGTCATTAACTAATATGGCATTGCAAGTATAACTTTTCTCTGACAAAGCTTGTTGCACATCAATGACAGAATAGTTTGTGTCATAATATTTCTTACAAATGTCACTTGCAATCATGTTCACAAGACCATCTGAATATCCTAGGAGTAGCTTGGTGCATAAAAATCTTCAATACAGTCATGCAAAATGCAAGCAATCAACCATTCCTGTCAAGAGTACTTACACTTGATGCCTTCCATCATGCTTCCTCAATCAGAAAGTTTCATGTTAATGTGGATTTGGTACCAAAAACTGACAACTTTAATAGATATTGTTCCTGTACCCTACTTGAGTACTACAATATTGCCTTGATCACCTTGCTTTCACACTCGAGTTCTAAGTTGATCCAAGACAATTCTTCAGTCATGAAATTCAAGGGATCTTCAGAAATATCACTAAACATTTCAATTTTGTAACTCTCCAATAGAATAGCATAATCAATCCTTCCTTTTATCTTTTTTCTTGCCTTTAATTTGCTCTGTGGCTGTTTCCCACCTGATTTTCTACCATTTTGACTTTTGAGTCCAAACAGTTGTAGCTACACTGACATAGAGGGCATTTCCCACAAGTACCACACCATATGCACTTTGAACTTAAAAGCCATTTTCTTCTTTTCCTTTATTAACATTGCTTTATCACTAAAAGATCAGTATACTTACTCACTGAATGTCAGAACTTTGTCAATATCTAATTTGTTACCAACTGTTGATCTGGTTTTCACAAAGGATATAGCATTTGCCTTCTTTTTTACCAAATCAAATATTGTAAAAGGCATTAGCCAATAGACAAATGATTTGGAATGATGGAAAAATTAGGTTCTGCAAAATTCTGGGTGCCTAGCCCATGGAAATAGTTATCTTCTTCATTTTCCACTTTTTATTATACCATACAAATTTAAATGATTAATAAAAGGATCTTAATACCATATAGAAGCATCAGTAAATATTTCTCTTAATACCATATAGAAACATCAGTAAATATTTCTCTTAATGCCATGTAGAAATATCAGTAAATATTTCTCATACAAGCTAATGAAATATTTTTCAAAATGTTGACTTACAGGCATACGAAAAAATGTCTGAAACTTTCGCAAGGCAACATCAACTTGCATCCCAGCAAAATCCATCTCCTCAACAAAACATCTGAATAAAAAACACAGCAATAACTGAGCTTTTCAGAAGTTTGTATGTCTATTGTACAATGCTAATAAAGTTAGCTTTATATATAAATTAATGGAAGTGTATGGCACTCAGTGTCCACAAATATACATAATTAAACAATAATTCTCATTTCAAAAACTTCATTAGGAAGCTCATACATTTAATAACCAATTTAGTTTAAAATACATACTTGTTTAGAATGCAAATCAAAGCAATTTTAAACAATAGAAACACCCCTCCCAAAAGAAAAAAATTAACAAAAATTTCAATTTAGTGGATAAACATTTACATATTTTTCTTATGGTAATTAGCTAAGTTGCACATTACCCTAAAACAGCCATGTTGAATGGAGACTGTATATTTCCAAGGTATTCTCCAATATTTTGTTTACTGAGGCCTTTACGAGAAATTAGAAATCGAGCTACAGCTTTAGGACTTCCCTCCAAGAAACTGCGTTGAATAAGATAGCGAATTCCTCTTTCAGGCTTCTTGTTAAATAGGTTCAAACCAATCCTGTACTGCCTTTTCTTTTGGATCTCAGAAATCTGTGACTTTGAAGTAAGCAAAATGCATTAATAAATAAAGGCAAAAAATGAGCACTTTTGTTTCTAAATAAAAAATAGAATATAAAACTTAAAGATAGTGAGGGGCCTTTTGACCCATCTAAGCCACTTGTTTCACTAAACTTAAAAAAAGCCAACAACTCAAAACTAGCCCTTATCACTCAAGTATTTGTCAAACCTTTTCTTAAACAATCTTAAATTTTTCATCCATAACATTTGAAGGGATTCCATTCCAAAGACCAATGACCCTGTTGAAAAAATAAACCTGTCTTAGCTGATGACAACACTTATCACACTAGAAATCTATATCTTTGCCAATAGTCCCATCACCCTCAACAGCAAGTACAAAAAATATGATTTACTGATACCTTAACAATCTTAAATACCTCAGTCATATCCTCTATAACCCTTCATTTTCATTAGGAAACGATTTTAGAATTTTTAACCTGTCCTCATATAACAAGCTTTTCATCTCAATATTATCCTAATAGCATGCCTTTGAACTCTTTTGAACAGTTAAACACCCTTCCTAAGGTAAGGACCCAAAGTCTGAACACAGTAATCTAAATGTGGCCTAACCAGTGATCTACAAAATTTTGTATTCAAAATTTATATAGATAAAACCTAATCTCCTATTTACACTAGAACTAGCAACAGCACACTGCTTAGATAGCTTAAAAGACCGATCAAACAGAATAAAAATATTATTTTCTTCTATAACACTGCTAAGACTATTCCCATCAAAATTATAGTCATAACTCATGTTATGATAAGTTACGTGCATTACATTGTGTTATTAATTTCAATCAAAAGCAAATGTTGGAACTATGAATTTTTTATAATAAGTAACAAAACCTTTCAACACAACAACAACCATCTATACTCTGAAACATTAAACTTAATTAAGTTATTTTTAAAATAAAGGTTCAGATCTCTTGTAATCACTTTAAAATGTATTACCATTACCAACATTTTTATCAGAAACATAGGTTTTTTTTAAAATAAAAATAGTGATGAAATAGTTCAAATACTGACATTTTCTTCAACTCTTCCAAAACTTAATTTTTCATGTTTATTCCCAAAGAACCAAATCCAAATCTTCATAAATAAATAAAAAAATGTAAGTCTTATTATAATTCTTTAAAAAATTATAATAAAACATAAACAGATCTATAAAATAACAACAATGTTTACAAATCTTTTGCAAATTTTAGAATACATTTCCAAAATCATTATTATGGAAAAAGCAACAACATTAGCCTACTTTGTATGGAAGAGGACTTGAAGGAATGTCATGCGGTGTCCTGGTACCAGAGCCAGAGTAAGAAATTCCTGCAAAGGAGTGCATATCTGACACTGATATTGGAGGTGATGTGGAGTAGCCTGTACTTTCTAAGCTATCTTCACTATTTTCTGATATGTTGCTTAGTCGTTTGTCTTCTAATTGATTACCAGCTGGTACATGATCAGCCACGATTAGAGACTTTCTCTTCCAGATGGGAGAAGCATCAACATTGTATTTCTTGCTCTGAACTTTACTCATTTCATTGTTATCAGCTTGTGCACTGTATTGCTGAGTTATTTCATATCCCATACTGCCTTCACTGGCTCCAGAACTTGAGGTTAAAGACTCAATTGAATAGGTGGGGGAATTAACTCCATCAGATGTGCTTTTAAGCTCTTGGTTTGAAATGGAAGAAGTTCGTTTGGGTACCTGAGGAGGAATCTTTTTCTGTTTTTTATTGTATTTTCTTCCAAGGGCTGCATCACTTGACCTTATGGAAGTCCTCTGAAGCAACCCTTCTTGAGGTTGTTTGGTCATCCCTAATGGGTTATTTACTGACCGTCTTCCAGTAGAATCTCGAACTAATCCTTCACCCATTCCACTCTGAATCACATACACACACAGACAAAAAAAATTAGTTTGCACCAAACAGTAATATATTTAGAAATAAAAGAAAAAAATTATATCCTTTAGGGATAAATTTTTGGACTTGTAGTAATCCCTCCCTGATCATTATGTCTTATGTCAAGCCAAACTGTTCAACAGAAAAAAAAAAGTGAAAACAAAAAAGATCAGCAAACTTTTATGTGAAAAAAAGATAAACTAAAGTACATTTAACATGTATGTTGTACTTAAAATATGAACAAGTTCACCTTCATATTGAAAATTTGTGTGTTGAAACTTGTATTCACAACTTGTTACAGATATAAAATGCATATGGAATCAGGCAGATTTACTGTGCCTTAAACAAAAAGGATATCATAACATAACAAACCTCATTATTAATAAAAATGTTTTGGAAATTTTCTATTACCAATTTGTTGAATATTTACAGAAATGACAAGTTCCAAATACAAGACAATAACTCCAAGAGAAAATCATCTTTCTAAATGAAAAATAACTTTATCACTAAATATTTCTCTCTGATGGTTATGATATAGATGAAAAAATAGGCTTCAAAAAGTTTCTGTTTTATGGTCTTTCATATAACTTGACTTTCTAATGATGAGGGCCTTTGGTAAAAATATGACATATCAATTTCACATACAGATCATAATCGCTGATACAGACAGGGAAAGGAAGATAATGCCAATATAAATATATGTTGGACAAAAGCCACAATGATTGTAACTATTGTACTTTTAAACATACAAACGTTTGAAAATGTTTTTCTTAAAAAATCTTTCTGAAAGTATAAGTTAGGTCACAACTATGGAATTTATTTTATTCAACAAGTTTTCATTCACTAATTTACCAAAGATCCAATTGTTAATTTCTCAATTTTAAATAAATATTATTATATGTTTACATAAAATTTAACAGAGACAAACATAAACAACTTACAAAGTTACTGGTACTATCTTCTGAAGGAAGTGGTTCTCTTGGTATATGATAATGTTCTGTACCTGGTGATGGTATCTGACTAGAGACCAAACACTTAATAGGTCCATGATGAGCACCATGGGAGGAATGGATATGTTTCACATCAGTACTGGAGGACATTATAGTCTGCACTGAATGTTTAGGAATAGAAGAAGGTGATCTAACACTCCCAGATGAAGGCATGTGGCATACACTGTCATTTAAATCACTGGATCCTTCAGGAAGACCAGACTGTAGAGAGTTTTGAGAATCTAATGTCTCAACAGAGGACATTACTTGCATATCTATATTTTTATGACCAGCCATTACCTGAGCACTTGGATGAGAAGTGGATTCTTTAGTGTACACACAGTTGGCTGATGATGTGATAGAGTTGTCTGAATCTGTCAGGTATAATGTCTTTTTCTCTCTCATGCTAAATGATCTAGTTGGTCTCAGTGGTCTTCCATTTTCAGTTTCTAAGGTTTCACTTAGTTCACGGTACAGTGCTGCAAAATTTGATTTGACTGCTGCATCCACACTTTGTGGTGTGGAACTAATGCCTTGGAAGCCTTCTTTCAGCATTTCCTGGCCTGGATTATAAATTCCAGTGGTGTACTGCCTATGACCACTGGATTTTAATGACCCAGCATACACCATCCAGTCCTTTCCTTCTAAGTCGAACGTGGGGAGCCTTCGTGATAAACGCTTCTCACTCTTAGGGTGGGCCAGCTCTTGAAATCTCTTCACCATGCAGTATTTTCGGAATGCTCTTTGGATGGTCAAAGCTGCATGACGAGCACAGACTCCACCATACTTTCTCTCTAGCATCTCCACCTGCTTGTCCAATAGATCTTGGGACAGCTCATACCTACACCAGAAGAAAGCCAAGGTTAATTACCTTACACACCACCAATAACACAAGCATAAATGAAAATATAGCTTAAATTAGGTAAAATATGTATCAGTTCACTTGGCCAACAGGCTGAAAGCTGAATATTGTTTTTAACTAGTAAAATAATAGAATAACATGAATATACTAGTAAAAGTGATACATGCTAATTCCTTATTCTGGTAGGAAAATTAAAATCAAATATTTACTCTGCATCTGATGGCAAAGTGATAATGGCTAACAAGTACTGGCTACAAATTAGCACTGCTATTTTCTTAGTGCAAAATCAAACATAGTTGTCCATAATTTTCAGCTGATAGACTAGAAGGAAAACTGCGAGTTAACTGCACTAACCACCACCTTTTAGGCTACTTTGTCTAACAAAATAGTGAAGTTTGACTGTCATTCTTATAACACACCATATTCTCAATGTGTGGAGTTTGATTATGCACAAACAGGTTACAAATTATGTAATCCAATTATGCTAATTCTTAGGTCACATCTGGTTTGGTGTAGTTTCTTTTTTTTATTTTAAAGTTACTCTCATTCAAAGAACGAATGAAAATTGAGGCTAAAAGAAAAAAACAAAGTATTCAACTCACCTAATAGTAACAAAAATATTTTAAAATATGACACACGTTAAAATATTAATATCATAAATGAGCGGAAACAATAACGTTCTTTGCAGCATACTGTACTTGTCTAATTTATTATGGATGCCTAACTAGTTTCTTTCTTATTTTAATTCAATATTTTCACACAAACTATCTAAAATCACTTGGTGATGGGTTATACTATATGTATGTTTGGTATGTTGTAAAGGTCAAATATGAAAATGCTGTTTTCCCCAAACTTCCAGGATGATAGTTCAAAAACCATTTAAAAACAACTAAAAACAAAAGGTGAACTTAAAAGTGTACATGTTGAATGCCTTGAAAAAAAAATTTTCAGCCATGATGCTACATTCTCCACCACTAAAAATTATTAAATATTCTGCAAATCAAATGACAACTTTGAAACCAAACATTCATAGCTTATGATTATTTACACTGTGCTATGTGGTTGGAAGTTACACAGTAGATATAAAAGGGTAACATAAACTCACTGGTTACTATGGGAACGACTTCTCTTAAGAGCTTCGTCATCAATTCGTCTAACAGGTGTTTTCTTCAACCCCACATTACCACTGCTCGCCCTCTGTCGTGAGTTCCGTGTGGAATGGGAGCTGTTGTTAACATCAACAGAATATGATCTCAGTTGTTTCAGAGGAGGACCCGGTTCGTGTGGGGTTGTATCGAAAAGTTTCTGATCCACAGTACTGAAAGAAAGAGATATTCATTTCACAAAATACTAACTTGTTGTTGTTGGTTTTCCCTTTTTTCTATTTATTAAATTATCGAATACCTATATTATTAACATCAAATATAAAAAAAAATTAATTTATCGGTTTTCCCTTCATTATTACCACCAATCACAACAAAAGTATTTTAAAGAATGTTAATGTATGATGCACGTACTTCAATTAAATATATTTTAATTTGTTTGGTCCTTCCTTAAATTATGCACGTGTGTTCTGTGTATATGATTCTTATAGCAAATCCACATCGGGCTATCTGCTGTGTTCACCAAGAGGAATCTAACCCCTGATTTTAGTGTTGTAAATATGTAGACTTACCGCTGTTCCAGCGGGGCTTGTGGTCAGACAAAAATAATGTTTACGTACAGCAACGTATTTATACATAATTAACAAAGGAAATAAGCTGTACAATGGGCTATCTTAGCTGCGGGTATCGAGCCTCGGATTTTACCAGTATAACTGTTCAATCTTACCACTTAATCACCGGAAGCCGAATAAAATAAGAATTCAATAAATTAAAATATAAACAATGTCTTATGTTTCACGGAGTATGTGTGTGTGTAAAAATATGTCAAAAACACAGACGCACATAAAACTAAATACATAACTAAATAGACGAACATCTTTTCACATCAATTGGTTATATCGTTGTCGTTCTTGCAGAGTTTCTTTGGAAGGTTTAATTTAATATTAATTCAGGTAGGGCAGTTTTGTTGTTTGTTTGTCTTTGTTATAGCAAAGCCACATCAGACTATCTGCTGCGTTTACCGAGGAGAATCAAACCCCTGACTTTAGCGTTGTAATTCCGGGGCACGAGAGGGGGAGAGTATGCTGATAAAAGCTCCTCTCCTTAAGTGTTGCGCACAACAATATCTATATTTTCTACTCCTGAAATAAGTGTATCTGCCTGATGAGGGCGCTACAGAGATTCGATCCTATTCCTCTTAAATGCAATAAACATTTTCCCTCTGACAACACATTACTTTCTTCCAACTTGGTTGCTTTGGAAACATCTCTATGATCTGTTGTTTTGTGAGAAGTATTAAAGAATAATACTACCCGTTTAAACATAACTGAAACAATATGTCCAAAAATACTGTGCTTCTTGAATTTCGCACAAAGCGAAGGCTACATGCTTAAGCCTGTCCCTAATTTTTGAAGTGATCTTTTAGAGCGATGGTTCCCAACCTTTTTTGTCCTGCATCCCTAAAAAAATTCAGTATGTTCTCGCATCCCTCACAGTAATTATTTATTTAAGAATAAAGGTGAAGGTGGCCAAAACAATTTTTTTATAATTATTTTTAATGATATATATAAACAAAAACGACAGTTGGAAAAAAATATATTACAACAAACTAAAAGTTTCATAAACCCTACATGACTTTCAAAAAAATAAATTTTCGTCCATGCATAAAATGAAATTTCTTTGAACTTGAAATGTTCAAATGTTTATAAGCCAATTTAAATTTAATGATTATTTTATTCCTGTTTATTTCTTACGAGTTTTTCAAAGCGTGGCACAATTTTTGAATATATAGGACAGTACCCTTAATATAAGCAAAGAAAAAAGAAATGTCATCTCGCACCACCAAGGGGTGCGAGCACCCCTGTTTGGGAACTGTTCTGGAGGGAAGGAAGCTAGCTAATATCATTCACCACCAGCTCTTGGTCTATCTTTTTTGTTTACCAATTAACAGTGAGATTGACTGTTACATCATAACGATTCCAAGTCTGAGAGGGCGACTTTACTGAGGGAAGGGTTTTAATCCCGCGACACATATATTGCTAGTCACGTGCCTTAACCACCAAGCCATGTCAGGAAACGTCCAAAAACATAAAAAACAGAAGGTTAAAAAATAAAGTACCGGCAGGTGAGTAAGACTTCACAACTAGATTTCAACAACATTCAGTTAAATGTTACTCAAAATTGAAAATTAAAAACTACTATTATATTAACTAATTCTTGAAAATCCCTAAGATTTCGGATTCACAATGCTAAAAGCAGGGGTTCCATTCCCCATGATAACACAGTAGATAGCCCAATATGGCTTTTCGATAAGAAAATACATCTCTCTAGGGGACTAGATAGAGAATGCGGTGTTAAACCATATATTAGGCGTAATGCTAATGTGTTATAACAAGCATAGTTACTGATACTCGTATTTCCGCAGCTTAGGAAAGGCGTTCACACCATAAGACTTGTAACGGATGGCTTAAACAAATGATTGTCCTCAACACACAGATAAATCGTAAACTATTAATAATCAACGATCAGTACAAGAAATAAACGACCCTACAGTGTTACAAAATTGTTTATTTCTACTATTAATGTCTTCTATACATCAATATGAACTACAGAAATTAAATAACTGATCTTTAACTGTCGAAATATACACAAACACCTGTTATATCTAACACATGTTCATTATTAAAATCTCACCCAATAAGCAACACATGTAAGGCAAATTTTACGTCAGTTAAGCCTAAACAAGATGGTTGTTACTTTCTGTTCCCCCTGAGTTACTTAGTTCGACCAATCATTAATCAGTTGTTTTGAAAAATCACTCGCGTAACAAAGCGTGTGTGCTTTATTGTCATACACACACGAGCTCTGTCACAACACAACCTCTTTTAGTCATCGGCGTTTGTTTAGAGACTTCCCACATCCTACACGATGTGTAACTTTTACACCTTTCGCTCATCCCAGAGACGGGAAGGGTGGAACAGCATTTTTCTATAAACATGCTCTCAAATCCATTAACTTTTCCAAGTAAAAAATGCTAACAATGCTTATAGTCACACAAACAGAAAAGATGCGATCCACTCTTCGAAAAGCAATTTGGAAAGTTAAAGTTACAAGCTAGCCGCCTAGAAAATAGAAACCACATCAAGGATTTTTTAGGACTGCGCAATTGGTCAAATATGACCGTGTGACGTGTATGACACAGTAGTACAACAAAAGCTAAACAACGCTAGTACATCTGCACCACAAGTTCGATTTGTATCGCGTGCATCTGTAGGTTACGAATAAAATGCTCCTGAGCAGTATTTAACTCGAGAGGGTTCCATCCACACCCACCACAGATGACTTGTGAAAAGATCAATCTCTATACAAACTCCGTCTTCACGTAGCACTGCTACAAACGTGACGAGGTGAAAGTTTTACCTCAGGTTATCCTTTACTATTTAAACTGGCAGTAATGCTTATTTTTAAATCACCTTAACACCATTTTTAAGTGTATTGTTCTAATATGTTTCTACAATTCAATGATACTTCAAGTAGCGATATTTCAAACGATCGATTGTTTGTTTTGTTTGTTTTTTTTAATTTCGCGCAAAACTACTGCTAGCTGACCTTTATTTTCAATTGGTAAACCACAGGAAATATAGCTTATGACACCCACCCACTGCCAACTCTTGTCTGAACAAATAATGGGATTTAACTGTCACATTTTTAACACGTGTATAGCCTCAAAGCGTGGAGCCCCATATTGTTTTTTGTTTTTTTAAGTATCTTGACGTGAGACATGGAAATTCATCTGTACGATGGGAAAGGGCTCAAACTGTTGACGAACAAAGTCCAGGAACATCAATTGCTTGTTTCACAAAATATCAGAAATAACACGCACATTGACTTACAGTATTTCTTTAAGTAACCGTCTACACGGTGTTTTTTATGCTACTTTTTATAAATAGCATTTTCATTCGTCGTCTGTCTTCATAGCTTAATTTACACAAAAAAATAAATTTATATTACTGAAATTCCACAAAATTTGTATAACGTATTTCTCTCATAGGCTGTATACAACCATAAAGATTGTATGACTTTGTTGAAATGACAAAAATCTATGTTTAAACATGAATAAATAGTATTGAAATAAATAAATCTCAACACACACACAAAAAGAAAATTACAAAATAAGACAAACAGAATTAGTGTATAGTTACACCTAGTCAACAGATGGCGCTAATACCGACATTATCCCTTTAAGTGTGGCTGCTTTAAACGTGTACGGAATTTTTCAAACCGTTCACTTTATATTGAAGGAAGCGTACTGTACAGCATATCAGCAATTAATTGTTAAAGAATCCGTCGTATGAGGATCAACAGCACGAATTTCAAAACTACCTTTCGGTGTAATTTTATTTTAGTTTCCACTTCAATACTATATATTCAAGATATCCATTTCCTCCTGTGCACCAAACATGCTCGCACTTTCAGCCGTGGGGGCGTTATAATGTGTCGATCAGTCCCACTATTCTTTGGTAAAAGAGTAGCCCAAGAGTTGGCGGTGGGTGGTGATGACTAGCTGCCTTCCCTCTAGTCTTACACTGCCAAATTAGGGACGGCTAGCACAGGTAGACCTCGAGGAGTTTTGCGTGAAATTAAAAAAAAACAACAACAAAAAAACAATCCTCCTGTGCAGCATGTACACGATTTCTGAGTACGGATGTTGTTTTAACACGAATTTACACAATTTGCGTGCTCCGTCCACCGCGAAGTATCGAACTCTGTATTTTAAGTCCATAAACCTATCGGGGACACTTTGTATCACAAATATTATAGTTGGTTATAGACACTCAGAAAATTCCACGAAATTTTTAAAACTTCTTTCCATGAAAAATAACAAACACCAGAGGTTGTCGAATTTTAGATAGTTTCTATGCTAGCCGTCTCCAGTTTTGTTGTGACAGACTTAGAGAAAGCCCAGATAGCCAACAATACTTATTGCCATCTCGTGGAACAATCTGATCGAACAGTGAGATTATTTGGCAGTCGCTTTCAAGATATCCACTGGGACACGCTCAGCCCACCTGACAGGTAGAGCATTAATTTTTTTATTGGGTTATTTCATCTAAATTTAAGTTTACAAGCATGTAGATCAACTTCACAAATGTTTAATATACATAGTTGCAAGGCAATAGTTTTATGACACACCAAAATAACAATTTGATTAATAAAGTGAAAACGTAATTGTAAAAATAAAATTTTAAATTCGACAGTTTATAAACTGTTCAGCTATTTTCTTATATTTCAATAAATTGTTATTTCATTCCGGAATAAGTTGTTTTTACATGAAACATTTTATGGGTGTTCTTTCAAAAGTGATGAAACTACTCGTACAGAACACTCTTTCTGTACGAGTATATATCAGAATAATTAGGAGCAGAGAAAAATTTAAATAATTTCAAATAGTAGTCCTAATTATTTGTACGTAGCCATCATAAAAATCAGTGGCGTCCCGAAACTGTCTACGAATCATTCTGAGTTGAAAGTATTTACATGTACCTTTGAGGGACAGGTGGCGTCACCTGAGTCGCGTGCGATTACGTCATAACGATGTGGCTCTGCAAGTCAAGAGTCGCCAACCTTTAAGAAAATGCATACAACGCTAGTATCGTGGACTGGTATTTCCTCTTCTGTTTAACATATTTCCAAGAAATTAACCACATAACTCCACCCCTTTCAATTTCTTCAAAATAACAAAATACTTCTATAAATTCTTAGAATCTTCTAATAAAAATAGAGAAGTTTTAACAATATCAACCACACCATATTTATTTGATGTATCCAGTGCCCACGAGGCTTCTCGTTCAGTACAGGGACTCGATACAATAGATAAGTTAACGACTGAGATGCTATTCATATCGTGACTGCATGTTATTGTTATCGTTTGAATTTCGCGCGAAGCTATACGAGGGCTACCTGCGCTAGCCATCCCTAATTTTGGCAGTGTAAAACTAAAGGGAAAGCAGCTAATCATCACCACCTACCGCCAATTCTTGGGCTACTCTTTTACCAAAGAATAGTGGGATTGACCATCACTTCATAACATCGCCAAGGCTGAAATGGCGAGCATGTTTGGTGCGACGGGGATTCAAATCCGCGACCCGAATATTACGAGTCGAGCGCTTTAACCCACCTGGCTATGCCGGGCTCGTGACTGCATGAACAACAATTAACTAGATCAAATTAGCTGGTATAGTTATTGTAAATTTTATATGACATATATCCCATTACTGTAATTTAGCTAACCTATACAAAAAACAGTGTGTGTCACGTCACGTCTTGATTTTTTTTCCGAAATGGGGGGAAGTCATAAAAGCCAAAATGTATTTATCCAAAGAGAATAGTTTAGTTACTGTCTGCTTATTACGATTTTAGTTATGTGGATACAAGGGTTCAGTGGGGTGTGTGCACGCCCGCGCCGTGAATTTTTTTTAAATGCAGCGAGTGTTGTTATAAATAAGCTTAAAGATTTAGTGTGGGTTCACCTAGCCAAGGGCGAAGTACATGAAACTTAACACAGAATAAATTCAATTTTAAACACAATGTTTCTGAATTAAGCTATTTTCTATCACATTACCAACGTTTTAAATAAAAAAAAAACAATTTAATCAACGGAGATTAAATTAAAAAATAAACTTTTTTTCAGTTTTATTGTCTATAGATTTAATATTATGCTTTTAGTACTACATAGATTAAAAACAAAAGTAGGTTATACTCTGGTTGTTAAGCATCTGTCATAAAAGACGTTGTTTGAACGCGGGGTTACTAAAACACACCGACTTTACTACATATGTTCATTTAACTGACTTTTACCAATAATTATTCTAAGAGTACGCCACGAATTCATTTCGAAAATGATTTAAATTTTGATTGGCTCATAAATTTACCAACGATTGACTGCTTCGACTAAACTTTTGTGCTGCCTCTTTGAAGACCAAGTCTTATTTCACAAAAGTTATTTATTTTAGTAAGCTATGAAAGGTGAGGTTAGTGTACAATATGGTGTGGAGGTAGTAGAACTTGTTCCATTATCTCTGATAGATTATACGTCAGTATATTATAATTGTTTGTTTGTTTGTTTTTGAATTTCGCACAAAGCTACTCGAGGGCTGTCTGTGCTAGCCGTCCCTAATTTAGCAGTGTAAGACTAGAGGGAAGGCAGCTCGTCATCACCACCCACCTTGGGCTACTCTTTTACCAACGAATAGTGGGATTGACCGCACATTATAACGCCCCCACAACTTAAAGGGCGAGCATGTTTGGCGCGACGGGGATGCGAACCCGTGACCCTCAGATTACGAGTCGCACGCCTTAACGCCCTTGGCCATGCCGGGCCATATTATAATATCTGGTACGCTTAAAAAAACAATTTTCAATTGTTATTACTAGGTTATTATTCCTTGTGTCTTTTGATGATTTCGTTATTTATTAATTTTAGTTGAAAACTTTATACCACTGTGAATTATTCAGTTTTCGGTAAGGTCAAAACATTTATTTGAGATCCTAAGCTGTGAATTATAAAATGCACTCTATAATGCATGATGTATTCAATTCAATGAGAACGAACACTGATCGAGACGTAAAAACTGACATCATCATTTTTATTTTAGTTGCGGTGACGTCATTTTTGATTAAATATCCTGAAAGCCACTTAATGTCCAAACACGAGTAACTATGAATTATGCTGACTAGCTGCTTTACGTTTAATTTCTCAGTTAGAATTAGATCTCGCTGAAGAAGTTTTGCAGACTTTCACGAAACAAACAAGTTTGTAAACAGTTTTTCAATGTCCATTAAGTGTTCGTATGTCCCAGTAAATTCTGTTACGCACACGCAACAACTATATTATAGAAGGCGATTTAAATCAGTGTGTAATTGGCCAAAGCAGAAAATTTCTAATTGGTCTGTAATTTACAACTGGACTACTGTGATCTCTCAAGCAAGTTTTAATTGGAACCCACACAAATGAAAACAATACAAATTCGCGTTGCAAACAATAGATTAATTTAGAGGGGAGGGAACAGCATATTGTATGTAACTTACGCACATACAGCCACTGTGAACTCTGACACTATGGCTAAATATACATTAACTTATATCTACATACACCCTGACATCGTGGCTATAAATACACCAACTTATACATATATAAGTGGGTTCCTTGACGCCATGGCTACACATACATCAACTTATGTGTACATTTGTGGGCCCTTTAACACCGTGGGTTTCAAACATCAATTTATATGCACATAGGTGAGATCTTTGACATCGTAGACTGATAAGCAAATGGTTATTCTACCGTTTAACTTATCCAGTCTTGTCAATATCTCAAAAACCTTCGTCACTTTTAGCCGCGGAATAGTGGCACATAGAATAACTCCGAGTTTGTTTTTTAAGTCAATCTTTTAGCTCATGACTCACTCCACTATCTCTTGACCGATCTGGAATCTAATTACAGCTTTGGACTTAGGAGGTCAAATTCTTTTGATTGATGTATTTAATGACGCCCAAGGACTCATGGATTAATCAGTTCTAATCCTCTTTAAAATAAATTTAATTCGAAGGTGGGCTGGCAGAGATCCTGATGAATAATAAAGTACGGGCGTCCCGTGTTACGTATTTCTGGCACATAAAAATACGACCCGGCATGGCCAGGTGGGTTAAGGCGTGCGATTCGTAATCTGAGGGTCACGGGTTCGCATCCCCGTCGCGCCAAACATACTCGGCCTTTCAGCCGTGGGGGCGTTATAATGTTACGGTCGATCCCACTATTCATTGGTAAAAGAGTAGTCCAAGAATTGGCGGTGGGTGGTGATGACTAGCTGCCTTCCCTCTAGTCTTACTCTGCTAGATTAGGGACGGCTAACGCAGATAACCTTCGTGTAGATTTGCGCAAAATTCAAAACGAACAAAACACTTATACTATCTGCCAGGTTGTCATCAACATACAGGATACATAATATAATACAATATTATTTGCAGCTGTTATGTGTGTATATAATGGTGTAAGGTTTCGCAGGAACCACAACTCCCTTTTTAGTTATTTATCGAAATCCATATAAATATGATAGCAGTCTGTTGTATGTCCATGTAGCTACTTATCTATATGAATGTAATAGCCTGTTGTGTGTTCATGTAACTATTACATTGGGTGTGAATGGATCTTCGCCGAAATTGGTAAGAAGGTTCATCAGGTAATGCCGGGGTACAAACAAATTTTTAGTTTTACATTTTGCATTTTTTGTACCTTTTCTTCGATCCTTGTGAATGGACCTTCACCAATTTGGGATGGAAGTTCATGAGGTCCATGGGAAGGTACCTACAACTTTGTGTTTTTTACATTTTGTGTTTTGGTATTTTTATGAACGTTTCTGCATTATTTTTAAACATATTGGGGAAGCAACTTTTCATGTCTTGAGATAACCGTTCATTAAACATGAAGTTACATAACTTCCATCAAGCACTCAAACTGGTTATATATATTAATAAAATTACGAACTGATTAGTGCATATTTCACGTATACATTCCTTTATCAATATCGAAATATCTTCATAAATGTTTCCCTAAACCATGTAAGTACATCTATAACGCAAACACGTTAGCAGTGCTCAACTTCGTTATTTTGAATTTATAGCCACAGATTTTCGGTCCACAATTAATGACCAGGTGATTAGGGCGTTCGACTCGCAACGTGAAGGTCACGGGCTTAAACCCTAGTCGCGCCCAACATGCTCGCCCTTTCAGCTGTAGGGGCGTTACAATGTTTCGGTCATTATTAGTTTGTAAAAAATGTAACTCAAAAACTAGAGGCGGCAGGTGTTGTTAACTAGTCTCCTTGCTCTAGTCTACCAATGATAAATAAGAGAAAGCTAGAGCATATAGCTATCGATCAACTAAGATGTTCTTCTCTGGGATCAGGGGTAATCAGATACAAAAATGATCCCCCTCCTATGAGGTTCCTGGTTTAAGTTTCCAAGTATTTAATTCGATACGATAAAATGTTAATTTTGTTTATACTTGAAGGCCAGGATTTGTATTCGATCAAATACTCCTTTCATGTCCATGTATAAAACTCTGTGAACATTTAATACAAAATGATCACTTCGATAATGTCAACTCTGTGTGACAGTCCTGCACGTTTACTAAAAGATTAACCTGTTAGGACTGTATTTACATATGTACCCCTTTTATTACACATAATATTTTACTCTAATGATAAATATTATTTGCTGGTTGTAGGCGGTTTGTTTCTAATGATTAACTGGCAGAGTACCCGACGTTTCTTCGATGAAAATGATTTTAAATACCCTGAGTTGTTTAAATTAGATTATCAAGTGCTTTTTTGCATAGAATTCGTTTATTATTTTACATGACTATATGTTTTGATTAAAATCAATAGAAAATAATTAGTTAGTTATTTTAGCCAAAGCAAAAACAGGTACATTGTTAATGCTTCTTGCATGTGCTTTGCATGACATTTCAAGTTTCAAAAATAAACTTCTTTGCATTTCGATGTCCTGATTTCTGTTGTGTGGTTAAGTGTCGTTTGAGGCATATTATTTTATTTTCATTCCATTTAATGAATAATTGATTTATTCTCATCATTTCGTAACACAACGTAATTGAAAATTTGTCGATACCGAATGTTTTTGTAAAGTCATCGTATAGATGATTCTTGCGAGTACTCGTAAGCAAAGCAAATAATATGGCTTAAGCAAGCTTATTTAATTGAGAACGTTTGTGCACCTGTTCGAGAGAAAGCACCATCCTTTTTCAGTTAAGGAGAGGTGAAGTGTAAGCATGTAGGTGTAGAAGAAAGAGAAAGGGAAGGAAAGAGCACTAACAAATATTTCAGGAAATTTTCAAATCGTTTTAACACAAACCTGATCATGGATAACATTATTAGAAGTCCTCACAGAGAGAAAAAGAACGAAAATAATAATCCTATCGATCATATATTATAAAAAAAAATCCCTTTTCTAGTTCAAAGCAATTGGTCATCTCGTTTTGCAAAAGTTGCTCTACTGGTTGCCTTGGCCTCAATTTGCGGCCTCTGGGGCCACGACCACATAGACCTCGTTACTTTTGTTATCTGCACTCTGAATTTGGAGTTTGAAAGATGTGGCCAGACGTATAGAACAGTCCGACAGTGAGTGAGAGAGACACATATAGAGATGTGTGTGTGTGTGTGAATAATGGGGAGAGGTCCTTGTGCATCATTCTGTCATATATGCAATACTGGTCCATTTCACATAGTAGGTCATTTTTATAGAAGCTTTTCTGGAAATGTTTCGTAGTAGTATATAGGTGTCAGATATACAGAAGCTGACGATCATGTCTTTGCTATTCTGAATGCTGTTATCAGGATTGTGTCGTGTATATTTTGTACTTTTCTTGTCATCTAAGTCGGCGACACATTAAACCAGGCAGAACTTGCACATTCTAGTACGGGTCTTATATATGGAGCATATATATTTAGAATGCTTTTCTTTTACTCGTATACCTTTATTATTACCTGAGAAGTTCCTGTCGTGATTAAAGCGTTTCCATGCTGTATTTGTTATTTTATTGAAATCGGTTTAGAATCACATGTCAAATCATGGAATTTTGTAGCTGCGGCAATTTGGAGAGAACTTCTTTGAAGGTAATTTTCTGGTGAACACTTCCATGCCTTGTTTGATTTTGTGAATAGTACTCCTCGAGTTTTGAGCAGATTTTTTTTTATTCTATAGTTTTGGCAGAATTCGTGTACTCTGTTTAACTGAGATTTGGTTTGTTTTGAGTTTCCTGCAAAGGTACACGAGGGCTATCTGCGCCAGTCGTCCCTAATTTTGCAATGTAAGACAAGAGGGAAGGTAGCTAGTCACCACCACCTATCGCCAACTCTTGGACTACTTTTTTACCAACGAATAGTGGGACTGATGTGACGAAGATTCGAACCCAAGATCCTCAGGTTATGAGTCGAGTGCTTTAATCATCTGGTTATGCTGAGCCTTTAGCTGAGGTTTTAGATTTGAATTTCGCCCATAGCTACACGAGGGCTACCATTCTTAATTTAGCAGTGTAAGACTAAATGGAAGGTAGCTAGACATCACCACCTACCCTCAACTCATGGGCTACTATTTTACCAACGAATAGTGGGATTGACTGTATCATATAACGCTCTCACGGCTGACAGGAAGAACATGTTTCGTGTGACGGGGATTCTAAGCTGCGACCCTCATACTGATGGTCTAGCGGCCTAACTACCTGGTTATTCCGAACCTGACCTAATAGAGAGGTTTGATCCATCTCCCCATAACAACACGCTCACGGTCCCAAAACATTGAGCACTTGTATTTTTTTTCGTAACAGGACACAAACTCTCGGATTTATAGTTTGGATGTGAGAACTGAGTCACATTCAGTCCTTAGAAGAACCGTGAAATATATTTCGTATGCGGTATTTTCAACCTGTACGTTATTAAACGACTAGATCAAAGACTCCGAAGGTTATACATATACACCCAGATTTGGAAATGCTTATCAAACAGGAACAACTTGTCAGTAGCGTAGCACTCACCCAATAGGGGGACACTTAACCAAACAGCCGAAACTGTGAAGCGTGTTGAACAGCATATCACAGCTCGAACCTTGAATCCTTCAATCCACTGTTCAGATCACTACCAACTTAGCCATGTCCGGCCCAGCATCGTAAAAAAATCAAGTAACGATCATCAACAAATGAAAATTTGATCTTTCCAATAATTGGTTACTTCAATGTCTACTTACCAGAGAGCAGATTTTTAATGTACATTTTGTGATCAAAATTGTTATTTAAACATGCTTTATCATCTTGTACTTGAATATTTATAAATTGATATCTGTGCGTGGCTAATGTCCCTATGGTTCCATAGAAATTTGTCTTGACCTCAGTTATACCACTTAACTCGGTATCTATCTGTATCATAACTTCGTTGTCTCGCGCAATATAATATGTACATACATATAGTTTGGTGATTCATATTATACCAAACACATTGGAATTACTATTAATATCAGTTACTAAAGCGCTGTCCTTAATTCTGAAGTACCGACCAGAAGGAAGTCAGTTACATCCTAATGCCTACTATCTCTGCTAAGGACTTGATTGTCACTCTTATAACACACCCATAGCTTAAAGGGCAGAGAATATTTTGTGGCATCATTCGGATTCTAAATGACTGAAGATTAGAAAATTACGTATGAAAGTGGAAATCACGTAGTGTTCATTTCTACTTAATTAAAGATGACTAAAAAATCGATTAATTAACGGTTTTGTTTCGCAAAAAGGGCCATCAGGAAGACCAGAAGGACAGCTGCTCGTCATTAGTATACTCCCTCTCGCCAACTCTTAAGCTGGTCTTGTATGACTAAGTAGTTGGACTTAAACCCACGACCTTGAAATGAAAAATGCATACTTGCGATGATAAGTCCTAAATATTGAATCCTCGGATTTACAGGCCCAGCACACTGTCCACCGTGCCACGCCCTACTTCATGATCCAGTGGCTACCTCGATGGTCGTGGGAAGTGGAAAGGTTATTTCTAAGAGCGATGCTGAGCAAATGGCGGTCATTATGTGGCTTAGTAAAACTTTATGACGTCGTCCAAGCTTTCCAGTGTGCAGGTCACTTGTCTGATAGCATGTCTATAACCTTTCCACCACATACATGAACACAACAAAATGAGCTTCCATATTTCTTGGTGTTTGGACAGTTTGTACCTTTTCTTAAAAAACTTCCCTCTATCATTAGCCTATAATGTTATCGTACAATAAAGTGTAAACAGCGATTAAAACTGAAACAGTCACCAACAGACTATAACCTTATCACACATTTCTTACGTAAACAATAATTCAAATTGAAGCAGCCACCGAAGCTTCAAAAACAGCAACAGAGAAAACCCACTATATAAAGTATATAGTTTGTTATGTAATATAAATATTTTTACCAGAACATGTTCCGATTATCAGAGGGTAAGCGGATGTGACGTTTCGTACTAGAAGCGGATGTAACGTTTTATAGACAAGAATAATAAAATTGCTCTTTCGTTTTTAGCTGACTCGCAACTTTCACGAACCACAAAAGGAGTAACCTATTAAAGTAATTTTTACACGAAACCCAGCAGTAAGAATTAGCGATTAATGGTAAATGTGATGTTTTTCTTATTACTATTATACATATTTGAGACTAATGACCAGACCAGAGTAAATAAAAAAAAAACGTTTTATAGAGGCGGTGGAGTTCATAGATCCATTGATAAATTTAGGGTTAAGAGCCTCTGATGATATAAATTTCATTTAATAAGGCTTATATGTGAAAATTAGATAAAAAGGTATATTGCACACAGGAATATACAGATATTAATAAGAGACACCAAACCATACAATTATCAAACTTACTGTTTTTTCCGCTTTCTGAAAATATTCAGGAAAAAACTGATGCACTTAACCATTTCTGTTTCGTTTTTTGAAGCAAAACTTTAGGACGGTCCAATATCTCGATGCTGCCTGCTAACAACGAAGCGCGGCTGAGACCGCGCGGCGGGCTCGCACTAGGTTTCTGCAGTTCGATATACAAAACCTGTAGTCGTTACCATGTTGATGTACAGGATATACCAACTTGATTATTCGAAAACACATATTGGGAATCAAAATTTGCAAGTCACTATAAAAGTGGCAAATACGTTCTTGGCTGTATGTGTATTTAAATAACGCCGATACAATGTACAACTTAAATATATTCAACATTTTCACGAGTTTCGCATTGTTCTTTGTTTGTTTGTTAAATATATATACATATGTATACATAGTTATTTAGTCGAACTTTTGAAAAAAATACAACAATTCTTGAACTTTATAATAGTTATAACGTATCATAATCTTCTTGTACAGTTTTTGATAATAGCCTTATCAGAAGTTATACTGGTCCAGCAACTCGTACAGTGACGTAATCACAGACCGTATTTGTACCATGCTATTAGATAGTGTATTCAGAAAAAATGTGGCAACCACAGACACAGCATGTCCTTATATATGGAATCAACAATTTTCCTCATGTATTTAAAACCTATCTGCTAATATATTTATTGCAGAACAAAACCACATTGAGCTACCTGCTATGTTTACTGCGAAGAATCTAACTCCGGAGTTTAGAGTCTGTAAACTTACTTTGTCAGGCCAGTGGACTGTTTAGAACCTCACAAAATCTTGTTTGTTAAAATCTAAAAAATATAAACGTTTTACGTTTCCCACACTTTGTGATACATCGTTGTTTATACACAGTTATTACACCTAATTTTATCATTTTTCATTTTTATTATTACATTTTTATTATAGAGACTGTTTTATGCTATTAGTTTAACACATACTGAGAACCAACCTGAAGCTTCAAATCATGCAGCACTTCGTGAGTTATTATTGGGATTACGGCCACAGATACCCTTAACAATTGACAAAACAAGGCATTATTACTTTTATCATAGAAAAGTATGCTAACTTAACTATACTTATTACTAGGTTGTGTGTAGCTTTGTGTTTCATTATGACTGGAGCTGGCATGGTAATATTTCCTGTTCTAGCTTTATGTTTCACTATGGCTGGCCTTATTTAATCTTAATTACGACATAATAGCCATAATCTTGCATGTTCCTGGTGGTTTCAAATAATTTCTTCTTCCGTTTGTAACAGTTATTTCAAATAACACTAGTAAGGTCATTATCCCAGCTGAAAATATACGACAGCTCGGCCTTTCACTGAAGCCATGTTTTATCGCCGACGAAATCTCCTTTTCCTGACATATATATTATCATACATAAACATGAGAAGCTAGAAATAGTAAAAGTCTTTAGGGCCGATATCCAGTCGGACAGTTCTTCAACCTATTTTTATACTAGTTTTAGAAAGGTTCACAGCCCTACTCTGACACTATTTGTTACAATCTCTCCCGGGATGGCTCTTAGTTTCGCTCAGACGAGGCAGTTTGCACCGATCAGAATGTGTTATTAACTGATTATTAACCCTTTGATAACGAACTCCAACAGAAATTCGCACATGCGTATTTATAAGTGTAGACAAAATTTTATAAAATGTGTAACGACTCCAACTTTTAATAATAAATGCCCTAACAGGTTTTTTTACATGTGACTTCAGCACAAACTTTGGGTTCCTTTGAAACAAAAGCTCTAGAAAATTCTTTCCTCACCCGGGTCGGTCGTAACATCATGGTTAGTGTGAGTACAGGGTTCATACTTTTGAGTCTCGTTATTACAGAAGGATATTACGCACTTTGGGTCCGAAGATGCGCTATTAAAGTGAGGTCAAAGTTCACTATTCGGTCGTTTAAGAATAGATGAAGAGTTGGTTGTGAATGTTAACTGACTGGCTGCCTTTCACTTAGTAGCCCGGTATGGCCAGGTGGATAGGGCGCCCGACTCGCAAGCTGAGGGTTGCGAGGTCGAATTCCATATTCCAACAAACAAGATTGCCATTTTAGCAGTGGAGGTCAATCTCAATATTCGTTGGTAAAATAGAAGTTCGAGAGTGGACGGTGGGTGGTAACAGCTGGCTACCTTCATTATGGTCTTACAATGCTAAATCTGGGACGGCTGGAACAGATAACTCTCGTGTAGCTTTGTTTTAAAATGCAATAACAAGAACAGCAACATACAAAACAAACGTGAATTCAACAGAAAGAGAACAAAGTAATTGTTATGCGTTGTATGATATGTTTAAATTAAATGCGTAAAGGGAGCACTATAGACAGGACATAACAGTTATTCTATTTAAAATAAAGAACGACGCGGCTGTTATAATAACGGATCGTCGAAAAGGCACGTTTCCCATGTATACTACCTCAATAATTTAAAAACCTCTTAGTATAACAGTAGGCTTTCCTTCAGACTTAACTATACATTATCACCAATCAGATATGGATGCTGTAACTATCTCATTCATTGCTGTTGTACAAATACGTTTTTAAAATACATCTTTTAACTAATATTACACATGGTCAGCTGAGTCAGTTAGTTCACGACTCTTATATCACCAGTTCTTTTGTGTTCCCGGTCATACCAATTTGTTTTATTTGACAGTTTCAAAGAAAACTGTGGAGCCTTTAACTGAATACTACGTAGCCGGAAATTGTTCGGAATGAAGGTTGGAGGTGGGGGAACATGCCAGGGGCAGCGCCAATTTCACATGTAAAGGAGAGAATGGAACATTTTATATGCAAAAACGGCTATTTGAAATATTTTCTCAACCCAAAACAGCCGTTTTTGCATATAAAATTCTCAACAAGTGGGTTTCTCGACATCACTGAGAGAATGGAACAGCCTGCTCCTCATGTTTCTGTTGAAGAGAAAAATAGTTTTTTCTAATGATGTGATTAGCCATTTACTTCACATGACTATCAATAACAACCAGTGCTTTGAACAGCACTAACAAAGGCTGTTTTACACATTAAAACTCAGAATGATGCACCTCCGTATGGACAGTGTTAGTTTTTAAACCAGTTAGTGGCATGTGAAGGAATATTTCAGTGTATTTCCAGCGATTTTCAATCAATCTGTCATAAGTGGAACGAAAACTACAACCGTATAACAAAATATTTATCAATTTTTATACCATTTCACGCCGTATTCTTACGACGTAAAAAGGAAAATTGAGGATCAAGACATGTTGGAGATGTTAAGAAGGGGAGGTATACAGATGGACAAAAATAACCGAAAGTGCAGAGGAAAACCACAGAAATTGAAAACACGATATGGAATTTCATAGAATTAGATGATACACACACACACACGTAGATTCCCTTGTGCTGTGGGACAAACAAGGTATTTCGATACTGGTTTGCACAAGACCCCTCAGTAGCACAGCAGTATGCCTGCGGACTTACAACGCTAGAAACTGAGTATCGATATCAATGGTGGGCATAGCACAGATAGCCCATTGTGTAGTTTTGTGAATAGCTTCGATCAAACAAACAAAAAAAGGTTTTTTCACCAGAGTCATCTGTACATATTTATAGATCACATCAGAATCATGTCGACTGACATACAGATCACAGCAGTGTCATCTGTACTGATGTATAGACCATATCAGGATTATCTGTATATACGTACAGATCACACCAGAATCACCTCTACTTACGTATAGATCACATCAGGATAACCTATACAAACGTGTACATCATACCAAGATCATCTGTACAGATGTATAGATTACATTAGAATCAAGTATACAGACGTATTCATCACGCCAAAGTCATCTGTACAGATGAGTGCGTCATATCAGGATCATCTGCACAGATGTATACGACACCAGAATCAAGTGCACAGACGTCTTCATCATGCCAGAGTCATCTGTGCAGACGTGTACATCACATAAGAGTCACCTTTTCTGATGTGTACATCACATTAGGATCAACTATAACAGACGTGTACATCAAACCATAGTCATCTGTGCAGATGTACAGGTGTAACCTTACAAAACTGACGTGTAACTGTTTTGGAAAGTTAAATAGTTGATTCGAACTATATGTACGTGTCTGTATTTTAGAATTCATTTCTGTGAACAGTGTGAATGTATTTTATGTCAGATTTTGTTACTGTCTGTACGTTTTTCTTGGACGCCCTCCTTTCATTTTCCCACCCCAAACACACACTTATTGATTAGCTTTACAAGTTTCAACAGGTCGTATGAAGTTAAAACATTTTGGTTAACCTTACAAGTTTCAACAGGTCGTATGACGTTAGAACATTTTGATTAACCTTACAAGTTTCAACAGGTCGTATGAAGTTAAAACATTTTGGTTAACCTTACAAGTTTCAACAGGTCGTATGAAGTTAAAACATTTTGATTAATCTTACAAGTTTAAACAGGTCGTTTGACGTCAGAACATCTTGATTAACCTTACAAGTTTCATCAGGTCGTGTGAAGTTAAAACATTTTGATTAACCTAACAAGTTTCATCAACCTCGGTTTACAAATTAAGGTGAATGGAAATTAATTTTGTTCATGAGATATAATGTTAGCCTTTTTTTCATTTTATTCTTTATATCGATACTAGGTGTCGTTTTGTCAAGTAAATACCTTTAATGCACTTTTGCTTTCAAAATACAAGTAATTAGAACTTACTTGCATCGTTAAAATCTTCTCGTTGTGTATTTCTAACTCGTGAAACTTATAACTGAACAAAATTGGTAGTTTGATAACCAGTTCGTGTAACTGGCTCAAATGAAATAATAAGTTTGTGGTTTTGAAATAAACGTGAAACACTTGTATGATCAAGGGTTCAAGCCCGCTCAGTTCACATCAAACCCACTTACATCAAGCACCGACCAACTCCACTCAATCTAAACACGGATGAAGTCCACTTGATTCAAACATAGATCAAGACAAATCAATCCAAATAGAAATAAAATATCCATAAAAAAATGAAGACCACTCAATCTAAGGTTAATGTTGATAGTTGATGGGCTCGGCATGGCCAAGCGTGTTAAGGCGTGCGACTCGTAATCTGAGGGTCGCGAGTTCGCATCCCCGTCGCGCCAAACATGCTTGCCCTTTCAGCCGTGGGGGTGTTATAATGTTACGATCAATTTCACTATTCGTTGGTAAAAGAGTAGCCGAAGAGTTGGCGGTGGGTGGTGATGACTAGCTGCCTCCCCTCTAGTCTTATACTGCTAAATGAGGGACAGCTAACACAGATAGCCCTCGTGTAGCTGTGTGCGAAATTAAAAAACAAACAAGCTAGTTGCTGATATGCTATTATATTATTAGTTACGAAAGTGTATAATTACAGTGCGATTGGCTTTGTTTTTCGGTTTCAGACTAATGACCAATAGTGCAGGTGTGCTGCAACAACGTCATAAATGGTGTGTTTACATTAACAGGTGGCGCTTCTTTACGTTACCAGGAAGAACTCTAAGCAGCACGTGACCAAGGTCGATCAGTCACCTTGAGAGGATACAGAAATTCCAGGAATAAACAAGAGGTCGTGAAACTAAACCATTAAGCGAGAAACCCAGGCAACAATCAGTTCTTTATCTCGCCTCTTGTAAGTCATTAACTTACTTCATTAACTTGTTTCGAATTTTTAACTGGTTACAGAGGGTTAATAGCACCCACCACTAACTCTGGAGCTACTCTTTTCAGACCGAGTAGTGGAATATGACCATCACTACTGTAATGCACCCACAGCCCCAAAGTGCGAGTGAGATTTTACGGCAACAGGATGCAAACCATGAATCCTCGGATTTATTATCAGACACAAAAATCACTAGGCTACGCCCAAACTTATAAACCATGAATTCAGAGACTATGAAATTGACGTGTTAAACGAATTATTGTCTGATGTAAACAAGGTAAAACATCTTCAATTAATTAAAGAAAACACCAATTGTAACTCAAAGTTGAGTTACAAACCTTTAAATGTTCTTCACAGAAAGACCAACTTTTATGTTGTTTTAAATAAACACAAAACTTGCAAAATGTTCTTCACAAAAAGACCAACCCTTTTGTTGTTTCAAATAAACACAACACTTGCAAAATATTCGTCACAAAAAGACCTACCTCTCGTGTATTAAGCAAACACAAAACCTTTAATTGTTCTTCTTACGTTTGTTTAAAATTAAGAACAAAACTACACAATGGGTTATCTGTACTTTGCCCACCACGGGTATCAAACAGCTGTGCCACTAGGGGAGGACATGCTCTTCTTTCAAAAATATTTTTTTCTAAATTAATCTCTGTGATCGTAAGTTCTTGTATCTCACGTGATGCCAGGTGAACTTTATGAAACGTCGTGAACAAAATAAATGAAAGTTTCACAGTGTATAACCGATAAAAAACGTTTTGCTTCTTTAATACTGTTGGGTGTTCCTTATAGATTTTTGGCTGCTGATCACGAAAATCACATTCAAATTTGCCCATCCCATACCGTTTCATCGAAATCTTCAGTTTCAACAGGACATTGCTACAATGGAAAAACGATATCAGGGCAACTGGAGTCCCTCAATACTTGCTGACTACTGTTGAACACTGCAACGTGATGCACCGGACATTGAATACAAACGAAAATCAGGAGCAAAACACTTTTAATTATGTTGAAATTAATAGCGTTTCAGAAACATAAACGCAATTAAATGTGTTATTGCCGGTAAACAGTTAACTCTCTATTTCTCAGAGTTCCTTACGTGATGAAGCAAACCCAAAACTATATTTGTGCATATCTACCAGGTACCTATCACAATCAGCAAAAACTTTTCAGAAAGCAAAACTTTTCAAAACAATTGTTGTGCAGTGTAATCAATCAAAGTTTCGTTTTTGTTATTACAAGTTTTGATTCCTTTTAATTCATTCAAAAACCTCTCAGGAAGGAAAACTTTTCAAAACAATTGTTCTGCAGTGTAATCATAGTTTCGCTTTTGTTATTACAAGTTTTGATTCCTTTTAATTCATTCAAAAACCTCTCAGGAAGGAAAACTTTTCAAAACAATTGTTCTGCAGTGTAATCATAGTTTCGCTTTTGTTATTACAAGTTTTGATTCCTTTTAATTCATTCAAAAACCTCTCAGGAAGGAAAACTTTTCAAAACAATTGTTCTGCAGTGTAATCATAGTTTCGCTTTTGTTATTACAAGTTTTGATTCCTTTTAATTCATTCAAAAACCTCTCAGGAAAGAAAACTTTTCAAAACAATTGTTCTGCAGTGTAATCATAGTTTCGCTTTTGTTATTACAAGTTTTGATTTCTTTTAATTCATTCAAAAACCTCTCAGGAAGGAAAACTTTTCAAAACAATTGTTCTGCAGTGTAATCATAGTTTCGCTTTTGTTATTACAGGTTTTGATTCCTTTTAATTCATTCAAAAACCTCTCAGGAAGGAAAACTTTTCAAAACAATTGTTCTGCAGTGTAATCATAGTTTCGCTTTTGTTATTACAAGTTTTGATTCCTTTTAATTCATTCAAAAACCTCTCAGGAAGGAAAACTTTTCAAAACAATTGTTCTGCAGTGTAATCATAGTTTCGCTTTTGTTATTACAAGTTTTGATTCCTTTTAATTCATTCAAAAACCTCTCAGGAAAGAAAACTTTTCAAAACAATTGTTCTGCAGTGTAATCATAGTTTCGCTTTTGTTATTACAAGTTTTGATTCCTTTTAATTCATTCAAAAACCTCTCAGGAAGGAAAACTTTTCAAAACAATTGTTCTGCAGTGTAATCATAGTTTCGCTTTTGTTATTACAAGTTTTGATTCCTTTTAATTCATTCAAAAACCTCTCAGGAAAGAAAACTTTTCAAAACAATTGTTCTGCAGTGTAATCATAGTTTTGCTTTTGTTATTACAGGTTTTGATTCCTCTTAATTCATTCAAAATGCTTGAATACTTAGCTTAAGTATACATTTCATCTACAAGCACAAATGGCTCCACAATGGCACAGCGGTATGTCTGCGGGCTTACAACGCTAAAATCCGGGTTTCGATACACGTAGTGGACAAAGCACAAATAGCCTATTGTGTGCTTAATTGTAATCAATCAATAATCGCATTTTAAAAATGTTATACTGTTACTCAAACATGTTTTAATTAGGTATTAGAAGTCGATGTATGTCCCTTTGTGGTACAACTGTAATTCAAATATTTTGTTTCATTGTCTTTCAGAAGTTGTAGTACATGCTGGAGTAATTTACACATTTTGATGACAAGTTAGAGAATTTTAATGAACTTTTATTTCAACAACGTTACACCTTTGTGGCGTCTTCAGGGTTAGTGCATAAAACTAGTGTAATAGTCCTGAAGAAGCCACAAAAGCGAAACACAGGTTAAAATAAAAAGTTGTTTACAATGTAAAGGCCTTTTTTTTTATCTGATTTTGTAATTGTACTTTGGTTCCACATGTGAAGAACATAATGACCTGTTTGCGATGTACCCCTTCTCAGGAATCAACCCCCGATATTCAGCATTATAAAACCTCAAGCTTACCACTGAGTTGGGTGGGGAGTAACTATGTTTCCAATAAAGTCATTAGGTTTCTGGAATATAAAGCCCTATCCACACAGTGATCTTTGGACAAATTCCCACAGAAACTGTTTGCGAGCTTGGACCTAATATTCGAGAAAACCGGTTTTGACGCACGCAGTAGCGGACAGAATGTGTTTCTATGACAACGTTACACTCTGAATGCTGTCAGATGCGGAAACGTTGAAATATAAAGGCAGCTAAAACGAACTACATTTAACATGTAACCTACGTTTTCTAAAAACTTAATTCGTCTAATTTACGCGTATCATTCGATTATGGTAAAGCTATAAAAGTTGGCGGAAGGATACATGTATATTTAAACCCCGTATTATTCATCATTCGCTTTGAATACACAGACTAGAAAGAAGTAAAATGTCCACGACTTTAAATGTCTGCCAATATGTTCCTTCGTGTCTGATGCAAAAATTCTGGTTAATTATTATAAAACTTATACACTCTAAAGGAAGAACCTATAAATATAAAATGACAAACAAGTTCACATCACCCATTTCATAACTAAAGGCAGCATGTATATATTGACCCAGGATCTAAACCGGACCTTTCCTCTTATCTCGATCCTGTACTCCTACTTATCTCATTATTCAAAAGTCTACTAGTGAAACGTGTTTGTCTCTCACAGAAATAATCCAGACGAAAAACATTTACTTTCAACCAATCACAACACCCACTAACTAACAAGAGTCGAACTTATAAATCGTGTTTTTATACGTATACAACGTGAGAAGTGTTTGTGGTTCTAATCCACTTTGTTCACAAAAACCAGGCAATCATCTGAAGTCTTCAAACCTCTATTACAAGAAAAGGAAAGAAAAAACAGTTTGGTGTTTCTATTTCTGAAGTACAAAATACGTAAAATGCTACATTTATTAAGAATATACTAACTAAATATTTGTTCACTGTGGCTAATACGATGAATTGTAGTTTAAGTTATCACCATCTCTATAAATGAATAAAAAAAACATAGCGAACTGAAATAGCTCAAGAAGAACCCTATTTAAGGCCTAAAATATGCAGTAACAAGGCCTTTACCGCAGTTATTCACGTCATTCTAGTTTGACGAAATACTACAGACACTATTTTCTTTAGTTTATATAGGAGAGCGAGTTAAATTATTTGCACACTTGGCAGAATGCTTCCTACACATACAAGAAAAAAGTCTGTTCTTAACGGAGCCTGCGCAAATAAACGTTTGTTTGTTCACCTGAACGTTTGTTTGTTTGTTTTGGAATTTCGCACAAAGCTACTCGAGGGCTATCTGTGCTACCCGTCCCTAATTTAGCAGTGTAAGACTAGAGGGAAGGCAGCTAGTCATCACCACCCACCGCCAACTCTTGGGCTACTCTTTTACCAAAGAATAGTGGGATGGACCGTCACATTATACACCCCCACGGCTGGGAGGGCGAGCATGTTTAGCGCGACGCGGGTGCGAACCCGCGACCCTCGGATTACGAGTCACACGCCTTACGCGCTCGGCCATGCCAGGCCATCACCTGAACGACACCTCACGCACGCAGTGTCAGGTCAAGGACCACTGTAATTTTGAAATGCGGAACAGAAGGAAGGTTTCCAGTTTTCAGTACCTGAAGCCCGAGGCGACTAGTCTTAAATAACTGAACAGCGAAACTGACTTGCACTCTTATAACGCATTTACAGCCAAAATTAAGAAGCGTGTTTAGAAACATTGCATGTTTTAAACCTCACACTGCTGGAAAATCCTGTCCGATACACTGATCACTAGGTCATGATCGGACCCACAACCATATTAAAGCGGACCTAGGGCAAAATGGCACTGATAACTTAAAACAGCACTATTTCTATCGGAGGGAGGGGAAAGACACATAGAAAAATAATGCGTTTATAATTGACTGTGATGAAATTCTTAAAAAACTACGTCACTTTATCACGACCTGACCTTACAGTATACGAAAGATCAAACTGTCTGCATACTATTGGTCATTCATTGCTGTCTCAGCGGTAAGTCTACAGGATTATAGCTCTGAAAATAAGTTTACAACAGCAGTCATTGGCAGTCCTTCGTGAGCGAAGGCAATATCTCCTAGGGTGAAGGTATTTTCATGTGACCGAACAGCCCTATGGGAGATTGGCATTGTATGGAAGCACCTCTGAAAGACATAATGGTAAATAAAGTGAAGAGAAACAAGGGTTGCTTCATTTCTCTTTCCTCTTCCATCGCTTCTGCTTTTCGTATTCCCATCGATCAGTTTGTACACGACCCCGAAGAAGTATGTGGGTAACATCTTTTAGCGTGGGGCTAGCGGGGCACAGTCTTTAACTCCAATACTTTGATATGTCGATACCAATGGCGTGACCAACCAAGACCAAAACTGTTGACAGTATACTCCACATTGTAGCCTTCTTCCGCCATCACACCCATTCAAAATGTTGCACATTTCTTCCGCATCATTCGCTGAGTCTTTCATCGACTCGTCTGTTCCTCCTCCTCCACCTTACTATCTAGGGTGATACTAAACTCTTAGTGGCTGGTACACCACAGATATCCATTTGAGTAACCTTATGATTAATAATAAATGAATGAATCCAAAAAAAGATCCGGTTCACTTAGACATGCTGAACATCGATATTACATTTCCACTCCACGACATTAAACCTGATGTAAAGGGTTGTCACTACTACAAAACTCAACAACCGAGTGTTCTTCGCGTCAAACATTTGCTGAAATTCCTTCTTTAGAAATCATTTGTCACCATGTTTTAAAACAGCTTATGTTTCTTTTAATTAACAAAAGCGTTTCTGGCGAGATAATTAATTTTAGTTTTCCATTTAGATAAGACTGAACACACCTTTCAACTTTTTATTTCATATTCTAAAGAAAATGTTTGACTTTTAACTGTCGACCAAAGTTTTCTTCATCATAAGATGACTTGGTAATTAGGGAGTTGGCTTACAACACATGGGCGCGGAATCGAAACACAGCACCGAACATGCCTTCTCTTCCAGCCAGCCTTGGAGACATTAGTACATCGTACTAACCCTTGACTAGCACAAGACTTGATAGTGAGTGGTACTGCGGTTGCTCTACCTGTGTTTGGCGAGACAGTGACAGGTAGACAACAGTAGCAGTTTATTCCAAAATAAATGAACAATCTTCAAGAGGCTACTAAAATTAGTTGTAGCTTTATAGAATAGGCATGGTAATGCAACTGTCATCTTGACGTCACCTGTGTATATCTAGCTTATAAAACACTTCATTATACAAATAAAAAAAATACTTCTTTATATACCTTTACCTATAACTTTGTAATGTTACATTTGTAAAGATGGTTACACTATCATAACATCTCAAACTTTTAACACCTAGTATCAGCACCCATTTACTATCTCATCAGGTTAAAGGTGATATTTTCTGCACTGCTGGGTTTCTAAAATATGAGTTTTGGTATCACAGAGTTTGGGAAAGGGACAATGGAGCGACGTAAACAGTAAATTAATTTACAGTGTTTGAAGTAAAATATCTGAGTTTCGTTTTATATAACAAAATTTTGAAAAAGGGCAAAGGAGCCATGTAAACAATAATGTAATTTACAGTGTTTGAAGTAAAACATCTGAATTTGGTTTGATATTATAAAATTTTGAAAAGGAACAACAGAGACATGTAATCAACAATTTACAGTGTTTGAAGTAAAACATCTGAATTTGGTTTGATATTATAAAATTTTGAAAAGGAACAACAGAGACATGTAATCAACAATTTACAGTGTTTGAAGTAAAACATCTGAATTTGGTTTGATATTATAAAATTTTGAAAAGGAACAACAGAGACATGTAAACAACAATTTACAGTGGTTGAAGTAAACGTAGTTGAGTTGTTGAGCTTCGGATAATCTGGTTGTTGTTTTGTGGTTGTTGCCACTAAAACACTCGTAGCTAAATGGACGATAAAAACACGTTTATAATTAACAATTCTCCGAAAAGGTAATTACTGATACAAACTGCTAAAGCCCAAAACATCGCTTACAACAAGGTTACCCAACTGATGAAACAATGCATTATAATAATTATAACAACAGTACATTTAATTAGCCATATGTTAATTACCGGACTTATGCTTAGTTTTGTGTAGGTATCTTGTTTTAAGTAAAAGCTAACAGTAACAATCATCCATATTCATACGCACACTACAATTGTTCCCACGTTTATAAGTGATACACGATTTTTAGGTGAATATTTTTCTAAGAAAAAAAAACACTAAAACACTTGTGGAAATTAGACAATTTTTCTTGATATTTTAGTTTCTTTAAGATCTTCATATTAGTTTGTTTACAGAGAAAATAACGAAAGACTATATTTTCAGAATTTTTTAGTTAAAATTTTAAATTAATTTCTTTGTTTTATTGAAGAATTACACTGTGTGCTGTGTCTACCTGAAGACTAGATTTCAAACTTCACCCTTATGTTCTCTGGTGGTGATCGGTGATATTTACTAGAAATATACTACCTTATTGTTGATTTTTCATTACCCCATGGAGACAAGGTGTATAGTCCTTATACAACAGTTTAAACAGTGATCAAATTGTCAGAAACAATAAGATGACGTAAACTGAATTAATGGAAATTATTATTTTAGTGGACAAATTATTCACAGAACGTGATGAACAACCTGCCTTATCACCTCTTGCTGCAGCTAATTGTACAGTCAGTTCCTGATCCATAACCAATAAAGTTTAATAGAGAACTGTTTTACCACGAAATGTTAGTAATTATACAAAATCTTGTTACTTAACTCTGTTATTGTAAAAATGTAAGTCTCACTGAGAAAATCAGGACAAAATCTTATGATTTAACGTGAAAACAAGCGCCATCTTTGTGAACCTCAAATGCTGCGTCGTAATAAGTATCTATTAACTTTTCTCGTGTACCAAACATTCGATGGCAATTCTGTAACCTTATACATGCGTCAAACGTTACAATTTGTAAAGTGAATTGTGTGCAGGGCAAACTTAGAGAGAAATACCTTCATATTGGCTATGAATAATCAAAGAAACCCCTACTTTAAGCATTTTAAATATATATATATTCGAAGTATTTTACCAAGCAGTTCAAATTATCTTTCAGTTGATAACTAAAATTTTCTGAAGTTCTTTTTGTGTTAAATGTGCTATATATATTTTTATTTCACCGTGTGAGTGCGTTTTGTGCTGGATGTTTTCAGCTGCTGCACGCGCGTATGAAGCACCATAATGAAAGTCTCGCGAGAATGAAACTGTAACATGTTAGTTGCCATAGGAATTTAATATTCCAACACGTAAACAGACTGTGGTTTCATTGTAGTTGCGGTTAACAAAAAATATTTTGTCATTTGTTTCTTTCAGGTATTAATACAAAGGTGCAAATGGGCTTTTTGCGCATAGCTGACCGTGTAATTTTGAACCGACAGATTATGGGCAAAGCAGCTAGCGAAAAGCGCCCACTGCCAACAACTAGGTTACTCTTATATGGCCAAATAATAAAATTTAAACATCACTGTCAAAGTGCACTCATGACGCCAAAGCACGTACCGCGTTTTTTGTTTGTATTTTGCAACGACGGGATGCGAACCTCGAATTCTTCCATAGTTATTACAGAATAACTTCAAGCGATATTACACACAGAGTTTGTGCTCACCAGTGTTCTGAGCATTTTATATCCTCAAATACAATCATGTCTAATATGAACAGTAAAGGACGTAAAAGCACTGATGGTTTAACTTAGATTATGTATTGTTTGTTTCATCATGAATTAGTAATTAATTAAATCTAACTTGTCATTAACGAAAATTTTTAAAGACATTGCCCCGCCTTCTTTCATTCGAACTTTCAGTCAACAACTTCTCGACACATTATATGAAACAATCATAAAATAAAGGGTGTACAGTGGAGCTCTCTGGTGTCACTAAGTAAAATAACATCGAAATTCCAAAATGATAGCTCTTGAAAACCATTGTTAACATAGCTGTTAAAATAATTAAAAGAACAAACGGTGAAATGAACATATCTAAAAAAAACTTAAGGTCTCGAGGACTTCAAAATATATTATACTTACCTATTCGTCTTCAGTTGCCTTGAAGTATATGAAGTTTTTCAAACGTTTAGAAAGATACTCGAATCCTTTCGTCAAAGATAAATATATTAATCCACATTTGCTGTGGTTAGACTAACTCAGAACCAAGACAAAGATTACACCCTTCGTACTATCAAAGTTTAAATGTCCAGTGGAACAAGGAAGGGGGAGGAATTCTCAAGTTCTTTACGAAAGTCTGATAAGAAATCAACAATGTTTGAACACAACAACTAGACTTACGGTACTGAATAAAAACATTGTGCGTTCCTTTTAGTCGTTACAGAAAAACTAATGAGGTACACCAGTTTAATCTGTGTTAAATCTGGGTAAACTCAAGAGTCAAACTGAATATTTTTATCCAAGGTTTTTATTGTTTAACTGAATATCGTAAGACAGAAACGTTGGAGTGACAGTCCTTAGACAGGATCTTTAATATCGGATTGAGTGTCTTTAGACAGGAACTTTAATGTTGGAATGAGAATCCTTAGACAGGATCTTTAATATCGGATTGAGTGTCTTTAGACAGGAACTTTAATATCGGATTGAGAATCCTTAGACAGGATCTTTAATGTCTGACTGAGAGTTCTTACACAGAAACTTTAATGTGTGACTGAGAGTCCTTACACAGAAACTTTGATGTCCGACTGAGAATCCTTACACAGGAACTTTGATGTCGGGCTGAGAATCCTAAGACAGGATCTTAAATGTCGGAACTAAATTTTCTTTATTGAAAATTTCCATGTCAAACTGAGGAATGATGTACAATACTTAAAATTTAATACAACAAACAGGTGGGTCAACAGGGTCTATTTAGTTGAACCTGGTGGCTTATTGCTTACATATTCTACGTGTGTGGAGTATTTTAGGAGGCTGTAGTTGGTTCTTTGAAGGCCCGGCATGGCCAGGTGGTTAGGGCTTTCCATTCGTAATCTGAAGGTCGCGGGTTCGAATCCCCTTCATACCAAACATACTCGATCAATTCTACTATTCGTTAGTAAAAGAGCAGATCAAGTATTCTAGTCTTACATTGCTAAATTAGTACCGTCTAACGCAGATAGGCCACTTGCAGTTTTGCGCAAAATTCAAAAACAAGCAAACATAACAAACATCAAAATCACTTTGTGTGTGAAAAACTCATCTTTTGGGTCTACAGATGAACACAGAAGTTAATAACTAAGACAGTTACTGATACAGCTGCAAAATACAGACGATACTCACTCAGTGTTTGTCCTAAGACGATCCTATTAAGCCTATTTCCTTTTTAAGCACTCTATCTGGCCCTCTGGTTCAACCAGTGTTTTGCCGAAATATATAACGTTAACGTCGTACTCACGGACAGGTCTGTTTGTTCTATTTTTGAATTTTGCGCAAAACTACACGAGAAGTATTTGCGCTAGCCATCTTAACTTTAGCAGGGAAGACAACTAGTCATCATCACCAATCGTCAATTCTTGGGCTACTCTTTTACCAACGAATAGTGAAATTGATCGTCGCATTAAAACTCTCCTACGGCTGAAAGGGTGAGCACGTGTGGTTGACGGAGATTCGAACCCGCGACCCTCAGATTACGAGTCGAAAGCCCTAACCACTTGGCCATGCCGAGCTTTGCTCGCAGAAAATTAGTCGGCTAATAAGTACCAAGTTAATCAAAACACGACTATCGCAAAATGAAGCCCGATTTCTAGTCTTAGAACTATCAAACCAAACTGAATGCGGTGTACGAGAAACCATTACAAGAATACTGGATAAGCCTCAAAGACCAAAATAAAATATAGCGGGTGTACTTGGTTTGCTCCCTTTCTCTGAATCATGAACTCAACAAAAGTGTGAACTTTCAAAAGTCGAAACAGGACCGTGCTAATATACGCTCGCTATCTGTTTGTTTGAAGTTGAACACAATGGGTTCTATCTGTGCTCTGCCATTTCACGGATAATGAAACCCGATTTATAACATTGTACGTCCGTAGACATGCTGCTGTGCCACTGATGGGGGAGGGGCACTCCTTAAATAGATTCTAGGTGAGACCTGATTCTCACAACTGTGGAACTGTGTTACTACGGGATATCAATCAACGGCATTAGTTGTATAAACATACGGCAGAAATAAGGACTTGTATAAATACATCCTAAAGACGGCTGGTATGGGTATTAGCACTTTAATCAAAATAAAGTACAGAACAACGTTTCTACTTTATTAGGTACTTTATCTTAATTAAAGTGCTAATACCCATACCAACCATTTTGAGAATATATATTTTACTTTAAGTGGGTTTCTCGTCATCACGAAGGACTTGCATAATTTTCTCATACCATGGGGGTCAAACATTACGAGGCAGATTATTCGGAGAACACACTGGAGGGTTTCTGAGACGCGTGTTTTTTTCGAAATCAACAAAACACTCAGAAAAAAACCCCCATTCAGAACTGGTTAATTTGAGAATCATACTACAGAGAAGAAAGGCACGTGCTAAGTTCCTGTATCATAACTCTAGCCTTAACTCCTTTCTACTTGCTTGTTTTTGAAATTCGCGCAAAGCTACACGAGGGCTATTTGTGCTAGTCGTCTCTAATTTAGCATTGTAAGGCAAGAGGAAAGGCAGCTAGTTATCATCAACCACTGCCAATTCTTGGGCTACTCTTTTACCAACGAATAGTGGGATTGACTATAATATTATAACACCCTCGGATTACGAATCAAGTGTCTTATCCATCCGGCCACGCCAGGCCTTTTTCTACTTGTCACTCGGATATAATGCCTCTTACAAACGCTGTCGTATGTAACTAAACGTTCTGGCTATATAACCGAACAACTTGTTATAAATTAACATTTAACACAGAGCACCTACAATCATACTTTCTTTGTGCATTGCCCTCCAGTTCCTGTAAGTGACAGACAGATGGAAAGGTAGTTACTACGGCAGCACCCACTGCCAACTGTTGGAGTACTCCAATACACTACTCACATCTTAAGGGTTTAGGGCCATTCTTATTTGACCAAATGGCAAATAGATTTGACAGTCACTCTTTTAGCGTACCTATGGGTCCCAGGGTAAGGACCGCATTTTTGTGGGCATCGTTACGAACACCACGATTTTACAGATTCACGAGCCAAGCACGCTAAACGCTGGGCCATGGGCGGTCCCAGGCGGTTTAGAAGCGGAACTTATTACTCAAACGATTTTGAGTTATCTGTGCTCTCTCCACTCACCACGATTATCGAAACCCAGTTTCTATCGACTGAGTCCGCAGACACACCACTGTATCACTGGGAGGCTCTCCCTGGACGAAGATAAATAATTGAGTCAATATGTCACTGGAACCTTGCATATTACAGTTTTTGTTTTATTTACTTGCTCTGTCAGTAACTTTTGCACGTGTATAACCAGAGAGAAAAATTTGTCTCCACACACACAAGTACAAACGTTAAGCTCATAACGCCGTCATCCGTTGAACGATGTGAGGCCTAATTACATTTGATTGACTGTCTGACCACGCCCAAAGTTTTATAAATTAATGTATTCTAATCCTGCTTGAGAAAATTTCCATTGCCGCGGCTACTGGTGATCCATTTGTTTTAATTAATTCAAAAATTAATTAGTAGTAATATTTAGTAATTAATATGAACTCCCATTACGCGAAATTTAAGTAATAATGTAATTCGTAACATATATTTTATTGAAGTTTGTATCTGTGTCCACAGCGCGGCTAAATTAGCATGGGTAGATACAGTCTGCTTTAAACACAAACTCGGACAATGTTAACTAAGATACCTGTAATATAACCATCGGGGATATGTGTTTTTGTTTGATATTTGGAATTTCGTGCAAAGCTACACTCGAGGGGTATCTGCGCAGCCGTCACTACTTGAGTAATGTAAGACTAAATTAGTGTAAGACAGTTAATCATCACCACCCACCGCTAACTCTTGGTTATAATGGTTGTAACATTATAACGCCCAGATGGCTGAAAAGGCGAGCATGTCTGGTGTGATAGGGAATCGAACCCGCAATGATCAGATTACGATTCGAGTGCCTTAACCACCTGGCCATTAAGACACTAAGAGGAATGAGAAAATGAATGGTGAAAGATGCAAATAATTTTACAATTAAATCAGAAAAATAATAAAAGTAAATAAACAGATGATCTCCTTTTAAAGTCCCTATCTACAAATTCCTGCAGACACGATGTTTTGGTTTTATTTTCGAATTTTGAAGTTCCCGCTTCTGTTTCCTAGTGTTTCATTAAAGCGCCACCTACACAGAGACTTCATTGCCGAAAGGAGGAAGATGGTATTGCAAGTGGTATTGATATATCTAAATGCAACATTCTGGTGTATAAGCAACATACAGTAATCCCTAGTTTTAGGTGCCTGAAAATATCTGATGATTCTTGTTAAGTTTGACCTTATAATTATAAGCAATTTTTTATCTTTCTGGAAATGCTTGATAATTTGTTATATGATACTACACATATTTCAGACATTCATTTGGTAATTTTACACGTAAATTCGGTTCTTACTAACACAGCCCAGCGTTTCCCAAACTTTTAACATTCACGTTTCCCCACCCCTCTCTTTTAATGGGTGAAATAGTGAGGTTAAGTGACTAGATGTAACACACGGATACACATTAAAATAGTGTATGAGTCGTAGCAATTACTTATTTAATTTCATCAATAAATATATATTTATTAAAACTCTTAATTTTACATCAATTCATCACTGATTCTATCGTAATCGTTAGCCCCACCCCAAAAATAATGAACGCTCTTCTAAGGGGAAGAGTGGACCGTAATTTGGAATACGCCGACATAGATCAACAACTTTAACCCTATTTTACATTTAAATGACACCACCAAGAAATGTTTAAAGGGTCTGAAGATAGGTGACGCATAAATTACTACTGTGTGATAAGATTCAAGTGGAACTGAAAAGTCCAGTTTCTTTAAAATCACTTTCAGGATATGTCAAGCCTAATCACGTTAATTTCACGTGAGGCTCTAATGCCAAGGCCCGGCATGGCCAGGTGGGTTAAGGCGTTCGACTCGTAATCTGAGGGTTGCACCAAACATGCTCGCCCTTTTAGCCATGGGGTCGTTATAACGGTCAATCCAAGAATTTGTAGGTAAAAGAGTAGTCCAAGAGTTGGCGGTGGGTGGTGATGACTAGTTGCCTTCCCTCTAGTCTTACACTGCTAAATTAGGGACGGTTAGCGCAGATAACCCTCGAGTAACTTTGCGCGAAATTCTAAAAACAAAGAAAAAAAAGGCTCTAATACCATCTACCAACTTACTGCACAAGCCAATGATTTCGCGCATGCGTACCAATACATTCCACCGATCAAGGTCGTCCGTATAAGCAATCAAACACCTGCGAAGTTTCTTCGGCTGAATGTATCCTATCGACTGAAGATTACACGAAATCTTAACTAGTCGTTACGAGTGTGTGTTAGCAGGAATTGTGCCTGTTTTAATACTGGTATTTCAAGTAAATTTAACATGTGATATCTATAATAAAGAATAGTCAAACAATTATTTTGCAATGCACAGAATTTGGATGAATCGAAACCAAAGCGTCCACGTCATCCACAAACCACAAAAATTTAAATTATGCAAAACGTGGTGAATTGACCACCAACTGTAAAGATCTTGGTAAATCCCCGGGTCGGTTAGAGCTTACGAAGGACAGCCCAATGTTGAATGTAGGACGACTACCTGACACAGATGTAATGATAAGGCAACAACGGTTATGCATAATTTATTACGTAAAGGTTTTCATTTGTTAGAAATGGAAATGGTGCCTGTGTAATAATAATACGTTTACCCTTGAAATACCTTAACATTGAAAGAACCGAATGTCACGATTCCTTAAAGAGGGGTGAGACAGATAGTTAAATGTATATTTATTGTGATAAGTCTCACGAAAATATTTTAAAATAACGGAGTTGGACCACAACTATGAAGATAATAACGCAAATTACAGTAAAAGTACCGCAGTTTTTATTCAACTGTACTTGCAGTGAGACACCAAAATAAGTTTAAAAATAACTTAGTTACATCAATATCTGGACGAAAATGTTACAAATTACAGTTTTCAAACAACTAAACATTATACAGTTGTGGGGTATAGCATTCTATGGGTATTCACAGGCAAAGAGTATTAGTAGATAGATGTCAGCTATCCCCTTCATTAGGGATATCTACGCTTAGGGTGTAAAATAAGTTAATTCCTAGCAATATTTTTTTAGGCAGCTATATGTCAACTTCTTGTTTTGCCATCTACATTTTATATATTTCTCCATTTGAATTATTATAATGCTCCCTGATTCCCAAGCTTAGGATTCGCATGAACTATTACCCCTCTAACCAAGTAATTTTTGTTTCTTCCATTTGCCTACGTTTATGACTTCTCTTTAAATTATTCCATCAAAAGAACAGCTATATATAACCGGGCATAATCCCATATAAGGAATAATCGAATGTGACCCAGTGGTCAGCTTGCCGGACCAAGGCCCTACAGACTTATCATTTACGTTCCATTACAGTAAAATAAAATATTAAAAACCATTCTCTGCACTTTGTGGTCATGGGTGCGTTATAAAAGGCCCCTCGCTAGTAAAGCGGTATGTCTTCGGATTTACAACGCAAAATCAGGGGTCGATTCCCCTCGGTGGGCTCAGCAGATGGCCCGACGTGGCTTTGCTATAAAACACACACGCGTTATAAAGGTGACGGTCAAATTATACTCTTTCACTCCGAAACTAAGGACAGCTCGTGCAGGCACAAACCTGCATGAGAAGAACAATCGGTTCATTGCACCCGAGAAATGTTATAAAAATGTCATTAAAAGGTTCAGAGTCGAAATGGGTACCGCGGCACACTTCGTATTCTCCAACTTAAACGACGAGTTACCAACTGAATTATTTTTTTCCAGCTGCTCCATCGCTTGTGGAGCGAAATAAATTTTTACTACTTTGGTAGCGTTCAAGATGAATGGGTGGGGCAGGAAAGCAGAAAACAACAATTTGTTTGTGCACTGAAAATGTTTCATATTCAGTTTTCAGAATTCCAGATGAACCAGAGCAAATAATTTCATAACAAACACAGTATATTCCATCTTTGTTTCTGCAACGGTGGTTCCAATCAAAAACATTCACTCACACTCTCAAATAACAGTAAAAACTGCTCTGTGGCATGTCGTCAAAGAGCAGATCCAATCTTCGATAGTGTAGTCTAGTGTTTAGTTTGTTAGATTGCGGATTTGGAGGTCCAAGGATCGATTCCACGATATAATAAACGCACTCCGCAATTTCATCTATGTGGGTGGTTAACCCCGCTATTTGTTTTGTTTGTTTTTAGTAGCCGTATAGGCGGTGGATTGCTTACCCTTTTATCATTATGCCGCCTTGCATACTGCCAACGATCCTGTTTAGGACCGATTTCTAATGTACAGACTGGGTGTCTACTATCCTCCCGCCACGCACCGAAATGGCTTCTGTGGCAATTGTGTTTCTTTGATTTCCAACAGGTAAAATCTTCTGCCCGTTTTTATGTCTGTCAGAAAATTCCAGCCTTTTCTAGCAAGTAATATTATCACTAAAGCAGCAAGTGAGCAAAAGTTATTTAAACATGAAAAAGGCATTGACGTACTGCATTTTCATGGCGAGGAAAGTACAAGTCACACCGACAAAGTTTGTATATTTTCTAAACAGCACACTTGAAACTTTCTAACAATGATAAGATAATTAAGTTAAATGTGTGCTATGGTTTCGGTAAATTGTAAATGTCGTAACTATTACGTATTCTGCATTACGTATTATTAACTATTAAGTTAATAACGAACTTATGAATTAAAGTACAGAAGAGTAGGCTAACAATAACATGTCCTTTAAACGTAAATCTGCCACATCCAGTACCGACGAGGCCTTTCCAACAATACCAAAACCCAAGAGACACAGCAGTAATCTGGCGCTATTTATACTATCAACTTCTATAAACGACGAATGTTATGGTGTAAAACAGATTGAGTTGAAGTGTATTTATTAGTAACGTGTAATATTTCACCCATAGTTTTCAACAGCACAACTTGCAAAGAATAATAAAATATTCTGCCAAGAAATAAGCCTAATCAGCAGTCAAAAGATGATAAATTCTGCGAAGAATTTACGAAAATGATTTGTAAAACTAAACATTGTTTTTTTTTTTTAATTTAACGGTTAAAGAAAGAAGTATGTTAAAATCTCTTAAACACCACCACACTGCTAAATTTAACTACCACCATCAGGTCGCATGCTTTGATTACAACTGAATTGTCAGGTACTACATAATCAACAATCATAAAATGTGAACGCCTTTTACCACCTGGCGAAGTATTATAACGGTTAATTATATTTCTCGTAAGAAATGATGTTCAGCCTATATAATCTAGTCCTTTAACGATTTTCAATAATTAAAAGAATACCATGATATTCATCATATCCAAAATAAGAATGTAGTGTTAAGAAATATAATAAGCCTAACATAATGTCTTATGACAAATATAATTAATTCATACCAATAACATTTTGTTGTTGTTTTTTTCTAATTTGTAGTACGTACATTTTAACAACAAACTTAGGAAAAATAGCGTTTTTTTAAAATGAAAACTGCATTTTGCTGTTGCGATTTCATCAGGGCTAGTACAAAAGCTGACATAATTTATATTAAATTTTGTGTTTTAGTTCGTGAGTCTGTCGTAACGTGGTTTCACTTTATCACTTTATAAAGAACGCTTCCACGCTCAATGTTTTGGTAATGCTCAACAATATATTATCGTTGGTAAATTACAAAACTATCACCTGGTTGTTCTTAAGCCAACTTACGTTTTATGTTGAATGCTCAATATTCATCTCGATCTGTTAGAAAGGTTTGTTTTTTATTCTTTATTTTTGATAACTCCGGTGATACAACAAAAAAGTTTACTTCGGAAGTTTTATGAAAATGAATTATAGCCAAAAACAAAATACAATTTACAAAGTAGTGTTTCAACTAAGCCTTACATTATGTTTATGTATTAAACGTAATACTTATATTAGACTACAAATAGGCCTGCTGTTACTAAAGTTATAAAGTTAGTGTTTAAATATTAATTAAAAATTCTTCTTCTGATATTTTAACTAATATATTACCTACTTGGTTTTAACATGTAAACAAAAATAAACTTTTATTATTACCAGTTTTTTTATTATTTGTTCAGTCTAAATGTCCACACTGTGTTTCATACTTTCTGACCTGAAATACAAGCCCAAGGGTTCTATTAAGCCTATTTCACAGGACATAGGTACTTTTGTTTATAATAACATTTCATGTTTTATGTTGTTTTTAACCAAACTGTGGTATTAGAGAATTACTTTGAGATAGATGAAAGAACTATATAGTAAGAACATTTTGGAGGTAAACACAACTTCAGTTAAATTCTGTAAGTTTTGTTAAGTATTCAACAATGGTGTCGCCCTTTGTGACTGGCTTTTGTTCTAGTTTTAGACATACCAGTAGTGGTTTGGTTTGAATTTCGCGCAAAGCTACACGATGGCTATCCGTCCCTAATTTAGCAGTATAAGACCAGAGGGAAGGCAGCTAGTCATCACCACCCACTGCCAACTCTTGGGCTACTCTTATACCAACGAATAGTGGGATTGTCCGTCACATTATAACGCCCCCATGGATGAATGGGCGAGCATGTTTGGTATAACGGAGATTCGTACCCGCGACCCTCGGATTACGAGTCCAGTACCTTAACCACCTGGCCATGCCCATTAGGGTTACGAGAAAATATAAAATATAAACCAAAGATAGTTTCAAAATGTTTATGAGTTTGATAAAATAAATAAACGAATGAAACGATCAAGAAACAAAATTTTTAGTTGAAAAAAGATAAAGTTTACTAACAGTGTTAAGAAAACAGAAGTATATAATTGTTAGTGAGAATACTAAAAACAACAAACAAACAAACAAACAGCCAAAAAAACCATATTAAACAATTCTACAATAAACATTCTTTTATTAACACAATCAAAACACGTAAAGTCTTTAAACCAAGTAACAATAAACATTTGACACACACACACACATACTATCCTGAAAAAAATGTTCCATCTTTCGAGAGAACCCGGATCACAGGGTTTCTATCGTTTTGTATTAAGACTTCTTGAACCTTCGCGTTTCTCTGACATCATGAATAACGTTTAAAACGTGTCAAGACACGCATGTAGGAAAAATCGCAAGATGTTGCACATCCACGCTTCTCAGAACATTAAATTATACAAATATGAACAACATAAAGTCACCCCAGCAGAACACTTCCTACACAAACATAAAACCTCGAAGATATGCTACGTAATTCCGTTCACAGTTTCTATCTTAGAAAAACAAACAACAAAGATTTTAAAGAGGGAAAATATATGGAAGGTATTTTCACTAACAAAAACATATTCACAAATTAAACACCGACAAGTGTGCGAGTGTTTTTCTTTTAGCAAAACTATATTTAGCTGACTGCTGTGTTCACTGAGGGGAATCGAACTCCTGATTTTAGCGTTGTGAATCCGGAGACTTACCGCTGTTCCAGCGGGGAATTAACACAGATGCCTGTACATAATACTCTTAATATTATAGCGTATAACAAACTCTTACAAACACTTCACTATTAGTTTTTTACAGCTAACTCTAACCAACGAAGTAGATAACTGGTAGTAAGTAACAAAGGTAATAAAGTTATATTATTTCAACTTGAAATTTTGTTTGGGTAGTATCATGACAATAATAGAGCAATTATTAAATAACAATAATATATTAACCATTATTAAAATGTACGTAACGACACGACTCACGAGTTAATGAATTAACTTGTATTTTCGTACCAGTTTTTCTCTTGATGATGCTGCAAACGCAAACAGGCTGAATTGTAAAACAATTTTTCTTCCAATTCTACAGTGTATCTGTGTGCTGTCCCTCATTCTCGCTGCATAAATATAATGCGACGCCATGTTCTGTGATACATTTTCCTCGACATAGCAAGGGTTATTGTTCCAGTTGCCGCGGTAACAGCTGCCTTCAACTCATCATTAGTATTATTGAATATAACATAACAACATATAGATGGGTAGGGACTTACGGGCCATCCTGTAGATAGTAAAGGTCGTTATTTCTCTAACTTTGGTGATATTTTTAATGACGTAGTGTAGTTACTGATATTGCAGCACGTGATAGCTTGAACTGTTATAAAATCCAATATACAGCTTCCCACCTGGTGATTCAAGGTAAACCTATCAACTACGGTGTTTTAAAAGGAAATATTTTTGTAAGATACTTACCAGTAGATATTTCTTTTAAAATATTCAGTTTTGCGTCTGTTACTAAAATTTCATTACCCAACCTTTTAAAGTTTAAAACGTTTAATTTATCAGAGGGAATAATATATAAAACATCTACAGTTTGTAAAACTACAATCTGCATTTTCAGTTTATTGTTTCTCGTTGCAAGTTCTAATTTTAGGAAACAAGAATAATGTTGTCTTCCATCACAACAGACCAGTAGTCAAAGCATGTTTTCCCTCTAACTTTATTAGCCCAAGAGTTGGCGGTGGGTGGTGATGACGAGCTGCCTTCCCTCTAGTCTTACACTGCAAAATTAGGGACGGCTGGCGCAGATAGCCCTCGTGTAGCTTTGCGCGAAATTCAAAACAAACAAACAAACGCTATTAGCAACTTCACAATATGCCACTCAAAGATCCAAATCTTGGATACTCGTCACAGTCCGCTTATCTGGAAAAGTACCCCAACACCAGCCACAAACATACAACCACATCTAAACAGAATATGTGAATATTGTCAAAAATATAGAATCAAAACAAACATACCAAAAACACAACTAGTGATATTTTCAAAGCCAACGAAACATCAAAAAGCACAACCACAGACTTACATGAATGGAGCACTTCTCCAGACAGCTAAATCTGCAAAATTTCTAAGATTAACGTATGATTCTAAATTCACATGGACAAACTATGTAAATAATATAAAAACTAAAATTTGGCGAAGAACAAACTATGCTAGGAGTCTAACTGGTAAAAACAGTGGAGCAACACCTGAAAACATTCTTAAAATATACGATATATATACAAGACCTGTAATAGGCTATTCAGCTCCAGCATAGAACAATTGAAAACCAAACTATAGTCATTACAAAATACACTACTTACGACAGCATATAGAATATCTAAAACTACCTCTTCAAAGTTTATACATAAATATTCAAACACACAAACAATAGCAGATAGATTCCTACATAGTGGACTAAATGAACTGTTATACGAACTCGACAGATACTGCATATATGATGAAGAAAGTCCTAAACATCTCGCCTCGATTAAGTTATATATTAGATCATTAAGATAAAATTATTTTTAAAATATACATATGTAATAATAATAATAATAATAATAATAATTAAGTGCAATAATAAAACACGCCACCTATGAGTTAAACATCAGTGAAGGAATTGATGGTGCAGTATACATGGACATTGCTCTGAAAGGGGCCCGAGTAAATGTGAATTACTTTGGTCCTAATGTAATATTTATTAACACACGAAGCAGTTCACACTGAAAAGGAAAGAGGAAGAGGTCAAGTGTATCTGACCCTCCTGGGTATACACACATATATACCCAACCAACGAGAGAGGGAGAAAGCAAATTCACGGAGGAAGAGGTCAAAGAGCACCTGACAAAGGTAACGCTATAGTAATAATAAACACGAATGAATACATACAAAAAATGAATAACATCCTATCAGACACGAACAAATTTAAACCAATACACACAAATCGAACAAAGACACATGAGACGCAACTGAACAAATTACTACTACAAATGAAAAAAGCCAACACAATTTCACAAACACTTTATTCCTACCTACGTAAAACCGACTCACGCACACCGCAAATATACGGCATCCCCAAACCTCATAAACCAGATTGTCCATTACGACCAATAATGTCAACATATGAATCGTTTAATTACAATCTTGGTTAATACATAATATGGGCATTCTCCAAATATGCAACATCAGCCAGCTCATTCATCAAAGACTCTTTTAATTTCAAGTCTAATCTAAATCAACTTAATCATAAAGCCTTAATGGCCAGTTTCGATGTTATATCCCTCTCAGAAGTTCCAACAACAGAAGCCTGCAAGATAGCCTTAGAACTCTATATCCGAGACCCTAACCCAATTATAGACATTCCCAGTAACCAGTTAGCAACCCTCATAGAATTCACCACAATAAAGACAAACTTCATGTTCAACAACCAAAACTATATACAAACAAATGGCCTAAGCATGGGCAACCCAGTATCACCAGTTCTAGCCAATATTTTTATGATAAAAATTGAAACGCAAGCAATTAATACGGCATTACATCCACCACTATACTGGTACAGATATGTAGATGACACGGTTGCGGGATTCAAATCTACAGAACACATACTTAATTTTTTCACTCACATTAACTCTATACATCCCAACATTAACTGCACATGTGAACAGGAAGAAAGCAATCAAATATCATTTCTTAACCTCAAAATTATAAGAACCGACACACAATTCAAAACAGAAATCCACCCATACTGGACTACACATTCCTTGGGACTCAGCACATGAAACAAAACAAAAACTCAACATACTAAGAAACCAGATAAACACAGCCATAAAACTATGCTCACCAGATAAAATTAACGATGAATTAGACAAAATAAAACAATACTTCATCAACATCAATAAGTTTCCTCCACAAACCGTAGAAAACATTATACGCACACACCTAGACAGAAAGCAAAATCAACCAACAAAAGTAAATATATCTCACGAATCAAAAAATCACGAAACCATATACTGCTGTATACCATATATTCCTGACATCAGCAAACAAATAACCAACATTTGGCAAAAACTAGTAACAAAATATAACATTCCAGTTAATACTAAATTTATTCAAAAACCAAGCACAAAACTAAGGTCTATACTATGTAAGAACTACACTGACAAACACCACACCAACATTATTTATAAAATACAATGTGATAACTGCCACGACTTCTATATTGGAGAAACAAGTAGAAAAATGGAAACCAGATTCAAAGAACATAAAAAGTCACCTTCACACGTTTTCGAACACAAATGGACACAACATAACCATAGAAAACACTAAAATACTAAATAAACAAACGCAAAATTAAAGAAGCCTTACTTATACAACAACTTAAACCCAAAATAAACCAATATAAAGGAACGCCATTATACCTATATTAATATTATAGATGAAATTATATATTCAAACATCTAACCCCGCCCTCTACATTGCGACACTCAGTTATACAACCCCTTCCAAACATGTGGTCAGCTTCCGGTCAGTTACCTCTTTCTTTGTGAACCTGACGATGACCGAAGAAGGTCGAAACGTTGTTCGCTTTTCTATTTAAAATATTTTCTGAACCCAAACGAGCCGTTTTTGCATATAAAATTCTGACCCTTCCGGGTACATATGACACCCAAAACCCGAGAGAGAGAGAGAGAGAGAGCAACTTAACCAAAGACAGGGATAGGTTTATAAAGTATATTTCCCTCTACAAAGTTAATCTAAACACTAGTAGTCAAAAACCTTAAATTTATTCAACCTTATAAACTTCGTACAACTTACATAATTCATTCCCGACTTTTATGTATGTAAAAACGGCTGGTTTGGGGTTGAGAAAATTTTTATGCAGAGAAGTGAACAACGTTTCGAACTTCTTCGGTCATCGTCAGGTTCACAAAGAAAGAGGTAACTGACCGATAGCTGACCACATGTTTGAAGGGGGTTGTGTAACTGAGTGTAGGAAAATAGAGGGCGTACTTAGATGTTTGATTATATTTTTTAATATAGGTATAAAGGTGTTCCTTTGTACTGGCTTATTTTGGGCTTATGTTGTTGCATAAGTAAAGCTTCTTTAATCTTGCGTTTGTTTCTTTATTTGGGCGTTTTCTGCAGTTATGTTGTGTTTATTTGATTTGCAGTGTTCGAAAATGTGTGAAAGTGACTCTTTTGTGTTCTTTAAATCTGATTTCCATTTTTCTACTTGTTTCTTCAATATACAAGTCGTGGCAGTTATCACATTGTATTTTATAAATAATGTCGGTGTGGTGTTTGTCAGTGTAGTTTTTACATAATACGGATCTTAGTTTTGTGCCTGTTTTTTAAATAAATTTAGTATTAACTGGAATGTCATATTTTGTTACTAGTTTTTGCCAAATGTTGGTTATTTTTCTGCTGATGTTGGGAATATATGATATGCAGCAGTATATGGTTTTGTGATTTTTTTTAATTCGTGGGATATGACGATGATCGAAGAAGATCGAAATGTTGTTCACACCTCTGCATAAAAATTTTCACAACCCAAACCAGCCGTTTTTACATATATATTTTTCTCTACAAGCGGGTTTTCTCGTCATAACTAATCCCGACGTTTATTATTTATAACAAACAAATCCAAACAACATGAAACATCCCCCATATAGCACATATCTTTCTCTATTCAGCGATTTGTTGTGTTTACCTTTACTTTCTATTGTATTTTATTACTGTGTCCGTGATTTCTCTGAAGTTTTATGACAAAGATTAAGAAACATGGTTTAACTTTTTTATAACTACAATTTAATATTTAGTTTTGGGAACAATGGCACTGTGTATCAATGTTTTAAAAGCTGCGGAGAAATCCAAAACAAGCATACACAAAAAACCCGCACATCTAAAATAGACCAGGTGGTACCACTGTCGTAAGTTCTGCACAATAATTTTAAGACCCACTACTTCCTTAATGTATAAGATTATTGGATTTTACAAAATCTTATTTATAAAGTTCATAATGCCAACAGAAAATAACAAGTATAACAGTGCACAAGGGTACACTGAAAATGAGTTACTTACTTGGTTATACTTTTTGTAATGTGCCAAGTTGCAGATGTCCGTTGTTATATGATTTCAGCTTGCGAAAAACAACAAAAATTCTTCATAAATTTCTGACAAACGCAACCGTGTTTTCAATGCAAGCAAAATATGTTGCCGCCAGCACTGAAAATTATTCTACAAGTTCCTTCTTCTACTTTAATGGAGCAGTAGAATTTGAAGTTTCACTTTCCAGTGAGACTTCTAACTGATCGTAAATACATCACACTTCGTGTGCACTTGTCTTCCCGTCATAATGAAGTTATTTGTGGAAAAACAAACGTTTCCCGTTATAACCACCAGAGGACGCAAGGAGCTGATACCATTCTGAAGCGTGTCCCATTCTTATGTGAAGGTAGAGTCAGAGAGATTAAATGGGAAGTGGCTTCATTCTTTCTACTGACGAAGTGGAATAATACATGAGGTTCCTTTCCGAAATCAACATTAGTGTCTGCACGTTTTGTAAGAGTGGTTAAATTCTTATATAGCGTGTAATTAACAAACGGCTTTGTTACATAAAAACGTTTTCTACTATGACTATTTTTAGTTGATTCAGTATTATCGAGAAAAACATACAAATAAAGAACAAATTAGGGTTTTCAACACTTAAGTATTTCATGCATTCGATAACATATTTCATAGGAGTGGAAATAAGGTCAGTACCACAAAATAAAGAGTAAAAACAATGGTTGAAAGGAATATCTCACTGAACATGGGGCAGTAACATCACAGATTTATAACATTATGTCATGGTTTGATATCATCGAAAAGGTTAAAGGTAAACTGAAGATGAATATCTGCTCATTGATTATTTATTATATGTGCGTCAACAAGTGAGAAAAGTGGAATTAGGTTAATGGAAATCCTGTGATAAAGTTTAGGATACCCAAAGATAAAATTGGAAACAAATTTAATTTTTTCCTAGAACTATATGAAAAATAATGGAATATATTTTCGAAATAAAAAAAAATGTAATGTGTCACTAAACGGGTATCTCTAAACCATCTTTAATATTAATTCTATATTGATAGCTTTGTGTTTAGTATCACTGAGGCCCCCCAGTGGCTCAGCGGTATGTCTGCGGACTTACACGCTAAAATCCGGGTTTTGATACACGTGTGGGCAGAGCACAGATGGCCCATTGTGTAGCTTTGTGCTTAATTAAAAATAACAACAACAGTATCACTGAGGATTACAGTGTTATGCTTGAAGTGATGAAATTTGGAATTAACATCGAACGGATGCGAAAACACTGGTTCTTACGATTTAAACAAATTAGTTCAATATTAAAAACTCTAGTAATATATTTTCATAATCAGTAATATTTTGCTTAATTTTATGAAAAATTGAAGAAAATGAGAAGCAACAGATAAAGAACAACAGTTTTAATAATCAAATATACCAACAGAGGACACCACTATACACTAAATATGGGTATGTTTTAACCACGACAATTAAATGTTAAAAAACATTATTTTATAACATCACTTCCCTATATGTTATGACAACTAGTGATTCATAAAGGAAGATAAGTCAGTAAGATTATTTATTTATTTATATATTATTTAAAGATTTCTGTTAGTCTTAATATAATATAATTTGTAAAAATATAAATATATTTTAGCGATTTTTTTAATTATGAACATATATAATTGACAGGGAAAATAACGAAATTTAGCATAAATTGCATTAATTTATCGGTGAGCAAACATTTTATTTAGAATTATGCTAAAACTGAACATACGTTAAGTACAAGGACATGAGAACTCTCAAAAGTTACTATATTATAAATTAACACTACGCAAATCTGAAACGAAACACCAATTGCTACTTTAAAGATACACATTCTGGTGTGTTTTTTTTATTAGATTCCATTTTATATGAGGATTATACAGAAACGCCACCTTTTTTTAAAAACGAAAACCGTTTTAAGTAGCTTCGCCATCGATGACAAGCTACGTCTAGACGGATAAAACGATTGTTTTTGTCTAAACGTTCCGTTTGTTCTTCAAAACTAGTTTACAAATTTAAGATACTTATAAAATTATTTGTATTCATTTATGTACCTAATCTATCCCACAGTAGTTTGATGGAATTATTAATATGTTATTCAGCTTTTCTTTATAAGATGTTAATCGATACAAATATTTGTGTGGCATCTTCTTAATTTCCCCAAAACGATAACACACAATTAAAAAACAAGAACCACACAGCTACACTTGTCTGTTAGATCGGTCGAGGCCTAGCAGTTAGTGTTCCAAGCTGTTCGAACCTACAAAGTTTAAGTTAAAATATGCCACTGAACACGCCAGCAGCATTTTCAACAATGGGCCCCGGCATGGCCAAGTGGGCTAAAGCATTCAACTCGTAATATAAAGGTCGCGAGTTCGAATCTCTATCACAACAAACATTCTCGCCCTTTCAGCCATGGGGGCGTTATAATGTTACGGGCAATCCCTCTATTCGTTGGTAAAAGAGTACCCCAAGAGTTGGCAGTGGGTGGTAATGACCAGCTGCCTTCCCTCTAGTCTTACACTGCTAAATTAGGGACGGATAGCGCAGATAACCCTCGTGTAGCTTTGCGCGAAATTAAAAACAAACCAAACCAACTTTTGGCTATGATGTTGTTATAACTGTGGCGTTCTACTAAGTTAAGAACAAGTATAGGCGGTGGGCGGTGTCGACTGTTTGCCCTCCTATAGGCCAACAGTTCTAAATAAGCGAGAACTGTTTGAACAACGTGTCACAGCAGAATTACCTAACACGTCTGAATACATGTTTCAGTAACCATCTTAACATAGCGGATATATTAACTTCCTAATCTTGTTTACGCATACTTTGTTTGCTCTTGCCTTCAGTAACTCCTGGTATGCAAACCGTGAGGATTATATCAACCCAATATGACAGGAGGCAATCAATGCTGATAACGATCACAAAAAGCACTATTGTTTATGAAGTAGGCTTAAAGTTCTGTACATCATTATGGATGCAACTTAAACGAGTAATTAGACAAGACAGATGGTAACGTTGTATTAAATAATACAGAAGCTCTTTGTATACTTCATATTATTTACTATGATTTTTCTCATACTTATATATCATATTTAACAAAGTGTCTTATATCTCTCATGCGTGTGTGTATGAGTATATATATATATACACACACACACACTGGTCACATATATATCTTATATACATTACCATATACGGCAGTACCTTGTTTCCCTTATTTTATTTTTTTATTTTTATGTTTATATTTTTCTTATTCTTATTTTACTTGAGAGAGCAGTCACCTTCCGCCAACTGTCTGGAGGCACTGAAGGGTGATATACATGTGGAACGTTCAGCACCCACATCTCGCTCTTCTAATTTCTAAATTTCTAATCTTCTTATGTGAAACTAGCGTATTGGAGGTTAAGACTGATGGACAGCGTATCCCCACAACAATGTGGGTCCCACTTCTTCACTAACCTCCAAAACCTTGGATACATTTTATAATCCCTCATTGTAGCTTGTACCCCAAGACCCTTTTTAAAAACACGAAGCGTTTTTTTGTTTAATTTTAATGTATTTTGTTTATGGCTTTAAAATTATGGTAATAATATATACATATATATATATATATGTACATAGTGTACAAGCAAAGACACATACTCAATGAATTGTTTCTTGTTTAAGCAACATAGAAATATAATAACTAACTTCGATCAGCTTTTGAAGTCAAAATATACGACCGGCTTTATGTGTATTACTGTCGACATGAGACTTTAGCCAAAGTAAAAAGTGAATAAATATCGTTTAAATATTTCGGGAACATTCGTTTGTTTGTTTTGACGCAAAGCTATGCGGTGGACTATTTGCACTTTATCCACCACGAAGACTGAACCATGAATCTTAGTTATAAGCCATGAAGCATACCGCTGTGCCACAGGGAGACGTTTTTTTGTTTGCTTGTTGTAAAGCACAAAACTATATAATGGGCTATCTGTGCATTGGCCACTACGGATATCGAAACCTGGTTTTCAGCGTTATGAGCCTTTCGAATTACTGCCGAGACGCTAGGGGGCTGAAGACATTGTAGATGTATAAAATAAACTCAATACGTATGACCAGAGTAAAAGACATGCGTGACTAATTTAAGTTTGGTGATGCTGATTTAAAAAATAAGCATAAAAAAACAAAGACAAACTAGCAGCTATAGCTACACCTACAGGATTTTAACATAACTAATAAAATAACAAAATGACAAATTTCCAACGCGTTAAGCCCTTTCAGCCGCGGGGGCGTTATAATGTAATGGTCAATCTCACTATTCGTTGGTAAAAGAATAGCCCAAGAGTTAGCGGTGGATGGTGATGACTAGCTGCCTTCCCTCTAGTCTTATACTGCTAAATTAGGGAAGGCTAGCGCAGATAGCACTCGTATAGCTTTGCGCGAAATTCAAAATAAAACAAACCAATATATTGATACTTGGAACTTGATTTCTACATAATAAGTTCCTTCGTTCTCTTAATTTCTTAAAAAGTTACTTCCGATATCAGATAAATGGGTTTCAGATGAAAAATGGATTTCAATGCTCATCTACGTTTTTTCTCCCTTAAGGTTTGCCAACAGAGGTTAAGTGTACTATACAGTCTATCGCTACCCCTGTGCCAACAGAGGTTAAGTGTACTATACAGTCTATCGCTACCCCTGTGCCAACAGAGGTTAAGTGTACTGTACAGTATATCACTACCCCTGTGCCAACAGAGGTTATGTGTACTGTACAGTATATCACTACCCCTGTGCCAACAGAGGTTATGTGTACTGTACAGTATATCGCTACCACTGTGCCAACAGAGGTTATGTGTACTGTACAGTATATCGCTACCCCTGTGCCAACAGAGGTTATGTGTACTGTACAGTATATCGCTACCCTTGTGCCAACAGAGGTTATGTGTACTGTACAGTATATCGCTACCCCTGTGCCAACAGAGGTTAAGTGTACTATACAGTCTATCGCTACCCTTGTGCCAACAGAGGTTAAGTGTACTGTACAGTATATATCGCTACCCCTGTTCGGGTTCTGTAATATACCATACTTACTGATAAACATTTTACTTTTCTCACATTATCGTTTGTACTTTTTATCCGTGAACTGTGTTTATGCACGAAGTCATTCATTTCTAGTACTGATGACTTAAAAAGGTGCTTGTTGTATAAGATATATAGGCACACAGCTAACAGACGGGTAAAATAAAACATCTTTTCTAACAAAGAATAAGAAATTGTGCTTCTACTCTTTTCTTAAAATAATAAAAATTAAAAACGCAATAAAAATATACATAAATACTGAAGTTAGATGGGAATCCAACCTCCCTTATGACCTTCCTCGTGTGATCCTATATCACTGTGTCAAGTTTGGTTCTGATTGATCAAGAACCGTGGAAATGTATAAGCAATAGAAGCAAGCTTACTTTAACATATTATGTATCGCAGCAACGCTCTTAAAGCGACCCCAAGTGGCACAGCGGTATGTCTGCAGACTTACAACGCTAAAGATCAGGTTTCGATACCTGGTAGAGTACAGGTAACGCAGAGTGTAGCTTTGTGCTTACCATCAAATAAAGTGTTAAAGCGTTGAAAACAACCAAAGTGCAGTGTGTTTAATGAATTAATACTCAAATTAACAACCCATTAGTATACAAGGCATCAGCTGTGTCGTCAACACATTACATAACAATCACTAATGTTTAAGATCTTATCTGCTTCAACACGAAGTGTAAAAAGTAAAATCACCCCTCGTAATGAGTTGGGTCCAATTATTCTTAATATCATTTCATGTGTTTGTCTGTTTGTTTATTTGTGACGAGGATTCGAACCCGCGACGCTCGGCTTATGAGTCGAGTGCCTTAACCACCTGGCCATTTAGAACCCATTTCATGTGAATAATATGTTATCAAAGCCTCTATAACCAACGGGGTCACCCCTCCCCAGCCATATTATGTCTCAGTAATAAGCCTAAGAGGTTATTACTGCAAAATTCGGAATTTGATCTCCAAGGTAGGCACAACACAGATAAGTCTATTCGTACAGCTTTGTGTTTAAGAACCAATATATTAACGATACCACGAGCACTTTTGCTTAGGAAACTGGGTTTGAAAAACCGATAGAATCCAGCTCAGCGATAATTGTAGGGTACAAAGGTCCATTTTACTTCAGTAAGATACTTCTTCTGTACCTTTTATGATGATGAAATATATGTGGCTCACGCGAATATGTGTGGTGTGTGTATGTTAATTAAATATAAAACAATTTTTTCCTTCCAGTTTTGTTCAGTACAAACAGAACAGAACAAAAGTAGAATTACATAGAAAAGTCCTGAACTGGTAGTCACGTCGTTTCGTGGCTTCATAGTAGTAAGCATATGAATTATATAAAGTGTTAGAACAGCACCTGTGTATAACCTTGGTTAGTGTTCCGTCGTTTACGGAATACTTCGCACACAGCTTGAAGTCGAAAACAGATATTTCTTATGTTGAGTTGAAAGATATCAGATGCGTTGGAGTTGGATGATTAAGAGACTGCTAATTATTACAAGACTCCAAAGTATACCTCCTCAACCAGTCAAACTGCTTAAGAGGCAACTAATTACAATGCTAATTAGCAGTTGAAATTAACTTGGAAAACAATGACTGTAGCGGTAATAATTCGGATTTCCTTTCATTAAGCATTATTATGTATCACAATAGCGAATGGAAACCACGTGCTGACAAAAACGAACCAATGAAAGAATGAGAAAGAAAGATACCGCCCAGACAGGAAACTTACAAATATACACTGTTGCAAGGTCTTGGATAAACACAATTATTTTAAACAAGGATCCTTGAAAACCAAAACTAGTCATCCAAAGTACTCTTTCATCTTGTCTATTTCACATATCGGAATTAGGTAGTCATTTAAAATGATGCGCCACACAAATTGTGTAAAGTCATGGATCCAGCGATTTCTTACAGAGGAAAGCTTAATATTTCATGACTGAATCAAATACATATATATACCTGACTTTCTAGTCCAATTAAATCAAACTGTTTATGGTCTCACCAGTCATAAAGTAAAATAGGACCTTACAGGTTTACTTCCAGATTTCCTTGGCAGAGAAAATGTTCAAACTGAATTTTTCATGAAATTACAATATTACTACGATCTAAAAATAGGTAAAATTACAATATTACTACGATCTAAAAATAGATTTTCTATGTTTTCCAAAGAATAATTAACAATTAGTAAGTTTTATTGACTGTTACAATACCATTATCGCTTTGTCCAAAGTACTCTTTCTGACATGTGTTTATGAACATATGAAAATACTTACATGTGTGGTTCGGGTTGAAACCACGTACACAGAAACCCAAAGTATTATCGGTTTCATGTGTTATTTTTCACAAAGAACAGAGAAATATGTTCAAAATATAACATTTGACGGTTCTATAGGGTTCCTCTAAAGGTTTGAATTTTAATTAGATATAAATTAGAAAGATATCTCCATAAAATAATAGTTGCGCCTCTATATTAGAACACAAAATGTTGGTTACCATGGTAATAATGGTGGATCTATTACTGCACATGATAATAAATTCCAGCAATTCGTGATGACGAGAAACCCTCTCGAAGTAAAAATGTATCTCAGGACGGCTGATATGGGACACCTTCAGGTCGAAATGTCGTTCTCTGCTTTATTAGTAAAAGTGTTAATATCCATACCAGCAGCCCTAAGATACAAATTCCAACAATCCTATACAAATGTGAAACATGAAAAGTGGCACTGTTTGCTGTGTGAATAGTACACTTCTAGTGTCACACTAATATCATGAAACGAAAAGAACAAAAGTACTAAACAAATAAATCAAAGAAGAAATATGTTAATCTTATATCTTGTGAAACACATCATGAGAGGATTACACCTTCTTGCATTTTATATTTATAAAGCTACCAGTTTTGAACTACTGACCAAAGGAAAGGCAGCCAGTCAGCAGTAACTTATCTTGTTTGTTTGTTTGTTTTGGAATTTCGCGCAAAGCTACACGAGGGTTATCTGCGCTATCCGTCCCTAATTTAGCAGTGTAAGACTAGAGGGAAGGCAGCTAGTCATCACCACCCACCGCCAACTCTTGGGCTACTCTTTTACCAACGAATAGTGGGATTGACCGTCGCAATATAACGTCCCCACGGCTGGGAGGACGAGCATGTTTGGCGCGATACGGGCGCGAACCCGCGAACCTCAGATTACGAGTCGCACGCCTTACGCGCTTGGCCATGCCGGGCCAGAGTAACTTATCTTATTGCACAGAATTAAACCCAGAACGTCAACTATAAATTAGTATTAAATTTACAATAAAACACTGTACGCAATACTGAGAATCATTCAAGGAAACTTCACTGTTTCAAGATATATGTGTAGGTGGAGCCTCGAGCAAATCTTTTTGAGGTCAAGCAAGAGTTCAAAACTTTTTGTTCTCCTGTACAAAACCTGATATTCATTTAAGTTCGATAAAAGTGACTTCCCTGGTGGCTTAAAGTGGTATTAAGTAATCAGCATATAACCTCATCCTGACTCTGCAGTTTTATCATTTTACATCAGTGTCATAATGTCCCAACATGATGGGAAAGAACTTTAGGTAATATAAAGTTTAACCACTTTATAAAAATTACATCTCACTTTTGTTTTCTTGCAATAAAAGGATAAAAAAGTAGACTTCGGTGTAAATATGTTGATACGTCATATATGAATGTCACAACACACTCTCTACTGTCTGTTGTGTAAGCCTACTTTTTAATAATTATTAAAATAAATACGATTATATACTCCGGGTAGATAAAACTGTTAATATACCTGACGTTTCCGTCTTTATCAAGGGTTAAATATCTATACTACATATCTCACTTTTGATACAGACGTAAGTCGAAACATCAGGCATGTTAAGTTTTATCTACCTGGAATTTGTGATCGTATTTATTTTAATAATTATTTCTAGTCCTGCACTGTGCATATGAATTTAAGTAACAGTTTCCTGTTTTTTATTTATATAATCAGTCAAAGATTGTCTGATTGTTTGCTTTGAATTTCGTGCAAAGCTACACGAAGGCTATCTGTGCTAGCCGTCCGTAATTTAGCAACGTAAGACTAGAGGGAAGGCAGATAGTCATCACCACCCACTGCCAACTCTCGAGCTACTCTGTTATCAACGAGTAGTGAGATTGGCACTGACATTATAACGATCCCAAGGCTAAAAGAGCAAGCATGTTTGATGTGACGGGGATTCGAACCCGCGACCCTCAGATTAAAAATAGAGTGTCCTAATCACCTGGCCACGCTGGGCACACAAAGCCCATCTTGTTCCATCTAGCCCGGCTTCAGCTCTTCATCCTATTGGGGTGAAATGTTAATTCATACAGTGATATGGGCAGGCAAGAGTGAAATTTGGGGACCCACACTAGTATCCCCCTAGCGGCGGCCTTATTCTCATTATATATGCAAAAACGGCTCGTTTGGGTTGAGAAAATATTTCAAATAGAAGAGCGAACATCACTGATTCTTATTCTCATTAGAACTTTGGTACCAGTCATATTCCTGCATCGAACTACCGAATAAAAAAAAATGTAAATGACGATTCCGCTTTTGATACTTAAGTAACAAATTTAAAGAAAAAAACAACTTCTACACTGTTTCATTATGTAAGGTAATAGTATCATTACGAGTGGTGGAGTGTGCTGCTGACTAACTGCCTTTAATCTAGTGAACCAGTAATTAGGGACGACTAGCGCAGTTAAAACTCAAGTAGCTTTGCGCGAATATCGGAAACTTACTAAACCACAGTTTTAGTTCATCTGTTGCACATTTTGAAGAAAAATAATAATAAGTAATAAAGATACAAATACAAGTGTTGATAAAGTTTCTTGAATTCTCTCCTCAGTCCACAATTTCATTAATTTAGTCTGTACGCAACTCCTAATGATTATTCAACAGTTCAGAAGAGTCTAGACATACAGACTGGTTCATAGCAACACTAACCCTCACAAACTGGACCATAGCCAGTAATGAACCCTCAAGACTGAGCCAGTCTGAGCCTTCATAGACTGGTCCATAACAAAACTAACCTTCACATATTGTTTCATAATCACACCAATCCTCATAGACTGGTCCATATTCTCACTAACCTTCACAAACTGGTCCATAGCCACACTAACCCTCATACACTGGTCCATAACCACACCAATCCTCATAGATTAGTCCATAACCAAACGAACCTTCACAGATTGTTCCTTAGCCACATTAACTCTCATAGACTGGTCCACAACACCACCAACCCTCACACATTGTTCCATAACCACACTAACTCTCACAGACTGGTCCACAACACCACCAACCCTCACACATTGTTCCATAACCACACCAACCCTTACAGACTGGTCTATACCCACACTAACCTTCACATATTGATCCATAACCACACTAACTCTCACACTGGTTCAGGATCACACCAACCCTTACAGACTGGTCTATACCCACACTAATCTTCACAGATTGGACCAGAGTCACACCATTTCCCACAGACTGGTCCATGGACACATCAGCTATATTAAATAACATTGTAAATTATTTTTATTTTACCTGTCACTTGTGTTTATGCAGCTTTGGTCACTTTCTTCCACGTGATCCAAGGATACTGCGCGACACTCCTGAGTTCGGAAAATACGAGAGCCTCCACTTTTCCGAAAACTGTTTTTCAATCTTCTGAATAATCTTTCCGGAGACAAAGATCTCGTGTTTCGCTTCCGTCCAGGTAAGTACTCGCCTGCTTCCAGTGTTTCCGTACATCCATCTGTAGCTAAAGATCGATTTAATGAATCTGACGAAAAGTTTCGAATCCTATAACACGGAGCACTAGTCACTGAAGGTGAAGAAGATGGTTGAAGAAGATGGTTCCATGATTTGGAACTTAAGTTAAAACTATTCTTTTCAAATCGATAGGTTTTAGGGCCAACTGCCCATTGCTGCCTGTAGCAAAAATTAAGATAATTTCCATAGATGTCCATACCAGTGACTAGGTGATCTCGCCATGTTGATCGATGACGTGAGGGTGTAGTTAAACTGTTGCCCTCTTTAAAAGAACTGCTTTTACTGACACAGCTTCTGTTCAAAAATTTTTGTTCCTCTCTTGGTGTTAAAATTGGTACAGTATTAAGTTTTCGAAAAACAGGGTTATTTCTGCGACCCCCAGATTCTTTTATTGGTATTTTGTCACAAAACTGGTTTCTTGAAGAAGACACAGAATATTCCATAAACCCGTCGTTGTCAGTACAAATGGTTTCAACTCTGGAAAATTCTTGGTCACCAAAGTAAACCTTGGTGAAGAATCTTCTTTTATCTTTAGAATGAAAGGGCTGACTTCTGACACTGTTGGACTGACCAAAGGAATAACTTTGACACAAACGTCCACTATCGAAACAGCTGCTGTTACTTGTTACATCCTCTTCAAACGAGAACCGTTTACATGAAATCGATCTCGTGGGTTTTCTGTCGTCATCATCTTCTGACAAGTCAGGAAACTCCTTCTCAACTGTAAACAACTGCCCACAAAAAGTGACATCGTCTTGATATGCTCTGGTCATTATAAGTGTAGTGGTGACTGTTACATAACTTTTCTCACTACAAGCTATTTCGAAGCGTTTCTTTTGCAATGATACATTGATAATGTTAACACTACAATGCAGTTGGAAACTAAGATGTCAACCTTACTGGTAAACTTCAAAGTTTACCAATAAACTTAGGCGATGTTTATAGTTAAGATATGTATGTTAGGTCTACTTAAATCTATGTATTCTATTTTTAAAAAACGTGTTTTTTTTCTTTTTTGATATATATATATATATATGTGTGTGTATACACTGAATGTGAAAAACAAATCAATTAGAAATACACCAGTGTACAAGTAAGAGCTATAATCACGTCTAGCTAATCCTGGGCCACTCACGACAGTCTCGTCATGTACAGCTAATCAATTATGGCTCATTCAAGACTGATGTTAACTTGGAACACAATGTGTAGATGTTGCAACACAAGTTCTCCTTTCAGTTCAGATCGACGTTTACACTCATTTATTAATGTCCGGTTATGATACTTCGCGAAGTATTTCAACATCTTGGAATCTTCAAGTGTATTTTTTCAGAAAATATACAGTTTTCAATCACGCTAGTGCATACAAGTTTTCAATAAATTATTTTTCGGGGGGGGGGAGTTCGCTGTACAATTATGCCATTATTTCTTCCAGTCTTACCTTTTTCACTAAACGGTCTCGATATCGAATGACTTAGGTCTTCAAGAAAATGTTTTCAACTTTCTTCGCACTCGCACACATACAAAACAAAAGCGATAACTAAACAAGGACTGATTCTCACACTTACCAGGTTTCCACATTATCTCTCGCTCCACATTTCTATCCAAAACCCTACAGATAACGTTCTTTTTCTGTTTCTTGCAATTATTTCCTTTCAATTGTGTGTTGTTGTTTTTTTCCAGATATCAGTTACCAAATTATACACAGGTTATCTGTCGTGGCAATTTCAAATTTTAGTTAATGGTGGCCCATCAAAATACAGATGTCATACTATGACAGTCAAACAACATTGGTGGTCAAGCTGCTGTATCAATATATTCCAAAGATACTAAGTAATCATTACATTTCTTTCAGACTTTCATTTACCTCAGTCCAAACGTTGTACCGTGCGCACGAGATGTAACTTGCTTCTTCCACCACACAAGTGAACGTGTGGTCTGTTCCAACACACACTGGCTACCCTCAGCTGCCAGCTAACTTACATGTTCCTCAGTACGTGTAGCATGTCAATAGGAAAACGCTTTTGTACTACAGCCCCCGATGTGTGGCTTTTCCTCATCACGGTATCCTTGAAAACGGTGATAACGATTATAAATGTGGAGGGGGAGCAAATAAAAATCTCAAACGAAGCGGCGGGAAACGTCGTGTCATTTCATCGAGAAACACATGTAAAACAGTTTACAAAAATGATTCATTAGATAATTTAAAAGTATTGTGGGACAGAAGTGTTTCACAAAACCTTTAAACGTTTATTTTATTAAATTTGTCAGTGTCGGGAGGTAAAGATTTAAAATAGTAGATATTCCAGAAGTTTTTCATCTATTTTTAACGATTTTTTGTCTAAATTTATAATCAAATCATATTCTCAAGAAAATGAAAACAGCAAAGCATGAGCAAGCTACAGGTTCGAGCCACACAGATTATCAGTTATGAAGGAATTTATATGTTTTCTTTTACTTTTAATAGGATTTGTAACCATATTCACACGAATGATACAGGAATTGTTCATAGAACAAACCGATTTTAAACAGGAAGATACATCCACACTACACACAGCAACAACACTCACCTGTAATTTCACACCACTGCACGCCCGACCGAAGTTGGCTGGGAGTTCAAAGGTGTCAAACGTATATGGCATAACGATAGCAACTTCTGTTACCATACAGCACAGCCTGTCAACCATAAAAGGGTAACAGGATCAAGTTACCATCTGTTGCTACCGATATCGTACGCTTCAAGTAGTTTTCTTGGTTACGAAGCGTTTAGAACAAACGTCAAAATAAAACCGTGAGACGTAATGACTTTGAATAGCGCGCTGTAACAAAGTTCTTAAGAACTACAATATAAAGGCAAAACATTTCCCAATAATAATTCTATAAACGTTGTGCGTTTAAGGACGGACAACCTTTCAGACAACAGCTGTATATAGATGAGTTCGAAAACTAAAACACGCCTACATACTCCCTACTTGCACGACAAACTTCACGAAATGATTGAAAAAGATAACCCTAATTAACGAGGGCTACCTTGAAAAGTGTTTCTGGTTTGACTGCCCGAAATGGCGTAAAATCCCGTTTCTTTCTGGACGTTGATACATTAGTTTAGATGTTTCTGAGAACCACACTGTGGCACGCATAAATACCTAGAATAAGCTAGGTTTTGGAGAGATAATAAATGGATAAAATAAATCCTTATACTTCAATAGGCTTAACTTTCAGAAACTGTTCTTTTTTGTTTTGTTTATTAATTTCCCGCAAAGCTACACGAGTGCTATATGCGCTAGCCGTCCGTAATTGAGCAGTGTAAGACTAGAGGGAAAGCAGCTAGTCATCACCACCCTTCGCCAACTCTTGGGCTACTCTTTTACCAACGAATAATGGAATTAATCGTAACGTTATAAAGCCCCTACGGCTGAAAGGGCGAGCATGTTTGGTGCGACAGGAATGAGAACCCACGACCCTCAGATTACGAGTCGAACGCCTTAGCCCACCTGGCCATGCCGTGCCTTCAGAGGCAACACAACAACATTCAGCTTCAAGTTGCTCAACTTATGCAATAGGTTTTAAGAAAAATAAGAAAATTCCCAAGATTTAGCATTTTACGGTCAGAGTTATAACCAATTAAGTTAATAAATATTTATACGATAATGTAACTTATACAATAAAATTATAAGAATAACTTGTCTGAGTATCACTACTAGATAAACATTCCCTTCCCCACTCCCGATCTCATTTCAAACAAATTTAATATATCCAACCAATCACCTCATCTTTGCTTTGTGCACATGCAGTTAATCATTTCAATATACCCCCGGGTAGCTCTGTGGAACCTCTCTGGCCTTATAACACTGAAAATCAGGTTTTCATCGATGCGTGGGTTGAGCACAAACAGGTTATTTTGTAGCTTTATGGTTAACAACAAATAATAACATTATTTTTCATCAATGTTCGCAAAACTAAAGTTTTCAAGATGTTAGTGTCACCTTCTTTTATCAGAAAATTTTCAAACGGTGAAAGAGTGCTGTGATCAATGATGTATTTCAGTGCTTTATCACAATTTGTTTTGGCCTACTTTTTTTTAAATGTTCCAATAGAACATTGCCTAAAGTCGAAGTGACAGTTAAAGGCAAACATAAAAAAAAATAATAAAATAAAATAAGAGTACTTCAAATTAAGCTGGGTAATAATGTTTCATGTTAAGTTGCTGTGAAAAGTTTTATATATCCATACACTTTTAAACGTGTCTCTATTTCACGGATATACCCTGCTCTGAAATTTAATTAATTTATAAATACAAGTCTGCGGGATTACAACGCTAAAATCAGGGGTTCGATTCCCCTCAGTAGACTTATTTGATAGTCCAATGTAACTTTGCTATAAGAAAACACACAAACAGAAATTCACATCATGAAGTCAACTAGCTCACTGGAGTTTCCCCAGGTCACATTTTCAGTTCTACACTCTCACACTACGTTTACTTATTATTCATCACACATTTTCAACCACTGAGAAAGCTGAACCAATGGGTAAAATAAACATAAAGTCGTCAACATTTGAAACGTTAAAGAAAAGTAAAGTTCTAAATACAGAATCGAAGTGGTAAAGTTCATTCTATACTTTCGTGTGTGTGTATCTTATTCCTGCGTTACCATTCCTCGTCGTTAGAATGGATAATGTTCATGGTAATAGCACCCAAAGGTGCTGGGGATATTCTGTCATGACAACATACAGAGGTCGATATCAAACTCGCCAGCAACTATGGAGAATTAAACATATCGTTTGTAGTCACTATGAGAAACGTCTACAGATTGGATAGGTGAAGTTAAAAACACAAAGTAATTGACCACTATTCAGTTCTTCACATTATATGGATGCACAATAGCAGATATAATAAGTAAACTTTTTATTCCGAAAAGTGTTTAATGTCGAAAGTTTAAGTTCAACGAAGGTCCAGTTCAGTCTACACTGATCAATAAGTGTTACTGTGTTATACTAGGTTCGGAAAATTCCACTTCTCATCAATAACCCTGAATACAAAGTTGACCAAAGGGAGATAAGTTGGACCTACATCACAGAGAAAAGTGTCAAACGTATGTTAGTGTGAACGCGCTTTGTAGTTACTATGAGAAAAACCTATATACCGGATAGGTGAAGTGAAGAGAAAGTGTCATTGGTCAAAGCGTAAATTGAACTGGACCTCTTTTGAGTTTAAGCTTCGAATTAAACAATTTTCAGAGTATTAAGTTTATTTATTATAAGAAGAATCAGTTAAAGTTTGAGAGTTCAGTGTTTGGACTCACAACGCCTCAAATTTAACTGTATGCAGCCAGTTGTGGGAAGACAGTTACCCTTAATATACAAAAATAACCTTAACGTAGATTTAAATCACGATCGAAATTCTACAATGTAAAATTCCCAAACTCTATCATTTAATTACTGATGTTAAACAGTACTAAGACTTAATAATTCTTTATCCTTTATATTTTTTGAAAATTTTATTCAAGCATATTTATATATATTTACAAAGCAAATTATTCTCTTTCTTAGCCTATTAAAACATTTATCAAGTTTCCCTAACAAGTCAACTTTCTTTCTGTCTAATTGATTAAATATGTCTCATATGTGTTGCTTATACAACGAAACGTGATATTCTTGGACCGACTGTACAAATAAACATTATCGTAGAGTACTTTATTTTTATCGTCTACACTGCTATATTGTCACATGATAAGAGTGTTCGCTAAGCGTCTGGAGTTATCACCAACGATTCGGAACATTTTGACCAGTATAGGATGTGTTGGTAAATTGAATATAGTACTGAGATATTGTTTTATTTAAGCTATTAATCAGTTAGTTTTGTTTTGAAATGTGAAATTTGTGTTAAAACAGTAAATATGAGAAGTATTCAACATGTAATATATATATTCCGGTAGAGTCTGTACCATACCATGTTTCTGTGATGGACTAGGACTAAACACTGGCACTGATACCTAAAGTACAACGGCCTAAGTTCATATGTTCAAACTATTTTGTACTTGCTAAATTTATACGTGTTTTGCGAGTGTAACTATGTGTTAAAAATAACAACAACCTGTAAGTAGTTAAATATACTTCAAATTTATTCACCAAGTTTAATTTTTATTATAGTATGTAGGCCTATCTGTATCGAAAAATTAAATGGGCTGATCAACGGAAATCACAAATGAAGTGTCGTTGAAGACGAGGCTTCGCGTGATTTAGCAACAGAGTGACGATATGAGTAACGCAGAGAATTGAAAAGCAAATATCAATAAATAGCAACAAAGAGTGGAGAGAATGTTTGTTATTTTGTCATCGATGACACGTGCTGTTTGACTTTTCACGTAAAACGGCCCTTCTGGCTTTTGCCAGATGGCCAATCCGGACATACTAAGTTGTATTCAGCTTACATCGCAGATGTCTCGAGACAGAGAAAACGTTCCCGGGTTTTAAGATTCTGAAAAACGGAAGATTTGAAGTGACATCTCGAATAGAAACATTTAAACCAGCTGGAGTTACAAGAAAAATATTTTATCCTGCAGTAAGTTCTGAAGCAAGTTGACATATTGTCAAGTTAGTTATCACTTTTAAGAACATTAATGATTAAACGCAAACACAATACTAATTAAAATTACCAGTCTGAGTACTCAAAACATATTCTCCCTTTATTTCCGGGGTACTCTGTCACTTCTACATTATTGGCGTTTTACGGTTAGCGTATTACTTCCTACATCTCACTACTTTTACGAAACGTGCATGACCACGTCCTCAGTCTTTACAACAGTGTGTTCTTATGTAGCCGTACTAGTGTTAAGTATAATACGCACATGGGTGGGCATATATGTATATATATATATATATTCACATACATACATACACACTTAACACGTGTTGACCAAACATGAAAACAACCTGTGTTTTGACATTCCAATTTCAAGCTAATTCCATTAACGTCATATAAATTTAGTATTTCGTATGATTTTTAACCGATGTTAATACTACCTCTCCTCCAATTATGATACTCACCCGTTTTCAGGCCAGTTATGATTTTTTTACCAGATGCTAAACCACCTGGTGTCAAGTCAGTTATAACACATAATCGATATTAATGTCATCTGATGTACAGTCAGTTATGATACAGACCCGATGTTAACGCCACCTGAACAAGTTTTGTTGTGATTTCTACCAGATGTTCAACCGCCTCTTGTCAGATTAGTTATGATCCACTGTTCAACAGTAATTGCCTGATGCGAGGTCAGATCTGGTCTCTAATGTACAAGAGTTGAAGAACTTGTTTATTTACTCTGAGAGTTACAAGGTTTACCTCTTAACTAACTGCTTCTTGTGTTCTATCTCCATTTCATAACGCCGTGTACTGAAACGGTATGAAATACTAGTGCAAATATGAAGACAAACAAAATATTCATTCATCTGGTTAAACAACTGCACCTTTAACTCATACGTGTCCATGAACACAAAGGAATGTTCACCTGGCGGAATTTTATGCACTAGTCATATAAAAAAACATGTAATTAAAAATCGGTATAGGACACGTTAATTTCAATTATTACGTATCAGCTGTTTTATAACACAGAACACCCGTCGCAGAATTTGGCTTTCAAAATAATCATACACTGTATATGACAGCCCATCAGTTCTCATTCAATAACACACAGCTGTATTGTCGAAAAAAAAGGAAAACAAAAACCAAGAAAAAAAATACTTGAACTTCGTAATGCATCAACAAAACACAAACACACTTAAAATCATCGGCAGTGTAAAGAAAAAAACATGATAAGCAATCGTTGAATTATATTACCCATCAAACGAGTGATGAAATCTCGTGATTAGTGTGAACTAACGTTATTTTCAAGTACAAGCGCGTTACTAGGAGTCGAAGTTACGAAATGAAGCAGATGTTAAGGTCCTGCTGGCTACAAATAGTTGGGACACGTTGTTGTAGATTGTAGTATTTTAATCTGTATTTACTTATTGCTACACTAGATGGCACTATATCCAATTATTAATATACGAAAAACAAAAGGAAAAAGAGACTATTTTCAATCTCATCAGTGCATTGAGTACATGTGAGCTAATGGCTAAATCAGAAAATCACCTATGGAAGTCCTAATTTTGAAATACGTACAACAGTAGAAGGCAACCAGTAGACGAAGCAAGGGCTTTGGTCCAAATAATAGATCTTAATTTTACTTTCATCGCGCCCAACGCTGAAAGTGCTGAGTGTGTTTAGCAACATAAGCGTGAAACTTGGAGCCCCCGATACGCAGCCCGGTGTGCTAAGCACAAGACTAAGTCCATCCAAAATAATAATAAATAAAATCAACTCACAAGCGCCAAGTTATTAAGTTACAAAATTTTAAGTTAACGTACATGGTTGAAAAAATACTTCGTCACAAATTCTTTCTCACGACGAAAGTTATGGGTTGGTGCTTTGTTTTGTTACCTTTGAATAATGTTACTATTCTCCCAGACGTTCGTTATATATATATTTGTACACTGTGTCTTTCTCTGTCAAACGTTTTCAGTCGCTATTGAATTTTATTTACTTGTTTTTGAATTCCGCGCAAAGCTACACGAGGGCTATCTGTGCTAGCCGTCCCTAATTTAGCAGTGTAAGACTAGAGGAAATGCAGTTAATCATCACCACCCACTGGCAACTCTTGGGCTACTCATTTACCAAAGAATAGAGGGTTTGACCGAAACATTAAAATACCCCCACGACTGAAAGGGCGAGCATGTTTGGAATTCTAACCCGTGACCTCGGATTACGAGTCGAGTGCCTTAACCATCTGGCGATGCCGGGAAAATTTTTATTTACTTTATAAACATCAAGCATACTTTTTACACCAGGCTTCACTCTCAAATCAATTTACAGTATTTATTACCGTATTAATACAATGGAACTTTTTACCTATTGAAATTGATTATATTTCGATTTGAGTGAAACATATTACAATTACCAAGCAACTTTTTTGGTCAAAAATTTAAAAATATATAATAAAATTAAAAGTGACATCACAAGATGATATTCAACAATAAATCATTAGTTCTGTGTAGTTGATAAAGTGACCACGTCTTTACCACGAGAAACAGGTGTAAAACCCTCTCTTTAGCACATAAAGAGAAGCGTCAAGGTTGTCGGTGAGGCTATTCGAATGTTTCCTTAAGATCCCACCACTGACCTAGTTCGGTCTGAAACTACAAAGAGACTTCTAGCTGTTTCTTTACGCTCACCATTAACTGGTTTTATTTTGTATTTTAGAAATGATATTAGTATCATACGTTTTAGGAGAGGGTTATATCCAAACACAGTTATACTGGTTTTAGATGTTAAAAACATATGCCATGCAATAGCATATATTGACTAAAACTAACTAGGTATTAAGTTTCTATTAGCATAATATTTCACAAGATTTAATAAATCGAGAGAGAAAAATATCGTTAGAATAATTAATACATTTCAATAAATTTCTTCTGTCCGTTTGGCACTTTTGTATTTGTTATTTTTATTTATGATAAAAATAGGTTTCTTTTAAGGTTAAAATAATCAGAAATGATGGGATGTGAGAGCAGGACGTAAAATGAAAGATGATGAAACACGAGTGTAGGATGTAAAACTTGGAAGACAAGAAAATGACGAAACACGTGTAGGATGTAAAACTTGGAAGACAAAAGTATGACGAAATACGAGTGTAGGATGTAAAACTTGGAAGACAAGAGGATGACGAAATACGAGTGTTGAATGTAAAACTTGGAAGACAAGAGGATGACGAAACACGTGTAGGATGTAAAACTTGGAAGACAAGAGGATGACGAAACACAAGTGTAGGATGTAAAACTTGGAAGAAGAAACACGTGTAGGTTGTAAAACTTGGAAGACAAGAGGATGACGAAACACGAGTGTAGGATGTAAAACTTGGAAGACGAGAGGATGACGAAACACGAGTGTAGGATGTAAAACTTGGAAGACAAAAGGATGACGAAATACGAGTGTAGGATGTAAAACTTGGAAGGCAAGAGGATGACGAAATACGAGTGCGGGATGTAAAACTTGGAAGAAGAAACACGTGTAGGTTGTAAAACTTGGAAGACAAAAGGATGACGAAATACGAGTGTAGGATGTAAAACTTGGAAGGCAAGAGGATGACGAAATACGAGTGCGGGATGTAAAACTTGGAAGAAGAAACACGTGTAGGTTGTAAAACTTGGAAGAAGAAACACGAGTGTAGGATGTAAAACTTGGAAGACGAGAGGATGACGAAACACGAGTGTAGGATGTAAAACTTGGAAGACAAAAGGATGACGAAATACGAGTGTAGGATGTAAAACTTGGAAGGCAAGAGGATGACGAAATATGAGTGCGGGATGTAAAACTTGGAAGAAGAAACACGTGTAGGTTGTAAAACTTGGAAGACAAGAGGATGACGAAACACGAGTGTAGGATGTAAAACTTGGAAGACAAAAGGATGACGAAATACGAGTGTAGGATGTAAAACTTGGAAGGCAAGAGGATGACGAAATACGAGTGCGGGATGTAAAACTTGGAAGACAAGAGAATGACGAAACACGAGTGTTGGATGTAAAACTTGGAAGACAAGAGGATGACGAAACACGTGTAGGATGTAAAACTTGAAAGACAAGAGGATGACGAAACACAAGTGTAGGATGTAAAACTTGGAAGACGAAACACGTGTAGGTTGTAAAACTTGGAAGACGAGAGGATGACGAAATACGAGTGTAGGATGAAAAACTTGGAAGACGAGAGGATGACGAAACACGTGTAGGATGTAAAACTTGGAAGTTTGGTAGTATGGTGAGATATTAGGATTGTTAATATAAGTTATGAAAGTTTTGATATCTTATTATTAACAAGCATGTTTCGTACTATAATTCATATTAACATGATGTAAAAACTAACTCGAGTGTTATCATATTTCACATTTTGATAGGTATCACCACGAAGTACAAACTCGAGTAACAATATTTATATTATTGACGCATAAATAAGATTAGACAGAAAAAAAGGTTAGATAAGTAAGGAAGATAACTAAAGAAAGGAAGGTTTATAAATAGAAATGAAATATTTATTAGGTGAGATGATTTTACGAAACCGTCATAACTGTTCCCATCCATAAAGCGGAGTAATACCAGAACGAACTACAAGGCGGAGTAATACTAGATCGTCTTATTAAACAGTTTTCCAGCAAATTCCGCTACGATCGACGGACGTGAGAAATAAAATTCTGAACTACAACATATTTCTTCCTGACCACGTTCTTTCTCAAACATGATGGAATGAGGACGTTTCTTAATAAAGTTTTCGTTTAAAATGAGTCGAATGAAAATGAAAAGAACAAGTAAAAATTACAGAAAATAAACAAACACCACCAAAATACGTGTTTGTTTCACAGTTATAACCGGCGCAATGGGCTTACTTGTGCTGTGCCCACTATGAGCTCATGTTTATCGTGGAGCCATCGTGAGAAGAGAGGTATTAATCAAATATGGATTTAAAGTAGAACTGCGCAGGAAGGAATAAAAATGTATCTTGCATATCTAGGAAGACGAAATTCAGTGTAATTCATTAGAAAACGTATCGCATATATTTAAAACAACTAAAGAAGCTGATTGATTAACTAGTTTTCACAGTGAGAGGGTGAAATAGTTTAGCTAGTCGATGCTAGCGCCATCCAATAGCAGCGATATACAACAAATATATTCAGTTAAAGTTAGCAATAGAAACACCATTTCTTATCACGTCATGTACAGAACTACCCACAGCACCTTCGTTGAAACAATAATTACACGTGTTCTCAAATTGGTTTCTCGCCACCACGATAATCACACGTAGTATGACAACATTAATGGACGAAATTGAAGTATTAAAACATCTGCCACAAAAAAATTGTATGTGTTTCATAAAACTTCCTATGCCATACTGAAGTAGTTTCTTTCAGTCACTTTCATTCCGAAAGGCTGCTCCACGTTTCACGATAGTTTAGTTGTATTGTTGTTGTTTTTGAATTAAGCACAGAGCTACACAGTGGGCTATCTGTGCTTTGCCCACCACGGGTATCGAAACCCGGTTTTTAGCACTTTAAGTCCGCATACATACCGCTAAGCCACTAGAGGGCTTGTTCACTCACGATAGTTTAGAGCCAAAGATTATACAAAAAATATATGTACATATATATAAAAATGGAGAATATAACTCAACACCTTTTACAATCGATACTCTAACTTAAAGCTCTTTTATGAATTGAAAATAACCTAGTTTATAACGCTTCAGTTATTTTCAAACATACTTCAAATTCTGTTTATATCGAAGCATGTCAATTAGATAATAGAAATATGGGAAGTTTTATAGGGTTATTTGTCACAAACAAGAAAAAAGTAAATGCCAGTTTCAAATACTATCAAACAATCTTACACAGCCTCAAACTTTGACAGCTAGACACCAAAAACAGGAAGATTTCGAATAAAAAAATGCTACAACGTGCCACACATCGGATTACACACAAATTAAATGACAATCTACGTGCTGCCATCTAGGGACTAAAACATAATGCATTCCATTTAAAAGAAAATAGGAAAAGTTTATCAGAGACGTCTCCATGAATTAAAACTAGTTATTAGCGTAAGTACACTTAACAGTTAATTGTGTCTATTATGAACGTGAACAAACGTTTTAAATGTTTTGGTAAAATTTATGCCTTGAAAAAGTGTTAACACTACAAATTAAGCTAAGACAAATTTATAACAAATAATAAACGCGCTTGGGAACAGCTGTTAAGAACAAAGCTTCTCAAAGAGCTGTCTGCTTTGTCTACCACGAGTATCGAAATCTGGTGTGAGTCCGCAAACATGCGCTATGCCACTGAGGGGAACTTGGGAACAAACAAGGAAGGTTAGATACCTGTTATAGATACATTAACATATACTTTTTTTTGGCTATAAAGTCCAGCGACTATGATACCTTCAAAATTAACAGGTGTATGAATTCTATGCAGTGTTTGAAGTATAGCACAAGGAAAGGTAACTCATTAAAATGTTACCACGCACAATGTGCCAAGAAAACCTGGTTTTACGCGCAAAGACCCGAAATCTACACTATTGGTGAAAGTCGAATTAACCGTGTTATTTATCTGGCAGGACTTGATAAGTGGAACCTGGATTTCTTATTTCTCTGTTATTACGTAAAGCATTCAAATCATAGGGTCATTAAAAGATATCCTAGAAATAGGGGAACTGGTGTTATAGAATGGCCAGGTCAGTCATCTGATATCAATCTGATCGAAACGAAGTGACCAAACGACACGACTAAAATAAAATAGAAGAATGGTGAGATAAGGGGACCTACTAACACTTACATAAAGTGTAGATAATGGGATCTACTAACACTTAGATAAAGTAAAAATACAGAAGAAATACAGGATAATTACCTGATAGAAAGAAATAATAAACATCGAGTAACCAGTTGTGTTTAGACTGCTAAACATCTGACCCTTTTCTTACGATCAGCGATGAATGGAATCTGTGTAAGCACGTGTACTTTAGACGCCACGTGAGCATGAAAACCTGATCCAAACAGTTTACTAACCGAAGCCATTTCACTGTCCACCGGTTTGTTTCGTCTGTTAATTCGTATCACCGCACTGATAAATTCGTTGTGCGATTATAAATATGCGACAGAAACGAAGATTCATATTCTGAAGCACGGGCGTTCGAAGGGGCGCTTTACTCCATCACCTGTAAAATGAGGAACATGATTCTTTCTTTGTTCATGTTCATTCAGCATACGTATACGACTTTTAATTCGGTTCACTATTTCACATTTGTCTCTCTCTCTCTCACGCGAAAGGGCTGAACACAGATTATAACTTACATCGAAGGTTGCTGGTCGTTTGTAACCAAGTACAAATCTGTATTATGGATTGTGTGTGCTGAGCCCACCACTGTACTGAAACCCTGTTTCTAACATTATAATCTGCAGACTTAACGCTGTGATACTGGTGGGGAGGACTAATATTAAATAATTAAACGAGGCTACAACATATAAATAACAGCTTGAGTTTATTCTAAAGTTCGCGTAAAGCTACACGAGGACTATTTGCGTTAACCGTCCCAAACTTAGCAGTGTAAGACAGCTAGTCGACATACCCTACCGTAAACTATTGTACTACTATTTTACTAACATATAATGGGATTAACCGTCACATTATAATGACACCCGGAACCTATTGTCAGTACATGTCTTGAAGTCGGGTTACTTTTGTTTTTCAATTTGAAGGATTTGATGTAAACTCTGCTTTGTAATTTGTGGATTATTTATTTCCTTCACTGAAATTACACTTTAGTGAAAAAATACAATTAGATATTTTTCAATGTGTGGTTTGGTTTGAATTCCGCGCAAAGCTACACGAAGGCTACCTGCGCTAATTTTGTAGTGTAAGGCTACAGGGAAGGCAGCTAGTCATCACCACCCATCGCCAGCTCTTGGGGTACTCTTTAACCAACCGTCACATTAAAACGTCCACATGGCGAGCAAATTTGGTCTGACGGGAATTTGAACCCGTGACCCTCAGATTACGAGTCAAGGGCTTTAACCACCTGGCTATGCTGGGCCGCGTTATGAAATACACAAATACGGGATTGTATTTAGTCACTATACGATGGTAACCAAGATATGATTTTTGTTTGTTTGTTTGTAGTCAAGCGTAAAGCTAGACAATGGGATATCTGCGCTCTGCCCACGAAGGGTTAAGATACTCGTGTTGGAGCTTCACTGTATTCGAAAATCAACACAAGTTAAAAATAAATAAATGAGAGCAAAATTACATTATATACTAGCTATCTGTCTGTCCTTCTAATACATGAATTTGAGTGACTATTAAAAATAATGTATTATCGTGCGTTAACAAAATCAGTTTTGGAAAACCTGAAGTCCGCTATCTCTCCAGAATGTTTAGACGAAAACAAATATATATTTTAAAAGTTATTATTGTAGACCACAAGTGTACACGACATTTATGTAAATATTTTAAAACATCCGAAATCATCATATTTTTAAACCAACCTACTGGTTGCTTCGAGTCGCTTCTAACAAGAGAAACTGTACAATAGAACAAGAGGGAAGTTCGTTACTTGGTCAATGGGGTTTGCAGCTTTAAATAAATATATATATTTAATGTGGCCTGTAAGACTTTATGTACTGCACGTGTAAAAGTAGGTGAGATTGAATATTTAGCGTTACACTTGTACAATTCGTTACACGCATCGTGTTAAGGCAACTGTTTTGGGGCCTTTCACTTTAAAAATAGTATAAAAGAAGCTAAAGCATTACCATTTTTTTTATATCTCCGAAAAAGTATAGGAAAATAAGGTATGTTTCATCCCTTTAAATAGTAGCTAGGCAGCGAATTCGAGCTTTAAGGGGGAAAAAAACAGAAAGTACTTTTTCTGGAAGGAACAAGTCCGCTCATCGTCTCCCAAACGCTCACGCCAGCAGCTAATGCACAGTCTATGAATGGAGTGTGCGATCTGATCATTCTTGGAGGCTCAAACTGCCTAAGACCCTGCTGTCTGCATATCGAAAAAATATCCCCCAAAAAACAACATATTTTACCAAGAAACGACTGACTTATACTGTCGTATGAAGCACAAATCTGAGCCGCTGCGTCTGTGTTTAATTTACTGTTATCTAGCATACAAATGTATAACAAACTTTTATGTTTAATATAATACTAGTCGTGATACTTTGAAAGTTTCTGTTACTTTGGAACACGCATATTTACATATATAAAAGGGTGTGTGTGTTTTTTATAGAAAGGCCACTTCGGACTATCTGCTGAGTCCACCGAGGGGAATCGAACCCCTGAGTTGAGCGTTGTAATTCCACAGACTTACCGCTGTACCAGTGGGGACTGTTTGAAAGAAAGATCATTTAATTACCTTTAAACCAAGTTTCTGAGCCTGTAAAGACCGTCACGTGAAAACGTGATTTCTCTTAACAGTAGGAATGTGCTTTGATGACTTCCGAAAGTTGAATGTAGGTCAGCCTCGGAGTTCAAAAGTCAAGAAGTCATGGTGAAGACTTAGAATGCAGGGCGGACTTAAGTTTCGTGAAACAATGATTTCAGAGGTGCGCGTCACGAAGTGAACGGAAAGTAAATAACTTAATTTATAAGGAAATTGGAAAGAGGAAAGAAAAAACATACCTCTGTTCACTCGGCTTTTGTATTCGAGTTATTTGGTTCTAGTAGGAGCAAGAAAAAAGAAATTAAACACGTCAGAAAAATACATCGTTCAAAGCATATTTGTTGACGGAAAGTATTTAAATATAACTTATATACATCAATATAAAATCGGAAAGAACGTAAACATGTCAAATAAATCAGTTTTTGAATTGTATTTTACAGTCTCCTGGGGTCATGAAAAACCGACTGCTCTACATGTCACGCCAAATTTTGAAATATTACGTTCCAAAAGGTGCTGATCGGTGGAATAAGCTACTTGATTCTACTGTTCGGAATATTTTATTAGATTTGAAATCTATGAAGCATGAGAAAATATACAGCTGTATATAGCAGTAATGGTTTTAGAGGTTTCATCGTTTCCATAATCTCTAAAATCAATATCTCACACCCTGCTTTCTTCTGATATAATTCCATTCTGAAGTCTCAGGTCACTTGTCCTAATTATTCTTCAATCTTCATTTTCTGCATCACTTCTTCACTTCCAATTAATATGATTTGTTTTATTCCAAAAGTAAACAGCGTCTACAAACACCATAGTGTCTTTTCTTTCTATGTTCATGTTCCTGACAAGATATTTTACAGATTTCACTTAGGAGCATATTTTTTCAATCAGAAGAAGCTTTTTATGATCGTATTACTGGATTATGGTTACATAGTCTGGCGCCTCCAATCCGTTTATCGGTCCTGATCCCCCCCATCAAATTTGGGCCAGTTTTTTGCGATCGGGACCTTAAAAATTTGTATAATGGAAACCATTTTATGTGAGAACAGTTTTTGTTTCTGTGTTATAACCGCCACTCTTATAACACATCCACGAACCAAAACCTTGAAGCTTATTTCTGCTACAACCAGTCGTGAACCATGAATCGTACATCCGGGTATTTACGTTGATTAATAAAACCTAGCAGTAGTATGTAACGTAACGAAGTAATTAATATGATGATAAAAACTTTGATTTCAACCATCTCCAAAAACCTGGTTCGCTCTCTGTTTTAAATATTAGCGCTAAGTACACCATAAATATCCAACGGAAATTACTGAAAGAGCAGCAAATTAACAGACTTCAGTGACAACGTTTGTATCATTGTAAGGAAACAATGGAATTTGACCCACGTTCCCAAAATGTGGCGCACGATTTTATTACAACGGAATTCTAACCATAGGTTCGTTTTCCGAAAGATTAATCACATGGCCACCCGAACCAACAGTTAACCTACCATAAGTCATAAGTAATCGCGTCAATACAGTAGCTTGCTGTGCAAACAACTTTAATTTACAAACTTTTGTAGGTTAAGATACACCTTAAGCACTTTCAAATAACCATGAATATATAAACTTGATATTAAAGTTTCTTTGATTTCAATTATCATCTGGAATTATCGTTTAATCATCTGGAAATGTTAAAAGACTGATATCATTTACTCTTTTATATTCAAATCGCTGTGACTATCATAGGCTACAGTTACTAGTAAAGTGGCACTAGATGGCACTACCATAGATCATGACATAGAATACAAGTATCGAAAAAAAAGCATTTACAAAAAAATGTGAAATTTTTACTTGTGTTTTGTTTGTTTATTTTGTTTTTTAATTCGCGCAATGCTGCTCGAGGGCTATCTGCGCTAGCCGTCCCTAACTTAACAGTGTAAGACTAGAGGGAAGGCGGCTGTCATCACCACCCACTGCCAACTCTTGGGCTACTCTTTTACCAACGAATAGTGGGATTGATCGTGAAATTATAACGCTTCCAAGGGTGACAGGGTGAGCATGTTTAGTATGACGACGATTCGAACCCGCGACCCTCAGATTGCGAGTTGAGTGCCTTAACCACCTGGCCATGCTGGACCCTTTCCCTTATATCATTTGAAATAAGAAAGTATATATCAAAAGTAAAAAAAAACATCTCACAACTCAAAAAGTATGAGTTACGAGAAATGCGAATTAAACTTCGTATTCAAGGTTACTGCAAAGTTAGCGTGAATTTTATCTCTTTGATTACTACTATTAAAGAGTTTAACAGCACACTCAACTAATAAATGAATGATTAAAATCAACAAAATATGATTCTTGGAGAAAGAAAATGCAAAAATGTTTAGGCTTACGTTTTGGTTTGTTACTACTATTAAAGAGTTTAACAGCACACTCAACTAATAAATGAATGATTAAAATCAACAAAATATGATTCTTGAAGAAAGAGAATGCAAAAATGTTTAGACTTACGTTTTGGTTTGTGTTTAAAAGTTTCACGCGAAGCCATACAAAGGCTATATGGCCCGGCATGACCAGGTGGTTAAGGCACTCGACTCGTAATATGACGATTGCAGGTTCGAATCCCCGTCACACCCAACATGTTTGCCCTTTCAGCCGTGGTGGCGTTATAATGTGACAGTCAATCTCACTATTCGTTAGTAGAAAAGAAAACCAAGAGTTGACGGTGGGTGGTGATGACTAGCTGTTTTCCCTCTAGCCTTACACCGCTAAATTAGGGACGGATAGCGCAGATAGCCCTCGTGTAGCTATACGCGAAATTCAAACCAAACTATACTAAGGCTATTGCCCCCCTTCATTGGCACAGCGGTATGTCTGCGGACTTATACCGCTAGAAACCGAATATCGACACCCAAAATTGCCAGAGAAAAAATAGCCTATTGTGCATCTTTTTGCTTAATTCTAAACAAATAAACACAAATGCTATTTTATCCCTAATTTTGTATTAAGTGAACACCACCCACACAAGCACTCTGCCTAATCAAATAACCAGATTTGATTGTCACTCTTATCATACATCTATGAACCAAAAGTGCATACCTTATTTTTGCTGCAACAGGTAGCGACCCATGAATCTCAAAGTCCACCCACCCCCGTTCATGTTGAATAATAAACCCTAGCAGTGCTCTAGAATATAATTGGTTGACCAGTGTGACAGTAGTTGGAGATAAAATAATTACAATCATCTCAAATATTCAAATAAAATCATTTCAGGTGTATCTGAAAATCCATTGTTCAAAACCGACAGGAAACCAGCAAGATTTTAGTTTTGTTTTATAGAAAGCTACACAGTAGGCCATCAACACTGTCCATCACGGGAAATCGAATCTCGGATTTTAGCGTTGTAAGTCCGCAAGTGTATCTCTTCCCGACTGGAGGAAACAAACCATCTTGACTTCTGGTTATTTACCGTCCACAAATAGTCATTTCAGAAAGTTGATATATAAAATAAACATCGAAAAGCAACACGGATGTCTTATTTATTTTGGATGATTCTAACTAGTTAAAAAAAATCGGTAAAAAGTAAAACACTACTCATAAAGTGTAAATAAAACTGTCAATATGAATAGAAATCAAAACTCAGTTCCAATGCTTAAAATTCAGAAGTTTGATGATGGATTCGATTTATTAATAAATGACATGATGAGCAATAGACGAGACAATATACTTGAGAAACACGTTAGTTTAAACAAGGGGAATTTAGACGCACTACCAAGTTATAACATTAACAAAAGTATTGACACTGGATGACTAAAGGTTAGTTAAAATAGTTTTATTTTGAATTTCGCGCAAAGCAACACGAGGTCTGCGTTAATCGACCATAAACTACGACGTGATAGGACAGAAGAAAGGCAGCTAGTCAACAGCACCAGCCGTTTATTCTAAAGCTACTCTTTACCAATGAATAGTGGGATTTAAAGTCACTCAAAAATGCCCACTCGAATAAAAGTGCATGCTCGAGAACAAGGTTCGATCCCGTGACTCACAGATCGTGAGTCGAGTGCCCCTACCTTAGACCATGTGAAGGCCTGATTTTTTCAGAAAAATGGTTAAGGTCAACTAGAAGCATGTCGTGTTATTCTTTACTATAAAAACAAGTTGGCGTTATACACATAAAAATGACTTTACTTCAGGATCTACGTTTATAAGAAAAGCCAAGTGGCGTTAAATTCAGCATTTATTTGTGGTATTTAACCTTTCACACACACACACACACGTCTGCAATGTAGAAGTGAGAAAATTTAGTATCCAGATTAAACACTTAAACTAAGCCACTTTCAAAACTCCCTCTGAATACTTCGTGGCAATAACACATTCTTGGTTTACTGAAAACAAAAACACGCAACAATAATAAAACACGCTCTTCCAGAGAACGAAAATCACATCCTGATCGCGTTCTTAAAAAGAGCCTTTCTGACATGATGATCAATCATACAAGTTTAATCACTGGGCGACCTGGGCTGTAGGAACCACCTTGTCCTTCAAGTACAACTAACACTCAGGATTGATCAGAACTGGCAAGAACATCTGTCTTGATAAGCGATTTGTGTATATGTGTTAGTTCTGACTTTTATAACAGGTCAGTCCAAAATACAAGCAAAAATGCTTTTTTTACGGCTAGAAAGGAATAACATATTGTTACATGCAAAAGTTAATCTGTTATTTAGTTATACCGCAAACATTCACTATGGTTTATCCACCCTGTGAGGATCGAACCTGCTAGACCTACAAAAAAATGAAGTAATCTCGATCCTTTTATTGGTTGATCCTTGATTTATTATTTTACTGGAATCTTTTTTGGCTGAAACTTTGTTCTATTGGTAGTATATTGGTGTTCATACTGTACTTGGTAATAAGTCCGGTTGGTAGTATTTTGGTGTTGATACTGTACTTGGTAATATGTTCTGTTGGTAGTATTTTGGTGTTGATACTGTACTTGGTGATATGTTTGTTGGTAGTATTTTGGTGTTGATACTGTACTTGGTAATATGTTTGTTGGTGGTATTTTGGTGTTGATACTGTATTTGGTTATACGTTCTATTGGTAGTATATTGGTGTTCATACTGTACTTGGTAATAAGTCCGGTTGGTAGTATTTTGGTGTTGATACTGTACTTGGTAATATGTTCTGTTGGTAGTATTTTGGTGTTGATACTGTACTTGGTAATATGTTTGTTGGTGGTATTTTGGTGTTGATACTGTATTTGGTTATACGTTCTGTTGGTAGTATTTTGGTTTTCATACTGTACTTGGAAATATGTTCTGTTAGTAGTATTTTGGTGTTGATACTGTACTTGGTGATATGTTTGTTGGTAGTATTTTGGTGTTGATACTGTACTTGTTAATATGTTCTGTTGGTAGTATTTTAGTTTTCATACTGTACTTGGTAATATGTTCTGTTGGTAGTATTCTGGTGTTGATACTGTACTTGGTTATATGTTTGTTGGATTGTATTCTGGTGTTGATACTGTACTTGGTAATAAGTCCGGTTGGTAGTATTTTGGTGTTGATACTGTACTTGGTAATATGTTCTGTTGGTAGTATTTTGGTGTTCATACTGTACTTGGTAATATACTCTTCAAAAAAAGAAACGCAAAAGGGATATTTTTTATTTTAAAGAGAAATATATGTAATAACGTTACAAGCTCAGAGTATGTGATGTTACACGTGTTAAGGCACTGATTGTCAGACCAAAATGACAATAAAAGTTGTGCACTTTGAAAACGGAGGAGAACATCGTATTTTTAGCCAAAATGCATTCCTGTCCAATAAATTTGTTTGAGAGATCTGCATGTTCTGCAAGTGCAACATGTGCAAAATCCCTATAAAAGTGACGGGTTCTCGGTTTCCATAGCTCAGTGTTAAGCCACCGACACGCAATACAGTTACGCCAAGACTGACGGAAGCACAACGCAACAACGCTATTGGTCGATTGGAAGTAGGCGAATCTCGATCAGATGTTGCCCAAGCACCATCACAAGGCTATGAAATCGTCACCAACAATATGGGTCAACTTGTGACCGTCAACGATCTGGCAGACCTCGTGTGACCACGCTCGCACAAGATCGCTACATCCGGTTACGTCACCTTCGGAATAGGACCACCACTGCGACGTCTACTGCCTCAACCATACCAGGGCTGCGTAGGATTTTCGATCAGACCGTACGCAACCGCCGACGAGATTCTTAGGCCCCATGTGCAACCCATCATGGTGAACGTCAACGACGTTTTTCAACATGACAACGCCCGTCCTCACACAGCCCGACTCACCACTGTCTTCTTGAGACACTACAACATCAACGTCCTTTCTCGGCCCTCCAGATCACCAGATTTAAACCCCATCGAACATCTTTGGGACGAGTTGGACCGACGTCTGCGACGGCGACAACCTCAACCGCGGACTCTACCTCAGCTTGCAGCATGTGGAAAGTTTCACACATGTTATACAGAATTACTCGGAATAAACTTGTTCACAATATGTGTCAAATTTAACCTTCTGCGTTTCTTTTTTTGAAGAGTATATGTTCTGCTGGTAGTATTTTGGTGTTCATACTCTACTTGGTAATATGTTCTGTTGGTAGTATTTTAGTACTGGTTGTTTCCTGAAAGTATTGTTTCATTACAAATTATTCACGAATTCGCCTTAAATACTATTGACACGGGCATTTCTCTTTTAATATATATATATATTGTTTTATTTGTATATATATGTATATTGTTTTAGTTATTTGTTGTTAAGCATTAGGCTTCGCAATTACCTAACTTTGCGCTGCCCACCGCGGTATTTAAACCCGAATTTTAGCTTTGTTATTCGTGATGACGAAAAACCTTCTGGAAGTAAAAATATATTCTCAAGACGGCTGGTATGGGTATTCAAACTTCAATTAAAGTAAAGTACAGAACAACATTTTGACGATCTTAGGTCATCTTTGTTGACCTGAAGAGCATTGAGATTACATTTTTAGCATTGCTGTTCACGAAACCTGCCGCTGAGTTACCCCCAGGGATATATATATTGAAAATATAGATGTGAGGTTAGTTGTTTAGCTATGTAAGTACACAGTTAACAACTTCACGTCTTTTTTAACACTCCAACATTCTTTAACTAATTTGTTTGCTCATTTTAACGGTGTTTATGCTTGTGGTTTTAACCATTAATTCACTGAAAGTTGGTTAAAGGTACTTTCACAAAGTTTAGTACATCTGTATTGTTACATATAACAGCCATCCCTGATGTGTGTAAACTATATATATATAGTTTACTGCTGCCTTGAAACCATACTGGTTTCAATTAAAGAGAAAGTTACTTAATATCTACAAACCGATATCCTGAAAAAGTATTTATTCATCAACAAATAATATTTTATAAAAGTAATGACGGAAAGTAATTCCAAAACGTAAGCGTTTGTTTGTTATAATTAATTTATCCTGTCCGCGGATGTGTTCTGTCTACACCAATACAAAGAGTGTATGTATCAACATTTTGAAACTTGAACTAATAACCTTACTGCACGGTGAGAGACTCCATTATAATGGGTACAAAATATCTTATGGTTGCCAATGGAGACGCCCCTCAACTATCAGTACTGAAGTGTTTTTCCCTCAATTTGTCAACAGATTTTACATTTTTTTTTCTATTATTAATATGCTGTTTTTTGTTCTGCAAACACAATGTTTGAAGAACGAGACACGAGCAGATTTGAATCCACCAATTATCACTTTTCATTTACTGTGATAAGTGGCATCTTTGTTTCTTTACCTCCAGAAAAGGAAAAGATCAAGTCAACCCAGCTACGAAACGTCACGACGTCTAAATTATTCTATAAATTATTAACAGAGAGCAGGAAGTATTTTGATATATTGCAACCCCAATGGAAAACTATTTCTTCACACTAGGTCATAGACCTGAAACCTAACACGACGGAACCATTGCTAGACTGGTTAGTTATTAAATGATGAAGTGCAATTCGAATCACACTATGTTACAAATCTTTAAGGGAGGCAATGGATCTTCAAAGGTTTAAGAGGGTGGGCGTAGATGTTTATAGGGACGAGCTCCACCTAATAACAATTAAAGATTGACCATTAAGGTGAATAACTAGAGAAACGTGATGATAGAAGTATCGGTCCTAGTCTATACAGATACATCCATGTGCCAGTTAAATTGGACAACATAAATAACCAAATATATTTCCGTTTACGCCACTGGGTTTTCTGCAATTATACCTGTCTGATTAAAAATCATTATGCGTCACAAAATAGAAGTTCATTCTTAAAATAGAGATAAGATTTGATTATGTTAACACATCATGAGACCTGAGTCCATTCTTTGAACGGAAATAAGGCTTCATAACCTTAATATATCATGAGGTAAGAGTGCATTCTTAGGACAGAGAAGAGAACAATAAGAACTAATGACCTAGACATACTGTAACATTGGAGTGTCTTATTTGGGACAGAGGTAACTGTTGACCTCGAGAAGTCACGGTAAGTGTCATACTTAATAACAGAGGAAGAGCTTGAGATAAGTTGTGACAGTGAAAATATGACTAAGAAAATGTAATACAACAGCACTTCAAAACTGACATTGAATCACTAATTTAGGTTAGAAATATTATAATTCAAAAACTGTACGATTTTTCTATCTTATGTTTTCTCCTGAAATGTTAAGCATTTTTAGTTCAAGAAAGTTAATGCCTGTTACAAATTCCGTTTCTTTTACACGTTTAATACGCTTGAAATGAATAATTAAAATACAACATTCTAATACACTAGTATGACAATTTTATTAGTCGTTATGAATATGGACATTGTTCGTTAGGGATCACTTGTAAAATATATGGTGAAACCTGAGTCGTCTGGTCTTTGTTTAAGCCTAACGTATTTCCTTTTACAATATATATTCAATACTTTTAACCTTAATAAAACATCTGCTTATCTGATCCACCAATAAGCAATCTTGAAAATAAATTTCTATAATTCATCGTATGGTTTTTTGTGTGTTTTTTTTCAGTTTCCCCACCCACCTGAAAATTGTACGTTCAGGAGTGTTTATAACTACACATAACTTAAAAACTTCTCATGATATTCCATGTACAGTCACTTTAAACAGCATAAAATAAATGGAGTTATTTGACTGTAGGAGACATAGATCCCTATAAAAAAGAAATAATGCGTTGGGACTCTACGTCATATATCCCCTTTTCAATTTCAGCTCTGGTGCTCCACCATGGCACAGCGGACTTACAACGCAGGAATCCTGGTTTCGATACCCGTGGTGGAAAGAGCACAGTGTAATTTTTTTTGCATAAGTACAAACAAACCTATGATGGAAAAATGGAAACAAATGTTTAAGGTATGTGTATAATAAAGGTACTCAACAGAGTGTTCACACTGTTTAATAAACAAGAATACACCCGTCATGGGTAGGTGGATTAACGAGTTCGACTTGTAGTCTGAAGGTCGTGGGTTCAAATCTCCGTCACACCAAGCATGCTTGCCTTTTCAGCCGTGGGGGTGTTATAATGTGACGATCAATCCCACTATTCGTTCGTAAAAGAGTAGCCCAAGAGTTGTTATGGGTATTGATGACTAGATGCCTTCCCTCTTGTCTTACACTGCTAAATAGGGATGATAGCGCAGATAGACCTCGAGTAGCTTTGCGTGTAATTCAAAAACAAACAAACAATCTAAACAAGAACTGTTGGGCAATTCCACACAACAATGCTGCCGTAAATCACGTTGAATCATGATAACAAAACAACGTGACAGAACATGTGAATTATGTTACAATGTACCTCATTCTTCGGTAAAGCAAGAGGGTAGAATCTGAACCGATTATCAAAGTTAGAAGTTTCAGTAAAGTTAAACTTTATTGGGTGTTTGTTTAAGTCACCTACACTTCACAAACACTGTAAATGTTACTGAAGGGTATTATGAAGTACAGCCCAACACGACAGGGCTGAAGGAAGATCCACCCATGGTCGGCGGTATTCACCTATACCGAAGTAACGAGAAGATGAAAAAACACACCTACCTTCAGTATATTTTTATATAACTTCTTAAAGTACATAAAATAATATTTAACACGTAAATTTTATGAATTGCTACAATAAAACAGTCGAATTAATAAAACGTAAATACGTCATTCTATATATATATTAACATTTGTTTCGCACCTCAAAACAACGTTCGCTTCGCAATGACAGCTACTAGCGACCTTTTTTCGACATTGGAATTTTGTCTTGAACCTGAATAGCACCAGAAGCGCACGTGGACTAAGCAATCAGGTCAGAAACTTCTGATGCTCGGGAATAATCGATTTTAATTTTGAACTGCACAAGATAAAATATAGACAGTAAGTTGCAATCCCACCACAATAGTTTCGTCCGATTTCCTTAACAAAGAAATGAATAGCAACGTTCACTGTCACTTTTATAACGCGCCCTCAACTTGAACTTTCCGTTTCATAACCTAGTACTTTTCTCTTGGGACAGAACCCGGCTTGGTGTAGTAGTTAGGACGCTCGACTTGCGGGTTCGAATCCCTGTACACTACACATGTCATTTCAGCAGTAGGGGCTTTATGATGTCGGTCAATCTCACTACTGGTTAGTAAAAAAGTAACACAAGAGTAGGTGGTGGGTGGTGATGACTGGCTGCGTTCCCGCTAGTTTTACACTGCTAAGTAGGGACAACTAGCGCAGATAGCCCTCGTGTAGCTTTGGGCGAAATTCAAAACAAACTATTCGAACAGAACGTACAATTGTAACATATAAATGTTCTGGAAACAAAATACTTTGATTTCTTTTCGGAAAGCAGTTTTATCAGAGATGGGAAAGAAGTTATCGGATAAAGTTTCGTAACTTTTATATCATGGTAAACAACAGTTATCGAATAAAGTTTGGTTCCTTTTATATCATAAATCTACTTCCAGCTTGTACCGTTTGTTGCTATGGCGATGAAAACGTACATAGTTACACGAGACGCACACCCGGTTACGGAAGATTACCGTGGTCATGGTAAAGTTGATAAACCTTATTCTGAAAACCTGATATGTAAATAATTTAAATAAACTTAATATAATTACAATTTACTTACTTAACTTATTTTATTGTCGTTGCTAAGTAAAACTAATGACATAAATAAGGATAACAAAACTCTGGCATATTGTTCACACGTCAGCCTGCCGAATTAGTTTTAATATAAGACGAAAGGCCTTATCGGTGGTGGATATGGTAGATTATTGCGTGATTGACACACTGTGATGCATTTCTCGTCGTTTTCACTCATAACCTATTAGAATCACACAAATCCTCATTATCACATGGCCAGTGTGTTTGAGTGTTATAATGTAATTTGCACGCTACTGAAAAACGTACAAAACGAATCTTAACGAATGTCACCTGCTCCACCTAGTGGTAGCAATCACCATTACAAACGCACTGTTCTACATATTACCATAACTAAGCTGTGATGACTGATATGAATTATCTATAAATGATAAAATTTAACGTAGGATTAAAAGAAAAGGGATAGGGGAAGAGAGACGTGCACCCCACAGTAGCTCCATCCCCCATCCAGTCAGTGCTTATTCATAGACGTAGACGTTAAGGTTAGGGCCCATTAATTTCAACTGTTTGTTCAACTATACAAGATAGGAAGAAAAGAATACTAGATAGAACCCGTGCACAGAGCGACTGACAAGATCAGCGGTAGAGGGCAGATCCGTACAGAGACAGAGGGACACAGATATTACCGACAGACAGACAAACTAATAAAAACAATTTATCATAGGGCAAAAAACCAAAGTGGAGATCTTAACCAAATAATAAATGGCGAGTAGACAGGTGAAATACAACGCATATATCTTCGATCGGGGTTGTTAACCACCAACAGAGATGTAGACTAAGAGAGCTGTAACAGAGAGTGTCTGTCGAAGGAAGTTGGGTGATTTCACGTGTGACGGATGCTTACAACAACAGATAACACCTAACGCGCCAACCTTAGAAGCAAAGGAAAGACTAACAGTATACGTTCACGAGCACACGTGCATATCGTGAATGATTTGCAACGAAACAATAAAACAGAACAAAGCATTTTGTTCTTTGTTATTCCACGAGACAAATTCAGCCTATAATCTACACACGTCTGAAACGTAAACATTTTTAGTAAAGAGAACATTGCGAAGTATTGTGGCTACAATACAACTAATCAGTTGTTGTTTGTGAAGTACGTGTTTGTATCTGCTGAATCATTTTTTCCTTCTCACAACAATGACGATTATCTGACGAATGAAAATAAACTGCTTTACAAATTTCCTTCTCCCTGGAGGCTCGTTGCTACATAAGCGGGCTAGCAACACTAAAATGTGTGTTTTGCTTTGTACTTAATATTGAAACAAAGACTCCAGAGCTGATCTTTCTTTGAAATGAATTGTTTAGATCACGTTCACTGGTTAATTCAGTTGATCCACTGTTGTTGGAGATAATCTTGGCTTATAGCAAATGTGTTTATCATGCTCCAACTTCAAATTATGACAGGTTAGTGACACTAGTGCAGGGTTTCGAAAAATTACGGGCACACACACACAAAATAACTGGGAGTTAACTGCTTTAACCCTTTTGTGATGGAACTAACCCCAACTAACACTTTTACATATCTCAAGCCTTTATGAACGCTCGGTTTCGACGCACACGTGTCATTCACACATCCGATCAGTTACTTGCCTTCGTTTACAACCGATCTTACAAACTAAGGATATTCTAACCAGTGAAATGTTTGGGTTAAATGTCCTCAATTTATAAACATGTTGAAAGAGATTTAAAAATTATCTTTTATACGATCTTTAAAATAATCATGCTAACTATCGCTACAGCTGGCACGTGTATTTATATTTAAACTGAATGTTTGTCACGCAACATCTGCTTCTAGGCCTACCTCTTATGAAAACGTCCTTGTAGGGCTCTAACTCGCAGACAAAATCTTCCATATGGACTAAAAGGCTGGAGCAAGGCACGTGCATGCTGACCTTTCAAGTGACCTCTGTGGTGAGTGAGGGGTTCGGGAATCGACAAACTGTCCTCATCGAAACTGATGTCCTGAAACTTCACGAAGACTGCTTCTTGGTAGACTACAGATTCCTTAGCCAAACCGAACATCTTATCACAAATTTCAGAAGCAATCGTTAAGCCAATTCTATCAATTTCCCATTCTTATACAGGTATAGTTACGGCTCAATTTAGGGTTTTGAAGTTTTTTTTAATTTGCAGCTATCCAAAGTGTAATAACCCAAAAGTAAATCATCCTTGGTCACTGAAAAATTTCAAGTAAAGTACAAACTACATTTTATCCGTGGTAATCGTATCACGGATGAACAAATGAACGCACAGTTGACAGCCAGCTGAAGTGATGCCGCCGACTTAAACACCGCGGCAACTTCTGTGCAGACAAATCAGCAAGAAGTACAACCACTGACGTCTTAATTCTGTAATTCGAGAATGAAGTGTTGTCGGGCTTCCAAGGTTGGAAACTTTCTTCGAGCTCAAGGGCCGTTACACGCATTCATTCGCGCCTTTACACTGGAACAGCGCGAGGAATTGTGACGTGACGTTTGCGTTCCCACATGCTCAGTGGGACGCATACAACATACAACCGATCGCAGCGCCAGTATTTTTTTTTTTTTTTGCCATGCACAAACACATGCGTTTATCCAAAAAGCAGCAAAAGAAAGAATTGGTGATCTTTTAAGTCTGTGTAGTAACAAAAACGAAAATCGACAATAGCCACGGGTTATGTGACTACAAATTATACGAAGCTCCCAGTGCGAGCAACGATAAACAGACTCACTCTGAGACTCATGGAGGAAGATAAACAAAAGAAAAAGGTTAATTAAGTAATTTGATGATAATCTACGTGTAACTTTGTAACAACATGAAACTCAGTGTAACATTACAAAACAAGAGGAACATTTATTGTGTCTTTAACGTTACACGTTTGTTTGCTTCTGATGTTGTACTTTGGATGACCGTCCAGTATTCCGAGAGAGCCGATAAACAAATTTGTAGGTTCATAATCAGTGAATGCAATCTCATATTAAGAGTTTAAAGGGCTCATCAACAGAAATATTTGAATAAAGTTTGTACAGCTCATTGTATTGGTTCTGTGTCAAGGTATAATTTCGTTCTCTGGAAGCTCTTAACATGTTTAACGAGTTGGGGATATAACATTCGTTGTCATAGCACTACAGTAAAAATCTTGGATGTCCATTCTCTCAGAGAGCTAGCTGGATTATCAGACAAACTCCTGATGCGCAAATATGCAAGCTCTGCAACAAACACCATACTAGTTACTTACATCAGGGAAGTGATGATAAACATCCATTAATGAGAAAGTGAAACCTTTCAGATCATAACCTGTAGTGTTTAAAAGTAGCGTTACAAATTTTCAGTTTTACATCTTACAAGTTTTATGGGCGTTTTTTTTAACATTACATTGCTCTCTATTCATGCATCTTCACCAAATTTGAATAAATATTTGTCGGGTCAAAACTTGTAGTTTTAAATTTACATACAAGGGAAGCAATTTTTCGTGTTCTAAGATAACTTTTCATGAATTTACATAACTTCCATCCAGCTAGTATTTTGAAATATAACACTTGAATTTAAAGGCAATAGTGATATATCATTACAACATCAGATGAGTATAAACAATATTAAACAAAGTAGCCAAACTAAAGAAAAAACACCCCTTTGTACAAATAATGTAGCATCCAGAATTTTAACGCAACAATACTATGAATATATATATTATATTTTATTTTCAATTCAACTAAAGGTAAAATTGAAAGGTCAATCTATGACGAAATGGCCCAGTGTTTTCTTTGATTGAATAATGTTAGATTACGTGCCTACATTATTATTTCACATTATTCATATATCTAAATTATTTTAGGTTACTTTACTGGTGATTGAAAATAACTTCAAAAACAATAACCATAAAACCATTCATTACGTGAATAGTTGAATATAAATAACATGAAATAAGAGCAGTTAAAGAAAATATGCTCCTTTGTAGAAGTAACGCAGTAACCTGATTTCAAAACGTAAGGTATTATATTCTGTGACGTCAAAGTGGTCACAATGTACAGAAGGTTCGGTATTTACTTTCTTTAGGCTTAGTGCTACTTGAATTAGGATACAAGTCTTCTTAAATGACTTATTTTAACAAGATGTGATGAATTAGGAACAAAAGAACTAAAAAAACAAAGCGAAAGAACAAAAAGACAATCTGACAAAAAATGATAAAAACTGGGAAGAAAGAACAAAGAGATAGGAAGTTTAAGCTAATTTTTGCTAGGAAGTTTTAGGCCAGTTTTTTCCTGCTTGTTAATTGATATGTTAGTTATATGAGTGTCTCTATAAATAAAGCATACTATACAGTTTATGTAGCTAAATTTTACATAAACTTTTTATGTTTTACTTTTAAGTTTATTTTTATTATTATAATTGAATTATAAAAAAATCTTTTCCAGATTTAGCTTATTACATATATTTAGAGCTAATATAAATCTCCTACAGTGACAAAACCTCGTGAGCTATAAAAGTGTTTATGGCCGATAATGTCGTTAACAGTAGAATTCTAATATTTATAAGTGAATGCGCAAGAAAAGTATATTTAATTTGTTTTAAATGCATAGCTTACTGTGATAGGGAAGTTATTTCTATTTGCTTATCACACTTCAGTTTTCAATACAGTGAAACCGATATTCCTGGTTTCAACATGTTCGTAACACTTGGTAACACCATTACACTGAACTTCTCTTATTACTTTCTTCTGTCGTTAACACATAATATTTTATTTTATTACATTTTAAACTAGATAAATAACTACGCAGTGAATCAGCAATAGCTTTATAGTGTACAGAACCCATAAAGTCCATTATGCATCTTTTTGTATTTTGAACATACTGAAAAGATAGACTTAATGTTTGCGTCAAAACAATTCATACTAAACAGTTACGCGAGATGTTTTGGCAAAACGTTTAACGTATAATTAGACACAAATTCAACAAATATTTATACTGTAGAACAACACTATATTTTGCAACTAACTATGTGAAAATATTACAAAATAACAACATTATAAAACGATATAACCACGGTAGGTCAGCGATAAATTTGCAGACTAGTAGTGGTGAAATTCGAGATTCCATTCCCTGCGTTGCACAGAGTGCAGATAGCCCATTGTGTAGCTTGGTAACAATAACATCAGTACAACAATACATTAACATCTATATAATAGTACATTAAGATCTATATAACAATACATTAATAACAATTTATTGACATCTATATAACAATATCATAATATATTAATATCTACATAACAATACAGTAATCTATCAACATCTATATAACAATACAAAAATATACTAGCATCTACATAACATCACATTAATAACAATACAACAATATATTAGCATATATATGTATATATATATATGACAACACATTAATAACAATACAACAATATATTAACATCTATAAAACAATACATCAAAACAATATAACACTATATTAATATCTATATCACAATACAACAATATTTTAACATCTATATAACAATACATTAATAACAATACAACAATATATTTCATTAAGATTCTGGAAGTTAAGCTGACGTTATGGCAAGGCTGTATTAAATACTCCATAAGTTATTGTAAGACTATACTAAATACTCTATAAGTTATGGTAAGAATGTATTAGACACTCCATAAGTTACTGTAAGGCTCTAGTAAACACTTAATAAGTTACTACAAGACTGTACTGAACACTCCATAATTTATGGAGTGTTTAGTTAAGCATTACCATAAGTAACTGTAGGGCTGTAGTAAACACTCAATAAGTTACTGTGAGGCTCTACTGAACACTCCATAAGTTATGCTAAGACTCTACTAAACACTCCAAAAGTTACTGTAGGGCTGTACTAAACACGCCATGAGTTATGGTAAGGCTCTACTAATCATTCCATCAGTTACTGTACGGCTGTACTAAACAGTTCATAAGTTACTGTAAGGCTGTACTAAACACCCAATAAGTTATGATAAAGCTCTATTAAACACTTTATAAGTTATGGTAAGGCTGTATCAAACAGTTAACAAGTTGTCGTAAAGCTCTACTAAACACTCCTTAATTTATGGTAAGGCTGTTCTAAACACTGTAAGTTAATATAAAGCTGTACTAAACACTGAAAGGTGACATAATGGTTCTAAACATTACCGAGTATGTAACGTTATATTTTAGTTGTTGAAATAAAACATTTCAAAAAGGAAAACAAAACAAAGATAGTGATCACAAGCACGTCCGCAAGGAAGGATTTCTTTGAAGCAAGTGAACCCTGACGGAAAGAAACCGCGACTTTAATTACGATGAAGAGTATATTTGCAAATGAGTAATTACATAGTTATATCTGAGAAAGGTTCTGTGTAGCTACACGAAGCATGGATACAATAATAAAACAACCATCTTATTCTCGGATACATACATAGTCGGCTCGAACTTATTCTGTCCTAAAAAATCAATGTGCACTTTTGTGTTGTTCAAAATATAAGATACTCTATGTTGAAATTAATTGAACGTTTGATTTGAATTTCGCGCAAAACTACTAGAGGGTTATCTGCGTTAGCCGTCTCTCAGTTTTCTATGCTACATATTTGTTTGGCTTATACCTTGTCTGCTTGTTTTTAATTTCGCGCTTGCCGTTCCTAATTTTGCTGTGTAAGACTAAAAGGAAGGCAGCTCACCACTCACCACCAACTCTTGGGCTACTCTTTTACTAACTAATAGTGGGATTAACCGAAACATTTAACAACCCCACGGTTGAGAGGGCGAGCATGTTCAGTGTAACAGGGATTCAAAACCACGACCCTCGGATTACGAGTCGAGTGCCTCAACCAACTGACCACGTAGGGCCTTGAATGTTTTGTTATTGAGGTGTTTTTGTACTTCACAGCTGTTTACTTACACAGTAAACTTTGATTTATGGGATATGCTATTTTTATATACAATTTAATATAATTTTATAGATTATTTTTATTTTATTTAGACATTTGTGTTTATTGTTGGTGAGGGAGAGTTTCTGTGAATTTTCTTAAAAGCTTGGAAACTATTAGAACGACATCAAAGGTTAGTTAAGCGAGGCAAGAAAAAGATAATACTGACTGATTACCAGGTTAGTGAATATGTTAGTTGTTTTGTCTGTTTAACTGGGTGAATGTTCGGTTTGTATTTCAAGAAGTACTGTAAGTACAAGAAAATTATACCAAGTGAATGTTTTTCTGTATTAGTCGTTACATCTTACGATTTCAAGCAGCCGAAAATTTTAATTTTAATTTAGTATTAATTAAATATTAATATTTATCAAATTTATTATATCTGCCAACAAGATTGATACACACAATTTTCTTTCTTAACACAAACAACAATTCATAATAACACTTATTACAAATAATTATTAAAAATATTTTTTATATACAAGAGTTTTACAGACTCAAAAACAATTCTGAGTCTAAAATCCGGTCTAGAACTGAATATCTTATTGCCGGTTCAAGTCCAAGACGAGCAAATTAATGCTGAATTTATATTGCTAAGCCTCGCTTCAGCTAGCTAGCTTGGTTGGCTTCGCTCCGCTTATAAACTAACTTTTTACCGATGAAGATATTTAATGTTCTCGTGGAAAAACAAATGCCCGAAGTTACTTCACTAAAGTTGAACGGTTTAGAATGTTTGAAATCTATAAACGTTCCTGGACAAATTCTGTAGTTTTTCGATTAATAAACGTTTATCACAATTAAGCTTCCGAGGCTTATATTATACTGACAGTAGCGACCAAAAAATATTCTCTTATTGTGTCAACAATAAACGTCACATGCATCAAACTGCAACAAGTGCAGATATTAAAATAAATGTGCAACAGTATATCCGTTACATAGAGAAGTTAGGCTTATTGTCAGTTCGAGAAGTCACAGTTTTTGTACATTTTATGATGAAAGCAAAAAGGGCTTTCATTGTGATTAAGTTTTGTATTTTAATATATCGAATAGTACGAATAGTCCAAATTAGCCTGCTAAGTAATATATTAAAAACTAAAAGTGCTGAATTCACAGCCCTAAATTGCAACCACTAGAACACACATGGCTCAGCATGTCCGAAAAAAATACAACAGTCATGTTCATATGAAATTAGCACAATGTTAACTCAGATAAGCATTTAAAGAAAAGGGGAAATCTAGGAATGAAAATATGTGGATCAAAAAAAATCATACAATAACTTCCCAGCACTCTTTTATTATCGTTAGATTTCTAATGTTTTCTGAAGCACTTACTTCCTTGGGTGCTAAGATTTTACACAGTTCAAGTTCTAACCTTGCATCATTTTTGCATCAGTTGGAAAAGAAAGTCGACAGCTATCTTATTTGACCCAGTTTTTGACACCGTCAAGTAAAACTATGCGTTTGTTGACTGGGTCAACGTGCTTAATATTTGTTTCATGAAAGTCACTAAACTAGAGAAACTGACATATATGTAATGTGCATTTACGTGCCAATCTATACGTGCATATATATATGTGTTTTACATTAACATAAATTACAAGTGTTGAATTTGAACACGTTTTTTATTGTTTAGTAAACTAGCCAGTTAAATGGGGAACAGTAGGGAATTAGTTTGAACGTAAAAAATTAGTCGCTCCCTATTAGTTTTCAGTCTTTCAGTGTGAGGGTTCACGTTAATAACACGCGCCGTCCGGCTACAAATTCCGGATTATTCCTATCGCGAGCCCAGAGGACGATATTTTAGTAGTAATGGTGTGTTGCAGACATGTGTCAGTTACTCCCGAAATAAACAAATCCTAGCGGAACGACAGTTAAGAAAGGAAATACGACAGACCCCTGAAAAACAGAAATTTGTATCCTTATAACACACACAAGATAGCTCGAACACAAAATATTCCCCAAACTTTCCAGCGCTACACTGTATTTTTTGACGCCCAGTCTCTTTATAAAGACAAAGAACCAAACAAAGTAATTAAACAAAAGTTAAACTGCACATTCTATTTTCAACCTAATGATGTAGTGACTTTATCATTTTTACGCGAACAATACAGAATACGTGATTTTCTTTCAAACTCGAACGAAGGGTCGGCAATGATGTTTTATTGAAAGTCACTGTTTGTTTGTTTTGAATTTTGAAGCTACATGAGGACTATTTGCGCTACCCTTCCCTAATTTAGCAGTGTAAGTCTAGGATAATTGGGCTACTCCTTTACCAATGAATATTGGGATTGACAGTAACTTTATAACACTCCTAGGACTGAAAGGACGAGCATGTTTGGTGTAATGTGGATTCGAGACCGTGACCCTCAGATTATGAATCGAGCACCATAACCACCTGGCCATGCACAGGCGTGGATGTTACATATCAATATTCAGAATGTAAGACACACTGCACGTGCGCTACAACATTATAATTGTTTGATATGTGTTGTATGATTATCCGGTAATTTATTATATTACATAAATAAGTTTTTAACATCGTAATAAAATAATAGTAATGAATTAACAATTTTTACTTTTTTATAGAAAAAATATATGTATTTGTTTATTTCTGCATTGGCGTTCATACGAAATACTTTCGCGTGACACAAGATGACACGCGAACCTCAGGTTGCCTAACCCTGTCCAGGTATATCCAACCCACAAGACACCACAGAAACATAATGAATACGCCTGGCATGATCAGGTGGTTGGGGCGCTGGACTCGTAATCTGAAGGTCGTGTGTTCGAATCCCGTAACATCAAACATGTCACCCTTTAAATCGTGAGGCCTTTATGATGCGACGGTCATTCCCACTATTTTTTTTATTAAAAGAGTAGCCCAAGAGTTGGTGATGGGTGGCGATGACTAGCTGCTTTTTCTCTAGTCTTAAACCCCTAAATTAAAGAAATTTAGCGCAGATAGCTCTCGTGTACTTTTGCGGGAAATTCAAAAACAAGAAAACACACAATAAATAGTTTGACTGAATAATATTTTTCGACATCAGTTTCGTGAGAGATGTTCGTTTGTCCTATCTGTAGATAAATGTAGTTCTGGTTTGGTTGTTGTTTAAGCGCAAGAATACCAGTGCTCTGCACACTGTAAATATCAAAACTAAATGTTTATTGTAACAAACCTGTAGGCTCATCACTGTACCCGTGAACTTTAAAAGAATAAAATAAAAATTAGTAAGTTATTATTGTACACTTTTAATAATATAAAGATAATATCAATATTAATTAGATAGGGTAGGAAACGTTTTGATTCTTTTTTCAAACTTTTTGCTGACAAAGTAACTGGTTTTAAAAAGGTGAAACCACGTCTTACACAAACATAGTTTCAGGATTCTTATATAAACTAAATTTTACAGTAATGTTCAGTAATTATTAAGCTTTTAGTAAACGATTACTGATTTACATTTACAGCCAAATTAAAATATACATAATCAGTTTGAAAGTTTGTTTTAAAATCAGTTTGCAAGCTTAAAGTTTGTGTCGAAATCATTTTGAAAGTTTATAGTTTATGTAAAAATCAGTTTGAAATATCACATTTTTGTAAAAGTCAGTTAAAAGTTGATATAAAACAGTTTGAAAGGTTACTTTTTGTGTATATCTCAGTTTGAAAGGTTATAGTTTGTGTAAAAAAACATTTAGAAGGTTACGCATTTCATCCTTCGATATAAAAACAGAGATGAAAAGAAGTGATAGGAGAGCACGGAACACGATATTATGTTATTCATGTTGTAAAGGAAAGTCTCCGCCACTTTGTAGTTTCACTTTGAATCACGAAGATTGGTAATGTAATGGTATAAAACAACGAAAGGTTTAATTCACATTAGTAGGCGAGTTTATTCAGCGGTAAAAACATAAAGATTTGACTGGGTTCATTGTTGTCAACTGTTGTGGGAAGGAAAGTTGACGCACAAACACCGCCTCACCGAATATTGCGCGTGGCCTCGATTCCGAACGCGGCACGCCCCCACTCCACAGTGTATTCACATTTTTTGAATGTGTTTTTAAAGATTTTAATTACACGGTTAGGCCACGTAAAAGCATATCGTTCAAATACACCATAGAAACGTTTAACGTGAAATAAGGTTTGGTCGGTTTTTATTTTTCAAACGAAAATCGTAGTGTGATCATCATTATTTTTTTCAAATTCATAAAATTTACGTCTTAAACACAGAACTACATATACAAACCTGGAAGAAGACAAATTATTTAAGTAATACTTTCATTGCAACATCACAGTTTTCAAATAAGAAAAAATATAGGTTTTCATAACCCGAACCATATAACTAGTAATTAAACTGTTCATGATTTTGTATGAGATCAAACACCCACACAATTCGTTTCTCCAGTTAAATCTAGTTTGACATTGTTACCTGAAGATAAAATGTTAAAAACTTAAGTCTTTATTGTTGTAACTTAACAAACTTGACCGCAACAATACGTCTGTGATCTACCTGCGTTGTCGTTATAATTTTGACGTAAAGCTGCTGCACGAGGGATATCTACTCAGAGCCGACCATAATTTATGAAATATATATATATATATATAGAGAGAGAGAGAGATGGGGGGTGATAATACATGATGTTTATAATTACTTATTTATAGAATTAATTATATTTTAAAACAGGAGTGGTAGAAGTAAAACATCAGGTCAATAGTCGTTTCGCCACATGTAGAGACCGTGAGACTGTGCAGAATGCAACTCATCATCGACAACAGTTACGAAATCTCTCCTGACCGAGAACTCAAATTTGACCGTCGTACTTAGAGCGCATGTACAGCCTCAAAGTGCAGAACTGGTCTCCACAACAACGGGACGCGAACTTGGCTTTTTAAATTTTATTTCTATATGGAATATAATATGTTCCTTACTTTTTGTAGGGAATTACAACACCAAACCTGTTTCTGAAAGAGCAAGCACATACGAGAGAAAAACTTACAGATAAAATAAGTTAAATACACAAACGAAAATAAATGCAACGAAACCTCTACTACAGCCACAGTATTATGCTGTTAACAAAAACAATTCGCTATTCATACACGATATTGATGGGCTTAGTACCTCTTACTATTAAATTCCTACACTAGACATTAACATTATTTTACTAAGAGTTAGATACCATCGTGGTATTTTAAAAAAGGGTTAGTTCAGGTATAAGGCCCGTTATGGCCAAGTGGTTAATGTACTCGACTCGTAATTCGAGGGTCACGGGTTCGAATCCCCGTCACAACAAATATGCTAGCCATTTCAGCTGTAGAACCGTTATAATTCGGCGAAATTAAAAACAAACAAACAATATTCGTTGGTAAAAGAGTAGCCCAAGAGTTGGCGGTGGGTGGTGATATCAGCTGCCTTCCATCTAGTCTTACACTACAAAAATTAGGGACGGCTAGCGCATATAGCCCTCGTGTAGCTTTGCGTGAAATTCAAACCAAATCAAATTTCAGGCATAAATACGCGCTGAGTATCTCTTATGAACAGGTGTAAGTTGATTTCAGAATTGTTTGTGATCTTACAAAACCAAATGAAGCGAAAAACTACAGTATGAAGTATTTGCGAGTGTTTCTGACCAAATAAGCGAAAATTTTAAAATTACACCAAATGCAACTTCCATTATATTCCAGGACACGGTCATGAAAGGGCGAAAGTTTTAAATCAGTGTTTGTGTTAGAATACTATCAGAATCATTTGACAGTAAATAAATCACTAAAAGTTTCAAATCAGTGTTTGTGTTAGAATACTATCAAAATCATTTGACAGTAAATAAATCACTAAAAGTTTCAAATCAGTGTTTGTGTTAGAATACTATCAGAATCATTTGACAGTAAATAAATTACTAAAAGTTTCAGATCAGTGTTTGTGTTAGAATACTATCAGAATCATTTGACAGTAAATAAATCACTAATTGGGGAGGAAAGAAAAGTTTGAAAGCGAAGCTGATCCCTCCAGGTCCTCAAATACCTAAACTTAGGTGTCAAACGTGTATACAAAGACACATATGGAAAGGCTTATCAAATCCAGTCGTGTCTGAATTTCAACACTTGATTGGTCAGCAGTGAGAGAGGGTCCAGTAAAACAGAGACAGTATTATCGTAAAAGTAGAAATGTGAGCACGGGGCATAAAGAAGGTGGAAACTGTTATTGGCATCTCACATTATCTTGCAGACCATTAACCTCGCGAAGAGTATACATAAAACCAGTTGCACAGTAAAAGTCGCCTCCATAACTTAGTCTTCGTCTGATAACACGCTGTAAACGGAGATAATCTACGTCACGACAGAAGCTATTGTGCCCCTCCCCCCGTCCTCAATGTACTCAACCATGAACCGATGCCCATCTAACAGTATGCACTTTTTGTCAACATACACTTTACATGAGGCCAGGACTCTATCGCAGCTACCTATGTTAATTATTATATTATATATATAACGATTTTCTTTTTAATTTAAGTAGTTCCACCCTTAACGCTATAAAGTCTCGTGGGAGAGTCAAGGAATTCCCTGACCAATAAATCCTTGTCTACAGGAAGTTATAAATAAATAAATGCCAGATAATATACTTATGATATAGAGAGAGGTACATAAAAAAAGAGACAGAAAGAAAGAAAGAATATTTGGAAAATTACTAACATCTCGGAAGCGTTTGGTTGTTTTTAATAACATTATTTACGAGCTGATAAAGGATTCCCTAACCTATTAACCCTAATCCAAAAGAAATGTACAACGAAATTATATGCGAGATAGGGTCCGGCATGGTCAAGTGGTTAAGGTTAGGGCTAACTGCGCTAGGCGTCTCTAATTTAGCAGTGTAAAACTAAAGGAACGGCAGCTAGTCATCACCACCCACTGACAACTCTTACGCTACTCTTTTACCAAAGGATAGTGGGATTGACCGTAACATTATAACTCCCCACCGCTGAAAGGGCGAGCGTGTTTGGTGTGACGGGGATTCTAACCCGCGACCCTGAGATTACGAGTCGAGCACCTTAACCTCCTGACCATGCGGGACCGGAGTGTTTTGGATTTCCTAATAAGGTTTACTTCAACCTCACGGCTCGATAACGAG